>JAODKN010000035.1:18639836-18654509 GCA_026774425.1 Petrocephalus zakoni | reverse complement strand
TTTAATAATCACAAATAAAAAATTTAATGTTTGGGCCTTTTGGGTTTTGGGTACCGGTGTTTTTGGTTTATTAATTCCCCCCCCCCCCCCCCCCCCTGTGTTACAGACTGTACTCTGGGTCTCTGGCTCCCAATAAGGTGTCAGCTCAACCAGTTGCCTGGGGAAGTCAGTTCCCACCCACACACCTAGTTTTAATCACGTTAAAACTAAACGTGATGAGTGGGAACACGCTTTATAATTACTGACATCGTCCCAGACATCCTCGCACTACTACCTGCGTCTGTAATAATTGCATGGGCGCTGTTAGCTTGGGGGTGTATTATATTAGCCTGTGCTGCTCGGCGGCTCGATGTGTCAGAATCATTAAGGGCAGGGGGCACGATGGAGCCGGACTTTGGGATCTCTGCCAGGTTGGGGCCCTGCTGCTGGGACATGGCTCCTCGGAGGCACTCAGCTGTCATCCGTGGTGAAGGTGTCACCATAGTGAGGACCAGAGGCACTGGACTGGAGGTAACTGCACATTTGTGCAGAGCTACAAAAAGACGACCAAATGCCATTTAAACCTTTCCCTCAAGTAACATAAACACACATGTGCAACTGATTCTAAATATTGAAAAGTGTGTTTTATTCGGGATGTCAGTTGTGGAATGTGGACATGTGGAATGTGGACATGTGGAATGTGGACATTCTCAAGTGCAAAGGAATGGAAAACCCAGGACAGGAACTGGGGTAGAATAGGGTGGAAACACTACAATGATTTAACCACAATAAACCTAAAATCAAGGTGCTGGTTGCCCAGCATACTATCTGCTGAACTCTGGCTAATCAAAATGATGAGCAGGGAAACAAGGGTCCACCTAGCGGGTCCAGCTAGCAAGGGTCCACCTAGCAAGAGGCATGAAACTCCAGACAAGACACCAGCTAACCCAGAACCACAAACCCAAAAAAAAGGCCCTGGTTTACCAGAACTGAAAAATTCCAGACAAGACACTGCCTAACCAAGAGCCGTAAACCTAGAAACGAGGCTCTGGTTAATCAGAACCATGAGACTCAAGACAAGGCACTGTCTAACAAGATGCTGGCTAAATAAAACCACAAACCCAAAACAAGACACCAGCACATAGAACCACAAAGCCCATGATGGGACACAAGCAACTACCTACCTTCAGTTCAACGCTTAGGGAGCAATGCACTAATCAAAGCCAGCTCTCTGTTAGGCAGTCAGAATACTGCATAAGGTGTGATTTCACAATCTGATGGACCAGGTGAGGTGAGATGCAAGGGTTGGGTTTGTCCTCCCAAGCTCGAGGGCAAAGAAAGAGCCCAAAGAGCCAAACCACATGCGCAACGGCAACAGCCGCAACGCATATTACCCTTAGCAACTATGCTAGAGAGTACTGCGGTGTCCTCCTGTAGCTCAGCGGTCAAAGGTTGGGCCATGTAGAGTCTGTGGTGCTGCTTCAGAAGAGGATGTATGTAGGTTGGATTTGAAAAAAGGAGAAATGTAAGCACTGTAAGCACATGTGCAATGGGCATATCTGTTATTTTATGTGCCATTTTAACGTCGATTAGATGCAAGGAGAATGCAGAGGGGCTAAGTGGTCAGTAGCTGTGTTGTGCAGACTGATTGCATGGTTGGTACGTGTCAGTCAGTTCTGTCTGCTCACTCAGACCTGCTGGCGCCACAGGACTTTGGGTCCAGTCGCTGGTTGTCTGGTTTCTTTGCCAACCTCCATCAGCATGCCTCGCCAGCGGGCCCAAGCTTCGCGAGAGGCAGACGTGGGCTGTGGGCCGCAAGGGGAAGCCAGGCCGGCGCCAAGGTGCGGCGATGCCGGGGGGCCCGGGCCGCAGAAGCCCACCTGATGGTGCGTTGGGCCTCCCGGGCCCCCCGCCCAGGAGGATCCACGAGTTGGACTGGCCCCAGGTCAGTTCAAATGCTGTGTGGTTTGGCCCGAGGCCTGTGTGTGCTGATCCAAGGCCGTTTCCAACACATCACACCGACCAGGAGGAAGAGAGGTTTGGTACGGGGGGGCAGAAAAACACTGGTAGAGACAGACACACAAATAACGGCTCTGACAGAATACATGACAATGTTCTGTGAAACTGCACAGTGTAAAGCAGAAAGCATAAGAAACACTGGTAGAGGGGTGTATAGGCTAAAGACTGATTTCCTTGAGTACACCATACAATGGTGAATAGTGTAAAACAATAACACTTTAAAATAAAAAACTGAGAATCTGAAGGTCACCAAAAACCCACAGTATATCTACATATGCATACACACACCTAAACACTGCTTTATGTAATGCAAAATATAATGCGATTTAGGCAAACAATGCAGCCATATAATGTTTGAAGAACATAACAATTTGGCTCGTTTGTGTTTGTGTGTTTTTTTTTCATTCCAGTGTTTACATAATTCTGGATTCAACAAAAGTCAAGCTTATAATGACATTGTTGTGCAGAAAATTATATCCTTTACTGACCTTGCACAGCTACGCAGATTCAATTGCTCTCATAACTTTTATAATGGAAATGATTTGCTTAGAAAAAAGACCAAAGATTAATGGAGTGAATATCTCTTTAAATGAATTTATTATGAATTAACATAATCAGTAGGACTTCAAACATGTGTGATGTTCAATAATTGATGCATCACTTAGGAGTAACTTTCATATGTAAGGGTTGGGTGGAAATGATTTCTGTCCATGTCGTGGTTGTTTGTATGCAAACTGCTTAATATTTACGCATCTGTCATCCCATTTGAAGTAGGTTCTTGCTTGCTGTCCCTGACGGACACCTAATTACATTAACTAGAAAAAAAAAACAAATAAAAATAGCTTTGTTCTTCACACATTTTACATTTCAAATCAAATCTTGTGAATATTTAACAGTTACACCCAAATACTATGAATAATATTGTCATAGTTGTAGGATACAATTTTGAAAAATAATATGTGTGTGTATATATATGCATATATATATACACATATTATTTTTCAAAATTGTATTCTACAACTAAATATATTGTAAAATAAATAGTGTATATCTATCTATCTATCTATATATATATATATATATATATATATAGATAGATATACACAATTTATTACATTATTAATAATACATTTATTATTTACAAAATTCTACAAAGAACATAGATAGTGGCAGATAGGTACAGATTTTTTGTACTTGTTAGACTTCCTATAATCCTTCTTGCTGTTGGTGTAATAAGCATTGTGTGTAAAAAGCATTGTGTCCATGACTTTGCTGTTGTTTTGCACAGTTTTGGAAAACCTTTCATCGTCTGAGAAGGTGACGGTTGTACAAGTCTCAGGCTGTGTTTAGCATGAGTGGGGTAGTGATGTCCAGCTCCGGGAACCCTCTGAGTTGACTTGCACTGTAGGTGGACTTTGCATAGATGAGTGAGGGTTTGTGCATGCTAACACTGGCTTTATGTGCTTTGTGCACTTGGAGGAGAACTTTGACTCAATGTCTTCGCACATACTGTAGGAGGTGCTGCAAGGTGGCATACTAGGGCCACTACTCTGTGCTTTTTGGTGCCTGTATACAGAGATTTAAAATACGTATTTAATTACCTTTAATAATTTTGTATTTTGCTGGGTGGAAAACAAATCAGTTGTAAAAAAAAAACACTGCGAGAGATGATTTTTGTATTTAAAATACCTCATAAAATGTTATTTTATTTATTTTCTGTCATTTTAAGAACCTTCATCACCAGGCCTACAGACTTAAATATAGTCTATCAAAGTCTTTGGCTAGAAGCAAATAAGTTAGGCTCATTGTGAACTTTATCTTCCCATGACCAGTAACCCAAGGAAAGAAGCTGCCGTGGTGCCTGACAAAGTATATAGTATCAGATATAGTATCAGATATTGCTCGACGAATGACATTATAGGACAGAGAAATCAAGTAATTATCATATGACAGTGCTGTGCTCTGTAGCTTGTGCATTAACCTACTAGCCAGCTAGTGGCATTCCAGTTAATTTCAAAAGGCACGGGAGTGGGTTTCTTTTAGTTTGTCATTGTCTGCATTAGAGATAAATCAGGTTAGCTAAGGACCATATTAACTTCTATCGGCTAGACGCAGGTGTTTCTAAAGCCACTGAGCCTGTGTAAAAGGGAGAACCGACTGGTATGTGTTACTGCTGCTGCTTACTTTTTTTTTAGAACGGTTTATTCTAGAGTTCGCATTAGACACCCTACTGTAAAACAAATAATTAATGATAATTAATTTGAGAAAGCATTGGTGTGCCTCCTTGTGTGTGCACATGCACACACAGCACCTCCGTCAGCCATTGCTGCAAATTGGGTCGGTGTGACGGTGCTGAAACGGAGACCAAAACCCAGACGGACCTCCCCCCAACCCCAACCCACAAATACAGGTACAGCCTGTTTCATTTCTCATTTCACAATTAGCACTATAACACATCTAAATTGCAAAATTATCATTCTGTTTAAATTCTGTTTAAAATTTGTGTAATGGTACACATATTTATCATACACCATTAATATTTTACATGTATATTTGTATTTTCAAATTACAAGTTACTAGTATTTTAATTAAATACATTTTCTCTCACCAGTATTGTGTATTTTACATTGTTACATTTAATGAGCAAGAATTTGTCATTTGTAACAAAATACTTTTTGATGTATTTGTGCCCATCTCTACCTGCATAACTTTTTTAAAGTCATGTCCACATACTTGGCCCAACATTGAAGCCATTTAGACTAAGTGACATCCCCAGTAGAGCACGTTGTACTTGGTCTCACTTCCAGCACATTGATGCTGAGTATGTGGCAGGGATGAGAATCAGCACCTCCAAATCTGAGACCATGGTGCTCTCTCAAGAAAAAAAATTAATTGCTTCTTTCACATTAGTGGGGGGGGGGGGCGGTGGGCTGAGTCTGCCCATAGGGAAATACATTAAGTATCTCTGGTCCAGTTTATGATTGAGGGTATGAAGGATTGTGGGATTGGCTGATAGATTGGTTCCCCAGCTGCATCTTCCAGGTCACTGGGGGGTCCATAGAGGTGAAGTGGGAGCAAAGTTCTCAGACAAAGCTTGGGCTTTATTGGTCAATGCCCCTGTCCTCACCTATGGATGCCTGCAAGAAAAGGTTTGCTTCTTCGCTGGATTGCTATGCTTTCTCTATGCAACAGGATGTTCAGCAGTCGTGAGGGACCTCGAAAGAGAGCTACTGGTTCTTCGGATTGTCAGAAGCCAGCTGAGGTGATTCGCCCATCTTGTGAGGAAGCCAGGGATCATATCCAGACATGCTGGAGGAGTCTGGATATCTCCCATTTGGCTTAGGAGCATCTGGAGATCCCCCAGGACGAGTCCAAGGTCTTGGTGTGGGAGGTCTAGACCTGCTTGAGGTGCATCTACTCGGACACATAGCAGGAAAAGTGTACAAAAGATGATGAATATTCAGTTCCAATAACCAATCATCTCCCTCACTGATCCCTCTTACCTAAACCCAATATCTCGTAACTGAAATCAGTTATACGGATACTGACTGCTCATAATTATCTCGCCTTGCTATCACACGTACATTAAGAAACAAGGCCTGTTTGTCTGCGAGTCAGAAGAACAGTTGGAAAAGTGGTGACTCAGAAGTAGCCCCACTGAGATGTTATCACTTCAGATGTTGCTTCACCACCCATCCTCTCATCCTGCTCCGATAGAAGTGTCACCATTTCGGAAATGGCTTTATAAGTACAGCTTCTCTGAACTATTGCTCCAAGGGAAGGTCTTTTGCAACCTTATTCATAGGCGGCGTCCTCCGTCAAGTGTGCGTCTGCGCTTGATCTTAAAGCCAGTAGTGTCACATTTGACATCATCGCAATTAAGCTGAAGGAATTGCTAGTCAAAAATGCAAACTGAGGCTGCTGGGAACTCAGATAACCAATGACTGTCTTGGGAGTCATCGGAGAACCAGGTAAATAGCTTCCAAAAGTAGAAAGCATTTAAGTGCTGCTACATTGATGCGTTTTAGATCAGTGAACAGATGCATTTATAAATTTGACACTAACACATGGTTTGCACCTCAGTCAGGTGACAAGCTGAGTTTGTGCTTCTTATCTAGATGTAAAGCTCATGGTACGAGACAATTCCAAAGAGTATAACTTTTTTCATACATTCTTTAAGCAAATAATTACAAAATATTTAATTTATTTTGAAATATAAAATATATAATAATAAATCAGATGCCACAGCTCACCATAAGAAAAGTCACGGTAAGTATTCAGCCTTTGCTCCTCACCCGCAGCATAAAAGACATTAAGGTCGAGCAGTGGGGGCTCCCACTCAGCAGGGCACCAGATCCAAAATCAAGTTTGGACTCTTGTTTTCACAGGCTTTGTGGCTGTTGACCTATGGGGCTCTGCTACATTAATCTCCAGTGGAGAGGACTTGGGTTGATTATAAGGGTCGGTGTTTTGCCGTGGGGAGGTGGGGGCTCATTTTGGGACGTGTGGGGGTTCTTCACGGGAGGTCGCAGATCCAGCTCCCCTGCAGTGGGATCCACAACAGACATGCATGCAGGATCCCTAGTATTACTAAGAACGGCTAATGTTATTCTGTGAATTCAGCGTGAGCCCTAATTCAGGAAAATTACCATGGAAACGGACCGGGCCACTTCCTGGTTGCAAGGCCGGTGACAACGTGGTGAGTAAGGGAAATAAAGCAGGACACTGCGGCGGGCAGGAGATACATCCCGGAATCCAAAAAGGCCAAATAAACATTTGAATCCAAAATGTGACATGCAGAAGAAATGCACCTTAAGCTGCAGCCTGGTGGACACATCTGCTGCATGAGTGGCGGGGTGTTGTCACAGTGGACTGGGCGAGCTCCTGGCACCCCCATCAAACATCCACATGCTGTTTATTTGTTTCTTTTTGGCAGGGCGGCGCAGCTACCTTTGGGAAATCACGCTGAGTCTCATCTCTTCCTTTTTCTGTTTGCACGGCATTGGTATACAGCAGGACAAAAGAACGGCTTTCACCGCGGTGCTTAACGAGGCGTCTGTCACCATAGAGCCGCCGCATCGCCGACAGGCAGCCAGTTCTCCAGAAAAGCCACAAGCCGTTACCTAAAAACAGAGGAAGGGAAACAAACTTGAGGCGTGTTCCTGTTTGGCAGGGACCTGCAGAGAGCCGCTGCCCCGCATTTGGGTCACCTGCCGTCGCCAGCTGCTTGCGAGACAGCTGTGTCTCCAGCTGCGCTATTCAGCATCTGCTCTGCAAAAGCAACATCCAGCTTTAAGAGCTGAAATGGAGGCTAACCTGGATGGCAGAATGTCACTTACCTTGGCTTTGGCGTCCGAAATTCATACCAGTGGCAGTAACAAAGAAGGGTGAAGACAAGATGTGGGAAATGGTCAGTCAGACTGGTAACGATGAGCCAGGAGGAGCTGATCAGTCAGACTGGTAACGACTGGTAACGATGAGCCAGGAGGAGCTGATCAGTCAGACTGGTAACGATGAGACAGGAGGAGCTGATCAGTCAGACTGGTAACGATGAGCCAGGAGGAGCTGATCAGTTATTTGAAGAAACAGATTTTAAATAGTCATGCAGTGATGTTGGAATTAAAAAATACTATTAACCACGACTAATTCAGGGTTTACTGGGGTGCCTGGATGGCATGCACAGAGTTCAGTTACGTTAGTCAGTTATCTGATGTTAATGTTTCATTGAATGGCTTAAACTTCATCATCAACATGCCTCACAACACTATACATTTGCATCTAATGGCAATCCCTGGTATGACTGGTGTGATGACTCAAAGTAGCCAGAGTCAAAGCCGCTTAGTTTTATTACTTGTTGACTTTTATGCAGCTGAACTGATAAAAATTAGCCCACTGCCATGCTTTCACTACTTAAGTCTTCCCTGATAAGTCCACACCACTTCTAACCTTTCTCCTTAGTCAGTGCAGCTTGAGGAACTGCTTGTACTTGCCTTGCACCATTCAGGGCTTAGATGATTCCAGACCCCATTTAGGGGAACTTCAGCCACAATACTTTTTGTCTCAGTCTCCTAGAAAATTGCATGTGTGAACCCCACTAGGGTCTGAGCACCCCCTAAGGGAAAACCCTAGAGTCACCCCTGGTGTTTGGACACCTAATTATTAGGATGAGCATATTACATTAATTAGACACACAGTGGACGATGCTACTTTTGCCTTTAAAGTCAGCCCTGATAAGCTCAGTTATTCATTAACACCACCATAGCCCCGATTTTCGCGAATCCCCCTCTCGGACCCCTGTTGCATCGTTTACACGCTAGACCACAGCACTTCACCCGACTGTCTGAATCAGGAAGGACGAATGTCACTGCGCAGGTCAGGTTAATTTACCTGCTTCTTTCCCTCGCCGAATCCCAGCATGACTTTTATTCTGAATAACCAATTTGGTAAATATATCAATCTGGCTGATGGCAGCCATGCCAGCTTATTCAGAGACATTTCAATTTAACTCTTCAGATTCTTTAAATGTCATAAATGACTTTGTCTGTGAAATGTAATTAACCCATTTCAGGCCAATTAAGAAACAGACCTAGACAGTATGGGCAGTAGCGCAGCTCGGTACGCAGCAAAGGTGGTAATGGCGTTTTAATTAAATATGGGAACAAAAGATCCCAAAATGGAGCTTACAGCTAATGAAGCAGCAGCCATTGGGTGAGCGTGCAGAGAGGAAGCATTACTGTCCTGCAGCAGTCTGCTTGGGCCCGGCTCTTCTCCACGCTGTGCCATCCTCGTTACTCAAGACAGGAAGGAAGGAAGCCCAGAATTCGCCAGGAGAGCCGTGATGGGAACGCACCGCTGTGTCTGAAAGACCTGGTGGCGTTGTTATTGTTATCCAGCTATGATTCACGACGAAATTATTCTCTTTAATATCTTTATCTGGGCAGTTTTATTCAAATTGCTTACGTCAGTATATCATATACAATATTTCGGAAAATACTTTTTGAATACTATGATAGTGAGATAAATGGTGCAAAAGCATTATTCTCATTAAGTTATAGAGTAAACTGTTTTAGCAGACAGAGGCAGCAGATCTAAAAGAGAAGATTTTAAATATGCGTTTTTTTTTTTTTCAATGGAGGCCTGGTGGCTTCCCATGTGACACAGTTGTCTTGCACCTGAATGGTTCTGGGTTTGAATCTCACCCCTGCGCTGTGGGTGTTTGGAGTCCTTGTGCTGTGTTGCTTTCCTCCTCCCATCAAAGGGTATGGGGTTCACTTGATTGGTCACTTTAAGTTGCTGGTAGAATATGTGCCCTGTGATTGGCTGGTATCCCAGCCTGGTGCCCTGTGATTGGCAGGTATCCCAGGCTTGTGCCCCGTGATGCCTGGGATGAGCTGCTGGATAAATAGCAGAAGATGGATTAATTTGCAGTGTTTAAATGTGGCATATGTTAAGAGTTCTCCTTCTGAAAATCCCTAGAACTTCTTGTACACATCTTATTAATGTTCAAGGGCTGCAGTGCCTATAATTAAGCCAGCAAAGTTTAATTACCATCTATGACTAATCATTCCTTTAATTGTGTCCTATAGTTTTGCATAATCCTTACAATCTCCACTGTTTTCTCTAGCATATCACCAAAAAATACTAATAATTGTTTCTGATATATAACAATATGGGTAAGAACGCAAACATCTGAGGAGATGAATCACTTATATCGCTTCGTTTCCCGGTGACTATGTTTCACAGTGAACACGTGTCTGGTAGATTTTCATGGTTGTAATTCTGTGTAGGGCAGGGAAGGGAATTTTTCCCACATTCCAGATCAGTCTACATTTGTATCACTTTTCCCTGGAATCAAGCTCGTCCAAAACGGGAACAATGAGCACACTGAAGGCAGGGCTCCCTTTGCTCCCCCCGCCGGCGGCAGCAGCCTGCAGGACGTCTCGCTCTGTAAGGTCTCTCCGAGCAGTTCTGTACTGTAAATCCCCTCCATCCAATATCCCACTTTTCAGCTAGTGCGAGTGAACCTGAAACAATAGAGCTGCTTTTTGGCGGCTGTGAACAGCAATTGGCAGGCCAGCAAAAAACCAAAAAAAAAAAAAAAAACAGAAGGAGCAGAAGCATTTAAAAATGCCCATAAAAAGTACAGCTATGTGTACTTCTGGGTGACAGACTGCCTTCCAGCGTGGCCAGTAACAGGGGTCCCAGGGGTGATAGCCTCCAAGCACAGTGGATCTGAAAGCATTGGGGTCCAGGGATTGGCTTTCAGCTTTCCCAGACAGCTTCCCAGACCAGCTTTCCCAGACAGCTTCCCTAGTCAGCTTCAAAAGACAGCTTCTACAGACAGCTTCCCCGATCAGCTTCCGCAGACAGCTTTCCCAGACAGCTTCCCCAATCAGCTTCAACAGACAGCTTCCCTGAGCAGCTTCTCCAGACAGCTATCCGCATCAGCTTCCCCGATCAGTTTCAGACTTCTCCATGAGCTTCAAAATAAGCTTCCAATAAGCTTCAAAATACAGCTTCCCAGATCAGCTTCCCTTGACAGCTACCCACATCAGCTTCTCCAATCAGCTTCAACAGACAGCTTCCCCAATCAGCTTCAACAGACAACTTCCCCGACCAGCTTCCCCAGAAAGCCACCCCAATCAGCTTCAACAGACAGCTTCCCTAATGAGCTTCCCCACGCAGCTACCCTGATCAACTTGCCTGGTCAGCTTCACCAGACAGCTTCTCTGAAGAGCCCTGCTCAGTTGTGCTGTCAGTCAAACACGGGACGTCAGGTAGTAGTTCTGAGGATTTATGTTAAATGCTGGAGCAGTCTCTGAGCTACTGGTGCTGATCTAAGGACTGAAAAAAGGAAACTTTGAAGGCAACAAACCCGAGAACACCTCAGTTTGGCAAAAATCATTTGTAAGGGTTGTTCTGCTGTTGAACTGTTCATCCATTCCATGCCCAAAGGACACTGAAAATTATTTCACTAACTAATACTGCAATGTTACAGTTTCCCCCATTGAAACTTCGCTGGAGTGCTCTGCTTAAGTGCATTTTTAAAGTGATAGCATCATGTTCCGCCTTGGATTCAGATTCCAAGCCCGTGTGCTCGTCCAGTTGCTGCCTTCCTTTTCATCCTCAAATTTAGCTCTGATAGAGATATCGTAGAGGACAATTACCCTTCAGACTTTTCTGGACCGCTTGCTTATTAGCATTAAAAAACACCTTCGTAAAGTGTGAAATTCCGATAGTGACAGGTTGACTAAGCAGGAGAATGAAGAGAAGCGACGTCCGCAACACAGAAGAGTGATTTTAACGCGCACAATCATCTCGAGTAACGGACAAAACTTGAGATCAGATAGGGATGCCGAGCAACATGCATGTTCACTTCCGTGGTCGGTCAGTAGAGGGCAGTGTTCAAGAAGGAACCAGAATGCATCTCTGATCTTCAAAGATCCCGATCAGCGGTAACTTCGTAAGGATGAATTTATTAAAACGTTTAAAGTAATTTCTTTGCAAATTCTGCGATTTGCAACATTATTTAAAGTTGTTCACCAAGGACACCCGAACGATAAGGTTGGGACACAGACAGAAGGCAGGTTTATAATTAATATAAGACAGTGGTGCTGAATTGAAGAGGATATTCGTCAAAGCCAAACGGAAGCAAGTTCTCAGATAGTTGTGAAGCGGGGTGGACAGCAGTCAGTCAGAACAGCACAGCACACGCAACGACATCACAGCACAGATGACTCAACCCGTATAAAGCACTGTAAACACGGTATTATTCCAATGCAATGCAACATAATACGAATAATAGCTGCTGTAAAAATGTCTCCTACTACTAACGTCTGTTGTGATGTCGTTTTCTGTTAGCATTTGCTCAGAATAAGAAACAAAATTTTCCCAAATAATTAGCATTAAAACTCTTTCTCCAGTACTGTTTACTCTTGTATTTGGGCATTCATTGGAAGCCTAGCCGTACTTGTGCCTAGTTGACTACTTGACTGTGTGGTTGTTTGTGATGTTCTATTTGTCTTACTTTTGACTTTGGATAAAAGTGGCTGCTAAATAAAATAAATGTACGTATTAAACAAATGACAAGGTATAAGACAAAGGGTAGTGCCTGGTGTTTCCACAGCAATCATGTGAATTCTGTGATTCTGGAATTTGACCCTGTCCAGTGCAGCTCGGATCGCGGCGATTTGCAGCACGGCTGAGAGAACAGACGGGCAGACGTGGCTGGGACATCGTCACCATGGTGGGGACATCGTCACAAAGCTGAGGACATCACCACGAGACAGTGTCTCCATCCCTGATGATCCCTCCGAGGACATTTTCATTTTGCAAAGGAGCAAACCGCTTTCTTGTAAGATGTCAAAACTGAAATTCAGCAAAAAAGAAAAGAAAAAAAAAAACATAGTATTGTGTGTCCAAATGTAAGCTGTCCGGTTTCAGAGTTCAACTAGGCTGGATCAATGGCTATGCCCAGCTCTGAGTGTCCTAGGTACTGCCATAGAAACGGATAGACCCAGGGTCATTTATGGTGCTGCGTGTGACATGCTGTTTTATTCATGAGAATAAATAAGAGTGATTATGGTAATCGAGCTCCGATAATATTAATCCGTCCTCAGAAACCCAAAGTTTTCTCAGAGAACAGATCTGGCTTTCCCGTTCAGGTTAGACAGCTGCCTCGTTCCAACCTCGAAAATATGACAACAGAGTCTCTGTCCGTGTGCCACAGACCTCGTAACCAGTCAGGCAGTCGTCCTTCTGCGGGCCGTGAAGGGAAGAAATGGACAAACCGCAGCAGAGAGGAAGTGCAGCCTCTCACTGACGCATCGTGAAGGAAGCACAATGAATCCAAATCAAATGGTCATTAATACTTCATTCAGGAATCAATATTAAGTGTCCAGATGGTTTTCCAGCTGAGGAATAACTGCGCTGTCACTGTGGTTATCTTTAATTTAGATACGCTCTGAAGCCCTTTCCATTGTTGTACATGCCTCCAGGGTCTGGAAGCTGCACAACTATTTAAATATGAGAATGAACAAAGTTTATTTAATGTCACTTCAGCTGGTATCCAGGCTAATTTGTGTGTACAGAGCTTTGGCTGTAGCTGCAGATGGCACCTTCCTCAAATTATGGTTGATTTTCATAGATTTCTTCAAAGCGGGAGATGAGGAGATTCGCAGAGCGAGCCGCGCGCGGTCCACCGCGTCGCCTTGGCAGGAACGGGTCCACTGAGCCACTGTCCTCCGCACTCACAGGCCGGTTAGTGCGTCCGAGCGAGGGAGCGCCCGCGGTGTCGCCCCCAGAGGGCCAGGGGGATGCGCCTGAGGAAGGCCCTCGCATCCCCGGTGGGGACCGTCACCATCTGGTGCCCGGACTTGCGTCGCTGAAAGACTCTGAACCTGGGTGTCGCCTGTGGGCCACCATCGCATTACAGATGTGAAGAATCGTCATGGATACCGTGACGCCAGAATCCACCGCCATCTCTATCTTCCCAGGCCGCGGCTCTCCGGTGTTTTAGGATTGAGGGTGAGTCTGAGCTTGATGTTTTGGGGAGGTTTCATTGGCTTTGATGGCAGGGTTTCGGGGGGGGGTGGTCTTTCTGCGTTTTGGCTGAGGGGAAGGTGCAAGCATTTAAGGGAAATCGCAGCCATGTGGAAAAGTGTGAGCCCCTGACCTCGCTAATTAAAAGACAATTTTAAAATGCATTTGCGATTTTCTACTAGAGCAAGGAGCTTTATTCTTGCATGGCACGGGAGAAGCTGGCCCACGAGCCCTGACTCCTGGGCTTCCACTAAACTGCTCATGAATACACAAACCATCTGTTTTCCTGGACGCCTGTCAGCGTGAGCGTGGCAGACGCAGCTGCCCGGGCGCCACCGGCCTCAATCACCAACCGCGACCTTTGTTTCCAGAGCGACGGCTTTGTGCGGCTGGCGAGCACGGCCCACCGCGCCCCCCCCCAGCCCAGGCCGCCATTGTGCGTGCCGGCCTCTCCGTTTCCTGCCGCCAGAGCTAGTGGGGACTGCCTCGGCCACCCATGCTAATGGGTCCAGCACTCCACGTCCCAGCGGGACCAGGGAAAGGTGAGAGCGGCTGGTGCAGGGAGGGGGAGGGGGAGGGGGTGTTGGAACAAGCCTGCAGAATATTACATACCAAAAACATAATCATGTCCTGGCAGGATGGCGGGTGGGGGGGTGTGACGATGGCTCTCGGCTCGTTGGTGTCGCTCAGCAAGCAGTGAGATCTCCTGGGTAAGGGAACCTCATCCAGTGTCCATCTCTGGAATCTCCAATCTGTCCAATCGTACATTCATCCATCCTCTAACCAGATTTGTGATTTTGTGCAAAATTTACAATATTGTAATTTCTTTGATACTATTTCTTGTTTTTCACATGTAGGTATGATACACCCACTGGCTGATAATGCTATTCAAACATTCATACAGCTGGTGCTGATCACCTTTCTGAATACGCTGATAATACTGTATATGCATTCATACAGCTGATGCTGATCACCTTTCTGAATACACTGATAATACTGTATATACATTCATACAGCTGATACTGATCACCATTCTGATTATACTGATAATACTGTATATGCATTCATACAGCTGATGCTGATCACCTTTCTGAATACGATGATAATACTGTATATACATTCATACAGCTGACG
>JAODKN010000035.1:18592919-18613835 GCA_026774425.1 Petrocephalus zakoni | reverse complement strand
GGAAGCAGAGGAGCCCCAGACCGTCCCCGCTGAGTCTCAGAGAGGAAGCAGAGGAGCCCCAGACCGTCCCCGCTGAGTCTCAGAGAGGAAGCAGAGGAGCCCCAGACTGTCCCCGCTGAGCCTCAGAGAGGAAGCAGAGGAGCCCCAGACCGTCCCCGCTGAGCCTCAGAGAGGAAGCAGAGGAGCCGCAGACCATCCCCGCTGAACCTCCGGAGAGCTGTCGGATCGGGGGTCTGAGCAGAAGTCCTGCGCGCTTTGCTTCCAAATTCGTTCTCCTCACCCCTTAAAAACCCCCCTCGCCCCAATTGGTCCGACCTTCTCCTGCCCTACCTGCCTCTAATGCTCTTAGATCTTCCTCTTCTGGGCTCCTCAGTGTTCCTCCTTCCAAACTCCACAGCTCTCTGCTATGGAAGCTGCTCTTCCTCTCTGCTCTGCTCACTTTGGTCTCTCCCTTCCCTCACACTCATCACTGTGTGCTTATTATTATTATTATTATTATTATTATTATTATTATTGTATGGACCATACAATATGGTAAAATGTACGTTTCTGTTCATGAAACAGGTGACGGCTCAGACGCTCAGCTGCAGGCTGCCCATGATGGAGTATCATTAATAAATTAACCTGTAGCCCTTCAGAAAATACCCGCTTACAATATACAAAGTGTTTAAAATGTGCAAACAGTAAGCTATCTGAGGGACTGATGAATTAATGTGTGTTGCCAGTGAGCCCAGCCCAGTGCTGTAGGCTTAGCTGTCCAGTGACCCTAACAGCCCCTCACTTCTCCTTATCTGTGGTGCATATATCCACAGTACCGTTGTGGGTAAAGTCACTCTTAAGGGGGCGTGTGGGAGGTAGCAGCAGTGGGCCGGCACGTGTCCTCCAGAGTGTGTCCCCCAGCACCTGCCCACCGCGTGTGTCCCCCAGTGCATGTCCCCCAGCCCGTGCCCCCCAGTGCGTGTCCCCCAGCGCGGGCCCACTGCACGTTCCCCCCAGTTCATGTCCCCCAGTGCGTGTCCCGCAGCACCTGCCCACCGCGTGAGTCAGCGTCTCGAGCGTCCTGCGCTCCTTGTCAGCTCCCGTCTCTCTTCCTGCCTTCTTTTTCTCCTTTTCTTCACACTCGGTAAAAATCCACGGACCGCGGCCCCCATCCTGCCGCTTTCGTCACCAGCGAGGGCGATTTAACTCCTCCTGATCGCAGTAACGACGGTGCCCCCCCCGGAACGTCACATCGGATCACGGCCTCCGGACGCCGCTGGCTGCCCGCAGCCTCATTTCTGAGGACAGACGTGAGCTTGGAGAAAGTACCCCCCCGCCCCAATGCCGCGAGTCCTCAACCACTTTATCTCCCTCCACATTCCTGGCTGGGCGGGGGCACTTTCTCCCCGATGCTTTGGTTGCGCTCACCCACAGCCTCTGTCAGCCATCGCTACGGCGACGACCTGGCCTCCCTGTCCCAGCCATTTGTAGCCACTCGCACATGCTTTACGTGCTTTACCCGCGCAGACCAGGATGCTTCATCGCGAGCCCCCGACAGACACGGGCGGGATCGCGCAGCCGGGAAAGAGTCAGTTTTGATTACAAAGTAAATGTTGCAGCTGCAGACAGGCGCTACATGCTGATATGCATTCTATCAGGGTGATTTATGCAAATTATGCACATTATTCCCCCTGGAATTTCATCTGAAACTGCCAGGATAAATTGCCGGAAATTAGCCATAAAATTCACTATGCGGGGAGGGCAAGGTGAAGGCCAGGGGGGCGCCAAGGACACGGGGCTGTGTTCAGTCTGTGAGCGCAGGCTAACACCCCCATCGCCGGTCATGTGGGGCGTCCCGACAGCCCCATTACTATGTGTGGGACGTCCAAACATCCCCATTGCTGGCTGTGTGGGACTTCCAAACACCATCACTGCCAGCTGTGTGAGGGTACCAACACCCCCATTATCATGTCCTGGGCATCTTGATACCCCTGTCTCCATCCGTGCGGGGCATCCTGACATCCCAATCGGCATCCGTGTGGGGCATTCTGACACCCCCATTGTCGCCCTTGTGGGTCGTCTCTATACCCCAATCGCCATCCGTGTGGGGTATCCTGACACCCCAATCGCCATCCGCGTGGGGTATTCTGACATCCCAATCGCCATTCATGTGGGGCATCCTGACAGCCAGATCCCCCATCATGCTTTGTGAGCCGAGCTCCAGACAAACAGTGGAAGCGAGGGATCAGCAGGGCCACTCCTGGCTGCTGTGTCCATCTCAGAAATGTCCTCTGCCCCCCCCCCCCCACACACAAATCTGCCCCTTTTTAAAAGCACACTGTATGGCTCTGAGGGGCAAAGCTGGCAATTTTTGTGTGTTTTGTATGTCCTGCAGAACCGCTGGCATCTTTCTGGATGGGGCGGGGGGGCCTGACAGTCAAGCTGCCATCCCCACACGCATGTTAATAGCTGATGGTAGACGCATCTAATCAGAGGGATTGTGATGAGTCCCCCCCCCGCCCGACCCCCGTCGCAGGGACATCGCTGTGCGTGCTGTTCTCTCCTGCTCCTCACGTTCAGCACATCCTCACTCCCAGTTAATGTCAGCTGAAGTCGACACAGAAACATGCAGAAATGTCCAGATCATACCAGAAGCTTCCCTGATGAGGAGCATCGGATCTTTAAGGTTCAGATGCCTTCTGCGCCTTTATTTGCTTGCAGTTCATGCTAATAAGATCTTGTGGGTTTACATGGTCTGTTCACAGGTGTGACCTTCAGAAGAATGCAGTATACGTATTATTAATCATCATCACCATCATTATAATAATAATTATTATTAGAATTATCATTATTACTGCCTTTATTGTGATTATTATTATCATTATTATTATTATTGATAAAATAACCATGCTAATAATGATAATGATGATAATACATATTAATTATTAATCGCCTATTGGTAAGAACAAATATATTCAGCTGTTTTTCAAGTCACATTTTCTTTGTTTTCAAATTCTACTAATCAGTTTTTATCATATTATATAGGTGTGTCATGAACATCGATAAAAATAAACACGTAAAAAGAATATTAATAGATCTAGCAGCTCGTTTTAATGCTTTGGTGATTTAAACTGTTACACTAACACAGGAAACCCTTAAATCCTGAAAGACAAGTTTCTCCTCCTCCCGGAAGGGAGATTATTAACCTGCAGCTGCTTACAATACATAACGTGTTTAAAATAAAACATGTAAACAGTAAGCTATCTGAGGGACTGATGAACTAAGTTGTGTTAGCAGTGAGCTCAGCCCAGTGCCGCAGGCCTTGCTGTCCAATGGACCCTAACAGCCCCTCGATTCTCCTTCTCTGCAGCTACATGGGCCCTGGATCACTGACCCCCCCACACCCGCTGCGCCCCGTTACCCCTTTCCAAAGGCACCAATCAGGTTTGGATGGCACATAGCTCACTCTCATATCTGATCCGGATGAAATCAAAATGGCCATTGCACATCTTTTGTACAAAATACACTGTCACAGTTCTGACGAATTTTCAGGGCAGGATAAGCTAATATTAGAAATACTGCATCGACATTTTCTCTACATTTTAGTACTAGCTAAATTTGCACTTTTTGAATGCATTTCAACATGTTCAAATTTAATTAGTGCCTTTTAAATACATTTTCAGGAGTCTAAATTTTAAATTTTAATACAAATTCTGAATATTTTAATAAAAGTTAAAATTGTACCTTCTAAATATATTTCCAGAACATTTAGTAGCGGCTAAATTTGCACATTTTAACAGCTTTTTAGTACAAGCTAAATTAACACATTTTAGTACAAAATCACTGCATTTCAGTCCAAGCTAAATCTATTTAAATATATTTTCCGGACACTGCAGCACAAACCTCTTCTTCTGTCTCACAGTTTAAAATCTGTGAATATTGTCTTTTCTTTCAATCTTACATTGTACTTTATACCTTCTGTCAAACTATTTTAACCTATTAAATAGTCCCTTTATTTGTTTGCTTATTTATTTATTTTACATTTATGTATTTATGTGTACTATTCCTGTCAATGTCTCCATTATTTAAAGATATTCTTGGATTTTTACATGAGAAATAGCACAAAGGGTGATTGATTTGTATGTTTATTATTATTATGTAATAAACACATTTAATCATTGGTATTCTTTTGTTTCATAGGTAAACGTTTTTTCTTGCTAGCTGGTTATGGGATGAAAATAAGAAGTGATGGTGGGGGGGGTATTATTAGACCTTCCCGATTTACGCTGAAATCAGTGTTTCCCCGGCCTGGCAAGAGCTGCCCATCCTGCCTGCCCTCCTGGCACCGTCTTCGCAACAACCCCAGCGGCTCTAGGAGAACTTCAGCGCCTGCGATTCCCCCGAACACGTGCCCGGGCAGCTGAACCTGGGTACGGGGGCGTTCAAAGGCAGACTTGGGGCTCTATCGCTCCCTCTGCCCCTCTCTCTCTCTCTGTAGCTCCTTCGCTCCTCAGCCGATCTTCCCTCCAGAAAAAATCTCCCGCCGCGTGGAGAGGTGCAGCGAGTCAGGGGTGCTCAAGCCCAAAGATACGAAAGGTGGCATTTGGGGCAGCGGTGGCCGCTGGCCATCCTGGGTGTGGAAAAGTTGGCCAAATGGGACATTCCCAGCTCACTGTTAAATACTGCTGATTGGCTTAGCACATGGACTTATCAAAAGCAACCTAATTCTTCATGCTTCCAAATCACACTACTGAATGTATTAAGCACTGTATTCAAAGGTATGACAGTAAACTTCCTTCACTGAGCTTTAGAGATAATATGATAAGTTATTCAAAAGCTGAAACTCATATTAAGCTCCTTCTTAGAGGATGCTCCCCAGGATCACACACCATAAAACACGGGCCCATGTCCTGTAGCTCCCGCAGTAACCCGTGGTAACTGTGTCGTATCCTCACAATTGTTTTTTTTTTCGTTTTGTAGATCCACAGCTAATGAATATCAAAGCTGGGGAATGAATGTACCTCGTCTGGGCCTGAATGCGCCTTTGCTGGGGTACCCAGTGGCATGCTAATGAGGACAGATCTCGCTCAGCTCGCCGCGATGCCTGATTAAAAGTGGGAAGTGATCAGGACATGCTAATGCTAACACCGTACACAGGGTGACCCAGGGTGTACTGGCCGCATGCTAACACTGTGGTAGCTGAATACTAACACCGCACTCATGGTGACCCACGGCTCTACTGGCTGCATGCTAACACTGTGTTAGCCGAATGCTAACACCATGCTCAAGATGACCCAGGGCCCTACTGCCCGCATGCTAAGACTGTTTTAGCTAA
This sequence comes from Petrocephalus zakoni, assembly GCA_026774425.1. Taxonomy (NCBI): domain Eukaryota; kingdom Metazoa; phylum Chordata; class Actinopteri; order Osteoglossiformes; family Mormyridae; genus Petrocephalus; species Petrocephalus zakoni. Next base: position 18,608,521 of record JAODKN010000035.1, on the reverse strand, counting down.
ATGCTAATACCATGCTCAGGATGACCCAGGGCCCTACTGCCCGCATGCTAACACTGTTTTAGCTAAATGCTAACACCATGCTCAGGATGACCCAGGGCCCTACTTCCCGCATGCTAACACTATGTTAGCCAAATGCTAACACCGCACTCAGAAATAAAGGATGATGTTTTTACTGTTATGTGTTTAACTCCAAAAACAAACATTTTGCATTGCCGGTTCCTTGAGCTGAACAGTTAAAAGAAAAAGCTTGACCAGAGGCAGTATGCCAGCAACACTGTTGCACTGAAGTGAGGAGCAGAGCCGGACCTGCAGAGGGCGCCCTGGAGACCGCCCCACATGGCCTTCAGCCCCTCCCTCCCTCTCCAACATGCTTGTAGATCATGGGCCAGACATTCTGGTGAACCTCCAAATCTGAGGTATAGAAACAGCAAATGCAGAGTTTCCGTAAATAGCTGCTTTGTGTGATGGGAGGTGTAATCCCCAGAAAAAAAACCTCAAATGATTATCTCACAAAAATGGCATCACTAAAAGAGAGGGATTACTAGTTAAACCACAGTTAAATCTGATTACTCGAAGATGGACAGATTTTACATAATGTTTAAATTACATTACACTAGGTCCACAGTATTGAAATATATTGAACAGATATTGAACCGCTTGGTACAACGTTCTCCCGGACATATTTCATTCTGACAAAAATGACTCTCTATAGCTGTCAGAAACTGTCTAGATTATTACAAATGTAATTTGTAGTGTAATTAATTAAAATATTAAAGAATATTAAAGAGAGCACTGCACAGTATTTTCCGGTTGTAAACTGAGCAATATATGTTAGATATTACTAGCCAAACATAAGAAAATAAAACTAATTGTAGGTATGATGAGAATTTGGACCATGCTGATTCCGGGTAAGCTTACAGTAAATCCTCATCAGAACGCCCCCTGTAGCCCACGGCCAGGCGTCACTAATCCCTTATTGCTGTTTTACAGTTCCGCGCTGACCTCACAAGCACTGCCTCCTGGACGTGGTCCCTGTGGGCTCAGCTCCTACTGAGGGGTAAACAGGAGGTCGGGACATCCTTTACCCCAGGGAGGGAGATGTACTACACTGGTGCTGAGCGGAAACGGGACACGCTGGTGGGGATGATCAAGCTCAGTTGTGCTAGCGGACAGTCACGTGCTGCTGTTATGATCACCGATTTTAGGATAGCCATCTGTGGCTTTAAAATTATTATTATTATTATTATTATTATTATTATTATTATTTTTATTATTATTGTTGTCGTTGTTGTTGCTGCTGTTGTTATTGATGTTGTTTACATTTTTTTCTTGTAATTCTGGGATATCCCCTGTCAGGCAAAGGCCAAGACATCAGGACAGGTTTTTAAATGTGAAAGAAATGTCTTGCCTATGTGGCATGTGTTTGTTATTGTTGCTTCTTCTAGTGTAATGTATGTGTTTGAGTGTAAATGTAAATCTACGCAGAGTGTGATTTGGCGTGTGGGTCCGTGCAGGGAGAGCAAATGTATTATACGCTTCTGCTTGGTTGAAACTAAATCTTGGTCTGGATTTTTCCTTTCTGGACCTGAAATGTGCACCTCTCACCCTCAGCCTAAAAGCTTAGAATACACGTGGGCCCATAAGGAGAAGATGGAAACCCGTTTAAACTGATCGATTGGTTCACCGCAAAGCTCCCGGTTTCCCCTTGACTGGAGGATGTAAAGCTTGTTCTGGAGGAGAAGGAGTGAAACACAGATAATAATTCAGCTGTATGACTGGGTGGCCCGTTAGCGTAATGGGGAGGGCAGAGTAGGCATGCCACCCGCACATACACAGGTCCTCTGCTTATCGCCTCTCTCATTTATCACATCAGCCTTTTAATAGGAATCCTGCTCAGTCTTGATATCATAAATGGGCTATTTTATGGCTTATGAAGAAGCTTTTTTATCTTTTATTTTTATTCATGCATGGTTTTCCTGCCTATTAATGTTCTAAATGCAGGTTAGTTTTGGGAAGAGCGATGCTTGGGCGCCCAGTTGTAGTTTCAGGTCTGATTCTGTGGCCACCCACAGGTTTTTTTTTTCTGAGATGTTTCTGCACCGCAAACAGGCCGCGTGGTGTGTTGGGCACGCTCACGAGTGCGGGCGTGCGTGTGAGCACACGGGTTTGTCGGCGGGGACTTCCGTGGATATGGTTCCGTCAGAGCCCACGCTGAAGCTGAAGCTGAGGAAGCCGTCAGAAACTTTGGAACATTCCAGCACTTAAGGCCCATTTACTTTCTTTAAAGTCGGACTGTTTGTAATATTTCCCCTCTTCATGTCCCCAAACGGGCAGCCAAACAAACACGTGTATGATAAGCCGACGGCACACACACTCTGCTGATAAAACCAGTGACGATAAAAAGTGCACCGTGCATGTGAACAAAAAAGAAACTTGCAGAAAGTGAGTTCTCCCACACTGAAGCCATATTCCAGTCACTACAACAATCGCCTAGAGATCCCTAATCACTCTGCCTCAGATAAATTAATTCGCATTTAGGTGCACCTGTTGATTTCTGTCATTATTCTTGCACTATACTAAGTTTGCTATCCATTCTGGCCCTGAGTGTTTTCATACGTTTACCCAAGCAAAGAGCAGTTCAGTGTAAGTGTTGTTCATCGCATCCTCCTGCAGGACACGCCGTCTAGCCCCGTGCTGCTGCGGAGGGACCGTTTCACCCAGGAAGGGATAGCTGCTCGCTGCCCTCACAAGACGCATGTCACGAGAACAAGCTTTTTACCCCTGATTGTAAAACAAAGCAGCTCCATCAGTAACAGGCAATTTAAGCAGAAACTTATTGATCAGGATTATATAGTTATATAAGTCAAATGCAGAATGACTCATAGTCAAGCACGTAAAAATGACAAAAAACAATTAAACAACCGAATACAAATATACACCTATCTACATTTAGGTTTATACTGTATAGTGATACATGGAATATGGGTATTGTAAATATAGATGAGGATGCGACGGTAGTATTAAGTCTAAAATAATTGTTTGGAAAGATGCAAGATTCAACATTGTACAGTGTACTGTAAATACTTCCAAAGAAGGCAAGCTACCAATGTAGGCTCTTCATTGCAGTAACTGCAGCAAATTAAGGCGAACCTTAACAGATCTTTACTTGTCATAACAAAACACATTTGTTACTCATACAAATAGCATGATATAGTTTTTATTAGTCTGTTTACACTGCACGTTATGGATTGGATGCCATTTGTGTTCAACCCCGCCTGTTTCGCAAAGCGTCCCGCGGTGATTTACCTCGTATTCGTCCTGTGGGTGATACCGAAAGCACTCACACTGGGAAAATGTATTCTTCGGAATCACATCTTACTACTGGAGGGCCTCAGACATTAATTGCTGGCAATATTTACATACTAATATCATTCTGAGGAAATTATTGTTTTTCATCTTGCTCCATGATTCATCCATAGTGATTTAAATAGTTTATGTGCCTAGGATTAGAGGGGACAAGGTAATATCGCTGTGGTCTCTGTGGGTAAATCACACTGTCAATGGTTACATGACAGCACTTTAAAATGACCGTGCAACGGAGATGGCAGCAATGCCAAGGCTCTCAGGTCCATTTCTCTTCAAGGGTGTAATATTTACAATTTGCACTCAGCCTAAACAGGTTTCAGTTGCAGAAGGTTTTTTTTTTTTTTTTTTTTAATTCTGCTTAGATTGTAAAAATGTCCAACTGCCCTGATGTCCAAAGTCCAGACATAAAACGTCCAAAAACGTCCAACACAAGGAATTCGATTTAGTGATAATGCAATGCCCACCTGTATGGTACCCCCACTGTGTGTAGGTGTATATCAAAAGCACTATTTCAAGGGCTTTTATTCTGAAAATCTGAAAATGTACAACGATAACCATATTCTGTTACATGTAATAGTTATTCTGCAGAGATTTGGCTACTCCAAAAAAAAAAAACCTAGATATCACAAAAGAACGGCCAAAAACCTATGTTACATAAACGGCACAGATCGCTGTCACTTAGTTTGACATACTCCCACTGACCATCTGAGGACTCGAGGCTGCGTGCCCGTGTGATCCTCACCGCTAATGCGCCATGCTAGCCCAGCAGCGCATTCATTGTTGCGACTCCGCACCGCTAGCCTGTGTCTCCTTCTTCTGCTGTCATCCGCTCTACTAAGTCTAAGTCTAAACAAACACTTCAGAAGCTCGCGGCCATGAAAAGGTACCCTCTTTCAATATCCAACCAGTCTTTCTGAGAAGTTGGGGTCAGCCAGTCCAAGGAGCAATTAGGGGTCAAGGGCTTTGCTCAAGGGAATGACAGTAGAATTAATTTGCGGGCCTTGGGATTTGAACCAGCAACCCTCTGAGCACAGGCACAAAATCCCAACCCACCGAGCCACACACCACCGTGGCAGGCTTCATGTGGGTATCGCTTCCACTACCCCCCTGCCCCCACATGCTAAGTGAGCGCTCTGCCATTTGAGCTAATTCCCCATTGCAGTTTCCCACATGTTGTTTATGATTAGCATTAGCTTGTGATGACCATAGGCCTCGCCGCCCCGACAGCATATAAAACGCAGAGATCATGCCCTGACTCTGAGGCACGCTTGGGCTTCACAGCAGAAGCATGATGCCCCTCAGTGGAGAGCACTCCTGAGTTTGTTTTGCACCGTGTATCAGTGCATTAACGTCACGAGGCAACAGTGTCTGTACCATAAGACACAGTGACTCCAGAAAATGGCCTCGCTTTTCTGGGCCGTTATATAACCACAAAGCAGCAGACACTATAAAGGAATCCTTCACCAAGCATAAAAGCACCTCGATGTAGAAAGAAATGTTACAGTCTATTGTTCAGGGTCCAGGTTTTGTGCTCCGTACAGCCAGCCGTGGATCCGAGGACTTTCTGTACCAACTCTGTGAAGCTGCGGCCTGCAGTTCTGCTGAGAACGCAGCGGTACCGATTCAGCTCTGCAGCCATTTCTGAGGTCATGCTTTGATGGTTTTTAGCAGTCATACCGTTTAGAGCCCGTCTCTCCCTGCCAGCGAGTGTTAGGCTGCAGTCACGGCTCCTCGCCGCTCACGCGCTTTCTCCCTGTTTTCGGGCTCTTTTTCTTGACACTCAGAACACTGTTACGGTTTCGGTGACCCGTGAGCCCGCGGCTAAGGTGCCGACTGTACGGCCTCATCAGAACCCTGCCAGTGGCTGCTTTGAAACTGTACCAAAGTGTTGATTGTCAGTCCTCTTTTACATCACTCACACACACACACACACACACACACACACATACACACACACATACACGCACACACACATTTGCATTCATATCATTATGGGTCCATTCATTTTTACAGGCATAAGCTTAATCCCAACAATGACACCCTTAACCCCTACCCAGCCCTAACCTTAACCATAAGTAACCAAACAAAACACTTTTGGCATTTTTAGTTTTTTGACCGCAGTCACGGATTTGTATAAATTAGAGTTTCCCCTCTAAGTCACAATAACAAAACAATAGGTTTTTATCACATTGTGGGCACAGTTAGTCCCCAAAATGTAATATATAGATAACTCTCCCTCACACACACACAAACACACACACAGCGCTAACTGGCATTCAGCCTAATTGAACTCACATTTGTAGGTGTATTTGTGACCCTTTTTATAAAAAATATCAATCAATATTTGCAAATATATAATGTCTATTTTTTAATAAGTGAAGAATGACTGGGAAAAAATCAGCAGTTTTAAATAAAAAATATCTATTATTTATTCCAGAGAAACTTTTTAATGAACACTACAGGTGTTCACAGCTGAGAGCTATTGTCCTGTCCCTGCTGCGCGAAGCCTCAAAACGCGATAATCATTTCGCCATGTCCTCTTACCAAAACAGAAAGCGCTAGTCGGCGCCTCTAACAAAGGGTTATTCGCATAAATAAACAATTACTACGCTTGGGAAAAAATCACCATGTTACCTTGATGGTGTACACAACGCATATGTTCGCATGGCAGGTCATAAACCGCATTTAGCCAGATTAACGTTTACTGAAATTTTGTACTGGAAATACACTTTAGAATAAGTGAGTTTTACAGGGAACAAAGCATAATTAAATATATTATTCATTTACAATTACTGGCTCGAATCTAGTTGGCAATCGAATATCTAGACTTCAGAATTTAATACTCGCCAAAAAATATATCTTTATTTAGTGATTGCTGATCATTAATAATGATTCATACGGGTCCGAAGGCTTGGATATGAAGAAAAATGCTAAATGATAGTCTGATAGTCTACAGACTGAGCCACACATGTCCTGTATCCCATTTGCAAACTATTTCTAAATTTATAAAAGTTTCATAATTTATAAAATTTATAAAAGTTATAATTTTAAGGAATGTTCTCTTCCACACGCGGCACTCGCAGATTCGGGAGCCAGTCAGCTTCGGCATTTCAGCTCTGTTCATAGCACTTAACGTTTTGTATCCGCTTTTAAGTGAAAATACAAAAACCGGAATATATGTTTTTCATCTTTTTTAATATAGGAAACTCAGATAGTGAGCTAACGTTTGATAACCCAGATTGGTTAGTGTGCTGTCAACTTCGCGGAATGTGTCAAACAGGGAAATAACGTGATCTACGTTAAATATACCGGACATTGTGTATATGGGTAAGGACAATCCGTTAAATAAAAGCACTTCTCATTTCATGTAATAGTATTATTATAGTTTAAAAAACTTTACATGTTAATTCCATAGTCTATTAAATGATGTTCAATCCGAGTCAAAGGTAGGCTACAGCATACTCAAACAAATGAACTTTTTATTTAAATTAATTATTTTTGAAGATTTGTCAGAAGTATGAGCACTTAAAAGGGGCCCAGTGCCCATGAAAGAAAACAATTTAAAAATAAATAAATAAATAATCAGGAACCCTTTGAAGTGTTTGAGTATTTTGTTAGTTGATATTAGGGGTTATTTGAATAACTTTTTGAGTCGGTTCCCGAACAATTAAACTCGGCAAGGAGTACACAGAACATGATTAAATTTGTTACAATAAGCCAAAATCATGTGCAGCCGTAGTCCCTTAAATAATTATACAATTACACCATAATTACGCATAGCCAAATTACTCGTATGAAATGCAATTTTAAAAAATTCTACCTCTTATTAGTTGTTTTTAATATTTAAAAGTTTATTTTAATTAAAAAAAATATTTTAGTAGTTTTAATAGGCCTATAAAGGTCTAACATATTCCCAGTGTTGCATTTATGAGACTTTTGCTAGTTTGGTCTTTTAAAAAAATCATTAAAACGTGCCAATCTCTCTGGCTACGTCGAGAAATTACATACAAGATACACGCATTGCATTAGGCCTATATTGTGTCAACTATATATTTGAATTAAAAATAAATACTCAAAAATACAAGTTTTCGTTAATGTACAATTTCTGTAGTCTCGTCGCCAGGTGAAAAGCAATATTATTGTATTTGAATTATCTTTTATATGCTAGTGAAGACTAATGCCCAAATTCATATACCATGGTTACTAAAAAGGTCAAGAATAATATAGTCTTCCATGTTGTCCCAAAACAAAATCTGAGCACGGAAATGTAGTTAGGACATACTGATAAATGCAGCCTAGGTGTTTTTATAAATGTTTCGCAGAATGGATTAGGAATGTCACGGGTGTGCCGCAACATGTTAACAGTTATTCCTATCAATTAGCACTGTGCTTCGGCCGTATGACTGTTTACAATTGCTAAAGCCGAGTATAAGACAATGACCCCCCCGGTATATATAGTGCCACCGCCCCATTTAAAAAAATATACCCCCCCCCCCCCCGTGTTTCATTTCTAATCATCTTGATGGACAGCAGAGACTGAACAAAACAAACTAATGTCAGCGTTGCTGATCACCGTGCCCGTTGATTAAAGACACCCAATTATACCAATGAACAGTGTCGTAATTATGTTCCTTAATCATATCCAGGAGATTTAATTGCCTTAACGATGTGTTTCATTAAACGAATGTAGGTATTATAGTCGACAGTTTTCATACACAGTTGTTTTCAAATTAACATATTATTAGACACCGTCATGGAAATTGTTTTAATAATCATAATTAGGGGCACGCAAAGCTTTGCCATGTAATGCCGAGAGACGGTTGCTCTTAGCCCGGGGGTCTGGAACACCACGCCTGGCATCCCTTCCCAAGGCAGCTATGTTGCATGAAAAGTTACAGGTCCTGATGGGGCAGAAAACGACATTCTCATTATTCTTTTCCTTTCTGTGTTTATCATGAACCACGACATGGGGTGAAGCTCCGAGATCAACAAGCGCTGGATACTAATACCGAAAAAAAACGACCAGACACGATCATAGACGAGAGACTTTGAGTTACTTTCCATATAAAAACACCATCCAGTATCTGCTCTATAACTACAACCAACTCGGAAGCTAAAATCAAATAAATCATTAAAATAAATCTGAACCAATCCGAATAAGGCCTGTTCCCCCAATATTTACCATTGCAAACCATCTCCCACGGCTGTGCGAGTAAGCAACACACGGACAGACGAAAGAGTTAGTTTTGTTCAAAATATTTTAATAAAGCTTTCCAACATATCAACACATACACAATGCCCTCAGCTGTCATATGCTGACTAATGTATCTACAATACTTCATATCTTGACCTGACAATGAGCTTGATCCATCTAATTTAGCCTTCCAGTCAAACTGTACGGGTAAGCATCGTATTTTATACAGCGACCGTGTCGATGCAGAAAAATTCAAATGTACCATGCAATCAAAAATAATTGGCTTATACAACACCTAATTCATAGATGGAAAATAACCATCAAAAGTGAATAAAAAGCACGCCTCTGAATTGCTGTGGAATTAAAATTATTTCTCTGTTTTTCAACGTGGAAACTATGCAGATTTTGAGTTATTCAGCGCGCTTGTTAGCCGGCAAAAACCTTCGGACAAACGCTTTCTTTACAAGTGGCTGCACCTGAGCACATTTAAATCCATCTTCACTTCCAGACAGGCTAGCCTGTAATGTTACATGTTTCATAAATGAGTACCACTGGAAAATAAAATGTTATATTAGTTTTTAAAATAAGAACAAATGCAATCAAACAACGGGTTCGCAGTCCTGAATAACATCAGCAAAGATTCGAGTGGATTAAAGAACTGCGTGTTGTCGGGTCAAAGAATATTAGGATCCGCATCATCCGTATAATACAAGATTTAAACAACCTTTAACTCTTTCACCAAAGCGTAAACTTGTTTAGTTTTTTTACTCTCGTTCTCATCAGCACTTAAATTATGTGTTATATACAGAATCAATAATATTCGAACCAAATGTATTTTAAGTTAATGAATTTTGCGATTGATACAAAAGTTTACTCATTTTCGGCACGTGTTTCCTCCCCATTCAAGTCCTTTAAAGTTGTTTATGTTGCAACGGCGACTTCAGTCTATTTCGAATCTTCATTCATTATAAAGAAAGTTTTTGTTTTTCCTCATTCTTTTCTAAGCGAGTCTATTTCGGCTGGACTTAAGGCTTATCAGTGCACTGTTTACAGAGGCTGGAGGTAACGTTGTTGAAAAGGGCACATTTGTCGGGGCAGGAGGACGCTGCGACTCCGGCGGGGAAGGGGTACCCGGTCGGCTGCTCGTAAGTCCCCAAGCCCGGGGTGAGAGCTGTAGTCGCCGGCAGAGAAGCTGCAGAAATTGCCTGGCCTTGGTTGAGGTAAGCAACCAGCCTTCTCATTTCGTCCAGAGCCTGCGCCTGCATCAGGATGTAGTTTTTGGCGAGTAGCAAAGTGGCAATTTTGGAGAGTTTCCGGACGGAGGGGCTGTGAGCATAGGGGATGACGGCCCGGAGCTCATCGAGCGCATCGTTCAGGTCGTGCATCCTCCTTCTCTCCCGGGCGTTGATGTTCAGCCGCAGCGTTTTCTGCTCTTTGTTTTTCTTACCTCCTTCAGCTTTAGCCCCGGCCGCCACCGTCCTCCCGTCCGCCATAAGGACCATGTCGCAGCGGCCGTCGCTGTCATCGTCCGGGCTCTGCTCCCCGCCGCTGCTCTCCGCCGCCGAGGTCCGGTTGCCACTTTCTCCGTACTTCAAGCACAAAGATCCACTGGGGAGGCCGAGCGCTCCTCCGCGCCCTCCGATCAGACCCCCGGGCTGGATCGGGTCCGGCTCATTTTGTTCGAAACAATTAGTCGGCGACTGACGGTCCCGGGAAGGCAGATCGACGCTGGAGGCTGACCTGAAGCTGTCCATCTTTTTGTTAGAGACGGCGCTGAGAGTTTTGTGGAAAATGTCTCCTGCCCCGTTCAGGCTCATCCTCCTGTCCATAGTCCCGGCGAGCTGCCTTTTGCACAGAGCCTCAGTAAGTTTGCTGCTAAGTTGCCTTGGACGCCGCTCTTCTTGTCTAGGGAGGTGTGGCGACGGCCGCTTCCTCCGGAGAGCCCAGTTCACCTTGACTAGATCTCAGCTGCGATCTGAAGCAGCATCAGCGGCGGCGGACGGGGGAGTCGCCTTACATCATTATCTCGAAGCAGGTTATTATTATGAAGAAGATTCGCCCGGTGGGACGGAGCTCTCTACCCAATCAGGTTAACGTTTTAATTAATAGGATTAATTCGGTAACAAACATCGGAGCATCCCTCCGCCTGGATGCTCCGAGTACTGCGCTGATCTCTGCGCACAGCCTTATAAAAGGCGCCCAGGTCTATTATTCGCCCCACCATCTGTATAGATAGCTCAGTACATATGTTGGCAGGGCGCTGTGCCGTATTAGGAGCCCGGCTAGCCACTTTGACCCGACATGCAAGAAGACTGACACCTTTGTATGTCGTGTCCTAAATGTTGACACTTTTGAATCCAGTATCATCACCTATAATTATTCAATGGGCAACAAAGTCAATCTGTTGTGAAGTTTCTAAACGTCACAGACAGACAGACAAAATATATGTTACCCTAAAACCAATCAGTGAGAACCAGTCCCTTAATTCGATACGTTTAATCCTCGCTAATGATGCGTCTTTTGTTGCAGTGCTGTCAATAATACAGCGGCGCATTGTGTGCAGTATAGATAAAGACGTAATAACCTGTTATTTACAGTTGTATTTTTTTGTAATTACACGTTTACCCGCTCAACGCATGACATTTTGAAGTGGGTTCCGTTTTTTTTTTGTTACCCACAAAATGAATTGCCAAGCAAATTTAAATGGTATCGCGAAAGTAAGAAGGCCCAGTGAATACATTTATTCCGCCCGATTTCATTAAAAACCTTTTAATTGTGTGGCTCAAGGATGGCCCCAGGTGTCGAATTCTTTTCATTACATTTTACTCTAATTCTCATTTTACCATATGGCTATTTTCCGCTGATCATTCAGCAGGGGGAGAGACACTCTATTACTCCCTATAATACATTCACAATGAGCGCTGCTGAAGGGACCGTTTTAAAGATACTACCCTAACAATTTACTACGCTTTCCCTACAAAGAGGCGGAGTGCGCAAACTAACAAAGTGAATTTGCATTGAAATGAAAGCCTTTTTTGTTCTAGTGTACACTAGCTATAGTCAAGTATACGATGTTAGAATATCCAGGGTAAAATAGGAAATGTCTCATTAAAGTGATACCTATTTGGGATTTTTCTTCAAATTATATCATATATATATATATCGATTGATATGTAGAAACGTGCCATTTGGCGATGCCAGGTGAACATGTTCAAGTCTGATCACTCGTATACAATAAAGTTTTTTGATGCCTTTAGTATTCCGATAACTGATGGGTATAGCTACGGACCATAGGCGGAGAGAAAGCGCTCTCTCATTTATAAAGCGATTAATCGTGTCACCGGTCTGAAATGATCGCCACCATTAATGCGATTAAAACGGAAATAAGGCTAAATCAATATAGGCACATCATTGCATTGTTATATTAGTATATTTTCATACGATGCAGACAATTGTAGATACAAGCTTATGTGTTACTAAGCGCAGACTTTTGAATAACATTTTTTATCGCTTATTACACAACTAAAAGCAGAGCAAGCTTTCCTTTGTTGTCCCGTTTAATTCACCTGCTTGCAGGCTTTTTTTGGTGAAAATCTTTCATCATTTGCCAGCTAGGGGACGCACAGCCGACGTACGATTTCATGTGTGTTTTATTTATTTTATAAGCGTTTCCCATTATTACAAAGGAAATACAGTCAGTCTTATGTCCAAAAAAGGTAAACACCAAATCGATAACTTTAACCCCAAAACGTTAGAAAGAAGAAGCGTTGTGGCAATGCTATGCTTTTATTTAGGCGCGCATTGCCATCTACTGGCCAAATGTTGTCAATACGCACAATGTCATATCATATACTCGCACATATACGCTCGTACACACACTCTCTCTATTTCTTTTCCAAAAGAACTAATCTAGATGTAGAAAGTGAGGTTTAACTCTATTTTCTGCCGAAATCGTGAAACGGTGCCCTGTATAACAGTTACCGCGAAAAGTACAGCTTTAATATTCTCATTAACCTTTTTGTGAAGTACCTGTCGCAGCCACGTGCTTTTGTGAGCTTATATATTATTATAGCATCCCAGATTGTCGACTAATGCGCCATCTGCTGACACAGAAAGAGAATTACAACTGAAACCCTTCATGGAAGCCAGGACAGGGAGTAACTGTAGAAAGCTTCAAGGCTGAGGTTTGGACGGACGGGACTGACAGTGGAGCTGCAGCCCAGTCAGTGAGGTGGTGTTTCCGACAGGTCAAAGAATTAGAGTCGGCCATATTCTGGCCATTACCTCACTCAAGTTATTATAGGATTAAATGGCATCTGAAAACCCAAAGTATAATTTGCGAAGGCTTGGATAAAATTTTAATGTGCTTTTTGGGAATAGCCAACCAGACAATTAAACAGAATCTACATCCAATACAAAGCGGGCTGGAAGGCAGGGAGCACACGCCCCCCTCCCCCCCTCCCCCCCCAGGGGGCGTAACTGAGCTACGGGGCCTGTAAGGTGGGATTCTCCAGCTGTCGACACTCTGCTGAACATGCTCCCGAACATGTGACCTGCGGATTCCACGCGTCACGCTGTGGCAGGAAGCTGTCACCGCACATGCTCCCTTCCGCGCTGACTCCCACGTCAGGATGTGCGGAGGCCCAATCTCGCCCGCCTCCATAACACCCCCCCAGAGATGCCCTAACCAATGAGCTTTCCACACCCCGATGCAGTGCGTCGTGTTGTGCGGAATACCCTGGGTTGCGGATAACAGATCGCCGGGCTGGGCGGACGCGGCGTCTGAAGCCCTCGGCTGGCACAGATGAAGGGATAAAGAGAATTAGGAACAGATGAGTGCCAAAGGCAGCTCCTTCATCAGCAGACAGTGGCAGAGCACCTTCATGCCCAATCAGGCCCTGCTAATGAGACACGATGGGCGAGAAACAGCAGCACAGAACGTCCCAGCTCCTCCCGCCCGCCTTTGGCTCCGTGCCATGTCCAATGCTTACAGACTGGGCGCCGCACGCTTAATCTGTCACATCCCATTCAGCACCCACGCGTGTATCAGCCCCTAGCTGAAAAGACACAGACCCCGAGCGGAGATTCGGTGTTGTCTGTGGGTTTCTTGCAGAAATACATTCATTTAGAAGGCTTACGTTTGAATATCTAGCTTCTTTTTGCAGTAGCTGTGTGGGGCAGCGGTGGCCTAATGGTCAGTGAAGTGCACTGGTGATTGTCAAGGTTGCTGGTTCAAATCCCTGAGCTGAAAGGCACTAGGCTAGGCCCCGCCCCCAAGCGAATTGAGGCCCCGCCCCCTGGCTGCCGAATTGAGCTCCCTGCTGCTATGTCACACTGCCATATATGGGTTAATGCAGGGGATGCATGCACTGTGTCTCGACAATACTCCACTTGTAAATGGCAGGGCTGGCTCGATTTTTTCAGGAGCCGCACACAAAGCTTTGTTTGAGAGACCCCCGAGGAAGACATTTTAAGATCATTTCACTTTCACTGCAACGTGGGCAATTCGGGTGCCCTGGGTAACAGCCAATGCTGCCTATAGCCAAAGGCAGCCCTGTTAAGTGGGTTCCGTTCATACCCCTTGTGTGTGTACATGGGCGTGGAATGTACACGTTCTCTGCCATGGGCTTCTTCCCAGAGTTTAAAAACACGGTCATGCGTGCAAGTGTGTTCCCTGTTTCAGACCCCCCCGTGCCTTCCAGGCTGACCGTGTGCTCTGAAATGGGTGTTCAGGTAATTCAACCGAAGACAAATATTCCCCTGACAGCCTTTAAAAATTGGAAACGCCTTCCTGTTATATTGCAGACGAAGCCTTACAGCCACCATCCTGTACTGGCCCACTGTAAGCAGTAGCTATGATGCACTCTGCCGTCCTGCAGGTTCAGCCTTTGATTAAGCGCTGGGTGATATTATACTGTGTCACCATCTCACTTTTCAAAGGTCTCAAATGAAGATGGATCTCTCCATGGGGCCCTGGGTTAATTTCAATGTTGCAGTTAACCCTGCCAGCTCTGCCCTCCACGCCCTATCCCTTCTAATCTGGTTCTGGATCACTGAAGGTTTCAATGGACTGGGTTCCTGGAGGACATAGTATGAAGGTTTCCGTAACTTGACTTGTTGCATTATTTTGAATATTTGATTATTTTAGCATGCAATCAGGTCACAGTTTGCTCAGCGTTTAGTAGACACCTTAACTCAGGGGTGGCCAATCTTATCCAGAAAGGGCCGTTGTGCATGTAGGCTTTGCACCGTAACTGCCCAATTAGGTTACTAATTAGAGGACTGATTGGCTGAAATGTTCTCACGCCTGGGTTTGGACCTCTGATCGACAGTTTAACCCTAAAACCTGCATGCACACTGGTCCTTTGTGGATAAGATTGGCCACCCTGACCGTAACCTAATGCAATGTACAACTGACGGCAAGGTCAAACAGTCCATGGAGCAACTGCGGGCTAAGGGCAATGCCCAGGCGCCGGCTTGTGCGATTACGGTCCTGACCCAGGGAGATGAAGCAGCAACTTGCTGATCCTATGTACAGCAGCCCAAACCACACGTTTCCAGTGCTGAATTAAGGGTAATTAACTGTGCAGAATGTCTGCAATAAAATCACTTATAGCAGGACTGGTTCAGGAGTAAGAATGGATTCCAATGGAAACCAAAGTCACACAGGCTTCCTGTGGTCCGGTGGCTTGTGTAGGCTTGTGCACAGTGATGGGATGAAGCGCTTCCCAGGACCACGGTGCGACAGAGACCGGGCAAGACATGCATTCCACGGTATAACACTACATGGCCACAGCGCTTATTCAATGTTAAATAAATACACAGATGCACACATTAAATATAGCTACACATACGGGGAGTGCTTCATCTGGCACGACAGCCCCCTGGTGTCACAAAATGTTTCTTTTTTCTGCAAAAGTTACCCAGCTATCTCGAGATGAAAACATACACACACACACACACACACACACACACACACACACACACTCTCAGTTTCCCTATAAAATACAAGGACAGCTCAGGCAATAGTACTTTTTTTGCA
>JAODKN010000035.1:18568391-18589103 GCA_026774425.1 Petrocephalus zakoni | reverse complement strand
CAGTATTCCGCGCTGCCTTTGATTCGAAAATGCTGACCAATTAAAAGTCTTGTCTCTTGATGGCACAATGACTATTAATAACTATGTGCAATTTGCATATGCGAGCGATATCCGCCATAAGTGTATATACTGTATAGTGCTCACAGAACGTTTTGGGATGCTTGCTTAATTCAGTATAAATGCTGCAAATTTATTTGTTTTATAATAAACCTGCATTTAATTTGTTTACAAAAAGTAATTTTAAGTAATGCATCCATTTCAAGTAGAAATAAACTGAAACCCAAATTATAGTTCTAAAAGGGCTGTTGAGTTAAAAAGTTCATCGACAATCAGTCTCATTGGGTGTTTTTTTTTTTTAATTAGTAACACATTTGCAATAACATAAAACACCAAACATTTGTGTTTAGTATCCCTTTGGGAGCCAGTGACTATGATTGGAATTAGTGGTGAAATGGCAGAAACAGAACGGAATGTCTGTGTGGAAGATATGTGCAGACATGTTACACAATGGACTTTTGTCATTAAACCAATACATTCGCAACATTTCTACAGAATTAAGCAAGCATCCCAAGACTGTCTGAGAGCACAGCATTAAAGCTTCAAAACCAAAAAATCAGTGCAATTAGTGCTTTAATTATTATACTACTATACAGACCATTTTATGGTCAGATTATGAGAGTTTGGTGGAGACCAATGAAAAGAATTGGCATTACTGTGCATTAACAAAGCTTACTTTAAAATCACTTTTTATGTTCTATATCTACAACCACAACTTTCAGTATATAAGTCAATAATTTGTTCAAACAAGGGAAAATGGTAGTTCTTATCCTCCATTCGGGATCTCACTGAGATGTCATGCCAGCTTATCATTGTGTTCCTTTGTTGCTTCTACAATATAATTTCAGTGTCGACTTCACCCCTGTGTTAGACAGGGGCTTTCATTTCATTGCCAAAGACTATGATTGCAGAAAGCCTTTTTACAAGTAGCATAATACTTGTGAACTTTATACAAAGTCACTGTTACCTACCACATAATTTGTGTTGCCTGATGATGTCAGCAGTGCCTTATTTCAGAGAAACCATCCATTCCTGCATCCTACCAGGAAGAGTGTCCTGTTCTGTTGATAGGGGGCCTCCTGTTGCATGTTCCAGATTAAACTGTATTTCGGTCAGTTTGTGAAAATACAGGACAAATAACTTCCTGAAGTGGTCTAAAATGGAACACAGTGTTTTATTTTTCAATATGAGATGATCCCATAAAGTACGGGGCGGTTGGCAAGACTAGGTTTAAAATTGTAATAAATATTATTACTTGTGGCCCCTCTTTAGCAGAGGTCCCTGGGCTTCGGTCTGGGTAACCCTGAACTGCATATCACCTGCTCATCAATGTTGTTAAATTATCTTCAGCAACTCCAGGTTCTTCAAAGCATTGCTCCAAATACAAAGTCACATGCTGCAAGTCAATGGTGCAGTGATCTACCTGCCAGAGGTCCATCCACTGTTCCATGTAGTTGACTTTCAGGACTGGATTTATACCAGCTAAACAGCTGGTAGAATTTGTTTTTAAGGTTGTGAAAGTGGTCTGATTGTTAAATAATAACAAAAAAAAAACTTTTACTGTAAAAAGCTTCTACCCATTCATTCCAGACCATTTCAGTGATTATAATTAAATAATACTGCTATTTATCTTAAGTAATTGCTTCTGACAAAGGGTACTGAGTATAAAATTTAACCAAGTAATTTGTATTATTACTGAGTTGTAAAATTACAAAATTTGGTTTTTATGTGAATAAAAAGTCTGAAAAGAATATAAATTCAGCTTTAACAAATTATATTAAAGGACTGAAAATTCAATGTTCTGTATGAATTACATGCATCATAATGTATTAGGATTTTTAAAGGTTGCATAACCATTCCACCTCCAGGCTTGTGGGTTTCATTATAAACACCCTCTTTGAGGGATATCTGCATGTTCATCCTGGGTTTTCTTCCAAAGTACCAAACCAGGTGGACTACATCAATTGGTGTCTTTTTGTGCACCTTATAATAGACTGGCATCCTTATCACACTGATCTTTGCATAGATGGATGGATGGATGGATAGCTGGATGGACATTCGTACTGCAAAACTTAGTATATGTATGACCATTTCCCTTATGTATATTAAAAACCTGTTATTTTATTGGTTACTGTATCCTATTTTCCATTAACTAAAGTAACATGCATACCTTAGAAACATTTAAACTATATGATAAACCGATTAATCCCCTCGGATTATTCAGGCCTTGACCCCAAGGAATAAAGGTTAGCGCATCAGGGTGAAGACGTACCTGCTTAGTAATATAACCAGTCAGCTGCTGTGTCAGGATTGCATTCAATTTTTATCTGTATGCGTTTATATATAATGTTGATTTTTCCGTGTTGCTCGTTTATTACTTTCGGTAATATTTATATTCAGTATTAGCTGTATAGAAGCCGTTTTATTTACCGTACTTGTAGCTCCATCGCTACCAGCGGAATCTATTGTCCTCTTTTGAATTTTATCCTTTAAGTAATTTACAACAAACTCAAAAATAATAACATTTAAAAATCCATTCAATGGAATTCCAGTGTCATAAAATTATACACCAAGTACCTGACATTATCATCAAAACTACTGATTAAGCCCTCGGAGGGGTCGTGAAGGCATTTGGTTAATATAGTGTCTGTGTAAATCGCATTTCTTTTTGCAAATCGCGGCTTTTATGTGTGTTAATCAGGCTTCTGGCAGGAATTTCCCGCCGCTCAGGTTTTCCATATCGAAAGCGTGGGCATCCCGGGCCACGCCAACCCGAACGGGACACTTGCGTAGGCGTAGGCGCAGTTCAGCACCAGCAGGAGCGGACAGCGCTCCGCGGCGCTCCGGGAGCAGTCGAAAGGCCACTCAGTGCGGAGCTTTACACGTCACAGCAGCAATGCATCACATCACGAAAGATATTAACACCCGCGACACATGCAATTCGTTACCAAACACTGCAAACCAAAGCCAGTAATATAACACCAGGTAACTTTATTAAAAAGCAGTATATATTCTTGCACAGGTAGGTAGAGCGGCTCCTACGGGACGCTCCTGCGGGACGGAGGCGCGAGGCGCCGCTCTTGGCATTCACCGCGTGCCTTAATTGTATGACATTAAATCAAGGTCCGCTGTGAACACGGAGAGCCGGAGCCGGGGATCAGAGCCGATTCGTGCCGCTGCCAAGCAAAATGTCTCAAGCACAGACCATCCACTCCCATACCTTTCCGAATGTCTTCTGCATCTACGTCTATATGCAATATATACATAAACTTAATAGCTAAAAAATAGGCCATCTACGCACCACCTTGTTTATCGCTGTCCTATTTTGTAAAAAGGCGAACAGAATTCCGCAGTATATCACCGTTTATTCCGGCGAGTCTCGTCGAGATGGTCTCCCCGGCGATCGGCGCATAAAGATACTAGTAGCTTTAGGCGGCCATTACCCTGCGTTACGGCTGGGCGCATCGGCCACAAAGGGTTAACGTCGTCAGCGGCGCTGTATTTTTGGAGCTTGATTCAAAGTGATTGCAAAGCCCGAATCCAGTTGGGTCAAAAGGGGCGGTCCATTTCATCTGCTTCAAAGGACCGGCACCGGCCAGGGGGATCACTGACGGCCGTATTCCGCTTCAAACACCTACAAAAGAGAAACAGGCAATGAGGCTCCGTTAATCGCACGTCTCCGGTCCCTGGAAGAGGTATTCAATTTCATATAACCACATTTCTTCTATGAAGCAAAATTAAAGAAACGTCAGTATCCGCGCCGTCAAATTGTACAGGTTTTCTGCGCGGTTAGGAACGTACGCAGCGAGTCGGAATGAAGGAGGAGATCTGGTAATAGCCACATTGACGCAAAAGAGCCAGTCTGTAAGACATAACGGTCCGGATTTAGAGATTTACAAACCCGTCGCATTCCGGCTGCACGCTGCAGACTCCGTGCAGTTCAGCGCCAATGATCGCTTCCCACGCGGAAACCTATAAGTGGTGCTGATCTCAGTCCGTACAGTCTTCTCCTCCTGCTTGCTGATCCAGAATTTGGGATTAATGGCTCTCGAGCCAAACAAATAAGGCATCTGCCTTCAGCACAAGAGGATTACATGGGGGGCATGACGTCACCGGGCAAACAGATGTTTCCTACCAAAGTCCCCATCATCTCTCTGTGCCCTTGAAACCAACGCAAATGCATGTAAATCCTAATTTCGTCAGGTTATTATTCGCCGCCAGTGTCTTTCGCAAGATAAAAAGGTGTTTTTTGCAAATAAGTTATATACCACTGTCATATACCACTGTGTTTGACCACTATGTTTGACCGAGATCCTGTGATACAATTATTATACAATCAAAAATAGTGTTCGGCAGTATTTGCACGTTTTCCGAATGCGTGCATATATGTATGTATGCGTTTGGTATCTATATTTTATCCCAACCCCCATCCTCAACACCTCATGCATGCACAGACCAGACTGTGGAAGGCAGCCGAAATATAGGGTAGTTAAACGACGAAAGATGTGCTCATTAATGACTGTAGGTTCGAATCCAGCTCGAATTACATTTAAGATTAAGGTCGTAATTGAAATCTTTGAAATTACAAAGTAATTGCAGGTGGGAATGATATCAGGAACCTTGACACAGTGCTGGAATGGCATCTTTCTAAATTATATTTCGTGTGCATCTCTATGTCATGACGTCCAGTTGAGCCATAATAACTAATCTGCCTCCTGACTGTATGCATGGGCCCATTAGCATAAAATGCCAGGGAGACATCATAATCTGTCCCTGCAAACTGGTTTAGCTCATGTCAGTAGCTCTGGAAGGCTTTAGTGCATAAGCATCACAATTGGTAGCATTTAAATGCTGGGTACACGTTTTCTTAAGATTGGTAGGTTTATTTATAGTAATTAAGCCATACACATAGGCCTATCATGACACATTTCCATAGAGCCAATGCATAGGAGCAGAAAATGAAAAAATATATAAAATTAATCACACAGCCATATCAAATATTTATATAAGTCCAACATGACGTTAAACTTTCGCAAATATTATTGCAGTATTGCCGTTATTTTTCACTTGGGTTTCATTGTGAACAATAAGAACAAATTGTGCAGTGATAATGAAACCATAAATTCTCTTGTAGTTGTTAATTCCTTAGTTGTTGTTGTGTTTTGCAGCATTTCTAGAAACATAAGAAAAGCAAAATAATTTTAACGAACATAAAACGAACGTTAGACCCACCAGGGGTACGTGTGTGTTCGTGTCAGCAGTCAGCAGGTACTTCATAATACTGGATATTATTTAAATCCATTATTTAAAATAAGGTAAACATAAAGGAATGTATTTATATTAAGCTAAAGGCTTGTGCGTGTCTCTGTTCATAGAAATGGTCATATTTAGAGTCCCACACTTTGTTTTCTAAACCCTCATTGAACATACGACCTAGGTGACCCAGCATAAGCGCCTCCATTGTTTGCGCGCGTCAAACGGAGAATGAGACCAACGTTCGAAGCAAAATGACGGCACTTCGCTTATATTATGCCACAATTTCCCGAACTTGCGCATATAGTGCAAGCGTTCGGACTTTATTTTAGACGCCGTGTGCACTTCCTAAGAAGCAAATTTCATATTTCATAAAATAAACCATTTTAACCACCAGAGACGGGGGTATCTCCTTCAATGGCAACTGAGACAAACTGAACCTTTTTTTTACCGCGACTATCTTCTTTACGAAACAGCTATACATATACATACGTCGTACTGACCCTATTTTAAGGCAATAAATGTAACGTGAGATTTTCTACTTACAATCGTTCCTTCAATGCTCCGCGCCATATGGTCGATCATCCATAATGGGTTTGTATCCATATACAGCTCTATCTTATTGGATCTCAACACACGGTTTACACATGTAATTTGTGGGAAATAGACCGTATTCCCCGTCCTTTAGGTACTTGGATGCGGACTGAGAAGAGCGGGCGCTCATTTGGCTGTGGTGCGGGTCTGCGCGTGAGTCCGATGCTGGAGTATCTGCAAGGCTCGGGCGTTTTTTTTTCCAGAAGAGGGCAGGTCGCTCTATGCATTACAATGACTTAAATCGCCCCTCTCCCTCCTCACTCTCTCTCTTCTTAAAACACATAGACGCGCATACAGCTAGAAAGCACTGTACTGGAGAATCTGTTGTAGTCTATACCAGTAAACACACCCTGTCTGAATCCGCAATGACTGACTTTTTGAAATCATCTTATTGAAAAAGGCCCTCTCTGAACATTAATCTGTATCGTGTTATAATTGCCAGGTTTTGCCACGGTATTCATATACGGCACAAAAACAGTTTGGAATTAATGAGGGCTTAAAGAAAGCCCTTCGTCGTCACGTCTAGGCAATGTGTCTTCGTTATTTTTTTATTGATCCCGTGTTGGCAGGGAGATAAAAGTCATTCTAACATATACAGAATAATACCATTTCCCCCTCATATTATAAAACATTTTGCTGCTCGACATTTGCTCAGTCCAACTGCATTTATCCAAGGGGTAAATCCTGCACAGGAAGGGATTAAATTTTATAAATAGCATAATACTGGTATATACTAAAGAGAACGAATAATTACAACCCAGCGATTACTGAGATTTATATTGCAGGTTCTGTCGAAAGCTTAATCTGATTACACCATTCACTAACATCTACTTGGTAACCTATCCTAAGCTATTGTTTTAGTCTTTATGCCATGTAATGGACTCGCATTCCCGTAGGAAGGAACCTCCATTAACAACTCATGCCTAACTTTTCAAATTCTGTGCCGTTGTAGCACAGAATTTGTCTCATTAATGTCGAATTAAAAATAAGTTAATAAAATCAACGTTTCTGCTTAACGAACTGAAGTGAGTTTCATTTCATGAAAGATGGGTGACCTTATTGTCATCGACCCAGTAATTTATCCTGTAGTGATCTCACAACAATGGGAAACACTCTCCGAAAACTGTACCCACTACAGACGCGTCACAATCCGCCGCTCATCTTTTGTTATTTTGCTTTTATTTACCTTCAGCTAGATTATTTTATTGTAGTTATATGGCTGCAAGTAAATACACAGAGACTGCGCAAAATATTGCTAGACGGACACATCCGCTATGCGGTGCGTCACACGTCGCGAACATCCAAAACCTTGCTCTGCTCTGTAAATAATTTATTCGGGCAAGGGTCTGTCGACTTCGGTTGCATTCTTTCTACTTTCCAGTACTGACTTTTAAAAGGGTGCAACTCTCCTTCGTCATGAAGTGAAAAAAATACATGCATAGTGGCGCCCGATGCACAGGCTTCATGGACATCTAGCTGCACTGAACATTTCGGACAATCAGATTAACTGTGTCATTCTTCGGGGACGAACTCCTCGCATTTTCACAATCGATACCAAAAACATATTTCACGCCTGGTGCTAAAACGATCAAAGGAAAATAAACCTCAAAATATTGCTTTAAGGGTGTCGCAGTTAAAATCGATATACCTAAAGCAGGTATATGATCTAACGCTAGCTTAATGGGTATCTGTTACTCAAAATGTAGGCTCCCAACGTGTG
This sequence comes from Petrocephalus zakoni, assembly GCA_026774425.1. Classification (NCBI taxonomy): domain Eukaryota; kingdom Metazoa; phylum Chordata; class Actinopteri; order Osteoglossiformes; family Mormyridae; genus Petrocephalus; species Petrocephalus zakoni. The sequence continues at coordinate 18,581,479 of JAODKN010000035.1, read as the reverse complement.
CATACAGGCGTACTATTGCATGGGCCTAGCCTATACAACAGTAACATCAAATCATCGCTTTAGCACATTAATTCGTATAAAATACCGTAACACATTTGTTGAATCTGTTATTTTTTCCAAGAGGCAACTACATATGTAAATAATTCCTTTTACAAAATAAAATGTGCAGCAATAGTAGAGATATAATTAAATTATGAACGTATTGAGAGCATGTCTGCAATAAGCGTATTCGTTAAGAGGCATGGGAAGCCGTTGAACGCGAAAGACTTGCCTTCCATGGGAAAATGTCATTGTTGCCGTTAAAACAATGGGAACTGCGGGCGACTCTTGTGGTCCAGGGGATGAATGGAGGATCCGCGGGATGTGCGCGGGTCAGTGCCTGGGGTCTCCGTGCCAAAGCCCCCTTTCCCAGCGTGCCACAATAAAGCATAGAGCATAAATAAAGGTCGCGACTCCGCAGGGTCACGGGGCTGACCCCATTGTCCCGCACTTCAAAACAGATAAACATTTATTAATCAGGACTTACCAGCGGCCCCTCTCTCCCGGAGGGTAGGGGGGGGGGTAAGAATAAGGGGCCGAGAAAGAGAGGACAGATCTTCCAGATGCAGGAGCAGCCCGTAGGCCGCAAGGGCAACTTCTGATAGTTAGGAATGAATCGGATTTTATGGGTAGCGTGCAGTCCGGAGTGAAGCCGTGACTTCAAAAATGCGACATCAAGTAAGAACTATTTGGGGGCCGATAGCGGGCCGCCCGGAAAATGCAGGCTATTTCAATTGCTTGTTGCGTGAGGTTGGGAATATTGACAATGCAGGGCGTTTGCCGTAAGAAATAATGTTACATAACAGTGCTGCTTTAGGCTTAATTTCCATTCAGTTGTCTGTCGAGTTTAATCTATTATATTACATAATATCTACGTGTACGTGTGTTTTTTTCCAGTTCTTTATTGACGACCGCGAATCGCCTTATGTAACTATGTAAAAAAAACATGGACGACGTAATAATGGGGAATTCTGCATTGTTGTTTATATCATGTCCAAAATGAGCTTAATATTAATAGAGTACTAAGGTTCGTGTGGTAAAGAGCGGAAGTGTCACGTTTTCATACGTCTATAGTACTGAAATTAGGCTGTAACAACAGGAAATCTGCATATAGCGTGTACAGTAAAGCGTACACACGGTTTGGTGCCCTTCACTTCCGCAGCTATTGAATATTTCGCCAGGAATAAGAGTTCATTATTATTATTATTATTATTATTATTATTATTATCTGTCACATCTCATAAAGTAAATGTATTTCAATCGAAATTCTGGTAGGGTAGCAATGAATTTTAATATTTCTCATATATTTGTCTAAACGTAATGAGTAATTTTTAAATTAATTTCCAGTTATTACAAAGGCATCCTGTACTATATTTTAGGATTTACATCTATATTTTAGTGTTTTGCCAATAAATGCCAAATAGTTAAGTGGGTCGACCTTATGTATTAATTTTATGCTGATTTTTAAAAATCTGTATTTTCCGCTCTCTCTTCGTTGGGGTACAATGAAAATGCACGTTTTACGCCGAAAAAAAACACGTTTACAGTGCCACTGTGTCACTGGTGAATTAAAAAGAAACACCCACACACATACGGTGGGACACTGGGAACTGTCTCATTAAGCGAAAGGATCAAATCTGCCTTACCCTAATACATAGGTACAGAACGCTATCATTGGGCGTTTTCTTTCGTTTCATGTACGCATTTTTTCGTTGACTTTACTCTCCGTTAAACTCATTTTTTTCACGCCAGTAACGAAAACGAGCCCCTTGCACGCATGTTTCCCCTTAATGAGGGCGCAGACGTTGGCGGTGAGTTCGTCGGTTCAGTTACGCGACAATACACGTTTTATGTCTGCATTATGTAGAGCAGCGAGACTCTTGACAAACCGCCCATTCTCCTTCACTGTGTTTTAAAACAGTGGCACATGGTATTGAATTATAGCAATGAAACCCAGGTGTCCGGTTCGACCCAAAGCCTTTACACCAATAATTATTTACAAATAAATATGTTATTATTCCGTCTATGTAATACAATGTGTATTTTTTAATAAATTTGTTATATAATTAGATATTCACTTGTATCAAATATGCAAACTGTGCAAATATAATATTTTTAACATAAATTTCACATAAATGTTTACATTTGGAACAATTGCTCAAAGTGACAATAAATAATACAAATTTATTATTTCAGTTATTCGTTGTTGATGATGGATATACATATTTTACTGCTGATGTCATCCTATTTTTATCCAAAAGCAAAACCATTTAAAATACAACATACTACATATAAACACGAACGTATTTTATACTGAGTTTCTCCTAATTGCACTTGTCTTATGGAAACCTTGGAAATGACCGTATAAGGAGTGCAGGGTGGGTCCTCTTCCGAGAGAACTGTCTGAGTGACGTACAATACAAGCATGCTGTTGTTGGTACTCCTGGGTCTCCTTCATCATAAAGACACTTAGTTAACCCCAAATAACCACACTATGGGAGAAAGGTGACCTTCTGTGGCTATGAGAGGAAGACGGACTTGTATGGAGTTGTGTCGGGGTACTATGAGCAATTTTAAGACAGCAGTTCCTTGACCTGTGTGTTTTTGGATTTTTGGAGGACGCTGCAGAGGAACCCTGCACAAATGTGGTCACCACGGAAGTTCTATACAGATAGAAGATCGAACTGCCAAGGTGTGGGGCTCTACCATGCTGTCCAACTTATATAAACCCCAAATCCAATCAACTGACCATCTCACATAGGTCTGTTAAGCTCGGCAAGACAGATGAATTTACCCAATGTACTCTTATCTGAATTCCCAAGCTGTGACTGAGAACAGCATGTTGTGTGGTTGAAACTATGACTTCTGCAGTCCCCTTGATCCTTACTTCCTGGCTTCTTTGAGCATCTTGAGTCAAAAACTCTGCATATTTCTTATTTCCTGCTCAGCTTCATCACCATGATGATGTACATGATCACTATCACGTCTCACTGACCAGGCGTGACGTCCTTATGGAAATTCCAGCCAATCTAAAACACCAGTCATTCCTCTGTGCCTGGTATTGCCCATTGACCGAAAAGGCTGATAGCTTGTTTATTAATACTGCGTACTCTACTCTCTAAATTTATTTCTCTTGTTCTTCTTCTGATCTTTACCACCCAGACCTAGAAGGGGAAGGTAACACGATAAGGCACTTCCCCCCCCTAAGTGGCAATGGTGGGGGTGTGATTCATCTTGGGGAGACAGGTTTAATTTGCTGTGGACCTCTTTGTACAAGTGTAAGTGTTTGATTATCTTGTTGGTAATCTTTAAAGGCACCTTCAGAGTCACTTATTTTTTTTATTCCACGAGGGCTTTGATGGACAGAAGGTCAGTTAGAATGAAATGCAGCACTCGTCCGGATGACACACAGTGTTCATTCGGACAGGCGGTTGTGTCAGCCTGACTAGCTGCTATTCATATTTACAGTATGCATGTTTATTGTGTGTCTGTAAGAGAGAGAGAGAGAGATTCTGTTTTAAAAGCATTCGTAAAAATTAAGCTGTGTTCAGGACAAATCACGCCAATGTCATACAGATCATCTAAAGTTATAACATTAACAGAACCGAGTAAACCTGGACAGAACCCAGCACAGAAAGGGGGGTGTAGTGCATATATGGGATTGTTTAAACAAAGTTATTTAAACAGTTTAATGTTACTATTTCAAACCATATTGTTTATTTAAGATATGGGGAAAATTTTAGGGTTAACAACATTATTCCATTGCTGTTGGAAATAAAAAAACAAATAAAATATATAAATTGTTATTTAAATAACAATGTTATATAAATATTATGTATAATAAATACATCATAAACAATTAATTCATAATGGTATATATATATGATTTTTCTTAACTTGGAAAGACGTAATAGTTACAGTCTGTCTGTGGATCTGCGAGTTGTTTTTTGATAAGTTAGTTTTACAAAGTGTAATAACGCCAATGAAGCATTAACGACAATTTACTCACGCTGCCCCTTCATTAATAATCACTCTTAATATCTAGCATCTTGAGGAACGTGCCATTTCAGAGCAGCCGGAGAAGCCGCAACTGTAACATGATGTCATTAGTTAGGATGCAGGAAACAAACTCTGCATGTGTAAGCGGAACCTTCTGGAATGGGAAACATGAAGTGAAGCGCTGGCGGTTCTACCTGTGTGGTTCTACCTGTGTGGTTCTACCCGCGTACTCTTTAGTGGCCAGGGAAGGCGAGCGTCCAGGTAGTTATCCAGTACAAGGTCACATGACCCAGAATCTATCCCAGGATGTACATGACGGGGGGGCATCACAGGGTGGATAAAGTGGGAAATGACCTCTTCCCCCCCCCCCCAACAGCCTGCTGCATACATGATGTGTTTTATTACGTTTGTTATTATGCTGAATTACATTAATAAATGATATACACATGTGTATTTATGATGCATTTATTATGTATGGGTGACATTTGTTTTTTGTGTCTGGCCATGGATAGGAGATGGAGGCAGAGGATTACCATGTCTCCCAGGCTGGATCAGGCTTTGCACTCTCCAGCAGCCCCTGGCCACATTATTCTGTCATATTTCCCTCTTTCTCTCTATTTATCTCATCCTTTTTGTATGTATCTAGCTGGAAGCCGGCGCCGCCGTGCCGATCAGGAATCAGGTGTTTCTGGATACTGGCTATGTGTATTAGGGCACTGAGGTAAATTCACTGTAATTGTTCAGCTGAAGTCTGCGTGACACATGAACAAGAGGCAGAGCCAGCTGGTCATCAAACCTGCTGCGGTATCATCCGTTACTCCCGAATCCAAAGCGAGCTCCCGCCCAATGCGTGGGGCCAGCTGTCAGCCACTTGATTAATGTCTTTGGCGTTTTTTGCATCTAAATGTTGCGCCAAGGAGCCCGTCCTGAGATGGGGCCTCTTCAGCCACCATTGTTTGGAAGCCCCTTCACACTTGCATCCACACACCCATAATAAAAGACTTCCTTTATGATAATGCTGTGTCCTACAAAAGGCTTCCCTTTCTGCTGGCTTGGCTTTCTCGTCCATTCCATTGTTAAGTGAACCTGAGGAAAGTGCTAAGAAGGGGTCATACTCAAAGAAGCCATTCCAGTGTAAAGCTACAGTGTAGCCTAAGAACGTCAGTGGTCATGCATGTTAATCCTTTACATTTTTATCGTAAAATCTTGTCATAATAACCTGGAACTAGTATGGCACTAATAAACTGTGTTATATGGATCAAGCTGTAACTCACTGTAAATTTAATTATGTGTTGCGAAGCACTTCAATTAAGGCTCAATTAGCTGTAATTAAAAGCTTTAATATGTGTCCAGTTGCCAAGACCAAGCTGAGCACTGACTGTGCTGATAGCCTTTCAAACCTAGAACCCTTCTCCAGCGAAGCCAGTCCAGCTAACAGGCCTACTTACTGTATGTCCCAGGTCACATGACTGCAACCGCAAAGGAACATATTTATCATGTTTATCATGGGGGGGCACTTTTGAATTAAACTACATCTTGGATTTATACAGGAGCCTCTCCTTATGCATCTTTCTGAGACATTTTAGATGACATCACAGCAAATGTGGAGTTATCTTCAACTGAAACGGTCCATTTGCTCTGCACTTTCGTCTTCCTCCTGCAAGCTATTTGCATCAGTGGCATCGACACTAAATAAACATGAGTGTACGTATGTCTTTCCCTCTAACACGCAAATATATATTGTTCTTTCTCTGGCATAAATCCAAAATATAATGTGAAGTCGTGCAATGCAATATTAGTTTAATGCAGCTGAAAGTTGTTTGATCTTGACGGCTGGCATTTGGGCATTTATGATGTCGCATGTGGTTTGATGAGCCCAGCAATGAATTCTCCAGTTGCATGTACACAGATTTCGCCATGCCGTCTGCTGAGACAATGCTCTCTTTTCCAAAGAACATGTACCAATGATTCTGTTCTTTATCATGGATCAGTATAATTTTTCTCTTAAGAATGAAGTGTGTGGTTATATTTCCTTTTTGAACCCAAATCACAAGCCATGTAAAACGAGGTGTATGACAGCCTTAACAGGTCAGTTGTGCTGAGGGTAACACACACTAGCTGTGGTGTCTGTAGCAGGAAGCCCAGCCCCCTCTGCTAGCTGCTGTGTCTTGAGTAGGAAGTCTAGCCTCCTCTGCTAAATGCTGTGTCTTGAGTAGGAAGCCCAGCCTCCTCTGCTAGGTGCTGTGTCTTGTGTAGGAAGCTTAGCCCCCTCTGCTAGCTGCTGTGTCTTTAGCAGGAAGCCCAGCCCAGCCCCCTCTGCTAACTGCTGTATGTTGAGTAGGAAGCCCAACCCCCTCTGCTAGCTGTTGTGTCTTCAGCAGGAAGCCGAGCTTAGTCCCCTCTGCTAGCTGCTGTGTCTTTAGCAGGAAGCCCAGCCCCCTCTGCTAGCTGCTGTATGTTGAGTAGGAAGCCCAGCCCCATCTGCTAGCTGCTGTATCTTTAGCAGGAAGCCCAGTCCTCTCTGCTAGCTGCTGTATCTTTAGCAGGAAGCCCAGTCCTCTCTGCTAGCTGCTGTATCTTGAGTAGGAAGCCTAGTCCCCTCTGCTAGTTGCTGTATGTTGAGTAGGAAGCCCGCTCCCTCTGCTAGCTGCTGTATCTTTAGCAGGAAGCCCAGCCCAGCCCCCTCTGCTAGCTGCTGTATCTTTAGCAGGAAGCCCAGCCCAGCCCCCTCTGCTAGCTGTCTTTTATCCCTGCTTTACTGCTTCTCGCTGCTGTATACTGATAAATCGAGGATCCGCCTCCCCCATAACCTCCAAGTCCTCATTAGAATCTCCTCCCCCACCTTGCCATGCTCGGCGTTTGGCCCCAGGCCATCTGGTCCCCTTCCCCCCATTTCCCAGTCCCCCCGTGTAGGCCCTCTGCCTTTCATCCTGGCCGTGGCGAGGGAGCCCTCCTCGTCAGCATTGTGTGGTGATTCCTGAGCATTACTCCCGACCTAACCCCCACCCCATGTTCTGGACCTCAGCTATCATGTCTTAGTCTGACATCCAAGGTCTCAGATGAAAGGGTCCCTCTCCTCCGGAGGTAATCTGTGCAGCGGTCCTGCTGGCAAAATCAATGGGCTGATTCTTGAATAATCTACAGTGTTTGATCTGATTAGATAGATTCCGTAATCTCCTGATATTGATTCTGTTACTTGCTTTTCCCCAAAAAGGACGTCGACCAAATAAACGAATGATCAAAACGGCAGAGAGAGTTGTGCTGAGCTATAAGGGGAGGTCTCGGTGCTTTTAGTTATGTGGGTATGGTGAGGTCTCGGTGCTTTTAGTTATGTGGGAATGGCGTGCATGTGACTGACACAGTCTTTAATTTGACACAAGATGAGATAGGAGTCATTATTTGTGTGAAATGTTTTGAAAGTATAAATTTGAATTTGAAGTACATTCGCCTTTCAGTTCGTTACCTGTGCCTGTGCTACTCCGCTAAACCGTTTCTGAAGCGCTAAAATTCGCGAACTAGTCAAGATGAATGTGTGGGGCGTCACGCGGCTGTAAAATAATGCCGCACTACTTTTTAGTCTTTGTAGACATTCAGGACTTCCAATTGTCATTTTTACAGGCAAATAACAACATCAGAGAGGGAGAGAAAGAGAGAGAGATAGAGAGAGAGGCATTTTTAAGAAGTGCCTTCTATGCCTAAGTCCTCCTTTGTATAAAACGTCAACTATTTATATCTAATGAAGTCATATCGTTGCAGTAATTTAATTGCATGCAGCAGAGTGCCATTATATAGCTAAAATAACTATATATAAAAATATAACTGAAATAAGTGAAAGGCATAAGTGGGAGATGGAGGCTGACTGAATGAAAAGTGAACCTGCACACCGGGGATTTTTAATGGGCTAAAACAGCGACACACCCCTGTCTGCGGGCCAATCAGCTGCCTTCTGCCGCCTGACCTAAATACACACACACATGCGCTCAGCCGCTAACAGACGACTGCAGACCCAGTGCCCCCCGGCCCCCCGGCCTGCCGAGCCTCTCTCCCCTTCCCGCATTCCAGGGAGGTGCCTCTTCCTCCCGATCCCTCCATTTGCTCTGGCTTCGCCGACCCTGTGCTGAGACAGCCGCTGTTTTTTTTGGATTTCAGTCTAAATGAAGGAGCAGGGAGCCTGGATGCCGTGTGCGACATGGCAGATGCCCACACGGATGCCGTGACTCCGCCCACGGGCCGGCCAGCCCATCAGACACCGACTTTCAGAAGCTTGTATTTATATAATATGAACAAAGCCATTAGCTAGGCTTCGTGACGCCTATTATTTTAACTTTCCCGAAATTCAAAGAATCTGTATTCATCTCTGCCAGTTCAATTGCCCTCTGAGTGACAAAAACTTTACTAAGAAAATGACAGATTGAGCAGAATCGATGTTCCGATTGTCACGTCCCCGTCTCCCGTACGAGAACGCTTCAGAACACGCCGGCTTCCGCGCCGCATCACCTTGGTTCTATAAGCCATTCGGCGTCTCAGTCGGCCCCCCGTTCCCTTTGCATTCCAGTCGCTTTGCGCTCCCTGCCCTCCCGCCGCCGTCTTTAGCCGTTAGCCTGCTCAGCAAACCCCCGAAGGCGGGCGCAGCTTTATTCTGCTTATTCTCCTACGTGCCGGCCTTTAGCGGAAAAGCTCGCCTTCTTTCGCTGTGAATGTAATTGTTTTCACCTAAAAATCTTGATTGTATGTGATCAGAGAAGGTGATTTAAGCACACATTTACAGTAATATATGATTAAATACTATATTTATGGAAACCTAATAAAGTGGCCAATATTTCATATAAATTCTGAGTGTTTCACGTAGATGCTGAGTGCGGATGCTGGTGAAATGCTTCTTAGCACCTCTACATCACCTGAATATTGCAGAGATCCAGTGCAAGGTGGCATGTCCTCTCCCGGAAACATTTGTGACCATGTCTCTGTGCATCATTACTTCTGTATATCTACACTGCTTTGGACATCAGCATCTCAGGGGTGAAACGCATCTTAATCAAGGTGGTAATATATTCAAATTAATCAAATGTATGCCTGGAGAACTGAGACTTGAATTAAAGTTTTTTTTTTTAATCTGTTTGTTTTAATTTACTGCTCGGAAGAGAATAATTTGCTTAATAGCTCTCAGGCAGCTGGGTGCCAGGTGACGTCGTTTCATAGCTGCTCTGGATCTGATGGGCATATGTTTCGAGGTGGCCGCGATCCCGGTGACTTCCTGTCCCTGCCGCACTGTGGCCCGTGTGCAGGAATGGGCAAAATGTGCACCGGGACTTAATGGTGATTGCCGCAGCTGCTTACACGTGGAGTCGCCATGGCAACGGGGGCGGTTGCCAGGCAACCGTGCTCTTTCAGGGACACCAAAAGTGCCCAAAGGGTTACTAAAAATATATAAGAGTATGATACTGTGACAGTGAGCCGTCCTGCCTTCAGTTACATGGCGGCTCCTGTGTGCAGGAATGCAGGAGCTTCCGTGTCGTGCCATGTGAGGGAAGGAGGCCGGGAGACCTTGAGGAGAAGTGCGCAGTGCAGGCGGCCGCATGCCACGTGCCGGGTCCCCAGGCAGCATGCACGCACGCCGGGGATGTGTAAAGCTCCAGTAACATCAGCACAGATGGGGCTGCAGCCTGTGCACAGCGCGTATAAACCGTGCTGTGACAGGAGGTGCAGCTCGCCAGGAGGGTGTTTAAGAACAAGAGCGAGCAGGGGGAGGGCAGCAGTGTGTGCGTATGCATGTGTGTGCGTGTGAGAGGCACACTCAGGACCATGGACAGATGCACAAATTTAGCACCAGCTACGTATAGGGTAACATCCTCTAGATTTATAAAAAAAATGTCGTGTAAAATATCGATGAGCCAAACGGCCATAAATGCCGATGTAATTCCATCCAGCGTAGCCCTGTTCATTACGCGGGAGGGCCCGGGGTAGCTCAATGTCAGCCGACGAGGTCAAACCCGCGCACTGGACCGCTGCCACGAGACACACGATCTCATGAATAGTGCAGCAAGGGGGAAGAAGCCATGCGCAGCTGTGCTTGAGGATGACGGCTCCATACCCACAATGCCCTGCAAGATCCTCATTAAACAGGCACACCTGCTCGTCCACTGATAACACTCTCCAGGCGTGGGAAGACCTGCCGTTGGGCTGTTTATTGAGATTAGTCATGGCCTCTGGATGCCCACTCGGGCCTCAGAACACTCACTCACAAGCTCAAAACGTTCACCCGGGTCTCGGGACACTCGCTCACAGACTCGGGACGTTCACTCAGGCCTCAGAACGCTCGCTCACAGCCTCGGGACGCTCACTCAGGCCTAGGGACGCTCATTCAGGCCTCAGGATGCTCGCTCACAGCCTCGGGACGCTCACTCTGGTCTAGCGATGCTCACTCAGGCCTCAGGACGGTCGCTTACAGCCTCAGGACGCTCACTCAGGCCTCAGGACGCTTGCTCACAGCCTCGGGACGCTCACTCGGGCCTCAGGACGCTTGCTCACAGCCTCGGGACGCTCACTCAGGCCTCAGGACGCTTGCTCACAGCCTTGGGATGCTCACTCAGGCCTAGGGATGCTCACTCAGGCCTAGGGATGCTCACTCAGGCCTCAGGACGGTCACTTACAGCCTCAGGACGCTCACTCAGGCCTCAGGACGCTTGCTCACAGCCTCGGGACGCTCACTCAGGCCTAGGGATGCTCACTCAGGCCACAGGACACTCATTCACAGGATCAGGACATTCACTCACAGCCTTGGGGTGCTCGCTTCTCGCTTCGGGACACCCGCTCACTGTCTTGGGGCACTCGATCCTTGCAATCCTGTCAGAGTAGCAGCCTGTTTTTTCTGTAGCTGTTTTTGGAAACGGGCAGCAGACAGCAGCGCCGGGCCTGGCGAGAGTGGGGGCTGGGGGCAGCCAGGTTTCTTATTTATTATTAATAAATGTGTTTTTCGGTGTCCCCTGGCACAAAGCCAGCATGGCCACGCGGCCCCCGACAAGGGGGGCGGTGGGATGGAGGCTGCCACTGGCCCCCAGCCAGGGCGTGTGCCACAGGCGGGCAGCTTGGCGCAGCATAAAGGCATGCAGTGCAGTGAATGCGCCTTTGTGTGGGGGGCCATGCCAGCCGGCCTCTAATGAGGAGCTTCTTTGTGGCGGACTCTCCAACATCAAGTGGGTCGGTGGGCTCATTAACCTGACGCTGGCGAATGAAAGAGCCAGGCACGAGAGAGCGCCATGATCGCGCACTTAAAGCCGTCGCCCCCCCCCCCCCCCACTACACACATAAAGCAGGTGGGGGGGGGGTTTAATCACACACCCCTCACCTGATATTGTGAGCAGCTGACACCAGCAGAGATCAGGAACAGACAAAATATCACCGGCACAGCCTCATTCTCGAGAGTGTCCCGAGGAAATCCTGAGTCGCTCCGCCAGTGGCTGGCACGGGGAGAGCCCCGCCCCCGCTGTGACCGCTCCCTGACTTCCTGTCGCCGTCTCAGCTCTTTGGGGTGCCTGCAGGACTCATCCTTCGCACCTTCGTGTCTCCTCTCCGTCTCTGGAGGCTGGGCACGTCGCGTTGCCGTGGTGACGTCACGCGGCGAGGTGCCTGAAGATTCTGCCTCAAGTCCGTCACCCAGAGAAAGCAGCTGACTGACAGAGACGAATGGCTCAGGAAAAAGGGACCTATTGCTATACAAATGCATAAAATACTATGAAATTGGTGCCAATATAAGAGTTTCTCATTAATGTCTCTGAGACTTGAATGTTTATTTTCATTTATAATTCATTTTTAATAAAAAATGATGATGGTGGCGGTAATGATAATATTACTATTGTTGTTGCTCTTGCTGTTATCCAGCAATGTAAATAATACCACAGAAGATCGTGTATCAGCGTACCGAGAAAGGTGGGCGCGTAGCTGTGACCCGTCAGTCCCCGCAAATCAAATGTAAAAACATGAGAGATGTGAGATTCATGACGCCCCTTGTGACACAGGGCCGGCACACAGGGGTTATTCTGAGGAGGGGGAGCTACATGTCTCTGGTGCTCTTCCCAAACTCCCGCATCGGTTTCCGAATGGCAGCCGACATAAATCTGCAACACTGCTGCCCACAACGCCTCAGCCCTGATTCCAGCGGCCGCTCTCTGTGATACCACACATAACCACGCAGGCACTGACCTGCTTAAGCGCTGTGCATGTAAACCTTGATGATATAATGAATCTGATTCGTTCATAGATTCTAACATTCCCGGTAGCATTTCAGGGTCTGACTAGCAGACCCCCATTAAAAAAAAACAATAAGACTTCAGAAAAGCACCATCAAAGAGCTACAGTGTTTGTGACGCTGACAAATTGTATGTGAGGTCTCATTCATTAGCAGGGCTGCTAATGTTTATTCAAATGCGGGGCAGCTGCATTATTGATTAGCTCTTATATGACTGATCTGCGGGGCTTGGAGGCTGTCCTGCGCACTGCCTGTGCCGGCTGGAAGGACCCAGCTAGCGTAGCGTCTTAGCGCTGCTGGAATGAAGTGGGACATGGCCTAGGGCCACTCGCTCATTACTGTGCCAGGATAAAGCTCTGCAAACTATTTCACTTGCACTGTAAAATCACTGAATACATGGAATATTCTGCCCACCTGCATGAGACTGAGACCGTGTTTACTGTCAAATTCCAAATGCTCATTTGTGCACATGATAAGAATGTGAATGATAATGATACTGTAAAAATGTGTGTGAAGCTTTCAGGATGCACCTCTATCCACTTTTGATATTTGTACCACACTGACCATGTACATAATTCTAGACATAATTTTGTCCAGCTAACAGGGAATGTTCCCAGGACTTCAATGTTATGTGAAGGCCTTCAAAAAATTGTCAAAAGACGTTCTTACTGTAACATTAATCAAACGTTGTTACAAGTATTACATCATGGGCATCGGCGCCATTCATAATTTCATAATTATTCGTTTGGGGGGGGGGGGGGGGGGGGGGGGGGGGGGGGGGGGGGGGGGGGGGGGGGGGGGGGGG
>JAODKN010000035.1:18504453-18515184 GCA_026774425.1 Petrocephalus zakoni | reverse complement strand
TGTACCGTGTGCGAGGGGGGCAGGGCGGAAGCACCCCCCCCCCCCGGGCCAGGTCGGGGGGATGGGGGGGGGCCGGCGGGGGGGTGGGCGCCCCCGGGCCGGTGTGGCAGGGGCCCCCCCCTGGGGGCAGCTGTGGAGGTCCTTGGGTGGAGTGCAGCGGCATCTGCAGAGGCTGGTGCTGGTGTGCGGCCTGCGGGGGCAGTGGGCTGGGCATCAGGGGCTGGGCAGGGGGCAGCAGTGGCTGCTGCACCAGGGGCTGGGGGGGCATCATCTGCTGAGCCAGGGGGGGTTTGGCGATGGGCCCCTTGTCGTCCCAGGTGCCAATATTCATGTTGTGTTTGATGGGGGGCGGGGGAATGGCGGCACCTGCCACACCCACATTGGCCTTGGGCTTCAGCTTAGGCTGGGGCTTGGCAGGCTTGCGGGCGATGGCCGCCCACGAGGTGGGCTTGGGCGCCGAGGAGCTGATGGGCGCCATGCTGCTGGCGGCCATGCTGCTCATGCCGGCGGCCCCGCCCAGCGGCGAGCCCACGGTCTTGGTGACGGCGGCCATGTCGGAGCCTAGCTTGAGGCCCGCCATGCCCAGCTCGATGGCGCCCTGGCCCGGCAGCTTGCTCAGCTGCGTGTCGCTGCCGAAGCCGGCCTGCCCGTCTGCGATGGCCCGGCCCAGGGAGCTGGGCGCGTAGCCGTAGCTGGAGCTGTAGGCGGAGCTCTGCGTGGACTGGCCCTGCGAGCCGCTCGTGCCCCAGGTGGAGAAGTCCGCGTTGCCAGGGAAGAAGTTGAAGCCGTGCTGGCTGAGGAAGGGGGGCGTGTTGCCCAAGGCCCCCGGTTGGCCGAACACACCATCCGGGATGAAGTGGTGCTCGCCATTGCTCATCTGTCCATAGGTAGTCAAGTAGGGCATGGGGGGGTCCCCGGCAGTAGACCAGGCGGCTTCCCCCAGGGAGTAGGGGAACCCGATGGATGGAGCATAATAACTGGGCATGTAGGGGTCCGACATCGGGGGGTAGCTGTTACTCTGTTGGGGGAGGGGGGGATGGTCAGTTCAGTGTCACTCCTAAATACTACACCCCTTAGCTGGTTGAGCCCGATTAGTGCACAAACAGCACATCACACCTCAGAGGAAGAATGGCAATTAATTCTGGTGTTAGAAATAAAAGCAGGGAGTACATTAGACATCCTGCGGGGCTGCAGCTTCGGGAGAGGAAGAGAGGAAAGCCTCACCATGGGGCCTCATCATGCAACTACCAACTGAGAGGAATGAATGGGCTTTCAATCGTGCAAGTCGGAGAGGGGGGGGAACGCTCAGGGCGCTCGAGTCACCTGATTCGTCTGGCTGCTCAGGTAAGGCTCAAAGTCGTCATCGTTTACAGCGTCTTTCTGATGCATCGAACCGTTCTGAACTAAAAAAGAAAGACAGAAAGTGTTACGTTTTAAAAAATGAAATCGATACAAACAGATCAATATAAAATGCATAAGAATCTAAACCACAGAAGCACAATTCCAAGTCTACTTAACATTAGACTGCGTTCTAGACTACATAAAGATGCATTAGACTACATAAAAGCAGTGCAAATTCACCAGTCATGATTCGACGCTAATAATATGACAGACAATACTTATCAATAAATGCAGATTCCACCTTAGATCAAATATATAATTTTTCCAAGCAAATTGATTTGGATCCATAAATTTTCCCCACACAAATCAGAACAGACGTCTCCAACAGGAGTTTTTTTTTATCCTGAAAAAATTATTAGCAGTTCGTCTACAACTAATGCAATATAACATTAGTTCAGGTGAAAGTTTGACTAGAAATTCAAAATGTCTCTGGAAATTCTCCTCAATCTGAATCAGCCACTTGAAGCTTTTTCTTTTCTTCTATTCAAACAGAAAGGAGGAAACGTGAGCTTCCCAATAGTCCCCATCTTAGCAGCATGTCAGGAACACTGCAGAGCATAACTCCCATCTTAGCAGCATGTCAGGAACACTGCAGAGCATAACTCCCTCCCCCAGAAACCAAACGGGCCACAAAACACCTCAGGACCACATAAAAAAAACCCTTGGCCACTGCATCCCTGTACATATTTTTGCTGATATTTTCCAAAACCAAAAAGGATACAAAACAGGAAAAGGTCCCCCACTTTCAGCCTGCCTCATTCACACGATTACTTGCAATACCGGACCAAGTCTTAAAAATCGTTAATTCTTATATAGTTATACATAAACTTCTGCATTTTACCCGCTTTGTCACAACCAGGAAAACCCGAGCCCTATCAGGATGTGTTGCTAATTTGATTTGAAAGTTATCTCCAACCACTTTCATGTGGTAAAATAAAACTGTATTATTTGCATTATTAAACTAAATTATTCAATTATTCAAGAAGGCCAGAAGAGATACAATGGCTCTCTTCTGCCGCCTCGCAGTTTAAACTCAGTAACATCGTTATTTGCAACCTGTTGTAGTTTATCAATAAATGAGTCCAAAGAAAGTTACCTCTTGTTCCTTCTCTGCCCTTCCATTACAATGATATTCAGCCATGTTTACACTGTGTACAGGAGCAAATCTACACAAATACAGGGCCTATAAAAGCTGTGAAGACTTCCCTTTCTGGGGGCCACTAAAAAACTGATTTAACAAAGCATGCTGATGTATAACAACAAGTGAAAGAACAACAACAGAACATCCTATAATAAGCCCCAAATCCTTGGGTACAAAAACAACATATAAAACTGGGTACTAAGGGCACTGAAAGAGGCAGGCTTCCAAAACGAATATCACAGAACCCGGCTGGAAAGGGCTTCCAGAACAGAGATGAACATGGAAACCGAATGGGACAGCCTTCCAAAAAAGAAGCAAACACAGAATCCAGCTGGGACAGGCTTCTAAAACAAAGATAATGCTGCACCCGGTTGAGACAGGCTTCCAAAATGAAGACAAAGGCATATCCCAGCAGGGATGGGCTTCCAAAACAGAGACAAACATAGAACTGGGCTGGGACAGGCTTTGAAAATGTAGATAAGACTGCGCCCTTCTGGGACAGGCTTCCAAAACAGACAAACACAAAACCCAGTGAGCACAGGCTTCCAGAAGTGAGACAAACATGGTACATGAAAGGGACAAGCTCCAAAAACCAAAAATAAATACTAGAGACGAAGGCAGCTGACGAACTAGGCAGGGAGCAGCTTATTAAGCGCTTAAGCAGCATGCAAGATGCGACTCACCCTTATTTCCTTGTCCTTTGGGTCTCTGTGAACAGAGAGAAGGGGAGGGGAATACGGGTCAGAGTACATGGGACTGACAGTCAGAAAGCAGGGCAGCCTGCTCACGCCAGCCCCTGGCTCCGGGCCTCCACTAAGGACACACTCCCCTCGCAGACATTCCCAGCCCCCCACCCAGCTCTCAGGAGACCCTCCCTGCCCACTTGGCCACCTCCGGCTCCGGGCTCCGGGGCCTCCCGCACCTCCATTACAGCGCACGGCCTACCGCAGTGCGCCCAGGCCGCGTAGGAGAGCAGGGCCCGGAGCCCGGGGCGGCTCGGCGGCCGAGGCAGCGCTACCTGGTCTACGGTGGTGGCGGACATCCTCTGGGGAGCGCGGCTGGCGGGCTGGTGACGACGGTCCACGGTCTCTGCTGCTGGCGGCCGCCTGCGGGGTCCCTCTGCGTCTCGGCTGCTCGGGCGCTCCTCCCCTGCGTACGGGCGCGGATGTACGGCGACAGGCTGGCGGCGTGCTGCGGATAGGCGCTGCGGCGAGCTCGCCTCGGCTTCCTCGGGGGCCCTCGCTGTGCCGACGCGCCGGTAATGTCTGACTAAAGGAGCCCTGGCTCTGCCTGGATCCTACAATGGCGGAACGACTCTGCTCTCACTTCCGGTACGCGGCTCCGTGACCTTCCGCCCGTGACGTCAGCAAATCCGCGTCCAATGGGCGGTCGCCTTTTACGGCGGCGCAGCGAACCGCCCTTCGCTCAATTAATGAAATGGGACACACTTAGTAGATAGATATACACTCTATTCATCCCCGGAGGGAAATTCAACCACAGCAAACAGAACGATAAAAGGGAAGAAAAGATTCATTAATACCAGTCCTGCAGCCACCAAAAAAAGTAACTTCAGTACACTTATATTTGTAATAAACGTACATAAGGTTGTTTTATATCAGTGAGGCTTATTATGTGTATAATGTAATATAAGAGAGAACTTCATCCCGGTATGCTTGCGTAAATGGTTAACTGATATTTTAATTTGAGTTTTTTTAACTTAAAGTTACATTTCCTGTAATCTATTTCATTGAAAAGTTAAAAGATGTATGAAACTGCAGTTTACAAACATTTAACAACAAATTAAATTTCTTTAAATTTAAATACAGATTTTTAATTTGCTTAGTATAATTTAATATACTTATACTGCGTTCAAATTTAAATATTCATTAAATATAACAAGTTTTGCATGTTCCGTTATTTTTCTGTTTACTCATACATTGATAAGTTCTATATTAATGATTAATATGAATTCATATGAGTATAGTACGTTTTCAATTATGTACATGTTGTCTCAGTTTATGCAGCTCAGTTATGGCCTGTGTTCCTGGAACAAACTAAGGGTCAATGTCACCCTGTTGGGTACGACACATGAAAGGACAGTGTAAGTCCTTTTGTCTGGTTGTTTTTTTTTCTCCCAGAAAACATTACAAATGCCCCCCCCCCCCCAACCTAATAAATTTTATAACGAGAAGATAAAACCAAGAATTCATTTTTAAATAATATGTGGACTGAGAATGAGAAAATGTGTTTTAACTATCTAATGAAAATGTACCTGATCATAAATCTAATTCAGGTCAGCCAGTTGAAAAGAAATCTGTAAAATAATATGAAGAGATGCTCTTTCATTTTCCACAAAAAGAAGTTAGATAGCTGCCAGTTGTAATCAAGTCTTGTTCCAATTGGAGTAAGAGAAAGAATCACCTGGCAGAAGATGCAATCTGTCATGCTGTACTTAAGGCTTCAAAGCAAATCCACCCTGCTAAGCAGCTAAGCAAATTGCATTTATTGGCCCTTTACATACAAATACACATAAATAATGCTTAGTTTGTCTGTGGTTGTGCAAATAGGAAAATCCACACATTCGTTTTTGACTTGATGTATATTAATAATGTTACACATACATGTTGTAAAGCATGTAATTGATATCAGTTGTTTAGTTAATATGTCTGGTGTAACTTAAGACTTTCCACACAAGAATAAACAACATTAGTGCTGGAGTTTAACAGCCAGCAGAGGGAGACATCAAATCCAGTATAACCCAATTGGAAAATCTGCATTACAATCTCTCCTAAATAAGTTGAAAGCACAATTAAATTATGTCTGCTAAATGGAAATACATTAACCCTGTTACGATAACATCCACAGTCGGGTACGCTATGTACGTCTGGGCCAGTCCAGGACTTAGGTTTGGTTTCAACATTAGTTGACCCCCGCTGCCACAGTAAACACACGCCCCTAGGTCCAACACACCAGCATATTTATCGGCTTAATTTAGGCAGGGGGTGCGTTACATTGCCTGTTTCATTGGTGTTGAAAAAGACAGATGAGAATCCAGGATCCAGTTTGTTGTACTTATTGATTTGTAGGTTGTTCCCAGTCCAGTGTCCTGCCGAACTCTCTCTGCATAGCTGCACCTGTCCAGCTGTCAAGTGCAGATTCTGTTCCGCCTTAATTCGTCAGTCAGGCGCGTGTTCCGTGTTTATCTATATACGTCAGGTGACGCGGCAAATATAGTAACCTATAGGATTTCGGGGCTGTGGTCGGTGGCAGAGAACCCACCAATAAGATGTCGGCGCTTTGGAGTGACGTCAGCGCTATGTTCTTTTGCAGGAGTCCAGAAGTAGGATAGGGCACCATGGAAATACGCAGCTTTGCGCATCTTTTCTTTTTAATCGGTTTTGCCTTTTCTGCAGCCCTAACCTCACAGGGAAGGAATGACAGGCCAATCGTGGGTATGTGTCAGACTTTATAAGAGCCCCTTTTCGCACTAGCAAGCAGCTTGCTCAGGAGAAGAGTGTCGTGTCGGTGGCTGTCATCGTGATCGGGTTTGTTGTTTCTGGGCCCCCCTCGGATGTTTATAAAGCTGAATGAATAGCTAGCCAGTGGAGTCTGAAAACCGTAGTTAGCTAGCCGCTTCGACACCTGCTAAAAAAGAAACGCGTTTATGTAATATTTAGTGTAGTGACTGCTTGTGGCCAAACCTCAGGAGCCCCACGCCCATGTGTGGCCTGAGTGGCGCTTGACGCCGCCGCTGGTGACTGAGTGACCCTAAGATGACTTTGCCGTCTGTTCAGGTGTCCTGGCCCAGGAATTCTTCGCACCCAGTCCTTTCGGAAGCTCCTACATCGCTGCCTCATATGTAAAATTTCTGGAATCGGCTGGCGCAAGAGTCGTCCCTGTCAAGTAAAAATAATTGTTTATATTCTCCATAATAGTAATAGTATGTATAAGGACTTCCGTGCTGTATAATAGTCAGTCATTTTGTATTCATCTCTGATTTTACAAAGGTGTGCCTAGTGGTAGATAACGTTATTCAGAGGATGAGACCTGGCTGCTGGTTTTTTTGTATCTGCAGGATAAATCTGGCAGTGGAGGAATATGAAACTCTTTTTAACTCCATCAATGGGTATGTCTGCTGTGAAATCTGCATGCTCGCCGGAAGTCGTGGGCCTCCGTGATCCTGCACGCTCTTCTTCTCCTCCTCTCAGACCTCTGGTGGCTTTGTGGTCACGTGACCAAAATACAATGGCAGTTGTTCATATAGGTAGATGGTGAAATGTTCTGGCTGGGTATGTTTCACGTAATGCATGTTCAAATGGCCACCAGAGGTCTCTTCCAAAATGTATGTACTGTACAGTCAGGGTTTTCGTGGAACTTTGTAGAATATGTGTAGGATAGTTTATGGTAGGATATCTTCTTGGTTATAAATAATGCTGGGGTACTGTAGGGATGTCCGAAATGCATGTAATGAGCTTGTGCTTGTCTGTTTTGGAAGCCAATCCCTGAAGGGCGCAGTCTTATCTTCATTTTCAAAGCCTGTCCCAGCCCTTATGTGGAGCCGCATACAAGGATGGGAGAACATGTTGATGTAAAAATATTGCTTCTGCTCTTCCCTATAGAGTACTATTTCCTGGAGGTGAAGTCAGCCTCAACATATCCGGGTATGCTAAAGCTGCGAAGATATTCTATGATCTTGCCATAAAGGTTTGCTTCTTTCTTATAGTCCTGGGCCTGGTTTCCCAAAACCTTCTTATTGCTAAGTAGTTCTTAAGTTGTACCTTAACCTCTCTCTTAACGTTATGGAACGATTCCCGAAGCGTTCGTACACGAAGTATATCTTAGGTAAGTCACACGTTCGTAAGGTTGGTCCGGACCACTCTTAAGAGTCTTCTTAGCGCGCTAACAGTGTGCGTTATCGGGAAACCGGGCCCTGGTTTATATCATTACACTTTCTCATTAAGTCACAAAATGATATGCATGTTTAAATTTTTCAGGCAAACTCCAAAGGTGACTATTTCCCAGTCTGGGGAACGTGCCTAGGGTTTGAGGAGCTGGTATATCTGACCAGTGGGAAGTGGCTCCTGTCTTCAACCAACACGACTGGTGTTGCACTTCCTCTGAATCTCACTGACGGTTTGTCTCGCTGAACATCACCGACACGCAGGCAAAGCACCTCAAAATCGCTTTCACATTTATTAAAGAAATTGTTCTGCTTGCTTTCGTGGCTTATGGCGTCTCAGAGGCGGCACGCAGCAGGCTGCTGAAGAGCTTCCCAGAGGACGTCCTCCACGCTCTTTCCACAGAGCCCGTAACCGAAAATTCTCATAAATGGAGTCTGACTCTTCAGGTACAATAATTTACATGATATTTTCAGGTTTTGCTCTAGAGTTACAGACCTATGAGATGTTTTTTACAAAATGGAATGTCTGGAGCTGTGGTTAGTGTTTCAGGAAAGCCTTCTTTGATGGAACACCCTGTGAACGAGATCTGAGGCTGAATCTGTTGTAGACTCTGGAAATAAGTGGATAATGGGTCTGGGGTGTAGTTAGAACATATTTTGTACCCATTTTCCGAGGACTGAATAAAGGTTTGGGCCTCAATCTGTTGTAGACTTTCAAGGGAAGTGATGCACTGAAGAACTTCTACAGTGTCTTGAGCACTAACAGTGATGACAAAGTGGAGTTTGTGTCGACTATAGAGGGTGAGTTGTCTTTTTCCTCTAATTTGCTGTTTTATGTTTATTTATTTTTAAAGGTACTGAATGCTGACTGTGTTCCATCTAAATCTAGTTTTCGTCAGAATGATCCTAATGAGTGTGAAGTATGTAGAAATGTAGGCTTTGAGGGTGGTCAATGGCGTATGAAGGAGTTTGAAATTATGGGGACACAACTTCATTTAAAAGTTCATTTATTGGTTGGGGTGAATTCTTTAATCGTCATTGTTGACAAACCACAGCACGCAACAACAAAATGTGTCCTCTGCTTTTAACCTCAGCTACGTGAGTGCCCAGGGAGCAGTGCTGGGGGACAGTACCTTGCTCATGGTACCTCAGTGGTACTTGCGGGTTGGGGATTCGACATTTCGATTTCATGGTTGCGTCCTTAACCATTACACCACCTGCCTGCCCCAGGAATGAATAAATGAATGAATGAATGAATGAATGAATACACATCCCTCCCGGCCCCCGCAGTTCCTCTGCCCCTGTCTGTGTTATGCTGCCAAAACTAGGGCTGGGTAATTAGTTGAATTTTAATTTCAATTATAATTGTGGTTTACACGTCTGTCCAAACTAAATAATTGAGATTAAACAATTATCATGCAGCATTTCATTTTGCAATAATGCACCCGTTTTTGTGCTGTGTTATATATTCAGTCCAGCCCTTTCCAGCCTTTTAATTTGCTTCTCAGTTGAATTATATTAGAGTTCAAGGAAATCAACTTTTAAGCAGCCAAGTCCTTGTCAATAAATGCATGATATTCACATAGCCAATGAATGATCGTGTTAAATAATCGCGATCTCAGTATTGACCAAAATAATCGTGATTATGATTTTTGCCATAATGGAGCAGCCCGAGTGCAACCAAACACCAAAGTGCTGCGTGGCATTAATGACAGGATTCGGGGAACTAACCTTAACCCACTGTCCCACCACCATGGCTAAAAATTATGTCAGTATTAAAAATCCCTCCCTAGGCCAGTGTTGTACCTTGTATGAGTATATTGAGTAGAATACATTGTCACTTTTTGTTGGGGTGTTTTACGGTTTACGGGCCTAAAAATTCATCACACCGCAAGGGGCGGCAGCGGCCTGGCTGCGTAAGCAACCTTCAGCTGGTACACATGCCTCCCCTGATGACTGATGTGCCGCATTTCCTCCGCAGCAAAGGATTACCCCATCTACGGGACCCAGTGGCATCCGGAGAAGAACCCATTCGAGTGGACCAGACCCTACATCCCACACACGCCTTCGGCCATGAAGGTTGCCTTTTTCATGGCTGACTTCTTTGTTAATGAAGGTAAGTTCAGCGGTGGGGGAGGAAATCGTTCACTGCTTTGCGTGCAGATGGAGGATGGAAAGAAATAAGGAAAGATGGGCTATGAGCTGCAGATGGTACACCTGCTAGAATGCAGGCGGGGGGGCGTGGTTAATGGGAGCTGGCAATCACAGTAACTTCACCTTGGTAACTTCATACCGTAGCGCCAAGCCATCTGGTTGTGATAGCATCTACAATCAGACCTCCCCCCCCATCCGGACCCCCAACATATGGGCACCTCCCTCTGTCGGGCAGCTCTAGGCACGCGCATGCGCACATTAATGTTACACAACCAGCAGCTGTCGCTACTAGCCGCAGTCTAGGGTTGGGATGTAACAGAGTGAAAGGGAAAGGGGACGTGGAGTAAGGGAAGGATAGGGTGCGATGGACAAGGGAACACACATGGACAAAGGGTTTTTTTTTTATATTTTTTTCTGTTTTTATTGACACGCCACGGACACAGAACAAATAAACCCAGTGCAAAAGGACTCAGGAGTGACTATAGCGAAAGCAATAAACAAAACTCAGCTTCCGAACGCATCCCAAAGCTGACTTACTTAAGTGCAGAGAAAACAAAACACAACAACAAATTCTACATCTTACTCCCTGTCCAAACAACAGCATGCAACATAAGTTCGCAAAACAAAAACTGCAGTCACTCCCTATGCACCTGACACACACACAGAGCGTACACACAGATCAAAGCGTCACTCCCTATGCACCTGACACACACACAGAGCGTACACACAGATCAAAGCGTCACTCCCTATGCACCTGACACACACACAGAGCGTACACACAGATCAAAGCGTCAAAGTCTGAGGAGTGTGCGAAGACGGTAACCAAAAACCGGGTGAGAGTTTGAAACCAAGTAGCAAGTAAACCAAAGCGAAAGTACAGACCAGGGCAAAGCGAAAAGCTGCTGGCTAAAAACTGGATGACCACTGCAAGAATAAAACTGGATGATTCGCTAGCTCAGCCTGAAATAACATCCTATTATAAGCCTGGCACCTCATAAATATCATGTAGTTTGTACGTGTACACATGTACGTAATACTGTACTGTTCATGTTCTAAGATACGGGCATTTCTTACTTACGGGCACCCCTTGGTCCCATTCTGCCCCGGTAAGGGAGGTTTGACTGTATTACTTTGG
>JAODKN010000035.1:18487045-18504353 GCA_026774425.1 Petrocephalus zakoni | reverse complement strand
TACGGGCATTTCTTACTTACGGGCACCCCTTGGTCCCATTCTGCCCCGGTAAGGGAGGTTTGACTGTATTACTTTGGACTTTATTTAATCTCTCGTACCTGTATATTCCGTCCAGTTGTACTCTGACATGAATAATTTGTCATTTTCAGCCAGAAAGAACTTTCATCAATTTGCAAGTGCCCGAGATGAATCAGAGGCCCTCATCTATAACTACAACCCTGTCTACATGAATAGGCAGTCTGAAACTTCTGTATTTGAACAGATATATTTCTTTTAATCAGAGGGTTGTGCTGAAACTCAGGGAAAGAATAATTCAGGGTTTACATTCTGGAGCCAGTTATTAAAATACACATTATATTTTATTTTTCTCCTTTCAGTTTAACCTGATGAATAAAAACGTTCACTTCCTTCTGATGTAGCATTTCAGAATGTGATACCTGATTGCCAGTTCCTCTATCTATCTGTTTTCCAAATTCTTATCCTGGTCAAGGTCACAGAGGGGCAGGGTGCCTTTCGCAGGCAGGACAGGACACATGGCTGGGATGCTAGTGCATTGCAGGTACACACATGCACACACTCACACACCCTGTCATGCTCTATAGGGCCTTAATCGCACATTAATTTGTAGCTATCGATCGGCTAATGGCCGGTCCTCCGTGCTTGTTTTCGGTGGCATCGTTCCAGCTGTGCTTTGAACACTAGGCATTCTGGTCCCAGACCATGGCAAAGTGAGCTTCCAGCATCTGTCTGGAGATTTAGGGCACAGTGTTCCCATGCTTACATGAAACCCCATTTGTTTTGCTCATAACAGGTGTGCTGTGTTTTTTTTGTGGGCTGGGTAATTATAAGAGGTTTATTGCAGAAGCAGCAGCACATATAAGATGAGTCATTGGCAGTACTGTATGTGGTTGTAGTATGTGATTGACAGGCACTCTGCAGGAGCACTGTAGTTCTTGGTGATGCATTGAAAACTGCAGCTTTTTTGCGTATATGTGATTAATAAAAATAAAAATATGTCTGAATGTTCACCTTTGTCTTTGCAAAAGCAGTGATCATTTCTGATTCCAGAACCAGGTTTGATCCGTTTGTCATAAATTCAGATTCCCCGGCGTGGTTGGATGGGTTAAAGAGGTAACCTATTTTAAACTTGTTGCAGGTGTGGAGTGCTTCTTCTGAAACCAGGACACAAAGAATAATGTGCTATAAGTTAAATGAGACAGGATAAAAACCATAACGGAACATATAAAATTCGAAACTTGTGTGAACTACTCCATTGTACAATTTTATTAATAACTGACAAGATATTTCCTGTTAGACAAATTCATACATGGCACACACCAAGAAAGGAATCTGTGTTTCTTTGAATGTGATTCTTTTTTTTTTTACACAAGGTAAAAATTAAATGTGCAAAAATGTCTAAAGTCCTACAGAAGACAATTAACAACAGACTAAACCAGTTGCACAGAACTGGAATTGGTTTATCAAAAAGGAGAAAAAAAATTATTGCGATTCGTATTGGCTTGGCAGTTGTAGTGAAGACTTTTGTGGTATCGAGAGTTACAAACAAAACACCGACATTTTCCAAAGGTCTCACCTGCCTACTGGACTTCCTGCGAGAGGCCCCCAGAAGGGGATTTGAATGAACCCATGTCAGGGTTGGTGTCGTGTGTGCTCAATGGCACAGGAAGTGTGGTGGGAAACAGCATGTCCCCAAGGGCCTGTACTGGATGGATGGATGGATGGATGGTATCGGTCCCTTGTGTACACTTCCATACTCTCACGATGGGCAAGCTCTTAGAAAACACATTTACACAAAAATCACAAAACAAGTCCATGCATGTACCTGGTAATACTTTACTTACATCAAAAACAGTTGTACAAACTCTATGCCTAAATGAACCATTTTATTCTACATCCCACTCACGGTCTATATTACTGCAATGGAATAAAAAACTATGCTGGACCGTAGATCAGAAAGCTACGCTCACCGCTTCTCTCGGCCTCTTCTGAGTGTAGCGTAAGAGTATTGTGTCATTTTTATTTCCTGCATATGTCAGGTAAAGCCCATCTTAGCTCGGGTCAAACCTGAATAACCAACCAGCAGATGGCGCTCTGATGCCGCCTTTGATCACAAAGGCCATGTGAATAAATCGGATTTCAACAAGATTCATGTCTCTTATTTTATCTGGACACAATTAATTCCTCATGTTCCGGGATCACTTCACTGACTTCTGTTCCTGTTGAGAGCAAAGTAAATTCCAGTGCTGCACAGTTCTGACCATCTCCAACTGTCCAAAAGTCACTTTTGAAACACAAAGTTAGGTATGTTAAATAGATTAAAAGGGGTTAATTCCCTCCGACCTCTGAAGTATAACACAAAGCAAGTATAGATGAAAGGCACTGTTTCAAATGTCACAGAACGCATGGGTTTAATATCGGCATCTGGTATTAAAAATGGTACCTGTACTATATAATATTCCACAGCTACCTATCCAGAAGTCTACTGAGACACTTACAAATCTACTGTACAAAACTGGATGTAATGAATACAATTTCCATGTAAGGTCCATCCAGTCTCATGATGGAACTGATGGGATGTGCCATCCTTATTCATGGTTTAGTAACAGCGTAGCAAGTAGCAAAAAAACTGAAGTTGTGTTTTAGAACAGTGCAGAGAGATGCATCGGGATGGAGAGTAGGTGATGAAGGCCCAAACCTCAGTAGGTATATAAATACCATGTATAAAGAATGGGGTATGTATGTAGACTAATATCTTGAACCTGTTCTACCAAAAGTCATGAGACGACGCTCAAAAAATTGCTCTAACTGTAAAAAATGCAAATAATTTTTTAGAAAGTAGCTTTGGAAGCACAGAGATCCAGCATGAGCCTTGCAGAGCATCTTTGGGATGAACTGTAAAGCAAACTTAGCCCAAGGCCAGGATGGCCCCCTACTGGTGGAGCTTTATAATGCTTTGAGGAGGAGCAGAGTGGAACGAGCCAGCATCGGCCAACCTGAAGCGGGCAGAACGTCGAGGAGACCGGCAGGCTCATCATTCTGCCTACAGCTCCTCGAGGCTCATGACTTTTGGTAGGATTCATACAGCAAATGCAGAACAGAACTTTCAACATGAAGCTTGTATAGAAGCAGCCGAATATGGCAGACGACCTCGGGAACCTTTAAACATTTGGTACTTATTTGGCAGATGCATTTGTTCAGGGAGCAGGGTCAGACAGAGACAGTGTTCTTTGAGCTACTGGGGTTATGAGCCTTGCTCAAGGGTCCAATGGTGATGCCTTCCGATCCGGGACACACAGCCCTACCCTGCAGAGCCACAGACTGCCCCCAACACAAAAAATCCTACAAAAACACTGTTAGCATCTGCAGCTATTGATCACTGTGCAGGAGAAAGGCATATTTTTCATTAAATGTCATGAAATATATTGCTAAAACACGAGTCTTAGAAAAGTGCCCAACCTGATTATTGGAAAACAAAACCAAATGACAGTAATTGTAGACAGCCTCCCTTGTATAGGGTTAGGGTTTCATGCGTTGAAATGTATTTGATATATAAATAAAAGATCTAGCAGAGTATTTCTTATTGATTGATTTGGTCAGAGGTTAGTGGCGTGGGAGGATCCATCCACAGCTGTTCTCTTGCTGGCATACACGTCCTTCCGTGTGGCACATGGCGTTGTGCAACTTAAGAGGGGATCTCCTTCCGTTTTGGCATCTCCGGTTGCTTCATTCACAGCTCCTCATTTGTTTCGATCTGCAAGGGATGAAGCAAATGTTAACGAGAATCACTTTAACCCTTGCGGTGTACTCATGCTGGAAGTAAACAACATGTGTATTCAACACCGAGGACCAGCACTTAGGACCCCTTTACACTCGGTTTTAAAATGCGTCTTTGTTGATCAGACCACAAGTGGACAGCGTTAAATACATGTGTAAAATGAGACATTGTGATCTGATCACTCACGCCACCTGCTGAGGTGGTCTGGGACGCATTCAACCGCATACAGTGAACTTTTGTAGTGTAGACGTTAATGCGGCCTGACCCGAGCCCGACAAGGATGTCACAATAACTATGCGTGGTGGCGATGAAATCTGAACACAAGTGGTCAGCTGGATGCCTTGAAGATGCATGATAGACACAGGTGTGAACGGCGATGTGTCTCGGCTGTCTGCTTGTGATCTGATCGCCCACGACGCATTTTAAAACCCAACTGTAAACAGGGCCTTAGAGTTAAACCACTTACATAACATAGCTGTGCAATTATGGCACCTAGTGACTGACTGGGGAAACAGCATCAAAGGTATGACAAGTTACTGAGGAATCGCTGAGAACTGAGAACGTGGGTGAAACCATAAGATCCTCTAAAGATTTTCTCCAAGGCGTTTGATCATCTGGCACACAACTGAAAGGCCGATGTAGCGCACAGCAAATAGAACAATGTCTTACTCCGTTTCTTAACCAGACTTAAGCGACTTGGGCCGACTGGCCTTCTCTTGTTTGTATATTTCTTATGTTCTAGCTAAGGGAAATGTCAGAGGTGTCCATCAAAAACAGCGAAGATGTAGTGTGGGTTTGTTTCATCGAAGCCTTAGAGATGAGCTGTCAAAACGGACATACTTATGATATACATGTTTATTTTTCCTGTTTGTTTCTCTATTTGCAAATCAAATTCACAAATCGAATTTCACGCGGATTTGCAAACGCTTAAACGTGAATGAGAGTCAAGTCTAAAATATATATTTTTTTAGTTTTAAGCTGCAGAAAAACATTAAAAAACATAACTGCACCAACAGAATCTTATTTAGACCTCAGCTAAATGAATTATAAAAATGTATTATAAATGTAAAAAAATAAAGAAATAGACTTTTGTTACATTTTACATTTTGTGTGACGATAATAAGCCATCAGTGTATTTATATTGACGCTGTTTCTCCTGATTATAGCTCTATCGTGATATCAATATTCATACAGGGTTATAAGCAGCGGAGGGGGGTGTGAAGGTCACCATGCCAGCATGGGTTTGGATTCTGAAGGCCACGCCTGTGATCATGAGATGTTTTATGCACAGGTGCCCCCCTGGATTACACGTCCAGCAGGCCGTTTTGTCTTGACCTCGAGTTTAATCCTTCACCATTAATGTGATAAATACAAAGTTCTCTCCCATGGAGGCACAGAACTACTAAATAACACTTAACATTCAAGCTGGTAGAAAAATCTCACAGTGGAAGATCTGGCAGCCTGAGGTTTGCAGGTAGTTCGACAGTCGTTAGCTGAAATTGCAGTAAGTGCACCTCCCCAGGACAGCATTAGTCCTTAAGGGCAGTTGGTTTACTCCATTCAGTCAGTGTCCCTCAAGTTCCGCCCATTTCCCATTGTTACTGAACCTCTTCATCGAAGATATGCAGGTGATAGGCAACTAGACTGTGGCTGAAATCTCCTTTGTTTACTGATAAACAGGCTTTAATTGCCAGTAGGCATACGAATCAAGTCCCCCTAGGAAATTGACTGAAATCCCAACACAACCAGCAATCAAGACCAACTGCAAAAAACGGCAACTCAGCTGGGAAATGGGCTTTTATGTGTTATGTGAATGGAAACGTTTTCATTTGCTTTCTTTTAGTTATTAGTTATAAAAAGGCTTAATTTCATTGTGGTTATTCATTTTTATGTAAATAATATAAAAATTTCTGTTCTACGCTGTCTGATATTCACAGGGCGATGAATATGATGGGTATCCGGAATAAACACTCAGGAAAACACTATACGAAATGCTTCCATAAATAGCTGTAAGTCTACACCACTCAAACATCTAAGCTGTGTTGGACGACCCAAGTTACTGAAGATCCACGTTTGTCCTTCCAGCTCGCTGAGGCTGTGAAGTCGTGTCTCTTTCCTGCACTGAGTTCGGGGTGAAACCACAGTGCAGGTCACTTACAACCACGCCAAGAAGACTTCTGCCATTGGCTTGTCCTTGGTCTTCAATTATTTATGGCCCTGACCGGGCATGAGCATGAAAGTTATCAGCCAAGCTCACGCTGCACGAGTTACTGCCCCGATGTGACATCAAGCCCAGCCCCCAAAGTCCCCCCAGCTCAGCACCGTTACTTTGGGAAAAGAGCCGCTGTTAAAAAACAGCACCAAATGAAATGTGTTGGAAATCTCTATTTGCGGACACCTGATTTATATATAACTTTGTGGGAACAATGTGCCATACAGACATGATTTGGTGAGTTTCATGTGGAAGGACTTGACTGACTGACACAGAGCCCTGACATCGACCCCATCAGACGCCTTTGGGATGAACTAGAATGGTGACCTCACAAATACTCTTCTGGATGCATTGGAAAAAATTCCTACAGACACACTCCATAAACTTATGGAACCCTTTCCAGAAGAGTGGCAGCTGTTGCAGCTGCAAAGGAAGAACCAACTCCATATGGATGCCTAAGGATTTAGAATGGGATGTCATAAAAGTCCCTGTAGGCGTAATGGCCCGGCGTCAAAGTCCTTTTGTCATAGTGTATGTATATTTATTTAGCAGATGCTTTTATCCAAGGAGACATATAATAGCAGAGTCAGCCAGTCCCTAGAACACATAGGGGCCAAGGGCCTTGGTCAAGGGCCCAACAGTGACATTACTCTGCCGACCCTGAAATTCGAACCAACAAGCTTCTGATCAAAGTCATAGCATCCCAATCTTCTGAGCAACACATTATGATTCAGAGTGAGCTGTTTGCAGTATTTGGCCCATAATTGTGCATGATAATAAACAGATACACTCAAGCAGAATGGCGAGCACATATACACCATTGCGTGTTACATACTGTCGAACAACAGATGACTGGGCAGCACTTTAAGTGAGATTTTTGAATAAATCTGCACTAAAGCATCAAGATCTTCAGACCAGTGACAGATGCAGTTTGCTTATTTTTTTATCACGTAACGCCCATGTTCTCCATGTGATGGTGCAGACTGACAGCTTATCATCCCCGTAAAAGGAACATTAAAGATGGCTGTAACTCAGAATGCCAGCCTGCCACATTTTTGCTGGGTGTAGAAACTGCAGTGTGACAGGGCATGGTTATACACAACAATCAAATTTATTGTCTCACTATTATTTATATTTTGTGTTTTAAGAGACCAGGTGGATCATTCAAGATGAAGAGAAGATTGAAAAATATTTAAACTTTTGAACATACATACTACTTTGTGTTGTTGACATTGAGTACATCCACCCATGTTACTGTATAACCGCTTACTCTGGGCAGGATTGCAGGACGTACGTTTTAATAAAAATGTTCAAATTAAAGATTTATAAATGCCATTTTCAGAAATACGTCCATCTATATTCAGTACAGAGTCTGTACTGCTGGAAGCACAAGGCAGGGGACAGTCTGGATGGAACAGCTGACCACAGCAGAACATGCACACTGTAACGGCAACCTTGAGGCAAACCACAGGGAGAACACGGACATGCACAGAGCCTGGCTAGAGAATGGAACCCTCAAGCCCAGTCAATAACTCACTGAGATTCCCATTAAAAACATTAAACATTCACACCATATAATCAAGTCACTTCAATTTCCGATTATGTCATTCTATACATATTCCATTTAATATACAGGTTATTTTTTCTGCTGGAGGGGAGAAACTCCATGTCTGTTTTTAATGGGGACTGATTTAAATAGAGGCTAAAACTTCATTTCATTAAAGAGTAAAGCTTTCATTAATGCCATCTTTTCTTCTGGCAAGATTGCCAGTTTTCCCTGCAAACAATGGGAAGGTTCACATATGACAGATATCCTGAAAAGGATTTTTAGGAATAAATGAGCCTGAGAGGAAAGGGTGTATATAAGGGCAGGGCAGAGGGGCACTGCTCCCAGCTAAAAGTTGATTGGCCCCCAAAGTGCCCTCACCTATGTCACTCACTGATTCGAAACATATCATTGGCTAATGATAAGTTTGGCCCATCTATATGAATTATGGCTCCTCCTATGCCCCCCA
This sequence comes from Petrocephalus zakoni, assembly GCA_026774425.1. NCBI lineage: Eukaryota > Metazoa > Chordata > Actinopteri > Osteoglossiformes > Mormyridae > Petrocephalus > Petrocephalus zakoni. The sequence continues at coordinate 18,496,330 of JAODKN010000035.1, read as the reverse complement.
CCCTTAACAATCCTAGAATCACTGCTGCTAAGGAGGAAGGCATGATGCTTCAGGGAAAGTATTATTGGTGAAAATGGCACAGGTCTGAAAACCCACCCAGAGACCCATCGCATGTATGTGCGTGCCTTAAAAGATTCCCAAAAACAGCAAAAAAGCGAGTATTAGGTCCCTGCTTCATGTGATTTTAAAAGCCAGTTTTAAGTTGATGTTTTAAAGTATACTTAAGTCCCCCATTCTTTCAACCATGCTTCTAGAATGCAACTCTTGCTATGTTTTTTCTATATTTGTGTCTTGGAAATACATATTTTCTTCTTTATTTCTGATTTACATCAATGTAACAGACCTCCTGAGCTGTCTTTCATTCTAACTTCGACCGGCTGGCTCAGCAAATGCTATGTTCCGTCTCCCTATACCCATCTTCACGAAACTGTTTATTAATACAAAGGACCCAAGTAGGTGGCCCATCTTGGCCGGTGCCAGGCGGCCCACAGGTCGTAAACACCCTGTTCAGATATACCAAAGTGGCCCCTGTTGGCCCCACGCTGTGTGAATATGTCTGTTTTCTGCCAGTGCATCACTACATAATTTGAACAGGACTAGAATCGTTTGTAATAACGTAATATCCCAAAATTTATAGTAAAATCTGCAAAGTATTTAGGAGCTTTACTTGTACTCGTTGTATTTCTGCGCAAGATATCGCTTGGCCACAGGGAAACAGCCACAAACAAGTTCAGGCCAGACTGTCTTAGCACCTGACACATCTGAAAGTAACCAGGGCGCAATAACACATTTTCCACTTAACCTGTATATCCATCACATCAATCATCCAGAAGACCATATTTATGTAGTCAATCCAGCGGTTTGACAGCTGCTTCCTATAACCTGGCAGTGGTTACAATTAGGGCCTGACTGACTGACACTGACTGAGTGTCTTTGCTTGGTGTGACCCTCATTTGCCCGTGAGTCCGTGACTTAGTGTGACCCTCATTTGCCTGTGACTTGGAGTGATCCTCGTTTGCCTGTGACTTGGTATGACCCTTGTTCGCCTGTGACTTGGTATGACCCTTGGTTGCCTGTGACTTGGTATAACCCTTGGTTGCCTGTGACTTGGTATGACCCTTGTTTGCCTGTAACTTGGTATGACCCTTGTTTGCCTGTAACTTGGTATGACCCTTGGTTGCCTGTGACTTGGTATGACACTTGTTTGCCTGTAACTTGGTATGACCCTTGGTTGCCTGTGACTTGGTACAACCCTTGGTTGCCTGTGACTTGGTATGACCCTTGTTTGCCAGTAACTTGGTATGACCCTTGTTTGCCTGTGACTTGGTATGACCCACTGTTGCCTGTGACTTGGTATGACCCATGATTGCCTGTGACTTGGCGTGACTCTTGTTTTCAGGTGAAGTGATGTGACCCTCATTTGCCTGTGACTTAATGTGACCCTGTTTTGCCTTCTGCTACTGTCCTAGTGCTATTTCTGATACCACTCCCGTTGAAACAAACATGGCAATAAGCAACAAAAAAAACAGAACATCTTTAAGTACAGGGCACACTAATGGAGAAACTCAGCAGCCATTGAGCAAGCCAGTACTGAACAAGTACTTTTTGCCAGGGGCAGAAATATTGATGCTGAAATGAGATGTTGGTGTTGAAAAGCGCTATATAAATAAAATGTATTATTATTATTATTATTAAGAGGATAGGTGATGATTGGAGGGGTGGGGATACAACACAGCCAAAGAGGAAGCCTCACCTTGGAGATCTCCAGAGACGGGAGCAGAAGGGAGCAGGTCAGTACTTACAACTGTCTTCTTCCTCCGAGAAGATGCTGATCACATAGCAGGCATACACAAAGCCCACCAGCTGTGAGGGAAGACACACAGAAAGGGACCGTATGAGTATCTCGCTGGCAAAAATAACAGAGAGGCATAAAGCGCATTATTATAAGGTACATTCAGATCATCATTTTTATACACAAGTTCCTACAGTACATCCCGCCTCGATAGATGTGTTGTGGCTTGTTAACAATCACTGAGAAGGTTGAAAGGAAGACCGATCTCACAGTTCAGTTCATAAAATCAGAAGAATGTGTTTCCATCGCTACTGCTGATGGAAACCTGCAGCATGGACGCGTGACACGAAGGCACGTTAGTTCTTCTTGTCTGCTGTGACTGATTATGGGATGGAGGGTGAGGACTCTGGGCTGAGACTGGGTGGGGCCATGAGAGCTGAGACTGGGTGGGGCCACGAGAGGGGTGGGGCTGAGACTGTGGGCCCATGAGAGGGGTGGGGCTGACACTGGGTGGGGCCACAAGAGTGGCGGGGCTGAGACCTCAACACCATGTTTCTCACCTACATCCTGGCATCATCACCTCCCTCAAACCTCCTTCAAAAGCCAGCATCCAACTTAAAGCCTCATCCGAGGGAGCGGAGATGGCAGCCGTTGGCACAGCAGGAAATGGACGCAGACAAACTATGAGATCATTCAATATGAAAGAGGCCACATAGTCGGGACGAGGCACTATATGGAAATCTATGCACAGAGCGCATGAGAAATGAATCAGGAATGTTACGGGATATATTTGTGTTGGGCCACATCTGGGACACGCAGCAGGGAATGAATGAAACGCTCACTAACAGCAACAAAAAACCAACAGCTGGAAGCCACAGCTCAACAGAACCTTGTCTACAAAGCAGTAAGAAGAAAGACTCTATTTACGTCTGTTCCTATAAGAACACGTGTCCATTCCTGCAAGCTATTCTTCTCACCAGTTAAGCAATCGTCCAGATCCCAGAATGCATTGCAGCTCAGCACATCGTCTCCTTAGGAAATGATGCAAGATACAGCCGAAGCGGAACATGGCTGTAAAACCCCCGTCATGAAGCCGAATCCGGTGTGAACCAAGCCAGGTCATTGTGATGCCTGTGGCTGTTTGCAGCCCGGCCTGTGATAAGTCTCCCAGCAGCCTCTCCGCTGGTATAAATGATGCATGAGCAACATCGCCGGCTGACGAGAAAAACAGTGGCATACCGACACTTCATAAAATTACTGCCGGGGCTTCATGGGCGCTTCAAGTTAAAGAATAGAAGTAAACTTACAGTAGACAAATGGGCAATGAAATATGCCACCTATTTGGGTAACGTGGTTTAGGAGCGTAGGGCTAGGTGGTGTACCCTGTGCTATTCTGATCTATCCGCATAGGTTAAGTGGCTGCATTGTCTGGCATTTTACTTTATAATGCCCCACAATGCTCTGGCATCCAGTTCGAAGCCCCGGGCTTCCTTGAACAGGCTCCAGGCTCATTGTGACCCGGTAGGGCACAAACAGTCACTGACCTCAATTTTGCAGGGTTTCAACAGTGTTTAGCACGTCTTTCACATCTATGGACAGCCCATAAATAGCACTGGTAACAAGTATCAAATGGGATGAAACTGTCAATCCACACAAATTCATTATCCTCCCAAACATGTCCAGAAACATACCTATGGCTGCTATGACTTTGCTGTGAGGAAATGATACACAACAGATATTAGACAGTAGAGACCGCTGCTCTCTGACACCCTGTTCTGTTACCATGCAGTCACTGTCTATCTACCTCCATTTGGATTCCTATACCTTCAGGGGCTGACACCACCAGCCACGCTACAACCACGAGTGCTGGTTGGGTGGCCACTTCCTTATGGTGGGATGGCCTTTCACTGAGAAAATGAGAGGAGATTGAGCAGAAGGGTGCGTTCTGGAACAGATTAGAGGCCGCTGTGTTTGATTAAATCCCCAATGGGAAGAGAAAGCCGCTCTGCACAGATTCAAACTGACAGCCAATCTGCTTGTGCCTAATGAGCACGTCTCCGAACAGTGGGGGGACAGACGGTGCGTCCTGCAGACACCCCCAGACGGGCGAAGAGATAGGAAAAGGCTAGATGTGAGGAGACAGGCAGACACACAGACAGGTTGTGACAGACAGACAAGCAGATAGGTTGTAATAGACAGACAGACAGACAGACAGAGGAACAGATACAGAAGACAGGCAGAGGAACCGATACAGAGAGATAGTTCAGGCTGGCAGACAGACAGACAGATAAATAGATAGATAGATAGATCGATAGATAGATATATAGATGGCCACACAATGGCAGCTAACTGAATGCCTCATAACAGCCGGAAGGCAGGGGCGTATCAAGGTTTTTAAAAGTGGGGGGGTGTTCTAGGATGGGGAAGTAAAACTCCCCTCATCACAGCCACATTATAATATAATTATAGCCAGTTATATATAACTTCCTGCATTTCTACATTTTATTTACATATACAAACACTATGCAAATGAAAGGAGTCTCTCTTGCCCTGCTTTTTCCTTTTGTGCATCCGAATATTGCATGACAAACAGAGAATGATTGCTTCATGACACAGCTCTATGGCAGGAACATATGATGCTGCACGAGACAGACTGAAAAAAAAGAAAAACACGGAGGTACTTGTTATCCCCTAGCTAGTTGCTATAACGTTAAATGCAATGCCATCGGCTAGCAAGGGCTCACAGGGATAATTAACCTCATCTAGCATACATTATGTAGAAAATGCTGACGTTAAGACGCTGTGAATTTTGCTTTGCTAATTTAGCGTGATGTATTTTCAGATATCACTTTCTCAGGGACCTGCGGTCGGGGGAGGCAGGTGTGGCGCTCCTGCGGACAGAGATACTCGGACCCAGGAATGCGAGCACAAGCCGGTTTTAATGGTACGACGAACTTGCACAAGCACAGAGGGATTAACGATGATCGTGGTCGATGGACGTAAGCAGGGGTCAATAGCCAGGAGATCCGTTCTACACTTGGGCACGGGACACGAATACACGGGAAAGGGTGGACGTGACGGGCCGGGCACGGCGGGGAAGGCAGGTCAGGAACGGGACCGGGTCTGGGAAGGGAGAGGGAGCAAGGCAGGGTTAACACGCCAGGTAGACAGAATGGGAACGGGAGCGCGGGGAGACGATAGACAAGAAACTGCTCCTTAAGGCACAATGACAGTGGCTCAATACTTCGCAATGGGATTCAGGTACTAGTTCCGTCTTATGGGGGGGTTGTTAATGAGTCGTGACGCAGTGCAGCCGGTGGATCCCGCCTGCGCGGGCGTGACAGCAGGTGAGGCAATTTTTGTATGACTCCAATCAGTTAAATAATTTTTTTAATCAACATCACTGTATTTACGTATTTTCCACTCAGATAGAGGAATCTCATCTCCCAACGTGCGCTCCCTCAGTGTCTGCGCGCCTTCTGCTTTCTCATTGAATGTCACCAATGCCATGTTTGCACACACCTATATTATATGTCCGCACTTTCCATAGAATAGCTCATGTATTTCGCGTACGTGTACATGTATAACGAAGTTAGTCTTGCTGATCTGATACAAAACCGCAGCGAAAAAGCAGGAGGAGAGGCAGCCAGTACCTCTGCCTCACTGGGCGCGCCTGAGCCCATGGGATTATTATTGCTGGTACTCTGGCTAAAAATTTAAGTTCACTATAGCACTCCGTTTATTATTATTATTATTATTATTTATTTTTGTTCTCAAAGAGCCAATGCCTCACCTGACACAAACCTCACCACACATCACCGCACTTTCCTCCCAAATCCAACAGGACAGTACGTTGCCAACTTACTCACTTTGAAGAGGAGCTGCTCTCACTCGCTCGTCACTGCCGTCACTGACACCTTTGCTGTGACTGGCCGAATGGGCCAAACTAACAGACCTATGCGTATAGCCTAAGTTTGCATGTGCGTGTTTTTTTTTCCTCTCCGATCAGAACCACAGTTCAGTTCGCTCTTGTACCCGTAGCAGCGCATATTTTAGTATCATTTTAATCTGATAAAAGTGGGGGGATGGAACCGTGTTTCGGCAAAAGTGGGGGTGTCGTAAGTGGAGCTTCGACAAAAAGGCAGCAAAGGTGCTGACTAATTAGGGTGACTGACTGTTAATTAGTACAGCCGCTCATTTGCTTACAGGCAAGATGTCAAAATGCAGTTAAAAGTTGATTCTTGGATCTAAAACCAGCAGTGAAACGCAGACTTTATTAATTCATATGCCCCTCCATCTTCCACCTTCCTATGCAGTACAGTGTCACAGGAAAGCACAGGGAAGGAAGGGCACACTTTATAAAGAGCAGCTCTGCATAATGGGGGCCCCCCTACTTTACTGTGGTCACACCCCAAGGGCCCCCCTCCCTTACTGTGTGCACACCCCGGGACCCCCCTCCCTTACTGTGCTCACACCCCAGGGGCCCCCTTCCCTTTCTGTGTGTACATCCCGGGGGCCCCCCTCCCTTACTGTGCTCACACCCCAGGGGCCCCCCTCCCTTTCTGTGTGTACATCCCGGGGGCCCCCCTCCCTTACTGTGCTCACACCCCAGGGCCCCCCCTCCCTTACTGCGCTCACACCCCAGAGGCACACCCTCCATGTCGGTGTCCTGTGGTTATTATTCGGTTATTATTATTATGTCTTTGGCTCACGGCAGAGACTAACATCTCAGCTAATGTAACAGCTCGGCATCACCACAGACGGTCTGCTCCATGGCGAACAAGTGGGATGCACCATAGGTACTGAGCACTATTAATGTGCCTTTTCTCCTCCACAGAGTCACCTGACTTGCCTTATTTCATTATTTATAGGTTCCCTTACTGTCCCTGATGTGAGGATGACCTTCCGCCGCCAATTCCCCGCCACATATGGTGTGCAGCTACCCCCAATGTCATGCTACATTTTAATGTTGATGAATAACTCCGCAGAGGTTGTCTCCAGCATTAGCAATGCCCGAATAATCTATCAAAGAATGAGAGGACAGTGGCGTAACCAGGAAACCTCTCTGCTATTTCAATCAGTCTTCTTTCTTCATTCACTCCCAGAAAAAACAGCAGTTCCAGCAGAAAGGAGATGAAACCTTTTGGGAAACAGATCAGTGTGACTGAGATTATCTGATTGGATGTCAGGGGGCACTGTGGTCTCCTTGGCTCTGCCGTGGCTGTCAAAAAGGTCAAACAGTCGTTTGGGGCCTGTCATGATTCTGTATGTTTACGGCCATGTTTGGTCATGATGATGCATGTCTTCTGGAGCTGTTTTGGAAATACTCCCCCTGCTGATCAGAGTGAAACTGTAAGGTATTCTCAGTACACACAAATACTGTGACACCCATCCATTTACCAGCTGTTTGTCAAATGCAGGGTTGGGGGTGGGGCCTGGAGTCCATTGCAGACAGCACAGAGCACAGGGTGGGGGAAAACGTGGGACAGGATAGCTGGAGTCCAGTGAAAAATGATGATACATATACATCAATATGAGAAAACACGTACAGACGCTTTACGACGGTCTGCCTTACGATATTTTGCCTTTACGATGGTGTGATACGGATGCACATTCAGTGAATTTTGAATCTGTTCACAGGCCAGCGATATGCCGCACAATACTTTCTACTGATGCTGGGCGATGGCAACATCCAGATAATCACACTTCCGGCCTCTGTAGCAATTGCAAGCGTAAACATCTCGTAATGTTTAGCGATGTATCACACGGTGGGTTTTTTTCTATCTTTAGCCAATTATTTACTTATTCAGTAACGTTTATTTATGTATTTATTTACCTACTTATCTGCTCACTTATCATATCATATTTATATTTGACTTACAATATTTTCAACTTACGACGGGTTGACCGGAACCTAACCCCATCGTACCTGTAAGTTGAGTAGTACTTACATGATGCTGATGCAGAGATACAGTAAGCAATTGTAAAAGAGTATTTATAGTAATGTGAGTGCCGCAGCCTGTATAGTGAGGGCACTCCCCCAAGTGCGGCTCACTGCTAGACACCCTAGCTGTGGACCAGTTTCGGTCAGAAGATGCTGCATCGTGTCAGTGTGAAAGGATGCTTTAAAATCCCACGACTAACGGGTAATATCAGCTGTCTGTTTAAAGTGTAAAGGACACTTTAAAATCTCCTGTGCGGTATCAGTTCTACATTGTCTCATTTCCCATTCACCTCCAATCCCTTTCCCCATGACCATAGCCGGGCTACAACTCTGCTCTCTACCTACTTACCTCATGACAGCATTTGTCAGATATTCACTCCTACCGATTACGTGAGATGTCACCGTTTGGGTGGAAGTAAGCGTTTTCAGTTTTCAGCTACTTAGTGATTCATGCTTTTTATTCAATTAGATCTACAGAAAGGTGCCTGGGAGTCATGTGGTTTAATCTACGGCAGTCTTACTAGCGTTTTAATTTGTAAATTGCCTTTTTATAATGCGCTTGTCAATTGTCTTTAATTACGTTGAGTAACCACGAGCAGTATGACCCTGAAACAGCTCACAGCCAATAAATTGTATCAGAGGCTGGCATGTGTGCTTGACAGGCAGTACTCACAGCCAATAGGATCTGCAGGGCAGAGTGCATGACCTCCAGGTACTGGAACTCCATGATGCAGCCAGTGACGGAGATGTAGGTGTGGTCCTCCAGCGTGCGGGAACCCGGGGGCGGGACTTCCCTGCTCACGCAGCCGGGGCCGTGCTCCCGCCACCAGGAGCGATGCATGGAGATATTGAAGGTCATGAGGTCAGTGTCCTATGGGAAGAAAGGTCAGTACTGATTGGGGTGAGGTGTTCTCCTGCATCTGACAGCTGAGGCTCAGATCCGGCCTGACAGTCAATTAAGGAAATCGTTGGAGAGTGGGGTCCCCCACCCTTCAGACTCACACCGGCTTGACAGCGCAGAGATCGATCGCATATAAACCGCTTTCTTGCCAAGTAGCGAATACGCGAGCGAATGCTGGCAGCTCCAGAGGAAACAGCCAATGAGGATGCATTCGGTGACATGAAGGGTATCCACCCTCGCAGCAAGGCCTCCCGAGTCTGTCTACCATTTCTATCAGTATATCTGCCATCCCTTTCGGTCACACACTCTACTATTTTATTTTATTTCCCAACATCTGTGATAGGTAAGAATGCTTTTTCATTCAAAAAGTGTCAAAATGTCATCAGAGAAATATCAAAATGCCTGAGTGAGGTCTTTCCTGGGGATACATGCTCCCAGTAGTGGGCACAATGCCCGTGGTGTTGGGTGGACCTGAAAGAAATATTAATGTCGATTAAATAGCAATTAAAGCGACCTGACATCAGTGGGTTGGGTATGAGCCTGCAGCGGCTATGACAGTGTCTACTAGAGGTTGATCGTTCAATCGGGCAGAAAAAAAAAATGAGGCGATTTTTAAGCATTTCGTGGCAATCGACGCTGGCCGATTAG
>JAODKN010000035.1:18458909-18473409 GCA_026774425.1 Petrocephalus zakoni | reverse complement strand
GTACAGAAGCGAACCTTAAGCACATAAACTTTGAAACTGATAAAACGAAAGTGTCATTTTTAGGAAATGTAAGATACGCTCTGTGTTACACTGGTATTTAGTATTACAGGTAGGTGCAGAAAACTGACACAGCAGGAGGGAGACAGGATCCCGACCCAAAGACACAGCCTTCAAATGTGCTCCAAATAAAATGTCTCGCTATGTCATCTTCTTGTACATCTTGCTTGCACATTTCAATAAAAATGTATTACAATAAAACATGTGCTCTAAATGATGCATGTTAAAGTGGATCATTGAGAGCATCAAATGTACTGGAAGCTTCACAAGAGGGTGAAATGCATGCTACTTCAGCTGAGTTACAGCTTAGCAAGACCCTGAGATCAGGTACTCCTCACACACTGAGATCAGGTACTTCTCACACTCTGAGGTCAGGTACTCCTCACACTCTGAGGTCAGGTACTCCTCACACTCTGAGATCAGGTACTTCTCACACTCTGAGGTCAGGTACTCCTCACACTCTGAGGTCAGATACTCCTCACACTCTGAGGTCAGGTACTCCTCACACTCTGAGGTCAGATACTCCTCACACTCTGAGATCAAGTACTCCTCACACTCTGAGGTCAGGTACTCCTCACACTCTGAGGTCAGGTCCTCCACACACCATGAGATCAGGAACTCCTCACAAACTCAGATAAGTTACTCCTCACAATGTGAGGTCAAGTCATCATAGCCGAACTTTAGCAATTGTATTTATTCAGTGGTGAGATTCTCCATGCCTCTTTTCCAAAAGCTCACATATCTGACTGTTTCAGCCTTTTAAGCATCAGACTTTCTGAAAAGGAACAAAAGCAGTTATCTTCCCATGAACTTTTGGGTTCAGGTCCCCAAACTGACTGCTACATGCTAGCTCTCTACACAGTTTCGCTGACAGGCTGCTTCCCATATTCTGAGGGTTTATTTATAAATAACTTTCCATGGATCAAACTGTTGTCATGAGAAGGCATTTCAACGTCCCTTTATAAAAGCACAGAGCCCTCTCACTGAGAACCCACGCATCACTGCGCCTAGTTGACATGAATACTTTAATCATCTTCTGTGCACTAAAACTTCATTCATAATGGATTACCAACTTCTTCACAGTGTAAAAAATTTAAATGATGTTTTATTGAAAAGGTGTCAAGAGTGAAAAAATAATTAATTCCAGTATTTATTTATGTACAGTCCCCAAATCAACTTCTGAAATTTCATACCAAATGAATTCTGTTCTCAGATTTATTTTTTATGTAGTAGAGCTAACAGTTAATATTACTTTGAAATCTGACATATTGGCATGTACTTCACATGACTGATAAGGCACATTAAACTATTTCGATTTTCATCAAAGCCAGCTCCTAATTTTCCCGTTCTGCAGAAATTGACATTTTGGCATGTTTTTTTTTTTTACCTGTTTATCTGACTGAAAGGCTTGACTCCCAGATTGTGTCTAGCACCATCGTCAAGGGCACCATCGACATAAAAACCGTAAATCAGTGCAGAAGACCCAAAGCCAGAGGTGTATGTCAGGTGAGACTGCTGTGTTAGGCTCCCTCTTTCAAAGTGTAAAATGGAGAACTTCATAAATAAATGAGCGAGACCAAATGGCATCATCAATCCGAGTGCTATGCATGGTCTGGATTGCTGCCGGGGTTGGGGGGGTGTGACTGAGCCACTTGAACCATCTTTTATAATACATTTCATAAAAGCCACAGAAAGAGCTGCAGAGTTTCTTTCTAAGCACTCAAGGTCACTGAAAGCATTGCAGACCCCCGATTCTGATCGAGCCACTTGGACCATCTTTTATGATGCATTTCATAAAGGCCACAGAAAGGGCCGCAGTGTTTATTTCGCAAGAAGCACACTCGAGGTCAGTGAATGCATTACAGACCCCCGATTCTCTCTGTTGTGTAAAGCTAATATATGGGGCAGATTCAAAGCCCCGAAAGGGGTCAGAGTATAAAACATCAACAGCAACTTAAAAATGCTTTCAAGGTTCTATTTGTTTTTTGTTTTTGTTTTTTTCTGTAGACATGGAGATTCTCTGCCCTGATTGGGCAGAACATACACAGAGATCCTACCATTAAAAAATGATTAAAGTCCAACCGTGGAATACCTGAATGGTACTCAAAGAGGCACTATCGAGACCATCGAGATTAAAGACCATCAAGACTGAAGACCTTTCACTTCCTCACATTACTTTTTGACGCAAATATGGAACATAGCGTACTTGGGGCTGAAGATCCTATGAACTACAAAATTAGTAGTGCATTGATGTGGAAGTACTGGCCGATACCAATAACCGGCTAACCGATGAGCCCCACTGATCTGTAGTCAAACGTGTCGGTGACGTTACTTCTTAAGACCTGGTGAATGAGTGTACCAACCACATTTACCAACTATTTAACGCAAGCCATGAGACAGCGGCAAAGTAACGCAGATTTGAGAAACCGTAACAAGGCTGTAAATGGTAAATAAGTCAGTAGAATCCCTCATTTCAGTGATCGTCCAATCACTTCCATTTCCTTTGTAGCACCAATATATTGTGCATCTGTAATCTATATTCGGATCCTTAATGCACTACACCGCGGCAGAAGGGCAAACGGTGACCTAGTGTCCATTTTCGATTTTGTGGCATGTGTGGCAGACGTTTTTCTTGATGAATTGTTTTTGGTCTTGATTTTCATAAACCTTCATCTGCATCACGGACACCGCGGCAAAAAGCCACTACCTCCGCCGTACCTCATGTGCGATGGTCACTATCGTCACCCCCTTATGTGTACACACCCATTACTGCCACTGTTGCATGCCACAGCAGTTGAGAGTCCGTTTTACGGTAAAGGTGCACATACCTAATTTTGATACTATTTACACTGAATTTACACGGAATTTACACAGAATTTTGAGAAAGCAGGGTCAGACAGTCCCTGGAGCATTTCGGGGGGGTTAAGGCACTTTCATGCTCAGCTGGTTTGCACTGCTCCCCTGCTTCATGCTGACACAGTAACATGATGAATCTGTCCTCAGCCAGTCTCTTCATTTCAGTCCTCATGTCTCCAGTGTTGTGTGGCGGGTCTCTATGCCTGCAAGCAGAATAGCTGTTGGGCCCTTGAGCAAGGCCCTTAACCTCTGAAATGCTCCAGGGGCCCTGGATAAATGGTTGACCCTATGCTGTGACCCCAAGCGACCCCAAGCACAAACACTATGTCCTGTCCTACTACAGTGAGGGAATGGCGCAACCCAGCAGGTAATCCCCTGCTGAGAACACGGTCTGGAGATCATTCATCTAACCAGCTGGCCCCCACAAATAAGCCAAATAAGGCCAGGTGACACTCAAGTAGCCAGGTGTTACGCAGAGGGGTCATTTATAATTATTTAACAACAAGTGCATTTTAAAAGTGTAATTTACAGCCACTTACATCTTTGCGGTGTATTTTTATTATTTAGCCAAAAATATGCATCAAAGTTCATTAATCTTTGGTCAGCATTCTTCTACAGTTAAACATTTTTATCAATGCAATTGAGGTTAATGATATTTCTCAAAAAAGCCATGCTTTTAATATTTCAGAATGATTCCTTTGTCTGAAGGGCATTTTTAAAGGAGGGTAATCATGTTGGAAGATAAAGCACAGGTGGCCGGACATCAGTAGGGTTAGGGGTTAGGGTTGGGTATAATGTCTGGTCGGTATGAAAAATTTGATAACGTTAAGGCTATCACACACTGTTGGCAACTCAGCTACAGACCCCCTGAGCACGTCCCTGAGGATTGTGGGAGGAAATCTACAGAGATACACCGTGAATAAGCAACGACCACAGACAGGCAGAGATAGCAGCACAGCCCTACAAGTGTGACGCCATGCCCTCCCAAGACCAGCCTGGCGGGGCCCATGAAGCACGCACAATGAAATTAGGCAGAATTCACTGCTCTGATCTGGTTTTCTCAGTCCCAACAGCACAATTTTCACAATTTTCATCTCTGAGTAATTTCATACATTTCCCCCAGCTGTCTCAGTGATCGATAGATTCGCCAGACATAACTAATCTCACCTGCCAAATTTCGGGAGCAAATTTCCAGCAATGGGAAGATGTCTGTGACGCTTAAAAGAGAACAAAGATTTGCAGTCAGCAACAAATTACTCATCACAGAGAATTTCAATAACTCTCCTTCTTCAAAAGTGATCAGCTAGGCCCACATTCTCTCAAAAGGATTACCAGGGGAAAAAAAAACATACAGAATGAGATGTTTTATGTCATTCTCTCAAAATAAAGACGAAAGAGCTGCAAAAAGCTGGGAGGACTGTCCTCTTTAGCCGTACCCCACACATAAGACAGCCACGCGTGCATGACTACAATGCAGACAGCACAGCCAATCGTAACGCTCGATTCTGGCAGCAGGCGGGGGGAGACGAAATTCCGCAATGGCACTGACAAAAAAGAAGAGGCCCTCAAATGCAAACCATAAGACAAAGAGCTTTACTTCGTCACACAGCCTGCCGTTTCAGCAAATGCATCTAAAATACATTTTTAATACTCATTTAATACTTTATAATCTCCAAAAGTAGTGCAGTGGTTACACTGAACACTAACCGAAAGGTCAGGAATCTCAAGTGGCTTCCTGCCACTCAGAGAACCCAGCATTCAGTCCGAATTAAGCAGATTTTATGTCTAGAAACGACTATACCGGGCTGAGCTGGCCGCTATTCCAACTCCCCACTGCTGTTTTCTGCTATTACCATCCAAGTTGGATCTATTTTGATTTCCATTAAAAGCATGAAATATAGACTGGGGCATTTAGAAGTCCAGAAGCCAGACTAGTTAATCTGCGGTAGCAGTCGTTAATGAGGGGGCACCAGCGAGATTTGGTTTAACTAAACGTTTGTCAAATATAAGGCAGCATAATTAGCAATCTGTGTCATCCGAAAGGCGCAGGAATTTAAATACGGTGAGCAGATCCACGCCTGGCTGTGCGAGACTGTAGCTTTAGGGGCTGTAGGCCATAAGCACCATACTTTTGGCACCAAACTGGACGGGTAACAGGGCTGCCAACTCTCACGCATCTGCACACTTTCACACTCTCACGCTCAGGCAAGAAATCTTACCACAATTTTATATTATTCCATAGTAAGCCTAGATTTGCAAACCCAGCAGACTATTTACGAGGTAATAAAACTGTTACATACATGTAATCGCGTGCACAGACTTGTCTCAAATTGAAAATCTCACACAACACTGTTGTAAGCTTGCATTGCAGTTTGCTTTATTTTGCAGATGCTTTTGTCCAAAGCGACACAGGAGTGAGGCAAATAGCACATACAAGCATAAGGCTGTCATCTTGGAGTAAATGCGGCTAAGCCGAGCTTCTAACGAGTACCCAGGTAGGAGCTACGCAGCATCTTTGCGACATTTCTTTTTGATAGAGGGCATGTCACCAAGATGGTTACATTTCATCGTGGCCAGAACATTCACTTTAAGTCCATACCAACTGTCTTTGGAGAAACAGAAACCTATAAGAACAATGAATGTGATTTAATGCTGCACGCAGATCCCGAGCAGGGACCACACGGCCCATTCTGTGAAGATTACAATGTTTACTAGCCTCTAATGGGCCCCGCCGGGGGCCATGTGCATGACTTAGTAGCGAGTTCCTTTGTCAGAGGTGTGGAAAATCATTACTATGAGCAGGACAGTGACAGATTTAAATATGGCTGCATTCAGTGGGGTTTAATTTCAGACTCACTGCACCTGGGCATTCCACCAAGCAGAGTATGTGGAAAAACTGCAGATTTATAATCAATGCACAGGTCGATTATTCCTCTCCCCTATAAACATTTTCCGCTTATTTCCTGGAATGCAGCCCATTGCAGTTTACCTATAGACTATGGAATCAGTATGACTGCTTGTGAAAGATATTCATTTTCTACAGCAGTGGTTGCGGGTGTAGTGAATCAGGCAAAGGTCTATGTGAGTTTTCTGTGGTCATTACTTGATCAAAGCCCAATCGGAATCCAATAACTCAAAATTCAACAAGCAAACGGTCAGAAAAACCAGAACAGGGCAGAACAGGACCAGAATCAGAATCCAAAAATCACAAAGCTCAGAAACAGCCGGAAAGCCAACAAACAGAAAAACCAGGGACCTGTATCATGGAGCTGGATTTCATGCTTAGCAGGATAATTTGCAGATTTAAGATATCCCCGTTTAAATGGACTTTATCTTCATTCTCTTACATTCAGCCCAGACTACCTTAAATCTGGCAAAATATCCAGCTAAGCAAGACTTCCGGTTTTATGATAGAGGCCCAAGGGAGAGCTACTTGGTAGAAGAACAATCAAAGATCAGTGAGAAGCACTCAGTAAACTCACAATATCTCACAAGGAATTAATGAATACAACTGGTATTTGACTCATCAGACACAAAATGTTAGGTGGATGAATCTAATAAACTGGGGAGGGCCGGGGAAGTCAGAGGGGCAAGGATTGTTTGGTAGATTTGGGGTGGGGGGGCAGCACTTGACTTGAGCAGTGGGTGAAATTTTGTCAGGGGGCTCAGAATTTCTAGGTATGCCCCTGGTGAGTATAATCTGGGGAGGGTGGCCCGTCCTGTTGCAGACCTGGGCTGGATCCCGGATCCTGGCACGGGCTGATCTGGGATCCCGACAGCAGTACTAAGTCAGGATGATTATTCACTGTCAACCCCCCACCACCAGCCAGTAATAAAATGCCTTTGACAGAACATTTCCCAGAATGACACTGAAAGTCAGCCACTGAAATGGGCGTCTTGTTTAACAGGGGGCATTAAAACAGTCACACATTAGCATAACAATGCAGACAGAATAAAAAAAATGCAAGTAAGCAACTCTGAGATGAAGCTAGCAGATTGTGAGGTGAAATTATTACAAACTTTCAAAGACGTCACTCACAAAAAGCAGCCTTTTAGCAGACATGCTCCTCACAGATCT
This sequence comes from Petrocephalus zakoni, assembly GCA_026774425.1. Classification (NCBI taxonomy): domain Eukaryota; kingdom Metazoa; phylum Chordata; class Actinopteri; order Osteoglossiformes; family Mormyridae; genus Petrocephalus; species Petrocephalus zakoni. The sequence continues at coordinate 18,466,418 of JAODKN010000035.1, read as the reverse complement.
GTCTCTCTTTTTCCCCGCAAACACTATTTCATTATAACAGAGTTTCTCCGTCGCCTGAAGAGACGAGCAGGATTTCAGCTCAATTTCTATTTCAGGAACCCTGCCGAAAAACAGGACCATTTTTCCACTCAGACATCATAACAAAGACGCATTATAATCACACGGGTTAGAATTATGGAAAGTAGAATGAGCCGGAACCCTAAGGGGTCGAAGACGCACCAGCTGCTGTACCCTTTGGTGAGCTTTCCAAGATTGCTGTGCCCGGCAACAGCGATGAAAACATATGCAAAGATTATCAAAATATTAATACTAATATAATATCTACCAAAGGTCAGAGACAGTCAGAAATTGGAAGGATCCCAGCTGTGAGACAATGTAGGACAGTGACAAAGACCCCCCCCCCCCGACCCAGTTAAGAGGTTGAGCAGAGGCTATGCCAGGTGGGACAGTCAGTGAGGTGTTCCTGCTCACACACTTGCTCGCAGTGAGACAAAACCTTTCCGTATGTGATAAAACAGCACTACATCATAGGCGTGATGGTTTCTGCAAAAGGCGTGATGGTTTCTGCTCTTCTGCAGCAGACAGCAACGCAGGGATGATGGGATGCGATCAGAAGCGACATTCCGTGAAGCTCGACAGACAAAGGAGGCGTGCTGATCGTCACCAAAAGTGAAGATTCGGGGTATAAGGTGCTAGTGACGCAGACCAGCTTTGTCACACACACACACACACACACACACACACGCATGTAAGGCCCGTGGGGAGCCGGTGCTAATGTAACAGTCCTGAATGAGAAGCCCACTGATCCTCAGGTGCCACAGGACGTCTCATGAACCAAAAAAGAGCACAGAGTTAATGTCTCTCAAAGCTGCAACATCTGCCCAGCCACATGCTAATTCTACTGACACCAGCAGAGCTCGTCTCAACACAGAGTGATCACACTAAGTTGATTTAGTTAATCGCTGCATGAAATATGTCTCGTTAGAAAATATGTGCCTTACGGCAAGGTGATACATTTTTGTGAGGAGTTATTCAGAGCCATGTAGAGTGAGAGAGTCGAGTCGACGGAAGTTCAAAATTCACGACTGTCATGAGGACTTCAAATAGTTCTAAGAAGTGCTTGGCTGGCCATTTGAATGCATTAAATATAGAGAGACAGAACAACAATTTTCGGTGACTAATAGTCAATAGGCTGTTCATGGTCAATGTTATGTGTCGCTAACCTTATCTAGTATTTCAGCCTTTCCTGTTAACGTTCCCTAAGTCTAGTAATTTAGTGGGGAATAATCTGCTAAAATGCTTTAATGCCCATGCTAATTTAATACTGAGGTGCTAATAAAACAGCAGATAAATCAGATTTTTTTAAAGTCTTATCGTTTTCAAGTGTAACACAAATGATCTATTCCAATGTACTGCTAGTATTTGGCGCTAACTTCCGGGAACTATTGATAGGTTCCACGAGCCGCCATTGCTGCATATGAAAATGGTCCAGAGCTGATGAGACTCTCTCTCTCTACACGCCTCTGGAGTCATTTAAAAATGCTTCACAGAGTTGCACATATTTTAAAAACCCAACCGTTTGTCGGGCCCAGAGTTTGTCTGGCCCAGATAACAGACATTGCATCATTTTGTTTACAGAAATGCTGGGCAGGGGCCTATCAATCGGGGTGATGGGTGGAGGACGTGTAGCCCCCCAGTATTCAATTTGGCTTCATTCACCCCTAATATCAAACTCTCTCATACACCCTAGCCACTGAGGTCCATTACTTAACCAGATACTTCACTTCATTGGATTAAAGTCTTACCCAAAGATGAGCTAAAAGAGTCAGAATCAAGTTTATTAGTCTTAAGCTGCCTTCAAATTGCATCAATAATTTAAAATGCAGAGACGGGAAGGTGGAGGTTCTACCACTTCCGATGTGTCTTTCCAGAGCTATTATTAAAGCTATTATTAAAAGGCTTAAAATATATATCATAGACTCTCTCCTACATGGTAATGTCTTATCAAATGGAAAAAAAAAACTATTGTTAGATCTGTTTCTTTTGCTACGAGGAGCAGTTTCTGCAGTTAGACGTTGAAAAGTGCCTGTTGAGCTTTAGTGCCTCTTCTCACTGGGCCACAGTTGCACTGAAGGTAACAAACGCTGGGAGACGATCCTCAGACGCCGAGCAGATACTGCCGTCGGCACCATGAAGACAAACAAACAGGTAAGCGTTTCGGGAGGTGTCAATTATCCAGCGGTACGAGTTTGTCTCACAACGATGTGGAAAAGGTTCTTAACCTGATGAATTACATTGAACTGGCTGCACAATCATGCAGGATTCATACACTAAGAAGAGTGAGAGATAAAGTACTGTGGATCTGTGTTCCTCGAGAGTCTTTGAACCGAGTTAGCGGTGTTTATCAGCTCAGTAAATGTGGCACTGGAGAAACAGAGCAGCAATTTCCTATGCATGAAACGGACTTCTGGTATCTGAAAAGGTATCTAAAGTAGCTCGTCTTTTCCTTTCCGTCTCATCTCCATCCGCTTGCAGGCGAAGGGGATCCCGCTTTCTGCGAGCACGTGAGGAGCCGTTTGACAGCCGCGCAACCGATCGCTCTGCCCCCAGCCACTGGACGCCATACAAGCCACCATCGCCGGTGCATCACCGGCAGATCGCAGGCTTCCACTCTGCAATAAAGCCGCACTCTCGGGGGAAACTGGATGGTGTGAGTAATTAAACCATCCTTTGGCTTAGAGGGAATATAATTAATCTTGGTTCATCTCAACGGAGATTAGTGAATAATTTGCAAAATGAAAAATGAAATCTATTTGGAATAGAGTCAAAGTCTAAAACCAGCATTGCCCCATTTGACCTAAAAATACTTTTTGGCACGTCATACTTATCATTGTTCTATGGCGCAATGTAACGTAATTATATGAATTTCCAAAGAAACATGCCACTGTAAATCTGCACAGTGTGATGCTCTTCTATTTCTGCAATTGCTGTCTGTAATTAGAATATCTTTCATGAATACAAAAGCAATATTCCTCTTGGAAAGCAATGTTACAACCACAAGACACCCTTGCTTTTCCCAGTACAATGACGAAAATCCCAGTTGCAAGCAATGGCCATGATAACGTCCCAGGCAGAAAATGAACAGGAAGCTGGGATGTGACTGAAAGATAAACAGGAAAGTGAGATGAGATTGAAGGATGAACAGGGAGCTGAACAGGTAAGTGTAAATGTGATTGGAAGTTGAACAGGAAGCTGGGATGTGATAGGAAGATGAATAGGGAGCTGGGACGTGATTGGATGATGAACAGGTAAGTGACAGTGATGGGAAAATGAACAAGTAGGTGGGATGTAACAGACTGCTGAAGATCAGCCAATCAATGGCCCTGATAGAACCCAAATGCACTGGTTACCAACAAGGCCTGTTCACTTTTTCAATTTCAGAGCCATTAAAGCATAGCACCAAATATTAATTGTGATGAAAACAGAAGTATATGTTCCATTAATGGTCTAATTAGTTTCTCCAAACTTCACTTTAGTAATTCTGTAAATAGCTTCACAAAGAGATTTAGTTTATGCACCAGAGGCAAATACCCAGGATGTCATTAAGCAGATATTTCTTCAAATCCTAAATGGAAACTTAATTACACAGTGTGCCAATCTGCATTACCAAACATGATAGAGCCACATGGCATTTAGAGCTTCCTGATGCCAATTAATGAAATCAATGGCCTGGGATTTAAATGAACAGCAACACTTATCTCTGCAGGCAATTACTCATTCATGGACTATTAAGCCCTTACATTAATGTATGTAAGGTGTAAATAAAAGACAAATTAAGGCTATGTTGGTGAGAGGCTCAGCTGGTCAGGATGCTGTGCCCACAATCACAAGGTTGTCAGTTCAAATCCCACTGCTGGCACTGTGATGTCATCATTAACCCTCAAATGTCCCAGAGATATGACATTTGTCATAACCCTGCTTGCACAAAAACATATGTACCTTTGGATAAAAGTGTCTTCTAAATGAATATTTTCTGAAGGAAACAGAAGCTATGGAGCTAAAGAAAAGGATGTAACTTTCTCCTGCGATGGGCGGTGTCCTCGGGGCGCCAGCTTCGCCCATGGGAAGACTTTGGTCCCCAAATAATCACAGCTTTTGTTCTCACTCACACATCACTGCCGGTACTCCCGCCGCCTAGCAGTCGTCATGGCAACAGCCACCGCGACCATTTGACTTCATTAAGCGAATGGAGCGCCCATGCGTCTGCCGTGCGGGAGGAGAGCGATACTCGGCCCCTCTATTGTCAGCAGCTCTTTGTATTTACGTGCCCCGGCTTTGAGAGGCCATTCATCACGGCCTGCCTTTCTCCGTGCCCGATAAACAAACACAGCCAGGCGGCCATTAGTCCGCGGGCCTCTGACCCAAGACTGCATCATTTACCCAATGACTATCTTCCCACTGTACTTCCCAGTGGCCATGTTCCTTCCTCACTTACCAGTCGACCACGTTACTGGGCTGCTCTGATTTTCCCAGCATTCATGGGCATTATACAGGCAGCTCTCAACTGATGTTAGTGATCCACCAACCCACATGGTAGTCAGATTTACATCCAAGCACCAATCAAGACACCTTATAGCAAAAACACATATGCCAAAAAATACTAATAGTACAAGCTAAAGAACACTAATTAAATAAATGAAAAGCTAAAGTTTAAATAAATTTTCAGGTGTTTGTCACAGTTTTGCATTTCTGCTTCCATAAACATATCTTTTTTTTTTAAATATATATATTTTTAAGTTAGTTTATTTTAAGTTTTTAAGTTAGCTAAGTGAGATTTACATAAATCGAGAGCTGCCCATGTGTCCATATGTGTGCTTCATCCATCTGCCTGCAGTTAGAAGAACAATTTAAAGCACTTAAATAAAATAAATGAAATGCAGAAAATGCATGAGAAAATCAGGGTGCGCCCCCCCCCATACACACACACATTTGTAAGCAGCTAGAAAGAAACCACACGCAGGATACCACCTGACCGAGCACCACAGGATGGGTGTGAGGATCCTGATACTTCCCCTGTTGAGCAGTGAACCAGAAACAGTAACACCAAAGCTAAGGCTTTCTGCAGTACACCACCTACCATTTCAATAAACCAGCCAATATGAAATTTGTTTCTTAAACTGCATTTTGAGGTACAGAAGTGCCTCTACAAATGTATACACATTTTTGCACATTAAAAATGACCCCCCCTTTGAAATAGAAGATGAACAAAAAGGTTAACCATACAATTCTTGTTATTTTGACTCTCAAATTAATATGTTACTTAGCGTATGCTATTATCCAAGGCCACACGCAATTAAAAAGTAGGGTCAGCCAGTCCCTGGAGCAACTGGGGTAAAATCACTCGGCTAACGCTGGGATTTGAAGCAGCAGGTTAACAGGTGCCATGTTCCAAAGCCGCTGGGACACAAACCGCCCACAAGCATTTGTTCATCTTCACTGTCTTCAGCATCACTCTGTCAGTACAGGACTGCTAGAGACAATATCAAGGTGCCCTGGAAAGAGACGCGGCTTCAGTAAGAGGGAACAGGGGCAAGATTGTTATGTATATGACGCCTTTTTACGACCAAGTCACATTACGTAACAAGCCCCTCCCACCAGTGCAGGCCACATCACTGGGCCGCCACTTCAGACATGTGCAGCGCTAAGCAGGTAACAATGCACCCCCCGGTCACACTCCCCACGTATCAGTGCGGCGAGAATGGCCACCCTTTTGTCCAGAGCTCTGCCCCCTGGTGAGCGGCCACCTTTCCGACAGCCTCCAAACTAAGGCATCGCCAGCGGGAAGGAGCCGGAGGTGGCGCTCGAGGGTGACCGTGGCCCTGAGAGAAGGACGGCACATTGGCTGACGGGGGAGGGGGTTCAAGACCGCAGACTGTGGACAGTGAGGCAGAAACAAAAGATGAGAGTGAAGAACAGCGGAAGAAAAGGTGGGGAATTAGCTACAATGGTAAAGCGCTCTCTTACTATGGGGGAGGTCGTGGGATTGAAGCCCTTAAGCCCCAGTTAATAAATAAGATGGTGCAAATCTTCCACGGCCAAAAAGCTGTGGAGATGATCTACTGGTGCAGGACTGTATATGTTCCAGAATCAGCTACACAGGATACCTGCCTTGTAGTACTAGCATCATAATATTTGATTTAACATAGATATGTTGTGTAGTGAACACCAATACGGAAAGTCATCTGATTCACATCAGGCAACTTCACATCCTATTTTGAGTTTATATTCGCCTCAGCATCACTGACCGTAATCCGTATAATATAGGTGCACAGTCGCCGAACATGCAGAGTGGGGTAACACCGGCCATTGTCGGGCAGTTTGGGGACAGCGGAAGGCACAGCTGATTGGTTCCTGGGACACAGCACAGCAGCAAAACCCAAAATACTGGTTATATTGCTGCATTATGCATGAACAAATACCCCCCCGCTCTGAACACATCAACCTGCTCTACAACAGGGAAGAGCTCGATGGGGGACTGGAGGATTGGCAGGGTTCGTTAGCCGGCCCGCTCCGTGGGGGCCCGCCAGTCGGCACTGAGACACTGCCAGCTGGGAGGGGGGGACTCCGGGCTCCATGCCACCCATATCCGGGGCTCTGGATCATTCTTCCTCCTCATATTGTCCCACCCACCCATCCCCCCGCCTTGTCGGCTGTCCTTTGTTGTGTTTCATCATACATGTCAATACTGTGTTCATACATTGTCTTTGGTTTGCAACCGGGCGTGTGAATATATCTCACTTCCAAATAACATTGTATTTGTTTAGCAGATGACTTCATCCAACCCAATGTAAATTTCAGAAAGTGGGACCAGGCAGCCCCAGGAGTAATTGGGGATTAGGGGCCTTGCTCAAGGGCCCAACGGTGACATCACTCTGCCGACCCTGGGATTTTAGCTGACGACCCTCGGATCGCAGACAAGGCGTCCTAACCCACTGGGCCACAGACCACCCCCATAACGTTTAGGGTAGTGCTGGATACAGCGGCCTCAGGACCGCAGGCACGGCTTCCTAACCCACTGGGCCACAGACCACCCCCATAAGGTTTAGGGTAGTGCCAGATACGGCGGCCTCAGGGTCGCAGACACGGCGTCCTAACCCACTGGGCCACAGACCACCCCCATAACATTTAGAGTAGTGCTGGATACAGCGGCCTCAGGGTCGCAGACACGGCTTCCTAACCCACTGGGCCACAGACCACCCCCATAAGGTTTAGGGTAGTGCCAGATACGGCGGCCTCAGGATCGCAGACACGGCTTCCTAACCCACTGGGCCACAGACCACCCCCATAACATTTAGAGTAGTGCCGGATACGGTGGCCTCAGGACCGCAGACACGGCGTCCTAACCCACTGGGCCACAGACCACCCCCATAACGTTTAGGGTAGTGCCAGATACGGCGGCCTCAGGGTCGCAGACACGGCGTCCTAACCCACTGGGCCACAGACCACCCC
>JAODKN010000035.1:18424434-18448024 GCA_026774425.1 Petrocephalus zakoni | reverse complement strand
TTTAGGGTGGACGGAAGGGACGTGTCCCCACCAATATCCTCCGACCATTGAAATGTCCCCACCAATAATTTAATCCACTTCGTAGTCATAGGTCCCCACCAATGTCCAGAGCAAATCTACGCCCTTGCATAGGATACATATAGTTCACTACCTAATGCTATCCATTAATTAAATAGCCGTATTGGAAAGACTTGGCTGCATCTAAAGATTTAAAGATCAAGAACAAGTTTTGCATTTCACATTTTATGTAAATTTGTTAAATAATAAGGCAAATTTGTTGAATAATAATAACAGTGATTTCTTAAATAAAGCAATATTAATTATGTTGTTAATTAGATTTTTTCTTCAAAAAGTACCAATAAGAATACCGCTAAATTACCGGACCGATAAGCAGCACCGGTAAGAGTAGTAGTACCGTTAAAATCTTAACTATAGCCATCCCTAGTCCTCTGGGGCAGACTGGCCCCCTAAACATATATTTTTGAGGAAGCAAAGTCAGACAGTCCCTGGAACAACTGACAGGTTTAGGGCCTCGCTCAAGAGCCTAATGGTGACATCACACTGCCGACCCTGGGATTAATCCAGTGACTTTCCAATAACAGGCACAATGTCCTAACCCAGTGAGCCACACAATACCCTTCTGCTATACAATATATATATATTCTTTAAATGTAAACTGCTTTGGATATAGGTGTTATTTGATCACCTAGACAGAGATGAGTTTATTGAATGATATACTATATGTTGTGGAATGACTAGGATTCATAGGCACGGGTTCGAATAAATGTATATATTGTTTATTTCTTCAATATATTTTATTGACTGTCTGTTGGATGTATAATCGGCAGAGCTGTGAATGATGAGTTGATGCTTTCTGTGGTTTTTTATTTTAATTCCTTACTTTTTACTTCATCCCAAATTGCACGATGGCATGGTAGCCATGTGGTGCATGAACGCCTGTGTGCAGGCCTCCTCATACGGTGAGATGACAAGAAGAATCTTGGACGTCACCTTAAGAATTTACAATGAAAAAGAAACAGGCGTGATTGTAAGACTGGCGAAATAAATTTTACACTCGATGATGGTTCTTTCCCTCTGTGTGCTGTGAGTCTGGTCTGTCAGCTACTCATGGGCTTTATTTAGAGATGAGTGGCCTTGATGAGTGAAGAGCAGGTTCACTTGCTTCTGAATGGGGTCGGGGGGAAATGGCACTCAAACCCACAATGGTTCAGCCCTGGTTCAACTGCTGCCGACCGAAAGTTCCTCTACTTTTATGCCTTTTATTGTGGTCCTTAACTATGCTGGTGTAAAAACGGCAAGAGAGACGCATCCAGCTGTAGGATAAGCAGGATATGGTAAGTGCGAGCTTCCAGCGGGGGGCGCTGTGACGCCACAGTACCTGAGGTTTTCATGGGGAGGTGGGAGGGTGATGTAAGGAGCAGTGCAGCTTATAAAGGGTTTACCTCACATCGGCGGCAATGAGAGAGTATAGCGTATAGAGTATAGAGTATAGAGTATAGCGTATAGAGTATAGAGTATAGCGTATAGAGTATAGAGTATAGCATATAGAGTATAGAGTATAGCGTATAGAGTATAGAGTATAGCGTATAGAGTATAGAGTATAGAGAGTATTAGGTACACAAATCCTTCAGTTTCATTTTTCAACAACGGCTTCTCCTGAGAGACCTAGATCTGCCAGTCTGGAATAGCAAAAGTCCATCGTCATTAATTTTATTCACTTCTGTAGTTAGCTGTGCTGCATAATTCGTTAATTAAAAAATCTCATGTTTGTGGTGACCCCAGGGAAAGCATTAAGATGGCTACTTTTAATTCAGCTAATCCTTGTAAATCTAGGTCTTTGCGCATTTTATTGAGCTACAGCAATTTATTGCTGTTATGATGTGATGTTATCTGGGTGCTATGCCAGACTAGCTGGCACTAGAGCCATGTTTAAGCAGCCTAACTCTTTGACCTCATTTTTCATCTGCAAGGTCATCACCTTCCCATTAACATCCAATCCCGATCGTCGTCAGCGTTGGTGAACTCATGAGGCAATACGGGCCTACAGCACCATTCTTTGAGGGGGGTGTTTGCTTCTCAGGCCGATTTCACTTTGTCTGGGACGGCGAGCTGAAATCATCTCGGCCAAGGACCCAGCTTGAACTGTCCGTACATGAAATGACCGGTGTGAAATGTGATGCACTCTTCCTGATGCACCCTGCCACCCAGCCACATACTCTAAGTGCAATTTCATTACATCCATGGGATTTAGTGCAGCTCCCGGCCCCGGTACTCCGTCAGGATGACTTAGAGCTCGATTCCAAACGCATGCTTTGCTGACGGCCCGTTTCTCCCTGCCCGGCTCTGCCCTGTGGCTTCATTCCTGCTAAAGCGTGCTGGTACAGGAGATGTAGCGTACGGCAGCTCCCCTTAACTGGGACACCCCACCTTAAATCGTTTTTTCTTCGAGGGCATTAACTCAACTTAGGTCAATTATATCTTTTTATTGCCAATGGCATGTAGCAGGCGGAACACGGGGCCGACATTCGCTACCAGGACTAATTACCTAAATGTCACCATCAAAACTAAGAGCAGATATTGGCCGCCCTCATAGCAGAACTTTAAGAATGATACAAAACAGCCAGATAAAAACTGCTGTAAACATCAGAATGGTAAAGGGGAGTAACTGTCTGTATTACTGGGTGCAGTCCAGAGACGCCCGTTTACAAATGGTAAGTAAAACAGCTGATGGTACCAATGAAGACCACTGACAGCGACTCTGCTTTCCAAACGGCGTCCAATCACCATCGACATGCGTCCAATCACCATCAACATGCGTCCAATCGCCATCGACATGCGTCCAATCGCCATCGACATGCTTCACTGCCAGGATAAGCTGGCCGTTCGATAATCATGAACATTACATCCGGCTTCCTTGCATATTCCTCTTGTCAGTGATGTTTCATTTTCATTCACCTCACACATTACGGCACCTGCATTGTGGGATGAGGAGCCGGTAATTAGCAACATGGTATTAGATCCCCTGCCGTGGGTTAATGAAAAATGCATCTGAATCACTTGTACACAATAAATAAATGTAAGCAGGACTGGAAATTAAGATCACCTTCTCACCTGAGGCAGGTCATTTAGACAAAGAGGCGAGTATGAAGAACTAAACAGCAGCCCGCTAGCTACTGGAACAGAAAGCACACCCTGGACACTGTCCGTATGCTCCCTTTCGCTCCGGAAAAGGATACGGGACAATCAAAGGCAAAAGAGACTCAGGAGCAGCTTCTGCCCAACTGTTATTGTTTTGTATGTTCTATCTATATATTATATTATTATATAATATATTATATTATATAATATAATGTATATATTATATTATATTTACATACACCGTGGTGTCCTCGGACGGCTCTCAGCTTCTTGCCATGACTATACAGAGAACAATATTACCTCAGTTATGTTTTCCTGAAGGTTTGACCAACAACAGACATGATTGGCAGCCATATCAAATATGGGCGGGGACGTAACTGGTCCCAAAAAGACAGAAACGGTGGAGCCACATCATAGGGGTGTGGAATACATATATCCCATAAGGAGAAATGTAATGGAGGCAACTGGTCCAGGAAAAATTATACTTGGGGCGAATGAATGAATATGAATATGAAATGTATGTAATAAGCTATCGGGAACCTGTGGAACTCGGCACAGGACACTTCTGACTTTGGAAATCTACACGAGAGACTCCTGACCCCTGTTTGGCTTTAAGAGAATAGCCAAATCACCTTGGAGAAAGTGCCACACAGAATTAAAATGTTCACTGACTAATAATAAACTGCCTACATTTTCCGCTGAACTAGCCCAGTTTGCTGGTAGCAAGGTTTCTTAAGCTCTACCCCTGTATTTAAGGTATTAAATGTGTTCATTTCTTACCAGTGTCAGTTGTTTTAAATTATGCATCCGGAAAATAACTACATGGTTACGGATGACAGTGATTATGCAACTAAATGTGCAACTAAAAGATCAGTTTTATGTCCATGACTGTACTTCCCATTAAATGCCTACCTGTGAGTATAACTGTAAAATGTGCAAGATATTGAGCATAAAACATCTACAAACGACAAGGAGAATGGCTCTCTCATTATAACGTGTTACTTACGGTCACCTCTCCATCTGTTAGGCAGCATCCGTGGGTCCAAATGTCTGCGGTGACACCTGGAATCTGCCACAGATTCTGTCTTTGAGACTGTCAGCCCAAAAGACTCACATGGTCCATGCAAGCAAGACGTGACAAGATCACAGCTGGACAGCAACTCCCCAAGGGTGCGCAAACCTGCTCGGATCCACAGCGAAAAAACGAAACCTCCAGTGCATCCCATCATGCCTCAGCAATGTGTATAACCTGAAGCACAATGATAATGCTGTCTAAATTAACTTGATGTGCAAAACATATTTTCAGTCCATTCATACCTCTGCAATGGAACATGTGCCAGTGAAAAGGTAAAACACTGAAGGCTTCATGTATTTCACAAAAGAAAAGAAAAAATACAGAGACAAAAACAAATCATTTAATCCTCTCTCTGAAAGAAACTTCAGGTAAATGTAGCCAAAATCTTCTCCTATTTGGAAGTAACACCCATGAAGCATCGAAAGTCCCAGTAGAAGCTAATGCCCAAGATAATGGTAAGACCCTTGTAGAGGCCATGGCCCCTGTAGAAGCTAATGCCCAAGAAAATGCTAAGGCCCCTGTAGAAGCCAATGCCCCAGAAGATGCCAAGACCCCTGTAGAAGCCAATGCCCCTGAAGATGCCAAGACCCCAGTAGAAGCTAATGCCCAAGAAAATGCTAAGGCCCCTGTAGAAGCTAATGCCCAAGAAGATGCCAATGCCCCTGTAGAAGCTAATGCCCAAGAAAATGCTAAGGCCCCTGTAGAAGCTAATGGCCAAGAAGATGCCAATGCCCCTGTAGAAGCTAATGCCCAAGAAGATGGCAAGGCACCTATAGAAGCTAATGCCCAAGAAGATGCCAATGCCCCTGTAGAAGCTAATTCCCAAGAAGATGGCAAGGCCCCTATAGAAGCTAATGCCCAAGAAGATGCCAATGCCCCTGTAGAAGCTAATGCCCAGGAAGATGCCAATGCCCCTGTAAAAGCTAATGCCAACAAAGATGGCAAGGCCCCTGTAGAAGCTAATGCCCAAGAAGATGCCAATACCCCTGTAGAGGCCAATGCCCAAGAAGATGCCAATGCCCCTGTAGAGGCCAATACCCAAGAAGATGCCAATGCCCCTGTAGAGGCCAATGCCCAAGAAGATGCCAATGTCTGTGTAGAAGCTAAGACCCAAGAGAAAGCGAGGGCCCCGGTAGAAACCCTAAGGGAAAGTGACTTATCTTATGCGCTTAGCTTCCCAGGGATATACTTATTATTATTAAGTTATTGGCATCTTAAATGGATATGTGCTTATCAAAATATAAGCATGCAGGGATTAACCTACTGTTTAACTGTTGATTGCAAAGAAGTGCACATCTCCCCAAATGACATCATCTCTCTCTCTCTCTCTCTCTCTCTCTCTGGTGCACTTTTGTTAGGTTGCTGGTCTTGAAATAGATGGAAAGCCTCCTCTGGGCAGGGGTAGGAAAAATTTTCACTTTTGAAAAGTGAGATCATCCATTAGAAGAAAAAATGCAGCTGGCACGTCCTTAACTGATGCACATTTTAACACAGCTGTCTCTTTGATTTTTCATGTATACCTTTTCCACATACTTGAAATCACCTCTCTTAGCTTCATGTACTCTAAGGTGTCAGATCCATTATTAGCCGGTGTTGCACTTATGACATCAAAACTAAACTCCACTTTATTAGCTGTCTTAACTCTCACAGTATGTTTTGTCTGTCCTACAATGGCCCATTCAACCCTGTCTTACTGGCTGTATGATCTCAGCACTGATGTTTACAGTTCTTGTATCATCTTACCGCATCTAACAGCCCACAGACACATCTGCAAACATCCAACGGAGTGTGTTAGTGCCTGTCAGGATGCTCCTCAGATAAAGATTCACAAACCTTGTGGAACCCAGCAGAACTAGACAGGACATCCGTATTAGCACAGAGATGCTGCCCGTTTACTGTTTTTTTGTGCATCATTAGACCAACGTCTAGGAGGATGCAAGAGGAAGTGTGTTTTTATTTCAGCTCTGATGGAATGCACAATTAATTATACTCATGCTTCAGTAAGTTTTCAGATTCACTCAGGGCAACAAATAAGATAATAAAGTGGCCTAGACTGACCCACAGAGGACACCAGCTGTGACAGTCAAACGACCAGAAGGAGAAGCATCAAGCCATCATCCAGGACAGTGATTCCCAATCCGGTCCTTGGGGACCCACAGCCAGTCCACATTTTTGCTCCCTCCGAGCTCCCCAATCCGGTCCTCGGGGACCCACAGCCAGTCCATGCTCCCTCCGAGCTCCCTGCCAGACAGCTTCTACTAGGAGCTGGGAGGGAGCGAAAATGTGGACTGGCTGTGGGTCCCCAAGGACCGGATTGGGAAACACTGATGTAGGAAGGAATAAATATCACAGTGTGTGTAAAGGGAGCTCACAGTCAGTGCTGCTATTTATAGACACACCTTAGCACTGTCAGTCACAGGGGGGATACATGGACTACAGCCCCATCCTGAGCATCCCACGGATAGCTTGCATGACACCCTAACCCGGGGGGGGCAATCTTATCCGTAAAGGGCCGGTGTGTATGCCACTTTTTGGGATAACCTTTAGGTCAGCTGTTCAAACCCAGGTATCCAGACTCACCTGCCAATCAGTCCTCTAATTAGTAACATAATTAGGGAGTTGCAGTGAAAAACCCGCACACACGTCAGCCCTTTCTGGATAAGATTGCCCCCCCCCGCCCTCACCCCTGATCTGCCACTGCACACTACAAAAGCTGGGGCAGTTTAAAAGAGTGATATTTATAGGTTTTATATGTTTCTCAGACCGTAGCAGTGATCATCACTGGAGAAACTGGGACATTCTTATAACAAAATCATAAAACAATACATGATACATACGGATCGCTACAACATGAGTGCAATTTAACAATAACTTCCACTTAAGAAAAACATTTTACATTTCACTCTGATGCTAAATAAACACAAATGTGTAGCCTACTGTTTATTTGCAACCTCTCCAAACTCCCACCCTGTGTCAAAATATTTTTTTTTATCTCCAAAACCAATACTTTATTTCATATTAATACCGTTAATGCATTTGTAAGCCATATAAGCAGCTCACGGAGTACATGCCCAGCAAGCACCATACGCTTAACACAGCCTGCCACCTTTGCTCTTTCATGTGCGCCTTTTCTACATATTTTCTATATATCACCCCTCTTTATCTCCGGTACTATAAGCCGTCAGACCCATCATTAGACACCATGGCACTTAGGACATCTCACTCCACACTGAACTCCTTTTTAATAAGGGGTTTATTGAAAGCAAACACCAACGTTCGTGGAAAAAAAAGGATATGTCAAATATTTGCAGTCTCTTAGGAATTATGTAACAAATTAATTCCCGGTCATGCATCAGACTTTCATTTCAGTGATAAATACAGAAAACCTGATAATTAATGCATGTCCACCCTGAAGCCTGTAACTAAACATGATAACTAAATCTGCAAATAAACTTCAGCTGCAAAAAGAATTGGACCAAATTAACATTAAGTCCAATGGCCATAAATATGGTGTCAGGAATGACTTTATCCTCGTACAACCTACAGCCTGCATCACTGAGCAATAAACTGTTACCAGTAAGACTGCTGTGTATTTTGATGTTGGTAACAAAGTAGCAGACATATGACTGTCATCATCTTGGATACCAGAGCATTGAATGAAGCTCTCAGTTCTCTCAGCTCCACTGTGAGATTAGATGTGCTCAATCAACATGCAATCCTTTGTCTTCAGCGTAACAAATTGATTTCAAGGGATAACATTTTGAGTTCTTTTCGCAACACCAAAGCCGCACATTTCTGATGAGAATCATGGGTCACTTAAAATACCACAAGAGGACACTTTAAAAACAGGCAAGCCGTCTGATCAGAGGCAGCAAAAGCTTCCCACCATCAGCCAATGGGTGCCAAAGCATGTCCATATCAGTGAAAACACACCAGTCAAACCATCTATACTGTATGAATACCATCTAAGGTTTCTAATACCATGCTTTTTCTGCAATACTCCACATTTTCATTATAGCTACATGATTCTACCACAACGATAACTTGTTGTTATTCAGAGAAGTACATTTTTTTCAGTTTTTTCCTCATAAACATGTAACACTCACAGGATTCAATTTGAACCACAGGGAGGTAAATGTTGAGAGTTGTAAAGGCATGTTAGCGTGTCCATACAGCTTATGCATCTTACAGCACCCCAAACCAACATGTGGCAACACTGCCTGTGATCCAAAAGTCCCAGATTCACTTGGGCATTTGAGCAAGACTCTTAACCCTAATAATTCCAGGGAGTGGAAAGGCAACTGCTAAATATGTAAATAATCAGAGACACCAGTCCTGTTAGGCCAGTCTACAGTGTGCGATTGGCAGGTATGTATGGTGTAGTGATTCTCCGCTCAGTCGCATTCAGTTCCATTCTGCCAAAGTCTTGAAGGACCATCCCACTCGGGCGAGTGAACATGACCCTACATGAGTGTATCACCCACATAAAGGAAACCCTGACATGGTGTAGAGTAGCCACTTCACAGATCCACCCTCAGCCCTCAACACAGACTATTCCTGGCGTCCCAAGGTTGGTTCCACTGTGCAGCACTGAGCCAAGATCACAGTGAGTTATGAGCAGGTCACTGAGTCAACAATACGCAAAAGTCAAAACACAACATGACACGTGTGTAAAACGTACTTACAGTACTATATAACATCTTACTGTACCAAGACTGACAGCAAACATATGGTTCCGGAATCTGTCTTGAAATGAAAAGAGGCATGTTTAAAGCACAAAGCCTCATGTCACATAATCGGCTATATGGTTAGAAACTGCACATGTTACACTGCATTAGCACCTAATTCCTGTCCACGCATCATTCCCATGTTCTTGTGCCACACATCAATCCAGCTTTCCAGGTGATCCATCTCAAGCAAAACTCATCACAGATTCCGCAGTCCCCCCCCCCTGCACCCCAGTCCATGCTCAGACACACAACACTCATTTCACCTTAATTATGGAACATAAACAAGGAATTATACAGGATTACCACCCCATGCAAAAAAAAACACAAAGCCACATGGCCACAGTATAAACAGTATATAAGCTCCTGTCTGAAAAGGGATTCCACTCCTATACAAAGGCATACTCCAGCAGTTCAGTCCACACTGATACCCACCAGCATACAAAGCAAACATCTGTCATTCGTATCAGCCGGCTTGCTAATTTGCTGTATATCAGACAAGGACATGAACCAACCGATGCCTTATTATCAATGTTTAGCCAACCAATATGAGTCAAGGATGCCTCCATTTTTAAACATCACACTATATTACAACAATGTCAATATACCCAATTTAATAGTACATTTCCAAAACTCAGCACGCCTATGGGAAACATTTTCGAGAAAATTTTAAGGACTTGCTGAATTTTGGAAATTTAATGAAAGCTCATCATTAGATCACACAAGAACCTAGTTTTGGGTCCCATTGCTGTAGCATACACTGCGGGCACCTGACTTTAGGCCACTGGTGGTCTCATCTCAAAAATTAAATCTGAAGGGCGGGTACATTGAAATTAATAAATCTGCCATCCACAGTTACAAGATATCACCCTTCACATGTATTTGAATTGGGGCTCAACAAAATTATTTGAGGTTCAACAAAATCCACAATACACTGTCAAATCGTGTATAAACTGACTTAAGTTTCTGAATTTTTGTTTATAAATATATTTTTTTGGAGAAGAGAAAAACAGATAGTTCTGAACCATTCTCAACTAGGTTACAAAACTGTCAGTTGCAATTGTCAATATTTTAAATTACTAAGTTAGTTTTAATGAGATTTCATACGACTTGGAAATATACCGCCATACTCAGAATCACTGGTGTCGGCTGATCAGTTTTACCCATAAATATAAACACGAGGATACCATGAATAAAACAAAGGGCCCGCAACAAACAAGCAAACAGATGCTGAACATCTAAAATGTAGTGTACATAAGAAGGAGGCTCTGATTCATCGCCTATGCCACCAGAAACGTCAGCAATTTACGTAAGAATCGAATGATAAAAATATCACAACTGATTTGTTGGCGGGAAAAGAAGTATATCTTTAAGTTTAAGGAGAAAGAAATGTGTATTTTAGGAATGAATTTAAAACAATGAGTGTAGTACAAGAATTAGCAACAGAGTTGTCACCCACATTGACTTAATACAGTTCGTCTTCTTCATTTTCTAATATTATTATTATTATTACTACAACTAATATTATATTAGTTGTTGCTGTTATGGGCGATTCACATATGGATATTTAATATATAATTAAATGAACATGTTTTATTAAATAACCCCATCGTTGTAGTAGCAATCCAATTAATTGTAGAAGCACGTCCGTATAACCATCGCAGCATTTGAGGTATTTAATGAATCGCAGCCTTTTATGTGTCTCACGCCGCAATCAAACCTTTGACAGCCGCCGCACCCCCCCAAACCCCCCCCCCGCAAATAGACAAATAAATAAATAAATAGACAAATAAATAAATAAATAAATAAATGATCAAATGAAACCACCAAAACTGCACGGATGCTCCCTCTTCTCCATTTTCACTTGCTCTGAGTATTTCTTTGTGAGCGCGTCTTTACAAGCAGCCTGTCCGCGGGCCTCCCGCATGTAAAAGTGCGTCCCAGGCGCCCCCGATCTTTATAAAAGGTGCTTCCTATCGCCGGACATCATTGTCTCACTTCGGCAAGTGAGTCGATCTCGCCTTTTTGTCTGAATATGTTGCTGCTCACCAGTCATCTTGCTGTTAATGAAAGTATAAAACAAATCCTTCGCTGTTTATAAACCGAGGCTTATAATGTCCGAAATACGAACATTTTACAATTGCAGCGTCGTTTGGAAAGTTTATTTATGAAATAAGGATTTAAGGAAGATTTTATTCTGAAAAAGGGCACCTCGGTAATGAAAAGCGATACCGAACAAAGGCACCGTGTGGCTTACCTCTGTACCCCGGTACTTCACAAATACTCTATTTGGCACGATATAACGGTGCAGGTCGGCACATCTGAACCGTAAGCCTACAGAATAAAGAAATTATGCCGGCCATGAGTACTTACCAGCTGTAAAGTGCATAGAAAAATCAGCGTGCATCTTCCGGTGCAACAACCCATTTTCCGTAAAAAGGAGCAGAAGCGCCCGGTGGAATATTAGTCCGGAGCCTGGCTGGTGGAGAATGGATCGATCGTCCCTGTGTCCGAGCGGCAGGAAGCGGGCATCAAAGAGACTGCAAGCGTGAATGATCCATGCAGACGCCGGACCGGCAACTATGTTAAAAAAAGCATTTAGGAACTGGAGACGGACGCCTGCGCCTCGCCCTCAGCATGTCTGCAGGATCCCAGCCGCGACGCAGGCTTCTGCTCCAGTAGGGTCCCCGAGCCACTCTGCAATGGACGGGGATTAGCGGGTCAATGGCTATAGTTTGACTCTTAGTGTCTCAGGATGCCGAAGGGAGTGACCGCTTTAACCCCCAAAACGGCAGCCCGCCCAGCCTTTCCTCAGACGCACTCATCCAGGGCACTAAATCATTCACTTCTGTAAGCCCCTTTCCACGCTTCTATATGCCGTCTTTATGAATGACTGGTGCATTCCCTGTGCTTTGGCATATTTCACAGGATTTTGAGCATAGAAGGTGATCAGTTCGCGAAGCCTTAAATAACACGATTAAGTCGTGCTACAGGTACGTGTTTTTCCACGTTCTGATTTTGTATACAAAAGTTATCAAGCGAATCCTTTTCTAAACTCCAAGGACAGTTTAAACTTTGAGCTATTTGCATAACAGTGGTGATGTCAAGGGGGTTGAGATATAACAGTCTTTGTTTAAGCCCAAAGAGCCCCCTCTGGTAAGGGTGACAAAAAAAGACATATATCCCATTAATTTTCCAGCAGCTTATCCGGGTCAGGGTCACTGCTGGATCCTATCTCAGGTTGTACAGGGTACACGGTGTATGCTGGCTCATAGGGCACACGCACACAACCACAGACTGGGCCATTTAGCAGCGAGAAGGTGCCTGCATGCATGTTCTTGGCACCACAGGAGAAAAGCTTTAGGAAAGCCACACAACACCGGGGAACAGGTAACCTCCAGACAGGCATCAGACAGAGGGTGAAGGCGGGGGGCATCCGTCTGAGCCACTGGGCCCCCCACAGACACATGCACAGCTGTTTAAAATGTATGACTGACAAACAGTGATCAGATCGCCACTGTAAAACGTACATAAAAAAAAACAGGCTAAATCTGAGAGTATGAAATGGTCATGCCGAAGTAAACAAATGCTGTTTTTATATCTGACTGCAAGGAGCTTAAATAAATAGAAGTGATTAAAAGTGAGAATATGTGCACCAAGCAAAAGTACTTAATATATAATGTATTTGAATAGGCTTGTACAATATGTAGCATGGCATATATCATTCTACAATTTACATTTAGAATTATTGTATTTATATACAACGTGATTAAAATTTGGTTATTATTATTGCTGTTTGTTTCTCTATCAGGATCTGTGCCTGGGGGTGTGTCGTCAGAGTTCTTTAATTACTGCAACACCTGTGGTATTTTATTCTCCATTATAGCGCTAGGAGGGTAGGGTGTGGCGCCATGCATAGCACTCTCCTCCCGGACTCCCCTCTTCCTGGTTTATCTCTGTCTTTCACCTTAGTTGTATCGCTTTTCTTTCCACAGCTGGTGTGGAGACTACATTTGCCAGCCCCTTGCAATCCGCTCTGACCTTTTTTCAGCTGTTCATTGGTTTTTAATACCTAACGCAGTCTTGTGTGACATTGGTACCCCTCAACAGATTAAGTTAATATTTTATTGCAGTTTTAATGACAGCCTTTATGCTGCCATTATAACACAGAACCCCCCCACCTACTCCTCCATTATGTTGGCTTACAGAACACTGTCGACGACCTCGGGCAGATAAGATAACTATCTTAATGCAGATATGGCAGAGCATCATCACAATGCCACCCACCACAAGCAACCACAAAACACATACAGTACAAATTATTCCTGAGACATTGGTAATGACTGAATGGTGCCCTCTATATGTCACATAGCAAAACTGCCTCTGATAACCACATGCTTGCGATTATCGCTACCTGCTGGTGATTTACCTTTACAGCACACAGCACCAGTTTCCAGTACACAGCTCTTGCCATTTAGAGCAGGGGTAAGGAACCTGATCCATGGAGAGCCGGTGTGGGTGCGGGCTTTTGGGATGACTTTTGAATCAGTTAATAAGACCGGGTCCCCAGGACAGGAGCTGATAACTAATGCTTTATTATTGGCTGATTGAGAGGTCATCCCAAAAGCCCGCACCCACACCGGCTCTCCATGGATCAGGTTCTCTACCCCTGATTTAGAGATTCTTCGATGACTTCTACCTCAGTAGTATGCAACAGCAATGGAGATGCGTCAGAATATTAGAGGCACACAGGACTTTGTCTTTAGCTGTAGGGAGAATAAGCTGCGTACTTGGGGGTCCAACATAACAGCACTGTACAAGAAAGGCCAAGAAGGACTCCTTTTTTGGGGAGAGGCTCTGGTCGTTAGGAAAGCCAGCTGCATCACTAGACTGACCACGGACCCCCTAGAGACAGCTGCAGAAAAGACGATGGTAGGAAAATTGGAGGATAGCATGAAAAAATATTTCATCTAGGGGTGTCCTCTTCCAGCTCATTGGGGAACTGGCTTATTCCACCACGCTGTGCTAAGAAGTGCTACGCTTGGAGCCACACACACAAGCAGAAGGTCCATGTGTCTCCTGGCTAAATGAATGAATGGATGAGTAAATAAAATGTCATGTCTCGACATGACCACGAGAGGGTGATAGGGGATTTTTTATGATAAAATAATCTAATATTTTCTCTTAATCAGTAGTTATCTAACTTTTTGGACACTTCACATCAAACCCATGCAGTTCCACATGAGTGTAAAAGCATGGTAACTTGATTCACAGTAACCTGCTGGTGTCTGCACGCACACAAGAAAACAGCACTTAACAATGCAGGGAGATGGGGGCAGTGTGTGGCTCAGCCGGCTAGGCTTTGGTGCCGGAGTTCATAAGGTCGCTGATTTGAATCTCATACTCGACAGAGTAGTTATATCACTGTCGTGTCCCTGAGCAAAGCTGTTAACTCCTTGAAAGATTTGTGCATCATGACTCAAAGCAGAGCAAGAAGGAATTTGTGAAGAGATGCATTCAGTTATTCTTGTAGTTGTGTGGAAGCCAAATAAATCATCATTTCATAATAGTGGGATTAGCCTGCTTGGCACGGTACAGCTTTGAAATGTCAGAGACAAGCACTGTAACCTTTAAGTACAGAATCCAGCTGAAGAATTCTCACACGCAGTATTGTGCTGGCAATGTTAACCCTCCCCAAATGTCTCAATACAGAATATGAAAAATATCTGAAAATGCTTGAGATACCAGGCCATTTTCATTCATTTCAATTCTCAATTCTGTGCACACAACAAAATACCACAGTACTACCTGGGGGTGCTCTGAGTACCATTAATGGTACACAATTTGAAGACCACTGGTCTAAACTAACAAATAACCCTGTGAGTTGAACACTACTGTCCTGCACATACCTATTATACTGAATCTATACACCTATTTATGCACTGACCATACATACACACTCAGTTCATGTATTCATGTCATTATGCTGACTCCCCATTCATTTCTAGGGGCATACCCCTAATCACAACTATGACAACCCTAACCCTGTACCAATAAGTAAGCGAAGAAAATACAAGTATTTTGGCATTTTTAGTTTTTCGATTGCATTTACAGATTATATAAAATTGAGGTTATCCTGGTGTCCCCGCAAGGTAAAAACTTATAGGTTTTTATCACATTGTGGGGACATCTGTACAAATACACACACACACCATATACAAGCCCTCACATGAACACAGGGTAAGTGCATACATCATTCACACCATGCCTTTCATTATATAACTGCAATAAATAAGAAAATGAATAATGCTTTTTAATTTAAACCACAATTATGGTTACAGAAACGGGACTTAAGGGTTGACACAACTATGACAACCCTAACCCTGTACCAATAAGTAAGCGAAGAAAATACAAGTATTTTGGCATTTTTAGTTTTTCGATTGCATTTACAGATTATATAAAATTGAGGTTATCCTGGTGTCCCCGCAAGGTAAAAACTTATAGGTTTTTATCACATTGTGGGGACATCTGTACAAATACACACACACACCATATACAAGCCCTCACATGAACACAGGGTAAGTGCATACATCATTCACACCATGCCTTTCATTATATAACTGCAATAAATAAGAAAATGAATAATGCTTTTTAATTTAAACCACAATTATGGTTACAGAAACGGGACTTAAATCAAAATGTCTTTATTTTTGTCTGTATACATTCAGCATCACTATACAGTGGTTTCGGAGGATAGTACAGAAGCAGACAGGAAGTGGGTCCTTTGTACAGGCGTCCTTCCCAGCCGGCCCTGCAGAGGGGAAGAAGCAACCAAACTACACTGATGTGAGTTTTACCTAAAGAGGGCCGCTGCCATCCACAGCCCATTTTGTGAAGCACAGTATACAGTCATTAAGATTCACAGGTGGGGATTTCACTGGAGAAGCTCAGATAAAGCAAAAAGGTACAAAATCAGGGAGCCTTAAACTATCAGCCTTCAACTTTTCTGCCACCAGCTACTTTCAACGTCTCTACACCCATCTGCCTCCAACCTCTCTACCCCCACTCTCAAACCTCTCTACCCCCACTACCTCAGACCTCTCTACTGCACACTGCCTCAAACATCTGTATCCTAGCTACCCCCAACATCTCTACCACCCCCTGCCTCCAACTTCCCTACAACCAGTTACCTCCAACCTCTCCTGCACCTGCTGTCTCCAGCCCCTTTACTGCCCTCTAGCTCCAACTTCTGTGCCACTCACCATCTTCTCAGAGAAGTTATTCCCACCCATCTGCTCGTAATTCATATTTTTCCGAAATGATAATGCCATGGCTGGATGTCTGACATTCATATAGCGCACATGTTCTCATGTTACACCCCCTCCTAGCCCCTCTTCACTGGTTCTCACTGGTGCTCGCATAGATTTCACGACCTGAATGCTGGCTTACAGGTCCATCAATGGACAATGAGGTGTAACAGTACACAAGTATGGTACAAGTCAGTTTTTGGTCAACGGTTCAGTCAGTTTTCCCATCTGCACAGCGGTGCTGAAAACAGAGCACTGGATGAAGTTTAACAAAAGCTCCGTTTTCAGTTACCTAAAACACCGTTTGTGTGTGGACGAATGGCCAAAACAGATTGAACAAGCTACGTTTTTAAAAATACCCGTGTACGTGTGGACAGGTCTAAATCCCATGTTCTCCGCTACCCTGTATGCTTACATATCAGTAGCAATAAACACTCCTATAGCCTTTGTTTTTCAGCCTGGTCCTAATTTCCTGGCAAAAGCACCTTAGATGCCAGAGGGAGACTAACTTGCAGAGGTTGTTTCTGCCTCGCTTCGCTTGTAACACACTCAGATGATGTCATCTCAAATGAGGTAACACACTGGAAGTATTTTCAGAAACATATCCAAGTTCAGTATGACCGACAGTCTAAGTCTAATCAGCTGCTCTCCCTCCAGTGCTCGTGTAAAGTACAGGGAAACCAAGATGTTCCCAAACCGCTGATTTTGAGTGATTTTACCCAGAATTAGGCATAATCAACTCTCAGCCACAATTAGCATAATGGTTTCTGTGCTGAACATCTACTTCTGAATTTTGGTTCTGCGTGTGTCATTCATTGCATTGCGCGTATTGAACAAAAAAACCTGACGAATACGTGTACCGTTATAGCCCTAGGACAGACACTCATCTCCATCAAAAGGCTCAGGACCTACATCCCATCTTGCCCCCTTTGGTCAGCAAACCAAGGCTGCTTGGAGCTCCCTCCACCACAGGAGACGTGTCACTCCAGATGGATCTCTTGTGTGGTTCCCTGATGCTGGAATAAGCTGTTCAACCCAGTCTGGTCATCAGACTCCCTCTGCACCAAGAAATGCTTCAACACCCATCTGTTCCATGAAGTCATCTGCTAACCTGAGGTCTCCTTATGCTCCCTGAATGTTTATAATGTTGCACCTCTGGTCCTTGGATAGTCTTATTAGGTTTCTGCTTTGTTTGGTAGATGTTGCGTAGCTCCCTGTTCAATACTGGTTACAGTGGTATCTGGGCATTCATCGGAAGCTCAGCCTGGCTGCACTAGCGAAGACTGACAGCCAGCCGTATTCTTATAATTTGCCTCACTTTCATGTTAGTTTGGACAAATCTTCTGCTAAATATGTAAATGTAAACAGCCAGAGAAAAAATCCCCACACATCGTGCTGCAGAAGATGTCGAAGGTGGACATTTAGAAATACCTTTTAAACGAGCGTAACGGATCTTCTTCCATTTCTCGGCTGCAAATAAAACACAAGAGGAAAGGACAGACTTGTCAGTACTGATTTTCGCCCCGTGTCCCACGCGGTGACAAGCACTGCGTTCGGCACTGCCCGAATCGACGAGCTGCCAGTACCGATTCCATCACTCTGTCACTCTCACGGACATCAGCGCTGCCTCTGACGGCCTCGCGCACCGAGACATTTCGGCACGGCTTTTATCATTCGGGAACAGAGCAGTTCATGCGAAAAAGGTGAGGAGGAGTCACGATTTACCCGATACAGGAAGTAGCCTCTGCTCTGGATGCCACCTGGTCCATGAAGATTCTCCTGAAGTGAGAGGAATACATTTTAATCTGCTTAGCTTCTTGCCATTCGTGACGTCTGCAGTGAAGGTCTGCATCGTGGACAAAGGATTCAGCCAGTTCCCATCCATCCGTTTTCTATAACTGCATGTCAAATACAAGGTTGCGGGGGGGGGGGGGCTACAGGCTCAAGGCAGGGAACAACCCAGGATGGGGGGGGCAGCCCATCACAGGGCACACTCACACAGGCATACCTAAGGGCAATTTGGTAACTCCAGTTAGGCTCAGCATGTTTCTGGACTGTAGGGGAACACCAGAGTATCTGGAGGAAACCCCACGTAGACACGGGGAGAACATGCAACTCATACTCATGGAGCCACTGCGCTAACTTGAACCCTGGACCCAGAGGTGTGAGCCAACATATTAATACATACACACTGCGCTTTACGAAAGTAGAGCATCCTTATGAAATTGTTCATAAGTCGAAATGGCGTAAAGCGAAGAAGTAATTACTGTAAATTTATAGGGAACGATTTTTGAATGTTTCCAGACGTTACCTACCAAATAACACATAAAAGGTATAATAACACAAACATAGTAAAAGCAGGAATGACATGATAAATACACTGTCTATATAAAAGTAGAAATAATGCATGTACGATGTAGTTTCACATACCAGAATCAATACCGTCAAGTGTAGCTTAACACCAGGGAGATGTTCTGAAAAAAGTGTTGTTAGGCGATTTCGTTGTTGTGAGATAATCGTAGAGTTCGTCAATATCCAGTATTATATACTAAACATAACTGCGTGTGCTATACTTTGATATAACTATTAGCGCAGTAGGTTTGCATCACCACAAACACGTGCATAATACATTACGCCATGATGTTACGAAAGCGATAGGAGTTTTTCAGCTCCATTAGAATCTTATAACAACCATCATATACTGTACGGGGTCCCAAAACGTCATTATGGGGTGCATGACTATACATCTATATTGGTTATGCTATGGTTAGCGAAAGCAGGCACTGATGTGAGTCTTTCGTAAGCGCGGCATACAGCAAACGTTGGTAAAACGGGGGATACCTATACTGCATGATCTTTTAAAAATGAATTATACAGGTTTAGTTGAGAACAAACAAACAAACGCCTTCTGTCTGGATGACCCCTTCAGTGAAATCTGTGGTTTTAATAGCCCCTTGAGTGATCTGCCCGGCCCTAGTGATGTCATCGGTGACCCGGTTGCTCTCGAAAACCCTTCGAATGACCCCCAGAGGTTTGATCCTTGCAGGACCCTCTCTGATGTTCTGCTTTTTTGCTTTTCCTTCCTATGCTGTTCCTCATAATCCGATTCATCCCAAAGATATTTTATCAGGAGAATTCGGGGTTTTTTGTTTTTCAGAAAAAAAACACGCAAATGACTTTTTAATCGGCTGGATCTGATTTTCTATCAGCAGATCGGATTTTTCTCTCCAGTAACATTGAAGGTCTCATTACTATTTTGGATGTGGCTGGTCGATAGCTGGGTTAGAGCCTGAGCTAATGCATTACTTCTACCGCAACCAGACGACGTAGAGCGCCCACATGTGGCTCTTTTATGCAGCACAGTAAAAAGCACTTAGAAGTATGGTGCTCTTAAACTCTGTCCAGGGCACAAGCATCGAGGATCCCATTAAACTGCGTTAGAACCTGCCCCCTCCAGCTGGCCTGGCAAGCCACACTCTCGCACGATGTGTGCAAAGGAGAGCACTAATTTTAGCCAATTATAATTACCCACAGCATGGAGGGAATGGCTGAAGCCCCAGAGGCAGCTAATGGAATGGGTTATATGAGTGTAATGTACACAGGTATATACAAGCATGTGCACACAGACGTGCAAGAACCAAGGGTCCATATGGACTCATAGTGTGTGTGTCTGTGTGCTTCTGCATGTGTGTAGCTGTGCAGAGACTGTCAACATGGTATATCACAGGTCCATACCCCAAAGGTGATTCTCCTGAGTCTTCTGGTATGAAGTTGCGGTACAAGCTGCAGCAAGGGGTGCAACACGGGCGCCTGCCAGCATAAACACAGGCACACAATGATCCAGTTAGCATACGGATACTCACACGCAAAGATCCAGGAGCTCCAATTAGCACAAGAATACTTACACGCAAAGATCCAGGAGCTCCAGTTAGCACACAAATACTCACACGCAAAGATCTAGGAGCTCCAGTAAACACATGAGTACTCACACGCAAAGATCCAGGAGCTCTAGTAAACACACAAATACTCACACGCAAGCATCAAGAAGTTCCAGTTAACACATGAATACTCACACGCAAAGATCCAGGAACTCCAGTAAACACACAAATACTCACACGCAAGCATCAAGGAGTTCCAGTTAACACATAAATACTCACACGCAAAGATCCAGGAGCTCCAGTAAACACACAAATACTCACACGCAAGCATCAAGGAGTTCCAGTTAACACACAAATACTCACACGCAAAAATCCAGGAGCTCCAGTAAACACACAAATACTCACACGCAAGCATCAAGAAGTTCCAGTAAATACACAAATACTCACATGCAAAAATCCAGGAGCTCCAGTAAACACGCACATACTCACACACAAAGATTCATGAGCTCCAGTTAAAAATTGGTAAAATTTGCCAAGCAGGGGGAATCGATTGTGCAGTCCAGGTTCAACTGAATTTTGGTTTGGATCTGGGCTACCAGTTCTTAACCACTGCTATAGTGTTTTAAATGTAATGTAATGTGCTTTGTATACATAGTGTATGCATGCTGTAGATAATTGTAAACTGTAATCTGCATTGTTTACCAGTGTGTGTTTTTATATATCACATTGTATTTGAGATATGTTAATCTGCTGTTATGCGTTTGCTGCCAATTATGTTTCTATATAATGCACTGAGTGTACACTGGTGTATGACAGTACTTCTTATACTATGGCAGTACTTCTTATACTATGACAGTACTTCTTATACTATGGCAGTACTTAAAAGCAGACATTCGAAATAGTCGGCACTTTGAAGCCTTCTAGATCTCCAACAAAGTCTGTCTGCTCCCAACAGGCAGCAGTAACACAGACATCACAGTGATTCAGAGCTTGATTTAATCAGAGCCTCAGGGGAAAGAGTTGTTCTACTGCTTTATTTATTAATGTTGTTTTGAAATGAATGAGGACATGACAGGATTTTAAAAAGTATCAAAAATAAATAATGTAGAGTGTCCTCCTCTCCTCAGCGGCGAGACAAGGAAAACTGGCCCTTTCAAGCCACTGCGATTTACACGGGCGCAGCTGGAATGTAAAGCGGGAACAATGGTGCTGACCGAGTCAGTGCAGAGACGGTGACCCAAGCCACTGCGATTTACACGGGCGCAGCTGGAATGTAAAGCGGGAACAATGGTGCTGACTGAGTCAGTGCAGAGACAGTGACCCAAGCCACTGCGATTTACACGGGCGCAGCTGGAATGTAAAGCGGGAACAATGGTGCTGACTGAGTCAGTGCAGAGACGGTGACCCAAACGGCCGAGATAAGCGGTGACCCTTTCAAAGTGTGGCTGTCAGGAAGTCACCGGCCCCCAGTCAACGTGCAGAGGAGGGGGCTGTGCGCCGATCTGGGTGCGGCTTATTTGGGTTGGTAATGAAAAGTGTGACACGGGGAGAAGATAACACGCATCGCTGTGATGCTGAAGCAGAGCGGAAAACGGAATCGTAATGTAATGTAAAGTATATTCGAAGAAGATATAAAGAAGCACAACTGGGTAATTGAGCCAAGCTTTCAAGTTTTTGGCTGAATGCCTTCTGGGTAAGCATCAGGGCTGGCCTGCGATTAAACATCAGCTGCTGAGAGATAAGCTAAGTGGCGAGATTTAATCAAGGGCAGAGGAGGAGGGTCCCCCCAAAAAGGTTTGCCTTCTGCACACCCATCGGACCATCGGGAAAATGCCCAGTATGCCATATGGCCAGTCCAGCCCTGGTAAACACCGTTACCTGCTTTGGCATGTGTATGAGGGGGTCTGGCATAGGCAGCATATGAGGCTTACTGTGTGCATGCCGGTGCTGTGCCGCGTCATTGCTTGTTTGTACTCACCATGCCCTCCGTGTCTCCAGAATCCTGGCTCTTACTGTAGTGAAATAAAAACTGCACAGTGGACCGCAGTGATCAGTGAAACAGAGAGTAACTGCTCTCCCTCCCCCATCTCATCCCCACGACGGCAGTGGCCAAGAGGCTAGAGACAGCAGCTCACCCTTTTAGCGTCACCCCTGCCTGTGAAGTCCTGCAAAAGACCAAATGATGTGATAAGACTCAGGGAATACTAAGCAACGACACAGAGTAAGGACAAGCAGGAGTGCAGAGTATAGACAAGCAACGGCACAGAGTAAGGACAAGCAGCAGTGCAGAGTATAGACAAGCAACCGCACAGAGTAAGGACAAGCAGCAGTTCAGAGTATGGACAAGCAACGGCACAGAGTAAGGACAAGCAGGAGTGCAGAGTATGGACAAGCAACGGCACAGAGTAAGGACAAGCAGGAGTGCAGAGTATGGACAAGCAACGGGACAGAGTAAGGACAAGCAGCAGTGCAGAGTATGGACAAGCAACAGGACAGAGTAAGGACAAGCAGCAGCGCAGAGTATAGACAAGCAACGGGACAGAGTAAGGACAAGCAGCAGTACAGAGTATGGACAAGCAACGGGACAGAGTAAGGACAAGCAGCAGTACAGAGTATGGACAAGCAACAGTACAGAGTAAGGACAAGCAGCAGCGCAGAGTATAGACAAGCAACGGGACACAGTAAGGACAAGCAGCAGTACAGAGTATGGACAAGCAACGGGACAGAGTAAGGACGAGCAGGAGTGCAGAGTATGGACAAGCAACGGGACACAGTAAGGACGAGCAGGAGCGCAGAGTATGGACAAGCAACGGGACAGAGTAAGGACAAGCAGCAGCGCAGAGTATAGACAAGCAATGGCACAGAGTAATGACAAGCACCGGTGCAGAGTAAGGTTAAGCAAAGGCAGAGAGTATGGAGGCAGAGAGTAAGGAGGCAGAGAGTAAGGACAAGAACCAGCACAGAGTATGCACAAGGGTATGGACAAGAACCAGGGCCAATTAAAGACAAGTACTAACACAGAGTAAGGACAAGTACCAATGAATACTAAGGACAAGCACCAGCACTGAGTGGATAAGCAACGACACAGAGTAAGGACAAGCAGCAATGCATAGTAATGACAAAAACTAGCGTGAAGTAAGCACTAGCAACAATGCAGAGAAAAGACAAGCACTGGCATAGAGTAAGGACAAGCTACATTGCACAGGAAGGACACGAAGTAGATCAGAGTAAGGATAAGGACCAGCACAGAGTAGGGCAAGTAATGGCACAGTAAGGACAAGTAATAATGCAAAATAAAGACAAGCACCAGCAGAGAGTTTGGACAAGCAACAATGCAGAGTAAGGACAAGCACCTGCACAGAGTAAGAACAAGCAACAATGCAGAGTAAGGATAAGCACTGGTGCAGAGTAAGGACAAGCAACAATGCAGAGTAAGGATAAGCA
>JAODKN010000035.1:18397307-18410155 GCA_026774425.1 Petrocephalus zakoni | reverse complement strand
GTTCTCCCCAAGCGAGCTTGATGGGCCGAATGGCCTCCTCTCGTTTGTATATTTCTTATGTTCTTATGTTCTTATGAGATGGAATTTTTAAAAATGTTTTTCCAGGGTTCAGTGAGTTAAAATCTATAAGAAACAGTCAAAAAATCCTATGCAGTTTTTTGGTTGCAGACCTGTGTTATCAGTAGGGGTGACTGGATATGGTTGGAACACTTTGTGCATTACCACCTATAACTCACTGAATTTTTGAGCTACAGCTTTCAAACTTTTATATGAAGTACCCACATTTGTTTGCTACAAACTGCACCAAGTCAGACCTCTGCAAGAATATCACAGACCTCGTGAGTTCATGACAAATACATGGTGTTCCTTTGTTACAAACCACCCCACTCCCGGGGTAGTTTGTAACACATGCTGGGGTGAGCTGTCACAGTTAGACAAAAGAAGCAAAAACACTGGCCACACAATGCCATACGCTTCAAAAAAAGGTTTATTGGAATAAACAAACAATCCAGAACAATGTCTTTGGTCACCAGTGTCACCAGTCAGGCACTGCCATCTGCTTCTTATCCCATGATTGTGGATGTTTGATGTTATATATTACTGCCAGTTGATATGCAAACTTTGTAATTGAAAACCTGAGTACATAGACACAAAAAGCTTTTCAATTGTCTGGCACCTATGCTAGGATTCAGTTCTACTCTGGTCTCCGGTGGCTAACCTGTCATACAGTATGCCATTGTTTAGCTAGCTGTAGTAGGATAGTGGTTTAAATTATCATATCACACTCATCCTATCCCTGATTGGTGGAACTGGTGGTGTTACAACTCTCCCCATGTTACATACAGTACCATACAGTACACGGTCTCCCCTATCTAAGGGCAGAAACACATACAAACATACTGTATCATATAAAATCAGCAGATGTGTTTAATGTTATTATGTAATATTAGTAAATATGTTTACTGTTATCATGCTATGTCAGCAAAATGTGTTTAATGTTATATTGTAAAACCTATACACATGTGGAACTTTATTCTAATACCTGCATAAAAAACTATACCGTGGGAAGCAGCTGAAGGCACAGCCTATAATTTGGTGATTTTTTATTTTAAATTGATCAGCAGGCCAGTCCCATAGAACACCTCAGGCAACAGGGCCAATCTCTTCATCAATCTGTTCGTTGACTTTTTAGTTTTCACTCTTGATTTTGGTTTGTAATTAGCCCTTTTTGCTCACAGATTGACACGATTTAGTACTAGTAGTAGTAGTAGTAGCAGTAGTGGTAGTAGTAGTGCTTTATTTGTCATCTCAGTCATATACATTAGAGCACACAGTGAGACGAAATGACGTCCTCCAGGACTAAGGGTGCAACATACAACACAGCAGGACAACATCACACTCAAACAGCACTTCAGATTCACTATAGGATAAATGGGAGGATAAATTTATATTTACATAGCATGCACTTTCTTGCAAAGTGACATACATTTTTGAAAAAGGAGGGTCTCTAGAGAAATTGGGGGTTAAGGACCTTGCTCATGGACTCAACAGTGACCTTCTGATCACAGGCACAGTGTACTAACCTGCTGAGCCACACACTGGCCCCAAAAGAGACACCATCCTTCGAGCCGGATTCGAACCAGCGACCTAAGGATCACAGTATAGGCTCTACAGTCCTCCGCTCTACCAACTGAGCTATCGAAGGGATACATCTAATGTCTATCCCTCCCTCACATCTATGAGGGAAAGCTGAAGCCCACAACGCCCAGAATTTGTAACGCCTATAGACAGGTTGATTTTGTAGACAAAATATATACTAAAAACATTACAAGCCAAGATTATTTACTGGATATTATAAAGCAAGGGGACACTCCGTATGGGATGTCAGTCCGTCGCAGGCTCACATATCTCTCACACACTGTGGACAATTATGTAAATCCTAATCCTAATGCAAGTTTTAGGACTGCAGGAGGACATGGGGAGCATATACAAACATCAAACACACACAGAGCAGTGATTAACACCACATATCCAGGAGATGATAGGGGACAATACTAGCTTCGGAGGCACAGTACACCCCTAACTGCAATGACAATTCATATTGTGAATGTGAGACTATAGTCATCTTGATTGATTTCAATGAGAAAACTCAAAACTGAAAATTTTAGCCTCAAATCTTCAACTAATTAGAAGATATCATTTAATTTCAATGTGGGAGTTTTTGTGTTGGTCTATCTGAGATTCTACATTATTTTTTTCTTTTTTTACTTGATTCCTTACTTGAGTGTTGGTCTCTATTTCAGGTTCAGTATCAGGTTGCCGAGCATGTGTTTCAGAGCTGAACTTTTCGCTCTCGTGTACATCTGACAGAATTATTAATAATTTAGTAAAATATTAGTTTTATTTTACTAATATTTTGAAACAATTCACTGTGAGATGGAGCAAAAGAAAAACAAATGAGCTCACAACCAAGCTATAGATTCTAGATTAGAGTAAAAAGTAATTGAAATCAAAAGTGAAAATGTATTTAAATATATCGAATTCCTGAAAGAGCGTTCTGTAGCATGATTTCTTTCGCACCCCATTTATATACAAAATTTATAAAACAGCTCACATATATGTAGCTTTTATATATAATTAGGATACGAATGGCGAATTAAATAATTTGTTGCAGAGGTTCCTATGAATGTATAATTACAGCAACACTCGCCCGTGTGTTTTGCGTCCATTCAGTACTACTTTACAGGCTATTATATTTATTTTTATTATTCAGTGAGTGATACTGTTGTTTTCGTTATGAAATGGGCAGTTTGGTAACTCCAATTAGCCTCAACATGTTTTTTGGACTGTGGGGGTAAACCGGAGCACCCGGAGGAAACCCCCCACACACGGAATCCTGGTGGAGACTCAAACCCTGGTCCCAGTGGTGTATGTGTGGTGACAGAGTTAACCACCGCACCACCGTAAATATAAATACAGAAATGTGTTTTCTTTCACGGGCTCTGTAGTCGGCTTAAAGAAGCTTAAAATGCTCAAACTCAATAGTCTGCAAGAGGCACGTGGGTGACGTCATAAGACTGCGCGTGACTTCCGCTTTCGGAACCCGGAAACGGGAATCAGCCGGGGACCGTTCCGCAAGCCGAAAAGATCGTTTTGTTTACATGAAGCTGAAAATCGACCAGGAGTAGATTTGTTTTGGACGCCTTGCGGTGTGTGTTAACGGTTCGTACTCCGCGATCCAGTAAAATGTGACGATAATGCATTTTAGTTTTTCTGTATAGCTGCAGCCGATATAATATGGGCGTGTTTGGGACAGGGTTTTATGTTTACAATACAGATGCACACATTTAATTTAAATTCATTATCCACTTTAATTGCGTACTGTTTATCAGCAGGGTAACGGCCTGATGCGCGTCTTTGATTTTAACCAGCTGCCGAGCTATGGATCCTAAAGGAGAGCGAAAGCTGTGTAATCAAAACTCAGCAAAAATTTGCATTAGTCCGTCCGTCGTCCATCCATCCATCCAGCCATCCATAGATCATCTGTCTTTCAAGCCCTTATCCAAATCAGGATCATGAATAAATTAGTAATACTGCCAAAGCAAGCCAACCGAAGGTCAAATGTAATGGCCAAATCAGAGATAATAAATAGTATAAGAAATGTCCTATCATGGGATTAATGAAGTTCATCTTCTTTTATGCAGCATAATATAGTATTTTGCATGCCAGTGAAGTCAGTGTCTGTATAATCTCTGGCAGCGAGCAGCATGACGGCCATCAAGCATGCACTGCAGAGGGATATCTTCACTCCCAATGATGAGAGACTGCTGGGGATTGTAAATGTCTGCAAAGCAGGGAAGAAGAAGAAGAACTGCTTCCTGTGCGCTACAGGTGGGGGGCGGGGCCTCTTTATATATATATATATATATATATATATATGTGTGTGTGTCTGTGTGTATACATATAAATGCTGTTCGTGCTGTGGACACAGGGAATCCTGCCTTTAAAGAGTTCTAAGCAAGTGGATGTAATGATGCCTGCACATCGGGTCTCTGTGTCTTCATTTAGTTAATTTCGACCGTCACAATTACCACGTACTGATTCTGGAGTAAGCTGGTTCCAGGAATTTTGTCTATGTCAAAAGCACCAGGATTGTAGTCGCTTGTGATGCTTTCGCTCAGTCTGAGTTTGAGAGGGGCTTTTTGTTTAATTCAGTGACCACGGAGCGGCCAGTGCAGGTGAAGGTGGTGAAAGTGAAGAAGTCTGATAAGGGGGACTTCTACAAACGCCAGGTGGCATGGGAGTTGAGGGACCTGACAATGGTGGATGCCAAAGATGCCACCAAGGTGAGGAAAGGGGGTCTCTTTATGTTGGCTGTTTACAAAAATCTAATGCACAGACATCACTCTCAGACAGCGGACAGCCAAAGCGCCACTCCTAACCCTGACCTCCTCCTGCCTCTTTCCTGTTACCTCTACCAGGAAAATCCAGAGTTTGACCTTCATTTTGAGAAGGTCTACAAATGGGTGGCCAGCAGCACGGCTGAGAAGAACTCGTTCATTTCTTGCATATGGAAACTTAATCAGAGGTACCTGAGAAAAAAGGTGGAGTTTGTGAACGTCAGCTCTCAGTTACTGGAAGGTAGGCTATTGCCTTCTTAGGCTTTTCTTGTATGTGTTCCTGTATCCTCTGCCTCTCTGCGTAATACTCCGTCCTGCCTAACATGTTCCTCGGTCCACCTGTCATGCTGTTTGTCTTTTCCACGCTTTGGAAGGCAGCATTATGGAATTTCTCTCTATCACAAAACCCAGGGGCCTCATTTATCAGACGTTGCATGAATTTCGTTGTGGAAAAAATGTATGCACACGCGTGAGTCTGTTGGACATCATATTTAGTGCAACTGTAGTAACAATTGTTAATATATTCAATAAATGGGAGGAGGTGATAGGACATAGTATTTGAAATGGCAAACTAATTATCTAAGGCAAATGCACAGTCTTTGGCATATATGAATAAATGGAAAATCAGTAAATTACAGTTCACATTTTTCAGTTTACTGTTTTCCACGTGAAGGTGTCCATTCATGGTATGAATTGTTAGCTTGCCTGACCTCATTCCGCTGCTCTACATGCAGGTTCCTGTTTCACAATGGCTACATCCTTTTCCAGATTTGTGCAAAATGTTGCTGATTTTTATATTTTTATATTATATTTTTTATATTTTATATTTTGTATTTTTTTTTTGTATATTTTGTATATATTTTTTTTTTGTATATTTTGTAATATTTTCTTTATTGTTCTTATACTATCATTTTTGCTTGATCCTATGGATCCTGTTATTCTGTCTTTTTTGCTGCTGTTTCGAAAGAATTTCCCCCATTGTGGGATTAATAAAGTCAATCTAATCTAATCTAATCTAATCTAATACATCTCCTCCCGAGTTTCCATAAATATATGCATTTTTTCCCGCCAGGTTTTTCTTGATAAATCCAGGATTTAGCATAAAAAGTTGTGTGTGCACACTGCTGGTGTCT
Source organism: Petrocephalus zakoni (assembly GCA_026774425.1). NCBI lineage: Eukaryota > Metazoa > Chordata > Actinopteri > Osteoglossiformes > Mormyridae > Petrocephalus > Petrocephalus zakoni. The sequence continues at coordinate 18,404,622 of JAODKN010000035.1, read as the reverse complement.
TTTTGTGCATATGCAACTTTGATAAATGAGGCCAGAGATATTTCTTTAAAAAAAAAAAAATTTGCTATTCTTCCCTTCTGAGATGTTCAAATCTTAGGTCTAACTGATAAGAGAATTTTTACAACACTGTCACCCCCACAGGTTGACCACAAAATTAGGTTATTGAGGTGGGACTCACTGCAGATTGAGCTTGTAGGTTGTCTCAGCCGGTTGCGCTAGTGTGTTGCTGTGTTGTTATTTATTGTAATTTATTTACTGAAGATGTGCCTCTAGATGTAACAGGTCTCTGGTTTGCTGAGGATGCGCTCTGACTGCCTCTAGGTATAATGGGTCTCTGGTTTACTGAAGATATTCTCTCACTGACTCTAGGTGTAACAGGTCTCTGGTTTGCTGAGAATGTGCCATGACTGTCTCTAGGTATAACAGGTCACTGGTTCCCCCCAGGATGTGCTCTGACTTCCTTTAGGTATAACGGGCCTCTGATTTACCGAGGATGCACTCTGACTGGCTCTAGTAATAATGGGACTCTAGTTTACTGAAGATATGCACTTACAGGCTCTAGTTTTAACAGGTTATTGGTTACCCCGAGCATGTACTCTGACAGCCTATAGGAATAATAGCTGAAGATTTTTTGTTTGCTGAATATATGCACTCACTGACTCTAGGTGTAACAGGTCTCTGATTTACTGAAGATGTGCTCTGACTGCTTCTAAGTGAAATGAGTCTCTGGTTGTCTGAGGATGCACTCTGACTGCCTCTAGGTATAACGGGTCTCTGGTTTACTGAGGATGTGCTCTGATTGCCTCTAGGTACACCGGGTCTCTGGTTTACTGTGGATGCACTCTGACTGCCTCTAGGTGTACCGGGTCTCTGGTTTACTGTGGATGCGCTCTGACTGCCTCTAGGTGTACCGGGTCTCTGGTTTACTGTGGATGCGCTCCGACTGCCTCTAGGTATAATGGGTCTCTGGTTTACTGTGGATGCGCTCCGACTGCCTCTAGGTATAATGGGTCTCTGGTTTACCGTGGATGCGCTCTGACTGCCTCTAGGTATAATGGGTCTCTGGTTTACTGTGGATGCACTCTGACTGCCTCTAGGTATAATGGGTCTCTGGTTTACTGTGGGTGCGCTCCTACTGCCTCTAGGTATACCGGGTCTCTGGTTTTCTGAGGGTATGCTCTGACCGCTGCTAGGTATAACAAGTCTGTTCTTTACTCTTCTTCCCTTTAACCTCCCCTGCCAGAGCTTCCTAAAGCGGAAGGTTGGTAATGTTTCCCTGTTTTTTTCCTTGCCTGTTGCCCAGTGTTTGGTGCCTTAGCGTTACCTTAGTCCTGCCATCTCCTTAAACTGCTTATCCCTCTCATTCTTTGCTCTTCATCTGTCACCTTTTGTTTGTCGTGTTTGTGTTGTGACTCTGTCCTGAATTCAGTGACAGATGTGCAGTTTATACAGTGCCGTGAATAAGTAATTCCTTCAGTTTTTGCTTATTCATAGCACCTAATTGTTTCGGATCCTCAGACAAATTTAGTATGATACGAAAGACAACCTGAGTAAACACAGAACACAGTTTTTGATTGATCGTTTGATTCATGGAAGGAAAAAGGGTCTCCAAACTTATATCACACATTTGACAAAGTCATTGCCTACGTCACTCAAATAGAACCTTTCAAGCAACACATGTAGTTGGCTAAAAGGTCTTAACAAGCAGCACATGACTCAAGCATACCTTGATCAAAGAAGTTCAGAAGACATGAGACAGTTACTGAAATATAAGGCTGGAAGGGATTACAAAGCGATTTGCAAAGCTCTGGGACTTCAGCCAGCCTCAGTGAAAGGCATCATCTCGAAATGGAGAAGATCGTGATCTGCCCAGGAGTGGCCACCCTGGCAAAATTACTCCAGTAGCACATTGACAACTCATCTGGGAAGTCTCAGGAGAGCCCCGACAAAGGTCTAAGCAACTGCAGGCCATTCTCACCTCACTTCAGTGAAGGTCAGTGTGCAGGATTCCACCACTAGAAAGACACTGGGCAAAAATGGCATCCATGGGACATTTAAAAGGTGAAAACAATTGTTAAACAAGAGGAACATAAAGGCTCTTCTGACATCTAGCATAGGCCATCTTGGTTATCCCCACACAAAGAACATCATGCCAACAGTCAAGTGTGGCAGAGATGGTGTGATGGTGTGGGGATGCTTTGCTTCACGGCCTGGGCGACTTGCCATAGTTGATACATTCTGTTCTGTATCAGAGATGTTAGGGCAGGACCTTAAATGGGTAGCCCAGCCTGGTCCAGAAAAGTGGTGCTGAATTCTTCTACAGCAATGCCAAAGACTGATCTCCTCTTACCGGATGCGTTGATTGCAGTTGTTGGTATTAAAGGTGGCACAACCAAGTATTAAGTATTAAATAAGGGGGGGGGTTAATTTTTCAAATGGGTGATGTAGGTTTTGGAAAACTTTTTCCTTCAATAAACAGAATGATCTTTTAAAAGATATGTATTGTTTACTCAGGTTATCTATTGTTTTATATTTGTTTGGGGATCAGAAACCAGTGTCATAAATAAGCAAAGACAAATATAATCTGTAAATACTTTTTCACGGCGCTGTATATATCCTTCAATGTGTACAAAATGACCGTAGATATCATCTGCATGTGGCTTGTGAGTGTATGTGAGACTCTCATGCACCTCTCATGTCCATTAGTAGGTAACATCTGGATATTTTTTAAATCATAGTTGACTCCTTATAAAGATATTCCTGTTTTCAGCTTTGACAAGCTGTCAAGGAATGATCCGGGAGTGACTCAGGAATGATCTGGGAGTGACTCAGTAATGATCCGGGAGTGACTCAGGAATGATCCGGGAGTGACTCAGTAATGATCTGGGAGCTCAGACCTCTTATGTTCACACTGTCTGAACTTGGCAGCATCCGTCTTTTTTAACTGTTCCACAAAACTCCTGTCTCTTTAACTCCCCATCAGGGCTTCTTTTTCAGTACACACCTCAGTTCTTCCGACACTCGTGTCATCCTTAAGGCTTTGTCATAGGCATCAGCAAGGACATCATTTCTTCCTAATATGTGGCAAAGGTGTCACAGCCATCGCCTGCTCCACACAGGTTTCGCTCATCCATTATTCTTGTATATAAACCTGTTGTCCGTTCGATTTGTCTGAATGTACACTAGCATTGCTGTTAGCCACACCTTCCTGACTTTTGTCGATTTATTCTTACACATCCATCCGTTTTCCCTGACCACTAATCCAGTACAGTGTGCTGGTGAGCCTGTCATGTAAAATTAGACGTCTTTGTATAAAAATACGCCATGTGAGAAGTCCAATGTGCTGGAATCGACGTATATCATGTCACACATTAATGCATTGGGTCGTTAGGAGTGCATGCTTTTTAAAAAGTCACCATTAAGGGTCACAGACTGTCATCTGAGTCTGTCATGGGGGCAGGGGGGCTTTCTGTAAAGTCAGTGTGTGTCTGTGCGTGTGTGGCATCCTCCCTGTAGAATGAGCCCTCGGGCTGTGTGTGTCAGTGTGTCTTCTCAGTGAAGTCTGTTATTAGGCACTGCTTTATGTGTTCCCTTGTAGAGTCTGTCCCCAGTGGGGAGAGCCAGAGTGTGACAGGAGGAGATGAAGACTCACTGGATGACTACCAGGAGCTGAACGCCCGTGAGGAGCAGGATATTGAGAGCATGATGGACGTGTGTGAATATGCCATCTCCAATGCCGAAGCTTTTGCTGAGAAGCTGTCCAGCGAGCTGCAGGTCCTGGATGGGGTGAGTAACTCTGTGTTTGTGTTGGTGCAGCTAGAAAGTCCCTGATTTTAACCTCAAGGGAACTGGCAGCAAAAACTATTCTGATGGAAGTTTTATTGGAGACTTACACAGACAAAAAAATCTGTCACTGGAATTGGAACAGCTTGGGGAATCTCTGGAGCCATCAGAATTTTGCCACATCAGTGACACACTGAAGAATGCAAGTTTTGTCCTAGAGTGAGCTGAGTTTCCTTTCTGATTTAGAGTGATGGATCATCCTTAATATATTTTCATCTTGTCTGTAGCCTGAAGTGAAGCTTTAATGCCGTATCTGGTTCTGATTTGACGCGGATCCCCAACAGGCTAATATCCAGTCAATCATGGCGTCGGAGAAGCAGGTGAACATCTTGATGCAGCTTCTGGATGAGGCTCTGGCTGAGGTGGACACCATTGAGGTGAAGCTGAGCAGTTACGAGGAGATGCTGCAGAGCGTGAAGGACCAAATGGACCAGATCTCCCAGAGTAACCGTCTCATTCAGCTGAGCAACACCAACAACATGCGACTCCTGGAGGAGATCGACTTTTTGGTGGTAAGATGTGCGGGTGTGGATGGATGATGACAATGAAGATTTGCATGATATCTCACATGGAATCTCCATACCCAGAACTACATGGACCTGTCCAAGGGTCACATCCGTGCCCTTCAGGAAGGAGACCTGTCTTCACCTAAGGGGATTGAAGCCTGTATCAATGCTTCAGAAGCTCTGCTGCAGTGCATGAATGTAGCACTCAGACCAGGTGTGTGACGGGGGATCCATGCTCTCGCCTGGACAGTATGACTCTGTACTACTATAAGGTGGTGTGTTGATGTGCTCTATGCAAGCATATGTTTACGTTTTGGTGATACTCCCTCTTCCAGGACATGATAGGCTGATGGCAGTCAAACAGCAGCACCAGCTCTTTGTAGAGCTCAGAGACAGTTTTGCACGCAGACTGACCAACCATCTGAACAACGTGTTTGTCCATCAGGTACACCTCAGCTTCTGACTCTGTCTGTCTCACACACACGCGTGAACCTTCTGTCTGTATACCTCAGCTTCTCACACACACCTCCTGTCTGTATACCTCAGCTTCTCACACACACCTCCTGTCTGTATATCTCAGCTTCTCACACACAGACATGTTTGTCGGGTACACCTCAGCTACTCACTCTCTCTGTCTCTCACACACACACACACACATATGCGTCTGTATGTCTCAGCTTCTCACACACACACACACATTCTGTCAGGTACACCTCAGCTACTCACTCTCTCTGTCTCTCACACACACACACACACATATGCGTCTGTACGTCTCAGCTTCTCACATACACACACACATTCTGTCAGGTACACCTCAGCTTCTCGCAGTCACACACAGACACACACTCACATTCTGTTTGTAGATCTCAGCCACACAGACACACACATGCACACACCTTTTGTGGGTATACCTCAGCTTCTCACACGCACATGCACACACATCCCTTGTCCCCGGCACACCCCAGCTCTCACTCTCTCTGTCTATCTCACACACACACACACACACACACACCCCATGTCTCTGGCACACCCCAGATCTCACTCTCTCTGTCTCACACAGACACACACAAACACACACACACCCCATGTCTCCGGCGCACCCCAGCTCTCACTCTCTCTGTCTGTCTCTCTCTCTCTCTCACACACACACACACACACACGCACACACACAAACACACACACCCCATATCTCCGGCACACCCCAGCTCTCACTCTCTGTCTGTCTCTCTCACACACACACACCCCAGCTCTCTCTCTCTGTCTCTCACACACACACACACACCCCAGCTCTCTCTCTGTCTGTCTCACACACACACACACACACACACACATCCCAGCTCTCTCTCTCGCTCCTTTTGCAGGAAGCTCATGGCTGTGTTTGACCCCCGTATTTCTTATAACAGTTCTCTGTTTCACTGCTTCTCCATGCTGCTGTTTTCTGTCAGTTCAACCACTTCAGCCACTTCAGAATGACAATTCCTCAGTTCTATAGGGCCTCCTATTTGTCACTTCCTGTGAGTACCCCTCCCCCGCCTTGCCCCGCCTACCCTGTCACTCACCACACTAACTCCTGCTGCTGTGCGTGTTCTGATGCCTCCATCTTTCATCCTAACCATGTGGGTATTCTTATCCTAAGAATACTTTTTTTTTGTTGCTGCCTTTTCTCCACCTTCCACAAAGTTTTCTGGCCAGAGGGACCATTGGGGGCAGTGTGTGGCTCAGTGGGTTAGGACACTATGCTGGTGATCGGATGGTCGCTGGTTCAAATCCCAGGGTCGGCAGAGTGATGTCACCTTTGGGTCCCTGAGCAAAGGCCCTTAACTCCAATTGCTCCAGGGTCGGTCTGATCCTGCCATTTCAAAAGTATACTTCGCTTTGGATAAACACACATGCTAAATAAGTTAAATGTAAAAATGTTATTGTTTTCATCCCACTGTGATGGATCTTTAACCTGACACCTAACTCATGCAAATGAACGGAATGTAGTTTGCTTTGCTGAACAGACTGATTTTATTCATGCAGAGAGCAACTGTGTTTGGTTTTCGCTAATGTGGGTCAATCAGAACCTGAATGAAAAACACAGGAGACTGGAGATCCGAGCACAATAATGTAAATCTGAAAGGGAACCTCGATGGGACGCGTAGAACACTCTGTGTGTGATCGTGTGATTGTGCATGGGTCTCCATGTTACAGTGTTATGCTTTCAGAGATTAGATCCTCTTTTGCTGAGTAAGCTGATGATGTAGGTGAATTGTAGATAACCTACAGCAGTGTTTTCTCAACCCAGTCCTTGAGGATCCTCAGACAGTCCACGTTTTTGCTCCCTCCCAGCCAGTCAAGAACCCCGAAAGCCTGGTACAGATGTGCTGGAAGCTGGGAGGCAAAAAAAATTTGGACTGTATGGGGATCTCCAAGGACTGAGTTGAGATGCATTTCAGCAGGTTTTAGATTTTAATTCACATTAATTTGATACCCGGCTAATCAAAATAAAAGAAATTAAAGCATGTAGAAGCCTAAATCTTGCAGACAGTTTTGGGACACAGTGGTATAAATAAACAGCATCTCTTGGCAGTGATGTTGAGCAGCCCTGCTGTCCTAGTAGCACCTCGCTGAGCCTGTGCCTGTTTTCAGGGTCATGACCAGACCTCAAGCCTCAGCCAGCACGCCGCCGAGCTCACACTCCCCAAACACAGCCCCCTGCACCGGGACCTGCTCCGCTATGCCAAACTCATGGAGTGGCTGAAGATCACCCAGTGGGAGAAGTATGAAGGACTCATGGCGGTGAGAGTCTCCTCAGCATCACACCAACATCAGTGTAACACTCTATATGAAGTGTGAGCCTCAGGGCGGTGAGAGTCTCCTCAGCATCACACCAACATCAGTGTCACACTCTGTATGAAGTGTGAGCCTCAGGGCGGTGAGAGTCTCCTCAGCATCACACCAACATCAGTGTAACACTCTGTATG
>JAODKN010000035.1:18302078-18319312 GCA_026774425.1 Petrocephalus zakoni | reverse complement strand
TTAGCGCTTATTTGTGATGATACTGACTGGAGTGTCCCAGTCGCTATTTTAGTGTGTTTAGAAAATGCCCTTTTGGGTCATCAGTCAACAGCTTTACCACTGATTCATTGCTTTTAAACCTGACTTTGAGCTAATATTGGAGTGTTGTGCCATTAGTTTTCCTTCATCCATCGTGACATTGGATGGCAGATGTTCTTTTTAAATACCGTTTAGTCCCTCTGTCTGATTACACTAACAGGAATAACAGGAATTGTATGTTGTTGCTTTTCTCATAATTTATGGCTTGTTGTTTGCCCTGTTTGTCTGACAGCCTAGATTCTCCTCATATTTATATGTATGTTTAGAGTGTGAGCAGTTCTGCATGAGGCGGCCTGCCCTTCTCTGCCCGTAATGACGTCTCCGGGCCGCTGCCTGTCGCAGTATGATCTACCTCTAAGCCTGTTGGTGAGCGAGGAGGAAAAGGCCTGTTACTGCGGAATAGTGGAATTAGCTCCTGCATGTCGGGGGGGGGGGGGGGACTTTATTTCTCAGGAACTGGAGCATACATAAAATGGCAGGGAGTACAGAGAAACGGGGGCAGGAAAGCGCGGAGTAGCCGGAATGGCCAGCTGGGTGCCGTGGCGGATTGATTGTGGGGGCCGCAGGGACCCCGTGTATCGCGGTCGCTTCCTGCTCCCTTATCACTGCTGCTCTTTTTACTCCTGGCCACAGTCCACAAAGACACCACAGCGAATAACACTGAGCAGTTTACAGATTTATTATTTTTTTTTTTACTCGTGGCTGAAATTTTAAGAAATCCAGCAGTAGAAGCAGCACAGTACACCAACGGTAACTGCTCTGCTACACACCGAGTCTTTACACTTTAATCAGCTGTGATTCTATAACTCTTCCTAACATCACCCCTGCTAGGTTACTTAATTTCACCCTTTATACCATCCCGTGCTGCTTCTGATTGTCAGGAGTCAGTCTTGTGTGTTATGTGGTATACCGGGACGCGCCAACAAAGAACTCCTTGTATGTTTAATACACTTTGGCCAATAAAGGTCTTCCTGATTCTGACCTGCCTCAGATTGAGTTCGGCGTTAATGTGGTAACCAAGGAGATCGTCCTGGCTGATGTCATCGACAATGACTCCTGGAGACTTTGGCCCGCAGGGGACCGCAAGCAACAGAAAGACAAGCAGGTGAGCAGGAGGTTGCCTTAGGGCCAGCCATGGCTAGAGCTCCATTACCGCCACTGAAACCACACTTTGTGGGGGCCCCCTGTTGGCCATAAATGGTAACTACACTAGACGGACTGGGGGTGAAAAAGTGACTTTTTCAGTGAGGCTCCCGAGATGACAAACCTTTCGCTGATGGTACATGTGCCTCGGAGGTCCTGCTCTTCAGTCAGGCTTAATGCCAGCATAAAGTAATTCTTGTAAAGCAAAGAATTAAAAAATCTAGACCTTAGGAACTGAAAATGTACTTTAAATATGCAGAATTCTGGGTCAGTGGTGTCTGATGATCAGTTGCGGTGACAAATAGCTTTTTCCCCCGGCTTCGCAGGTGTATCGGGACCTGAAGGAGGTCACGCCTGAAGCCATGCAGATGGTGAAGAGGAACTTTGAGTGGGTCTCGGAAAGAGTCCAGGTATCCACGTTTATGAGTTTGGAATGTCACATGTTAAAGGGCACCCTTTGCAGTTTCTAGTGAAAATCATATGACTATATTTCAGGGAAGGGATTTTGGGCCAGGCTAAGCTTGTTTTTGTAAAATGGCTTCATATTTGATTTTTAATGAAGTGATGCGTACAAATGATACATAAGGCCAGGTAATTGACAGGCTAACGACTAACGACAAACACCTTCAGCAGTTACAATAAATCTGAAAGCTTTCAAATGCAGTAATACTGTGATTCTCAAGCCAGTGTTTGGCAACCCCCGAAGAGTTCACATTTTTGCTCCCTCCTGGCTACAGCGCACTTGCACTGGGTATTCAGTGTTCCTGATTGGCTGGAAGTTGGGAGGGAGCAGAAATGTGAACTGTCTGGTAGTTCCAGATGACTGGTTTGAGTAACACTTATAAAATGTATAACAAGTTCTGTCTGAAATACAGATTGCTGGGAAAAATAGTCGTTATTAATTGACCTTTTCTTCAGTATCAGCAGGACTTCACTGGTCGGTGGTTTTCCCACCATGAGAAAATGACGACCCACCGTTACCTTTAGAGGGCTTATCTGGCGTTTGCCTGTGTGTCCACAGCTGCTTCTGGAAGCACAGACTCGCGGTAGGGTGGTGGTTCTGATGGGTTCCGCGTCTGACCTGGCACACTGCGAGCGGATCCGCTCCGCCTGCGGGCTGTACGGCGTGCCGTGTCACCTCAGGGTCACGTCTGCACACAAGGGGCCGGATGAGACGCTGCGCATCAAAGCGGAATATGAAGGTCTGTGCTGAGATTGCGATTGCTAACGGCTGAAACGCTAATGCCCGCGCGTGTAAAGGGGCGGGGCTGCTGAAAGCTGATTGGCCCCCAGAGTACCTCTCCCCCTGTCACTCACCAATTCAAAACATATCATTGGCTAATTATAAGGTTGGCCCCTCTGTTCTGCCCCACACCATAAAAATCCTAGTATCAATAACGCTGGTAACACAAATCATACATACACGTCGAGTATAATTGGCACAGCATTGTGTGACTTTGGTTTGGAAGTTAGTGGTCACATGACTGGACAGCATGGACGGTGATGAGACGTTCTGTCCCGTTTAATGGTGTCTCACTCAGGTGACGGAATTCCCACGGTGTTTGTGGCTGTGGCTGGGAGAAGCAACGGCCTGGGCCCAGTGCTGTCGGGAAACACCGCCTACCCAGTCATCAGCTGCCCGCCCCTCACCTCTGACTGGGGCGCCCAGGATGTCTGGTCGTCGCTCCGCATGCCCAGCGGTAGGACTCCGAGAGCGCAGGCCTTTTATGTCCATCTGCGGTGCACCTTTATTCGATATCGAAGGAAGGGTTACAGGGTTTGTGCATGGGGGATGATTCATTGCCGCTGCCGTGTTTAGCATGCGTATTGTGTACACGGCCGTGTTTCGCACTCTTATCTCCAGGTCTGGGCTGCACCACTGTCCTCTCCCCGGACGCTGCGGCCCAGTCCGCCGCCCAGATCCTCGGCTTGGGCGACCACCTGGTCTGGGCGAAGCTTCGAGCGGCGATGCTCAACACCTGGATCTCGCTGAAACAGGCAGACAAGAAGCTGCAAGCTTGCAACCTATGAAGCCGAGCATGGTAGAGCGCTGCGGGAGGCTTGTTGGCTGCACCGCTGTCACTGTAAGACATTCCTGAAATAAAGCAGTCTCGCATGAGAGGGTGTGCTCCTTCGGGGTGGGGAACGGGCCGTGGCCCATTCAGCTTCACTGATGTTTGTGGATCACCGAAAGTCATGTGTGCCACCTTCTGGTACCTGCATTTCATGTCACCCATATGAAGAACAGATGAGGTGTTAAGAGACAGGATGCCACCATGGGTGTTGGAATAGAGCCGAAATGGCACGTGGTAGTATAATGGTTAGGGAAGCAATTGTGTAATCGAGAGGTTTGCCTTTCACTTACTGCACATGGAAGCAGGTGGTACTTGTCTGATGGAAAGGTGTCACCTCTGAATGGTATAAGAGGCACTGGTTTGGTGCAGCTTTCCTTAACCTAGTCTTTGGGGATGCACAAACAATGCACATTTACGCTCCCTCCGAGCACACCTGTACTGGGTATTCAGTGTTCTCAGTTAGCTGGGGGCTGGCAGAGAACAGTATTCTTTGTTCATCTCCATTGTCATCTTCTGGCATTCTGTCCATCCCTTTTCTGGGTCCCATGAGCCAGTTGATATAAACGTTGCAGCAATGGATTGCCACACACTCTAGGCAAGTGTTCCATAAAAATGAACAGCAAGTTTAATATGAATCCCATGTAAGAACAGCCTTTGGGCAGGCATGTGTGCAGTCTGTCCGTCACAGCTGATAGAATGCATGCCTTAACTCAACCATACGGTCCTTATAGAATGCTGATGCATTAATTGATTCTTCATTTTGGTGACCCATAGATAGAGAACCTTCTGCATCTCAAGCAAGGTTTGATTGAAGCCACTGATGAGGCAGTGTGTAGTAAATTCAGCAGGACAGTTTCTCAACCCAGTCCATGGGGAGCCCAAGATGTGTAAGAAAAGATTAATGCTTGTTTGAATGAATGAATATTATACTTATATTGTGCTTTTCAAGACACCCAAAGCACTTTACAGAAGCAACGAGGAGCCACTTCAACCACCACTGTGTAGCCCCCACCTGGATGGTGCGACGGCAGCCATTCTGCACCAGTACGCTCACCACACAGTAGCTAAGGTGGGGAGGGGGCAGGAGGCGATTCACCAATCGGGATGACTAGGAGGCCAGATCTGATGTCCTGGCTGAAATCGCGCCGCTATCAGGGTACTACCCCTAGTCTTTCAAGAGATGCCCGGGAATCTTTAATGACCTGAGAGGATCAGGACCTTGATTTTATGTCTCATCCGATGGACAGCACCATTTTTACAGCAGTGTATCCCCTTCACTGCACTGGGGTCCACACACACCACAGGATGGGCTAACCTGCTGGTCACACAAACACCTCTTCCAGCCACAATCTGGCTTTCCTGGATGGTCTCCCTCCAAGTGCCGGCTGGACGCTAACCTTCTTAGCTTCAGGTGGATTCCTTAGTCTGAATTGCAGGTGGTAAGGCTGCTATGGCCGTTCGTTGGCATGGAGCAAAAACACGTGCTGCCTGGGGGTCCCTGAGAACTGGGGTGTGAAGCACTAGTTACATTCAGCTTCAAGCAGGTATTTAGTGTCCCTGTCAGGATGAAGCAGAATTAGACCAGGATGCCATGCGATGTAATCAGAGTGATTTCCATACTAAAACTCGGAAACACGGATGGTGGCTCCTTTCCCACCTGAAATAAATATGAACGCATCCACCTTTTAGAAAGGTGTCCAAATAGAAGAGGAATCTTTCAAAACGCACCCATCAAGACGTGCTATTTGCTATTAATACATTAAAAGCTACGGCTGTAAACAGTTTTAATTTACAACCGCAAGATGTTAGCATATATGGACAAGTCTGGGTTCTTTTGCTGGGTTAATACTGAATTGTACCATTTTATTTGTGGGCAAACAAAGATGCATACAGCACAGTTGAAATGTCACAGGATAAACCAACATACTTATTTTCTTATTTTTCTTAATATAGTGACTGACAAGCTATTATATTCACAGTGCATTCCAAGCCTTCAGAAATGGTATGGAAATTTGTTTGAGCAACATATAACACAAAACGATGGAATAATGCAACACTGCTATTTACTGCTATTTACATTGAAGGAATACAGGATGTTGTAAGTAATACTTCACACCCCACCCATCGCTGCAACGTCACAAGAGACCCCGTCCTCTCTGACTGGTTCCTTAGCCCCTGCTCCTTCCAGAGTCCGGGCGGATGCGTAAAAGCCTTCGCCATCAAACGGCACGGTAGAAAACGTGATGCTGTCATCTGACTGTCCGTGGGGACTTGAAGCAGACGAGTCGCCCTGGTCACCCTTCTGATCTGCTGAGAACTCGGAGAGAAACAGTGTCTCCACCTGACTCAGGAACTGGTCCACGGTGCTGTCCTGCAGCTGCTCTAGGAATTTCCTCAAGGAGGCCAACATCTGTAAAGAAAAGTTTGCGGGTAACAGAAGGCCATAGCCAGTGCCAGCGAAAAGCCCTAAAGTGAGCTGCAGTGAGTGGCGGGCCGCCTAAAGTGAGCTGCAGTGAGTGGCGGGTCGCCTACAGTGAGCTGCAGTGAGTGGCGGGTCCCCTAAAGTGAGCTGCAGTGAGTGGCGGGTCCCCTAAAGTGAGCTGCAGTGAGTGGCGGGTCGCAAGCACAACTCCTCTGCGATGTACGAATCCTTAGTCGCGTCTATGTGTCAAACCCATTGGTGTCTGTGTAGCTAGTCCACCTGGGAGAGATTTAATGCATTAAATAAGGTACAGGCAGAAAGAAGCTGGAGCCCTGATTGGCTGACGGTACTTACTTTGTCTAAGCATGTAAGGTCAGAATCTCTGCGGAAAAATCTGTCCATCGGCACGCAACTGAAAATAAAACCACAGGAGGAGAATCTTCACATGGCTTCTGGTCCAAAAAGACTAGAAGCTTCACATGTTAATCAGGCCCATAACCAGGCCCTCCCCTCTCCTTCAAATACAGCTGTCCTAAATACCACACTGCCTCCTTACCTGTGAGACTCGCGGTATTTCTTTACTATCCACTCTGCTCTCTTCATCACTTGGACCCAATTCGGCTCCTCACATAATTCGTGGATCTCAAACCTAAAAGGGATCCCTGGAGGACAAAGGGAATGTTCTGTGACTGAGAAGAACACAAATGGGACGCAAAGGCATCTGTGACCAAGGAGGACAAACGCTTGTGGGAGTTTTACTTATACAAACATGTTCTGAGGGCAGAATAGATAATGATTGGCTCAGAGTGATAACCAATCAGACTGTAGAGGATGTGAGTCCAAACAACTACAGGAAGTGGGGCCAAGACATCTAATTGGTTGGTCTGACATTGACACAAGACCTGACTGGTCATTGCTCTGAACCAATCACTTTTCATTCAGCCCTCGGAACATGTTTTTGTAAGTAAAACTCTCATGAGCAACACAAACAGGGCACAAAACATCAGTAAGTTGTCTCAGTATATCCAAAAACTACATTTTTCCTTGTAGTATTTTAGTAAAACTACTTAAAAGAAGAAAACATCGCAGGTATCCGGAAAGGACAGGCAGAGAGGGCAGAGGGCTACGTACTGTGGCAGCCTGCTGGGCCCTGCTCCTCACTCACCACCAGGCAGGTGGTCTGCGAGTGCGGCGACGCATTGCTGGGGTTGTAGGGGCTCACGATCATCCCGATGAAGGGGGCGCCGCCACGGGAGAAGTAGCCCTGAAGCCGGGGGAAGCGGAAATGTCAGCGCGGGGACTACCATCCTCAACGAAACAGACCCGGGTTTGATCCAAAAAGGCACCATCCCAACCAAATCACTTATTTTGTTATGTAAGTACATGGATCCATTAATGCTTATCCAGCACAAAGCTGAAGGAACAATTCCACCAAAATCATAATACACCCTTTTGAGAAGCAATGGACTGCCTGCAGTTTAAAGGAGCAGAAACATCTACCTAGTGAAAGAACAGGACCGAAAGACAGTAATGCATGGCCCGGTAGGTGCCGCATCTCACCTGGAACTTGGCCTGCGTTTCAATGTCACGGAGGGAGGGGTTGGGGTCAAAGGCGGGGTGCGAGTGGTACCAGCCCACAACGCCATAGCCCCGGCCGGCCAGCCGCTCCGAAGCCTGGGTCTGAGACACCGGGTCCATCTCACACTGCATCCCCGTGCTCAGGCTGTTACACGGCTCTGCGGCACAGATCTGAGGAGGGTCCCACTCACCATCACCATCATCACCACTTCACTATGATCTCATCACTACCAGCATCATAACACCTTATAGACTGTTATGATGGTCTCACACCACAACCTCTAGCGGCACCAAAACTTTCAAATCAGCCTGTTTATTCACACAAAAAAAAAATTCACAAGCAGTAATGAAAGGGCCAGGCGGGGGCAGCCAGGTGTACAGGGCCCTGGGACCTCATGTGGGTCATGTGACTCCCTCCTGACAGAACAAATGTCACGCTCCCAGACATTATACCCCCCCAAACAACCCCCCCTCCGTCCCCACCATCACAGCACTAATAATAATTAGGGATGGGCCAATAACCAATTTTGTAAACAGGGCAGAAGTGATCTTTACTGATCCATAATTATCAATATGTTTGTCATTATCCCCACCATCATCATCACCAACATCATGACCATCATCACCACCACCACCACCATCACCATCATCACCAACATCATGACCATCATCACCACCACCACCATCACCATCACCATCATCATCATCACCAACATCATGACCATCATCACCACCACCACCACCATCACCACCATCACCACCAACATCATGACCATCATCACCACCACCACCACCATCATCATTACCAACATCATGACCATCACCACCACCACCACCATCACCACCAACATCATGACCATCATTACCACGACCATTACCAACAACGTCCTCCCTTCAGCCGCCCGGTAACCCTCACCTTCAGTACTTTGCCCGCCTGGCAGTACTCGCCACCCAGCAGCCCGATGACCTCCCCCATAGAGGCGTGTGAGTGCTGAGGAAAGAATGACGTGGGCAGCAGTCAGTGCCTCTCCCTGGCCTGCGCTCCTCGCTGCCCCCAGCCACGGAGCAGGGCTACCCGCTCCTTCTGGCAAAGCTCAGCAGGAAGCCAGGACCTACTACACATGACCATCCATCTAAAGAACTGCACAGTGCAGGGTGAGAGAAAATGGGATGGAACTTTACAGACCCCCACCAGGGGAAAAGGTCTGTCCAGTAGCAGAATAGAGGAATACAACACAGAATAATTAAGTAAAATGTATATGTAAAGGAAAACTGCAAAATAAGCATAAAATTAATATGTTTAACGATAAATAAGAAAACAGTAAAGAATGTGCCTCTATGGTGCAAAATGGCTCTTGTATTGCGCCACTTATGTGGCCGACACAAAGCCTTTCGCTGCAGACACGGCCCTGAACGGCGCACTCAGGCAGGACACAGGCTAATGTGTTAAACGTACCATGTCCATAATTATCAGCGCCTCTGCACAAACAGTCACCCGAAACGGCTCCTGCAAAACAAACGACGGGCCCTCAGAGACTCGAAGGGCGATAACAGCTGCAGTGATTTAACAGCACGGGGAGCGGCCATAAGGTTCCTCTGACCTGCTTCTCGTCGCTGAAGGCCTGGCAGGGTATCAGCTGGAAGGGGTCAAAGGAGCTAGAGGAAAGAGAGAGCCAGAGGGCCCAGGTCAAAGAGGAGCTTTCCTCCGGGTCTCCACCCACCGTGCACAAACAGACCGACCTTCATCAAGAGCTTCAGCATAGAAATAGAGGACATAGAGTGTCGAACAACACAAAAAGGGATAGAGTAACAAGAGTGAACTGAAATGTGTGTTAGGGCCATTCAGAGTACAGTAACAGTAAGACAGCAGAATTGATAATTAAGAATATTTTATATGCAATACAAGCAGCGGCCTTGGGGAGGCGCTCACCCTCTCTGCCTGGATGCCTTGCAGGCTTTCAGCTGCCGCTTACAGGAATCCTCCCTCCTCTTTGCCAGATCCTCTGCGCTGAGGTGCTGAGCATGACATATGTACATGGCAGGTGTACTCAGTGGGGCTCTGACACAGACCCCGGTAAGAATGCCAGTCCTGACACAAGCCGACGTCGCTTCACTTAAACACACTGGCTCCCCCTGGTGGTCAGGGCGCAGTGTCCCGGCCCTACCTCAAAGGTCTGCCCCTCCAGGTCCTTGGCATCACACCAGTTTCCCCACATGTCTCGGACTCGCCGCTTCCTTGCGCGCTGGGGAGGGGGGGGTTGCCATAGAAACGTCATCAGTGACAGTGGTGTGGAGGCTCTCGCTGGCACTGGAAGCAGTGTTGACACCGGCGCCTCACCATGGACTGCAGCCTCTGTGCCAGCTGGTACGCCTCCAGGGCGTCCCTGCCTTCCCGCGCCCGGGAGCGCTCCGCCATCCGGGGCCGGTTGTACACGGCCTGCTCTGCAGGATGGAGTGATAGTGAGAGGATGAGTGAGAGGGGAGAGCGGCCGGGAGCCGCGGCGCTATGCGGAGCGCCACGTGCGGTGCGAGGGTCGTTACCGCAGCCGAAGTTGATGGCACCGATGAGCTCCAGGTAGGTGTGTATCCTCCCGATGCAGTTCACATCGCCACAGTTCCTCAGGCCTGGGCGCACTGACGTCTTGTTCAGGTACCGGGGCTTAATCTTCTCCCTGGGAGACAGACAAACGCCAATTTGAACAGAACAGAACAGAACAGAACAGAACGCCTTTTATTGTCACTGTACACAAGTACAATGAGACTGAAGCATCTCCTCCAGTGCAGACAGAAGAATATATATATATAAAGAATTATTATTATTATTATTATTATTATTATTATTATTATTAAAGAGCTTGTGACGCTCTCCCACATTAATGCAACGGTGACGTTTAGCCACACTTAAACCGTGCATTGGGACAAGCAGCCATTGCATCAAATACACTTGTGGGAGTTTTACTTAAACATGTTCTGAGGGCAGAATGAAAAACGATTGGTTTGGAGAGATACCCAATGAGATTGTAGAGGAGGCAAGGCCAAGACACCTGACTGGTTGATCTGACATCTGATTGGTTGCCTCTCTGAACCGATCATTTGTCATACTGCCCTCAGAACATTTGTGTAAGTAATACTCCCATGAGCACTAAATACACATATTCCTAATTTAGAAGATTTTGAAGCAGCATGTTCTGCTAGTGAGCGATCTACGATCTTCTGACTCGTTAGCTATCTGTTTTTTGAAATATCTGAAGAGGGTGAGAGCCCCAGAAATAACAAATGCAATGCTGCATTAATATAAAAAATTCTGTACTAGCCAACTAACAGTCCATATCCAAGCCTCTGGATAACAACTGTCTTTATTTTAAATATTACTTATCATCAGCATCACTACTCCCCGTGCACTAAATCACACGTTTTTTCAATAATCCTACACCCCACTTTTAACCAGCTGTAGGACAGGCAATTGGAGAACGTCGCGTAACCTTAACCCTGGAAAGCGTGAGATTTAATGAAGCACATCAGCAACAGCAGAGCCTCTGTGCGTGGTGCTAGGCGTACCACTGTTCCAAAATGTAATTCCGGATCTTGAGGTATCTCTCGGGGGTTTTGGACGGACGGCCCTCGAAGAACTCCGAGACGGCCTGCTTCTCCTCCTCTGTCACGGCCCCCCGGTCGAGCTGAACTTCCTGTTCGGGGGGTTTCAGCTCTTCCTCTTCCTCCTCATCCTCATACTCCTCGTCCAGGCTCGCCCCGCCCTCTGCTGGGCCTGGGGGGAGAAGGCACAGCAGCATCGCCAGCGGGTCAAACCCTGACCCAGGGCTCTTTCAGAGACGGAGAGGAGGGCTTGCAGGACATTTTTACAGAGATGTAGAAGCAAACAAAGCTGGAGGTCACCTGCTCCACTACCGTCCTCCCGTTCAGAAGCAGATCCTCCATCTGCACTGCCAGGCCCAGCTGCCTGGAGGTCCGCTTCCTCCTCAGACGCGGGGGGGTCACACTGAGGATGTGCCCCGGCCTCAGCGCCCCCCTCAGACGCAGCCTCCGGGTCCAGCTCAGCAGAGCAGGAAGGCTGGGGGGAGGGGGCTGGAGGAGGCTCCGCACTTCGGACGGAAGCATCTTCCAAAGGCCCTTGTTCCAGCAGCTCTCCCTGGCTGCCGAGAAGTGGGGGGGCGTCGCAGAGCTCATCCGTGATGTCCACATCCTCGTCGTCTGACAGCCGCTCGATCCGCACCGCGTTGGACAGCAAGCTGCCCTGGTCCTTGATGGAGCCAGGACCTCCAGGTGGGGGCCTAGCTGCTGATCCCCAAGGGGCCCCTGGGCTCTTATGCAGTGGGGTCTCTAGTTTAGCCTGAAAGTTAAGGGCTGTATTAGTAACACACTGAGAAAAAAGCACAAAATATCTCACAGCTCCTGATCAGTTTAATCTAAATTTGTAAAAAGTAAAATTGTAATTGTTTTTTTTCCCCCACTTACAAGTGAACATAAATCTTCAACATAAATATAGAAGACAAAATGCAGCTAAATAAACTCAATGGCCACTCATTTACCAAACCTACAAAGGCAGGAACAGGATGAAGACACACCTGTTTCTTAAAGTACTGTCTGGCATAGCTTTTAACTTGCAGGACGGTCCGGCTGCCAATCAGCTTGGAGATTTTTGTCCACCTCCGGCCGAACTGGGCCTGCAGCAGCACACAGAGCAGAGCAAGAGCAGAAACTCTACATCAGCTGTGTTCTTGCTTTTTGCAACCGAGATACAGAATATAAAATGAAAACGTACAAAGACTCTATTGTTATTAATCACTGGAGCTTTTACAAAGCACACAGATGTCCACTTACCAGGCCAGCCTCAAAGAGCTCCTTCTCCTCCTTGGCCCAGCGGACAGGCTGTGCAGAGGCCTTCACAGGAGACCTACAATGCGGGACAACAGCAAAGAGACAAGTTACGTGTCATGTTGGGTAACCACTGCAAATGCTTCATAAAAGTTCATAAAATGAACAATTACACAATCATCAAAATGGAACCGAGCAAATCTCTCTGTTTATTGGTGCCTGAGGACCATGTGGATCGCAGGTCTGGAATCTATGCCCACATCCAAAAGGTTGTGGATTCATATTCCGTGGCTGCAGAGTAACTGCATCACAGCGGTGCCATAGAGCAAGCCCCTTAACTCAAAGCTCCAGGGTCTATCTGGTGCCTCTCTCTGCTCCCCACTTGTACACTGTCATATATCAGTCTAAGTGTCACAAGTATATATTTTTTAAATCAGCCAAACATCTCCTAAAATTACGCTGAATGTGCAAGCAGTTACTTAGCACTAGTAATGTGGTGGCACTGCTGCTGAAACCAGGTGACACGTCACTGAGGGTAACTTAGCCGCACAGCCAGTTAGCATGACAGCGTGTTCACACTGACGGCACCCTGACTGTACTCACCGCTTAACCCTCTGCTTCTCACCCGTCCACATGCTCTTCGGTAGCTCCTTGCCGGCCAGGTAATATCCAAAATCAGTCAAGGAGAAACCCACAAAAGCAACATTAGCATGCTACACACCAGGTAGCACCATCTGAACCTTCACCCTCCAGCAACTGTTCACCCTTCAGCGAAGTCTGTACGTCAAAGGATACTCTTCCTCCAGCAGCATGTTCTCTATGACCTCCCTGTTCTCTGCACTGATAGAGCTGTCCAGAGTCCAGGGCTACGAGACAGCAAACACGTAAAAGGAGCGAGAAAGAGCATCTGCAAATCAGCCACTGAGAGAGCAAAGCACGGTTAAAGAAATAACCGGCCCAACTGATAAACGAATAATAATACGAGAAACGTCAGGAATATTCGGGGCTGCTGTACTATAAGCAGACACAGAGCGATCAGCAGCACTTACTACGAGTCCATTGCTGGTCTTCCATGCGGACTGCAAGTAATGATCCTGAATTATTTCTCCTCCCTCAGCGTCCCTAAAAAATTACAATAGCACACGATTATCTCTGCAGCCTAGGTCATTCCAGCTCGGGTAGCATAGAAGCATTTAGTGTTGAGAGTAGACGGCAAAGGCTTAGATATTTTGCTTATTCAATGCCGGTGTAGAGTGCTAACACGTACGGTAGCTTAAAAAGGGTTTGCCATTATAATGATTCATTGACAGATGGATCAGCCGTTGGACACCCTTTCTATTGGGGGGTGGGGCAGTCAGGCACGGAGTTCAGATGAGACATATGCAGCTCAGTAAAGTTCATGCCGAGCCACTCTCTCGCGGGGGTCTTCCTGCCAAAGTCAGCAGTGTACATGCACGCCTATCTGAAAGCAGCATTTAACGTCTCTGTGCATTGAAGGCGAAGGCGACACCGGCCCGTCCGAACCTGACATGTCAGCTGCCCAGAGCCGCCGCCTCCTTCGCTGTGCTCAGTAAATGTGGGGGAAACTAATCTGGTCTCGCGTTCGTGTGACATGTGGTGAGAAAATACATAAATAGTGAGACGGACACTACTGGCAGTGAGAGGCATCGCGTCTGTCATTCATTTTTGTTGTTTGATGGATAACCGGGAACATCTTAGGCACAATAAACAAACCGTTCAATTAACAAGAGAAATTTAACAAATTGGTGGGAAAACTGAGCTGGTGTCCAACCATGCCCAGCTTCAACTGCGCGTAAATAATATCCGCACGATAGACTTTCTGCTTACCCAAGATTCACGTCAGTTTCATCTCCCTCAATATCGACGAGCTCCACTTCATCCGCCATATCGGATGCCGGAAGTTTCGTCACGCTGAGGGCGTCACGTGATTTGGGTGCCTCGCCGGAGGGGAACTGGAGCCGACGCGTGTAGCGACACCCAGAGGCGCGGAGGACCGTAGCACGCATGCGCACTCGAGAGTATCGTTCATAGGGAGCGCTGCAATGGTTCAAGATACTTACGTATCTTTTAGTTTTTTTTCCTGTTAGACCCAACAAAAACTTTCATTAGATCTGTGATATCCACTTCAAGCACTTATGAGGAAAATATGAACTCGCTAACTGGCTACTCGCCTGCACTGATTACGCAGTACTTTATATGACAACATACAATTTCGTGTTATGTAACTACACATCCTGTTTACCTCGCATTTGAGCTGCATCTCATATGTGGATACAGCCTGCAAATAAATGAATGAATTAAATTAATGCTTCTGATTTTCATCCTGTAATAATCCAGCCTAAAACGAACCATTTAAATAGCACGTCGCGTCTGGCCGTCCCAGCACATTGTAAATGAGGACATTTGTACTTATAACGGAGATGCAACTTACGAAAACCAAAGTTACCATTTCTTACCCAGTCATCTAACCGTGATATGCAGCCAGACTCTCTGAACCATAAAATGTCTTACGACAGCAAATTAGTGGGAGGTGGGGGCACGACCTCAGCCCCCCCGCCAAGAGAGAACAAAGGCAACATGCTCGAGTTTGAGTCAGTGTTATTTATTTAGAAATTCACAGTTTCTAATGGCAAACAACTTGGGAGTCCAACTCGTGCTCCGATTCCACTAGTGCCGTGCGGGCCGTCCGCACAGGAGAGAAGTAGCGTGTTCCCGTCAAGCCCTCGGGCAGGGGGAAGGGGGTCGGGGTGCCGGGGCACTCGACGGCGGGGGCTCGGGGGCTCCGGTAAGAAACAAAGTGCACATTGAGCTCGTACGAAAAGTCAACATCAAAAGTACAAATAACAGCACGCTGGAGAATGTGAGCGAGCCGAGCGTCGATCCCCCGAACGACCAGTGGAGGGCGACACAGCGCACTCTCGCATCCCAAACACATTCCGTACAATCGCCGTTTCACACACCCCGACCACGCGTGGAACACATTTATTAAAACTCTCGAAGTCACATTCAAACCCAGCCCACAAAAAAAAATCCTCATATAAAATGAAGAAAATCATTTTTTTAATACTATTTTTAAAGGCAAAGTGACCACTTTTAGACTGCTTAACAAAGGGATCCCATTCCTACGTTGTCACAAGTTAAATCTGTTCATTTGTTACTGGTTGAGAGGAAAAAGGGTCAGTGCTGTTCATGCCTGAGGGCTGGAGTGCATGAAAGCTGTGGGACTGGGACACTCGTCGGTGCTGAGCTGGTCACACACACTGACCAGCAGAGCTTATTAGAGAAAACCTGGGTCATCTGCCGTCTGTCAGCAGGGAACGTTACCTGCCTGTTTCACTAAGAGTCCAGTCCCTCCGTCCGTACCAGAAGAATCAAATGCTCAAATTATCATACATTTGTACTTTAAAATCTATTCTTTTTTACTAAACAAATAAGTCTTTATATTCAAGGGTGGTCTATATTCTAGAGCCAATGCATTGTGTGTCCTGATAGCCCACTGAGTAAAAATGTGTTCTAGAGAACACACGTGTTGTGAAGGAGTACTATGTGGCACGTCGTAGTACCCTGGAGGATCCTCTTTCTGGGACTATGAGATGTGATATCTAGCAGACAGTGAAATAAATAAATACATAAATAAAACTCATAGCAGAGGTACCTTCTGGTGTCTGACAGAAACAAAAAAACCCAATTCCTGAAAACAGGACCCTCACACACGTCATTTGGTCAGAAATACCCTCCTTAACTCCATACGTAGTGAAAGTGGAAAGGAGTGATTCTCAGCCGGGGATGTGGACTGCAGGGCCAGCCGGGACATGCAGCAGGGGGGGTGAGTCACAGCATCAGACACTTACGGGTGCGTGATGTTGAGAAGGCGGACCGAGGGGGGGGGGGGTGGTGGTTGGCATAGACTCACAGCAGCTTCACCCGCCTCAGGGCAGCCACCGAGTTTACGGCACACACAAGGAAATCACTTCCTGGTCCCGCCAAAAGAAGGTATAAGCCACATCTAGAGCAGGAGAAGGCAAAGGAGGCAGACACCAGATGCTGCACAGCCCACACACACACGAACCTCACACCCCCCCAAGACCCCCCGCCAAAAAGCGTGCCCTCTAAAGTCCGGGGCAGGACACTGCCCGATTGAAGCTTCAACCATCTGGTCACTGTGCTAATCCTGTAGAAAAACAAAAATCTGCGCTAAAATACACAGCTTTTTCCTCATATTTTTGATAAATAAGAGCTCTCTCTGGAAGGGAAAAAAATAACGACCTATTGATCTCTAAAACAGACAGAAAAGGCACATAAACGGGAAGGGGGCGTCAAAGCCGAGGGCCACCCCGTCCAGGGGCAGGGCCCAGAGAGACGAGTCGCGCCGCGGTTCCGCACCCTGCCAGCAGACGGCGCCACCAGGTAGCAGTCTGTTCCCCGGATGTGTGGCTCAGACCTGGCCCGAGAGCGCGGTGACCCCCAGCGCCCCCACGCCCATCTCCTTGCTGCCCTTCATGATGCCCTGGAGGGCAGGCAGCAGCTCGGCGACGCCGCGGCCCTGATCACACATCCGCGACCGTCGCCGCTTGAAGGCCCGCCTCTCCGTCCGGTTGGCGGCTGGCGGCTGGCTCTCGCTGGGGGGGGCCCGCGGCTGCACGACGCACCCCGACGGCTCGTCCGAGTGGGAGGAGCCCTCTGAGCTGCCCTCCGAGGGGGTGTCCCTGGACAAAGACACGCAGGTCTCTACCGGGGGAGGGCGGGGGGCACCATTGCACTTGGGGCCTCCATTAGCTGCTGCCGGCGTGGGGGCCAAGGGCTTCGGGGCATCCGGCTTCTCGGCTTTCATTTTGCATCGTTTCTTCTGCCCGGGGAGAGAGAAGAAAGGTCACATGGGGGCTGGGGGTATACTCAGGGTGATTGGGCCACCAGTAGAATGCTCCCTTCCACTGCCACCCATGAACTCAAAATATATCATTGGCTAATGATAAGGTTGCCACCCCCCCCCCCCGGGTAAATGACAAACCCACGTGTGCCCCCCCCCAGGGAATAAAAACAAGAATAACCCGGGGGGGAGGGGGGGGGGGCGTGGTGCGATGACA
>JAODKN010000035.1:18284853-18295803 GCA_026774425.1 Petrocephalus zakoni | reverse complement strand
CCCCCCCCACCCCCCCCCCGCCCCCCCCCCACCGCCACTCCCCCCCCCCCCCCCCCCCACCCCGCACCCGTGCGGGGGGCGCGCCTCTTCTTCACATCCCACGCCCCCCCCACCCCCCCTTTTCATGTCAGAACACCCCCCTTCACTCTGTATACCCTCTCAGTCAGAATTAATCTGAGTTACAGGCCTGTGGCAGAGCCTCTGGCAAGCTGTCCTCAAACTTTGTTTATGTTTATTATATATTTATACCATGTCTACTAGACAATATTAATGTTGTTTATTAATGTATAGCTCTGCTGCTGAGCTGTAAGATACCGAAAACTATTTTCATTGCATCTTAACTGCACTCAAGTAGGATTATCTGATGGACTGCTCAAGGTCATCACTCAAAAACATGACTCCGCTCGGCCGACACTTAGGTATCCTCCCCCGCCCGTTAGCCGCGGCGGCCCTTCCGCGGTCCCGGCCTTACCTGATCAGACTCAGGGGGCAGAAGTGTTCCGACCCAAAGTGGGAGAGCAGCTCAACCTGAAGACCAAGAGACGCGAGAGAGATTAAGGAAGGACAGATGGCGGCGAAAAGGTGCTCAGCAAAAGAGATACGGCAGATGCGACAGAGCCACTGTGGCCTGGGTGTCACCAGCAAAGCTCCCCCAACCCAGGACCATGCACCCAGGAGGGGGGGGAGGGGGAGAAGGCTAACCTTTATGTACTTGATGAACATCTGAGGCAAGAGGAACAGCAGAGCGAGAGAGGAAGAGAGAGAGAGAGAGAGAGAGAGAGAGAGAGAGAGAGAGACAGCAGTCGGTTAAAATAAGGCCAGACAAACACCGGCAAGCCGGGCAAATCTGAGACAGTCACTGAAACGGCAGAGAAGCAGGCAGGCAGATCAGAGGTGTGCTTAAGCTGAGCAAGACAACACAGGCCTAGAGAACTGGGATGGGCAGACTACCCCCCCAGGCTGCACTCAGCAGGGGGGGGGGTGTAAAATGTGTTTTAGCACATGCTCTGCGAGTGCAGAGCAGCTCCGAGTACGCTCCAGCTGCTAGCTTAACGTCTCACATTATTTTGAGCAAACAGGCGTGTGGGTAGGTTAATGGAGATCAGAAGGGTGTTCCTGCACAGAGCAGAAACGCCACATAGTGTGGCTGGTGTGGGGGGGTGAGGGGCAGACATTGCCTCCATTTGCCCAACCCCCGTAAAATGGAGGGAATGCCCCATACTGGCCAACACCAGCAATCCTGTGGGACTGCTTTCCTGACCTGCTTCGGGCCAGGACACCAATCGGCGCAAGAACACGGAGCATCTTAGGAGACTACGACGGACTACGCTAGTCCTCAAGAGGCCCATGAAGTTAGACCTCAGAAGAATGTCTGTAATGAAAGCCTCACGTGGAGGACCAGCTGCCCCGCCCCTCTGCCCCTGTACCCAACCAGGTCGTCCCGTACCGCCCCAGGCCACACCTTCATGTACTTTGCATAGAGCTGCTCATCCAATGGGAAGCTCTGGACGGTGCGCTCGTCCCGAGCGTGGAAGGTGCCCAGTTTGATCCACTTGTTGGTTGGGTACCTGATGGTGCGAGCAGATAACATGGTCCTTGACGAATGCAGAGGAATGCCAACCACCCCCTGCCCCTGATTAAGACAGCAGGTTATCTAAGGATATCTGACCTGTCACTGATGGACACCAGGAAGTCCTTGGGGGTGGAGGAGAACAGCTCGAAGTTGGCGATGTCCACCTGCTTGACTTGGATGGGTTCACAGAGCTCGATGACGAACCTGAGGCGGGTGACAATGACAACAGTCATGACAGGCAACAGAAAGGCTCCCCGCACCCCCACCACCCCTGAAAATCCTGCCCCCTTTTCCCCAGGGGGGACAGACACTGCTGGCAGAGGGATGGGAGGTATGCCAGGAATGGTTGTATTCGTATGTTTGTGGGGACCATCCATTCATTTTTAAGTACCAGACTTTTGACATTTTTAATTTTTTGATTGCAGTCACATATTTATAAAGCTGAGTTTCCTTTTGTGAGGGCCAAAAAATAATCCCCACAACATCGAAAGATGGTTTGGAACCCACAATGTAATTTATATATCACTCAGTATACATTGACTCACCAGATCTTGGTACTACACGGGTTTAACATGTACAAGTCCATGTTCTCCATCAAGATGGCGGAGGTGCTCTGCGGTGACAAGGACAGAGACAATGGGGACGAGCATTATGAAGGGGGAGGGGCCCAAGGATCCCTCATTCGCCCACCCCCTGGTGCCCCCTGCAGGCCCCGCCCACACCTTGCCCCACCCCCGGCACCCCCTGCAGGCTCCGCCCACACCTCACCCCACTCCCAGCGCCCCAGCAGGATCCTCCCACACCTTGCCGTGCCCCCGGCACCCCCTGCAGGCTCCGCCTACACTTTGGCCCACCCCCAGTGACCCCTGCAGGCTCCGCCCACACCTTGGCCTCCGCGTTCGCCGACAGGATCTTGGCCCCGCACTCCACAGAGGCATAATTGTTTTTGAAGTTCTTCTGAACCTTCTTCACTGAGTGGGGGCCCCCATTGGAGGAGGTGTGAAGAGACTGACCTGGGGGAGGGCAGACAGGGTCAGTGATTAGGTAAAAACAAGCAGGCCTTTGCTGACGTATCCCATGAACACTCGCATGTCGCATAGTGCTGTTATCATGCTGGAATGTGTGGGGGGTTTGTAAAAACAGTTCTTATCTAGCATGTAAGGGGTGGGGGGCGGGGGGTCCTACAATATATTTTGGGATTTATGCAACCTCACGTTACATATTGTGAGGCAATACCATTGTATATACAGGCTTGCTAAACCTGTCTCAGACTCCCCCCCCCTCAGTGTGACACTGACTATATCCCTTCCTGCCCCCCCCAGGCAGTTTGAACAGGGCCCACTCCATGGTGACGGCATGTTCAGAGATATGATCTGACACCCCCGTTTCTGCTCCAGTGGACTGCTCCATTAGCAATGCCTGTGTGATCCCCGAGGGCCCCCAACACAATGGGCATCATGCACGCTCTACTTCCCCCTGCCCGACGCTCAGGCCCCGTCTGAGGACACCATTCCCAGGCCGGGGCCCCAGGGAACGGGGCCCCAGGGAACGGCACCTCCCCCCTCCCTAGCCAAACCCCCCGTCCCCCCAGTCGGGACAGCAAAGAACACTTACTCTTCTCCTTCTCAACCTCCATCACTTTCTTCTTCCACTCATCAAAGGTAGGGATGTCCTCCTTGCCTGGCACGGAGGGGTCCGTCTCCTTGGCGACAGGGACGTCTGCAGCCTGCCACAGCGAGAGCCGAGGATTAGCTGCCGGTGTGCAAACAGCGGCCCAGGAGACAGGCCAAAGTGCTCGCAAGCAGTAGTGATATTATATGGACGCCAGGAAGTATTTTTATACATCACACACCCATATACACACACAGCAAGCTGGGAGTGTGTGCTACACAAGCATTCTTGGAAATGAGCGCTCAGAATTCAAGAGTCAAGAGCTTGTCATCTGCAAAGTAAACAGTCAGTCACACTGTGCAGCGGAAATCTCACTCTGCATGTCATTCCTGCCGCCAGTAAAAACAAATTCGTCACAGAATACAGATGCAAATGAAGGTGCTTCAAGATAATAAATAAAATACAATTACTATGACATTAAATATGTAAACACATTGCAAAACAAAGCAAACATAGTGCAACATAAACATGTGACGCAAGTACTGTAAGTGATATGCCAAGTGTGCAGAAGTCTGTGTGTAACACTGTCCACTGTGTGTGTGTGTGTGTGTGCGCGTGTTCCATCTTGGATCAGAGTTCGGCAAGTGGAATGCATCCGACTCGGTTTTCCCCGGGTCTTTAGCGGATGTGACGTTATTCCGAGCTCCGACCTCCGAGGATAATGGAATGCACGACATACTGGATGACAGAGACATTTACAGCATTTGGCAGACGCCCTTAGCCAGAGCAACTTACATAAGTGCTTAAAGACTCCATCAGTGAATACCTTCTGATACTGGTTCAATAGAACCTGGCTATGAATACTGTCTAATACAGGATCTCGTTTTGTAACTGCCGGAGCTGCACACCACCACGGCCCTTTTTCCTTTTTCCTCAGCGACATTAAGTTGAGAACTCGACCCTCTGGTTCAGTCTTACATAATCCCAGAAACAGGCAACGAGCTGGGACTCTCCTTCCGATAGGTTCTCCAGGCGGTTCCTTTGAAGATGAGCCACGCGAATGACGTGGCGGCCCAACGGCGAGCGATACCGGGAGATTCCTCTGAAGAGGAGTGATGCGCGAGTGATGCCGGGTGGCCCCCCCCACCTGCTCCTCCTCCTCTGGCTCCTGCGAGGTGTTCCCACTCTGGTCCAGCTCCGCCAGGGTCTGCTCCTCATCGAGGAGGACATCCGGTTGCTGCTCGCTCCCGTTCCCCTGGTCCAGGGCACTGGAGGCGTTGTCTATGTGATCCATGTCCAGGCTGAAGAGAGACGGAAGGATAGAAAGAGAGATGGGGAAGGAAGGGAGGGGATGCATAAAAATCAGTGAGTCGGTAGCAAAAGTGGAGGCGAGAAGAATCATGGAGAAGCAGAGACAGGCTCAGTCAGCAGCTGCCTCCGGGTGGCGCCGGCGAGCCCGGTGGCCTGCAGCTCAGCGTAGCGGACAGAGCGTACCGGCAAGGGGGCGGGGCCTGCGTGCGCCGTGCCGCGGTCCTGGCGGGACTCACCTGGCGAGCGAGCCGCCAAAGGCAGGAGGGACAGCGGGGAGGCGCCCCACAGGGGGCGCTGTGACCTCACAGTCGCTGGGCGGCGGCTCGGCATCGACCGAGCTGCCTACAGGGGAATCGGCACTGGGGACCTCTATCAAACTGGGAGAGAGAAATGACAGGCCGTTTACCGGGGGCTGCCCGGTGGGGGATTTACGGGGGGGCGGAGGCTTCGGCGCAGCCAGGGGGATGAGCTCTCTTTAGGAGGTGGGGGTGGAACCCTGGGAAGAGTCTCAAAAAGTCACAAAGAGTGCGGAAACTTGTGGCAGGACCGAGCGAGTCCCTTTGGCTGGACAATGTCCTCCACGTCCCGAAAAGCAGATGTCCCGTCCTCACAAGTGCCGAACAGCGGGCCGGAAGGGGCGCGACTGCAGCTCAGAAAGCGGACTGGGAACATGGACACTGAAAGGCTCAGTAAGGGGACAGTGTCGGGGTGGGGGGGGGGGCCCAAAAGTGAAAACACAACCAGAAAGAGAAAGAAAAAATGCTGATGGAGCTGAAAGAGAAACAACCATCAGGGGAATGGATCTGTAAGGAGGCAGCCAGGGCCCGCTCAGGGCTGAGGGCCAAGGGCCACCTCTTAGTGCAGGGGCCGACATTACCCCGGCCTAACGGAATCAGCTGCCACGCCCGTCACCCCAGGCCCCCCAAATGCCGGGCAGATTCCTGGCTCTCACCTCGGTGGCGTAGCGGGGGTCGCTTGTGAGGTAGGTGTGGCCACGGTGTCCTCAGGGGCCCCATGGGGGTCCACAGGGGGGTCAGTGGGAGCGACACTGGCAGCAGGAGCCAACTCTCGCCGGGGTGCAGGCTGGGGCTCGGGTTCTGGTGAGGGCTCGGCGTCGCTCGCTGGTCCCGGGTTGGCTGGCGCGTCCGGCTCCCTCGTTTTCACAGACTGACCCGGGGAATGCGGTCCGGGCACACCGGGAGAGTCACGGGCAATCAGACAAGTGACTGGTATCGCGGATCAATAGTGCAGTCTAAAGCACAGGAGTGCGCCAATGAGGAAACCTCAGCCTGTACTGAGAAGCCGTGTGTTTCTGGCTCATGTTACCGATGTGCTCCACTAATCTGCTGATGTCGGTGATGTTTAAGATCCAGCAAATGTACATAGCAAACCACAACATACAGTATAATGCAGGCCACGAGACATCAGCAAAGTAGCACAGACCATAACTAAGGTCTAAACAGTAAATAAGCCAAAAAAAACAAAACAATCCCAAGCTCCATTATTTTAGCAGTCATGTCTTTAGCTACGGTGCAGCTAATTTTGAATATTAACTAAATTCCAAATATCAGCAATATCAGCCAAGTTTGACACGTCAGACTGACGTCTGTACATTTTTAATGAACGTTGGCCAATAGTGATATGTTACCGATATATCATGCATCTCTATTAACATCAAAGTAACGAAACCGCCAGGAGAGAGGGAGACGGCTCATTCACGGCACCTGCGCTTTCCCCGCATCCCCTCGTCTTGACATCTCCAGCGAAGCCCTCTCCTTCTCCAGCCCGACGTCGTATGATGACTGGATGTAGCTCGGCCACTCCTCCTCACCCTGCCAAAAATCAGTCACGTGATCTCCATCCACACGAAATCAGTCACGTGATCTCCATCCACACAAAATCAGTCACGTGATCTCCATCCACATCGAATCAGTCCCCCAAAAAAAATAAATAAACAAACAACCCTTAGGTTACCTGGTCGTTGGAGACCTCCTCCAGCTTCTCCTCAGGACTACGATCCTGTGCAAGCAGTACTGGGCCAGCAGGAGTCTCTTCTGAGCAGTGGACATGATGCCCGGTGTACCTGTAGGAATCGGGGAAGATGTCAGCATCCAGACTCCAAGCTGGAGAACAAAACCAGAGCCTCCAGCCTGAAGGTCACCAAGCAGGGAGGCCATTCACACGCTGAGAGAGAGGACTGGGTAGGTGTCATCATAAGGTGGACACAAACACGGCGGAGGCCACTCAAGGGGTTCAACAGTAGGAAGAGCTGAGAGATTCTCTCTCACCAGGAGTACAGAGTCTTGTGTTCCACCCTGAGATACATGAGGTTTCCAGGTCGCCCACCAATACTGCCCTCCTGACACCAATGCAGCAGAACCAAATCAAAGGAGTTACCTTAATTGGTAGCAGGAAGCACCCCCGAGAAGTCTGCAAACAGAACACCTAGAACGCAGTACTGTGTGGTGCCATCCGTCCAGAAACACCATGGATGTGGACTGCCAATGGCAGCTATCCCAGGGCACTCAGAGAAGCGCGGTAACGGACACCATTACGGGGGGAGGGGTCACTAGTTTTGCCACAACAGGGAGGCACTGCCTATCCGATATCTTTTCAGGGAGGTGAAAATCACAGTGACACAGTGAAGCTCAGCTGGTACGAGCCTCCTGGACAACAAGACCATGGGCAGGAAAAGGGTCACATGGGACTGGACGGCCAGTGGCTTTCAGAGCAGCGGGGGGGAGAGCGAACATCTGTACGTGACTGTATGCCACAGGCAGTGATTTGCTCACAGAAAACCCGTCCAGAGAAAACGTAAGTAAGAGACGCTTGCCAAAGTGCCAATGCATAAAGGCCATACACCAAAACTGGGAACGGGGAACTTCGCTTACATCAGCTAAGAAGTGCCTGTACAACAATAATGGAGCCACGTTTCGAAACTATTAGGTGACCGGCCAGCCGTGATCAGTAACATACATCATTCTTCTGCAATAAATGCCACCAATTAAGACGGGACAGCAAGCCGACACTAATCATCTCCGTGTGAAATCTGAGAATCTCCGCTCACTGAAAAGTGCGACTGAATGCCCCCCCCCCAAAAAAAAAAAACAAAACAAAAAAACACACTCGACCAGCCACAAACAGCGGCTTGTGAATTCCAGTAAAAATACCCCCCTGTTCAGGGAAACATGCAGGCCCCATAATTTCCCGATGGAGCTCATTTCGCTGTGGCTTTCCTGTGAGCGGTCGACCTGGGAAATGGTGCCGAGCTGGATTCCTGGGCTGTGCCACGACACACGGAGCTCGGCGTCCATCAGAACCAAAGCCAAGCAGTCAGGTGACCCGGGAGCGTTTTCCGAAAATGCTGACACCGCTTACCGTGAGGTTAAGCCTTCAGCAGTCACCAAGGTTCCCCTGACCCATCTGAAGACTGATCTGAATGCAGCATGAGACATGCGTAAACGTGTCATTTTAAATCCGGACAAATTCAACATTTATTATAGAAAACTAGACTATTAGGCTGCCTTCTCCTAAGAACTTTGTTATAAATGTAGCAAATTAATGTGGTTAAAACTTTCATCTAAGGAGCCACAGCTGAAAAAGAAATTAAATGAAATGCTTATTACAAGAACGGCTTAAGAGCGCCCATGTTCTGCTTACACTCTGCGACTGAATTTGTGAAAATGCTCATTGCCCATGAGCAGATTAGAAAGCACACCTCCCCCGCAATAATGCCGCGTGCAGGGAGGGGGGGTGGTTAGCCATCAGACGTGCCAGTGGCGTCGCCCCCATCATCGGCATGAAACCGGAGACGTTCACCTTGATGCGGCCATCAATGTCAGTGTGAGAGTAGCCGCCTGCCCCCAGCACAGACCCTCTGTGTGGCTGGCTGCCAGAGGATTAGGACCACCCCCAAACTGACCCATCCCCCAGACCAACTGGAGCTGTCCCAAATACTCCCAGCTTGTATGTACTCGCTCAACAGCTTAATTACAGAGATATCAGCCCTGAAATGCACATTAGGATCAAAACATGTACGCGTCTACTAGGGCTAAAACATAACGTATTCCGTGTGTGCTCTTCGGTCACATTTACATATCTGCATTTGCGGTTCGGAACGCACACATGAATAAATTTATTGACAAGGCAGGAACCTAAATTCACAAGTAAATGTTCAACACGCAAAAAGTTACACTAACCGTGGCTGTGGTGGTTATGGAGACTAAAGACCCTACCACCACAAAAATCTGTGGTCTGGTAGCTAGGCTTGTGCAATTTATCGGTATTGTCAGGAAAGCGCTGATAACAGACAAGTAACCCAGCGATTATCTGGCGATTACCACCTTTATCAGAGAAGCAGGCTTAGAGTACGCACAAAGCAAGATGGTGGAATGATTATTGATAAGGCTTTCAGTTTGGGCTGCACAATCTTTTGGGCAATAATTTGTATTAATTTTGTATTAATTGTTAGCTTAATAAAGGGACTACAGCAAAAAAATTGTAGTTTCACTCCTCTCTCATTTTATGGGTATGCTGCTGTGTAAAATATAGTTTGTTATTTTTGGAAAGTCCAGCCTGGCACTCTCCTGCTTCTCATTGATGGAGGACTTCTTCCTCGCTTTATGGAACTTCGGTGCTGCTTCTATGAGCCTGATACTAACTGTCCTAACTGTGCACGTCACACCACTTATATGATTCCCATTCCTTACGAAGGTCACTGAGGTCATCCTCCAATTTATGAGGCACTGCTGGATAAGTTGACAATCATCTCGGGCATTAGGAAGCTCTCTACTGGACTGGTTTCTGGCCATTTTCAGTGTCTCCTGCTTCTCCTTGTTCCTGTGTACTGCCATCTTAGAAACTTAGAGCCTGGAAGCAGCCTGCTGCTCAGTGTAACTTTATGCCCATAGAACAAAGATTAAATAAGAATTTAAAAAGAGTTTTCTTTATATAAAGTGGTCCCTTCATTTTTTCCCCCAGGGCTGTATGTGTCACATTTGCTTATTTCAGAGTAGTGGTTCCCACAAAAACAGTGTACAAAGGAACGAGTGCATGTAGGCGGCGGGCCTAACGGTGCCTGGGCCCTAAGGTCACAGTCTCCCTGCAAGACTCCATGGCTGCAAGGTGAATGGATGGGCTTCGATATTAAACGAAAGATGACTGCATCTTAAGGACCTTGTCCAGCAGCAGACAGCATTTCTTCCATTGAATGAGACGCCACAGAACAGTGTCCAGGGGACAATGAAAAGGCCACAAGAGAACAGGACAACTAATGATCGACTGCTTTGAAACGGGCTACCGTGCAAAACACGGCATTCGTCAAGGAAATAAGCGTGTGTCAACATGACGTGGGGACGTCCTGGTTTGTTTGACAAGTGACACAGGAAAACACTGCTCAAACAAGAGTGAGTGAGCGTGTGTGTGCATGCATGCACGCATGCGTGAGCGTGTGTGCGCGCGCATGTGTGCTACATCATAACATTCAGCATGTCCGGTTTCTAATGCGTACTTTTACACTTTTGTTTACACTGCTTATTATGTGTTAATGTGTTATGGACACGTCCCGATCACCTTTCAGAGGTGAGACGCAGCACTGCGCAGATGAACACCGGGCCCACGGGACATCTTCGGAAGCACCGCCCCAACGAGCATCATCGCCACAGTCACGGGAACTGCCGACGGGCTAGGTGCGGTCATGGTGCATGCGGGTGTCATACCCAGACACAGGCCAGAAGCCATTCTTGGGAGCCAGCAGAGAACATAAGGGACGCATCCACCCGTGACACGAAGCCACCGACTGACCCAGCGTAACCGTCCTCTCCCAGCCGGTGAAAGTCTCACAAATTTCCCCGCTCCGGACAAGCCGGCACCTTCCCTGGTTTCTGGTTTCCACATGACGGAGGCGACACCCGCAACCACGAGGAACGTGGACATCCGAATCGTGCCCCACAGGTCACGTCAGCTGCCCCCCCTCCATGCTAAAGCTCCTCGCACGGACTGGACGCCTGGTCCTGGAACAGCGAGTCCAGGCTAAACGTGAAGCACTTCTCATCGAAGCCATGACGGTCACATTTGCGTGAGTACAGGCTGGTAAACAAAAAGGGTAATCCACTTCTTACCACCCCCCATAAGAAAGTGCAGTCCTACTCCAAATCTGAGTACGGCTACAGAAATTACATCACGAAAGGTCACAGCCTAGACCAGCATTTTCCAATCTAGTCCTGGGGACCCCCGGACACTCCACACTTTTGCTCCCTTCTAAATAGTCCACATTTTTGCTTTGGAAGCTAGAAGGGAGCAAAAACATGGCCTGTCTGGGGTCCTCAAGAACCGGGCTGGATGCACGTTATACACCAGGAGTAGGTAACCCTGACCGTGGAGTGCCAGGATCCAGCAGTTTTTCTGTCCTACCTAGTCTCCAATGGCGCTTTTCCACTGCATAGTACGGCACGACA
>JAODKN010000035.1:18231080-18246066 GCA_026774425.1 Petrocephalus zakoni | reverse complement strand
AATGAAGACAGAAATGGACAAAAGGCAAGGCAAGACCGACTGTAAATGAGGGCATCTCTGGGGGGTAAGACAGAGACTCAGGACATGTGAAAACACATGGGGGGGGGGCATCTGCATACATCTCAAATACTCATACAGGCTGTCACAAGCCTTACGCACACCCCTCATGTACGTGACTCACGCGCAACCCCTCCTGTACACACATGGTCTGTCACATGCCTCACATACATACACAGGCAGTCACATGCCTTACACACACATACAGGCTGTCACAAGCCTTGTGCACACGCCTCACACACATGCCTTGTGCACATGCCTCATGTACATGACTCATACACACGCCTCACGTACATGACTCATGCACACGCCTCATGTACATACATACATACACAGGCAGTCACATGCCTTACACACACACCTCACGCACACGCCTCACACACACATACAGGCTGTCACACCCCTCCTGCACACACTAAGCTGTCACAGGTCACAAGCACATGCCTCACACACGGGGGCTCAGCTGGACCCACCTGGTTCCCCGCAGAGCTCTTCTGACTCATAGTGGTGCTTCTCTGCTGAGCACTGCGGGGATTGGGGGACACAAATTTATAAACGCCAATATAATGTTCAAACAACATTCAATCACACAGAAACAGCATGTGATTATAATGAGACTCTCCTAACAACCTCATACACGAAGTCCAGCCTGAACTGAATTATGTTCGTACAGTGGACAAGACATTTCAATGCCTGACAGAAATGCACGACTGCCCTCCATTACACCATGACTTACTTTGCGAAGCCAATGAAATCCTCGTGGTTTGTGTTGATGTATGAGAGCTGGACCTCAATTAGCAGTAAGACCTGAAAGGGACGAGACAGTTAGGGACAGTGTGTGAAAGGTGAAGAGCAGCGAACACACGCTGCGGGCATGCGGCAGCTAAACCAGCCGTTAATGAAAAGCCCTTCCTATATGTGTGAGCGCTACCCAATCCAAAGAGGCCCTGATAAGACAGCAGGGCGAGCCCCCAGCCACGTGTGTGGCCCACCTGGTCTTTGGCCCGGCCCTCTCGGTCCCGGATGTGCGTGGTCACGATCCTCTCCGTCTCTTCCCGGAGCCTCGGAAAGGTCCCCAGCTGAAAGGGGGCACCCCACGGCACCACGTGAGGACAGATACACCACATATGGGACATTGGCGTTCGATTTGGGGGGAATCAGGACGGTGTGGAAAGATATTCAATAGGGCATGCTGATTCATTACAATCCAGAGGTATAAGCAGAAATGCACAATGTATCAGTTGTAGGAGGCCTATCGGGTGGCTGAGCGGGAGACCCTGCAGGAGGCCTATCGGGAGGTCGAGCGGGAGGCCCTGCAGGAGGCATAGCGGGAAGCCCTCTGGCAGTGCCAGTACCTTGACGGTACACTGGCGCACCGTGCTGACGAGCTCCTGGATGACCATGTCAACGCACTTGAGGCACGGCCCCTTCAGCTTCACGATCTGCTTCTTCACGATGGCCTCGAAGGCCAGGTCCGGTGTGAAGAGCCCCGTCCTGGGGGAGGATGACGGCCATACGAGGGCAAAAGGGAGGCCAGAGAGGGTGGAGACAGGGGGAACGTGGCGATGAGAGCCGAAAAGGTGACAGCGAGAGAAGGGTGACAGGGAAGGACAGCGGACGGCCTGCTACCATCAGGACCGGAATGAGTCGGGTTTCATACCCCTTTGTTAACCCCCTGCCCTTATGGGCCGATCTGGACGAAAGCAAAGACACAGTGTAGGCGAGGCACGTCGAGATCAGCATGCGGGTCCCAGGCTGACGATCTCACCTGATCCCGTGGATGTTCTTAATGGCGTAACTGATTTCCCGACGTAACTCCTTTTCGTCAAACTCCATCTGTTGGCAATGCAGGGCAGGTTAGCGAGTCTCTTTCCCAGCTTTTTATTTTCATTTCAAGTGGAAAAAATGAATCATGACAGATTACAGTCTGTCACTGATTTTACATGAATATCTTTTTTCCCCAATAAGAGTCAAATTAGCGTGTAAAATAAACAGCATTATAATTTATGCACTGCGTTTAAATGACATTTCGTTCTGCCTGAAATGGCTTCCTGCCTGTGCCGCCATGGCGCAGAAATGTAACCGGCTCTTATTCTCCTGCAGGGTGCGTGCAACCTGCAAACCGGCAAAAGTTATCTATCACACACAATTAGAAACAAACAGATTCCTGGCTCCCTCTGTGCTACCCATTCCTCAAATTCAGGCTTCATATGGACACCAATCACACTCACATTATTCAGGGAAAATGTGTTCAAGTCACATATTTGGACTTTTCTCTCAATCTAATCATTCACCACAGCTCAGGACAGAAGTGGGGCGGGGCAAGTAGAGATAATGAGGCCGGCACTGGTCCTACAGACCCCACTTGAGGGTACATTAATCAGACATCTCTCATGGGCCTGGCAGCAAAAGGTCGCAGGCTGGTTCACCTTGACCAGCTCAAAGGGGAAGCGCTCGTGGAAAATGCGGTTGATCTTGGCTCCTCCGGATAGCTCCACCGTGTCCACCTGGTCACCAGAGCCTTCGATCCTCTTCTCGAAATCCACAGAGAACTGCTGAACCATCCTGCCAGGGAGAAGCTGGGCTAAGCTCTGGTGCGGAAAGCAGAGAGTACCTCCATCCACAGCTTACAGAGAAGCTTCTGGATTCACTACAGGTTTATAAAGGGAGGCCTCAGTGCAGCCAAACAGTTTGGGATATAACAGGAAAGGCATTAGGAGAACACCTGAAAACTGGGGTTGGCGTGACATCACACCCCTAGATGTGGTGTTCCAATTCCCATCCCTACTGCCTGTGAAGTTTGCATGTTCACCTGGTGTTCCTGTGTCCTCCCACAGATCATAGCTATCCACTTAGGTATCTCTAAATTGCCCTTAGGATCTGATACCTTATGGGTCTGTGTGACAGACTGGAACCCCATCCCAGGGCCTCCCAGGCATTCTGGGAGAGGCTCCAGGCTCCCCATGACGTTACACTGCATGGAATAGAAAGTAATCCAGCCTTTGTGCTCCCAACACGCCAACGAGTAGGGCTAAAATCAAATAGGAAGGTCTGTGTCTGTCTAAGAACAAATGTGCTGTTTATAAATAAAGCCTCGACGTCACCGGGAGCTGTGGTTTGTGTAATTCCTGGAAACGGTGAAATCGCTTTCAGGTGCTCTCTGACATTTAGTATCCGCATGGAGCTCAGCACAGTTTGGCCTCTCATCACCTTCTGCTGAGCAGATGAATGCACGTGGGTCAGCATCTAGTTTCAGGTGACATGCAAATGGTGCAGAGCGCACCGGGGTGACGGTTCTGCTTAAGACCGTCCCTGGGGGGGGGCACTCACTGCAGCAGAGCCTTGGTCTTGCGGGAGGGGTCATCCGGTCGGAAATGGCGATACTCCTCTGCCTCTTTGTCCAGTGCCAGCAGCTGCGTCTGAAGCTTGCTGCGGAAGGCAGGCAGGGTGTCCCGGATGTGGTTTGTCAGTTGCTGCAAAGATGCATGGGGTCACACTGTGAGGAGGACACTTCCAATCACACCATCTCTCCCCGTCACATGACCTTCTTCCGCCCCGCCCCACCTGGTTGAGCACCCTTTGCAGGTGCGGTGTGCCCATGCTGTCAGCCATGTGCCGGTAGGCGGGGTGCGACAGGAAGAACTTCCTCTCTGCGGCGAGGGCGACCTTGATGTCCTTCTTGCCCTCTATGTCTTTCTGGCTACGGTTCACAACGCCAATGTACCCTGGGAAGATGGCGGAGGTGGCACAGATTCTGAGCCTTCAGTGTCCTAATCACTTACTACCCTGATGATAAATATCCTGATTAAATAACCAGCTCACAACCCGTCGTTAGTGCCACCAGCCATTCCAACAGCACCTCTAAACAGATAAAGTGACTCCAGTGCTTAGGAAATCTGTGTGGGACCAGGGGCCTCACACTCCCATTTTTACAGACAACTCTGTAAGACTTACTTGGTGTAAATCTACTATTTTTCCAGTATTAAATTCTGGCCTAAGTGTGTAGAAAAACGCAAACTGTACACTTCCATTGTCCTGTGATTTACAGTAGTATTATGGGATGCAAAACCCCAACACATTAACAAATAAAAAATCTTTCAACCTCAAGCACTTCTGAGGGTCTTCTACAAAAAAAATTACATAAAATATATTTTGTGGGTATCCCCCTCGTAAAATTTTGCTGAATGGAGGGGGGGTCCACAGTTACATTTCGCAGATAGGGGAGGGGGTGAGGGGTAGTTTAGCTGTGAGCGGTCCACACTTGTCTCCAACAGCAAACAAATTTTTCCTGATGGGAAGGACGTCCCTTCGTAGGGTACAGACCCCGGCGATAACCTGAATCATCAATCCCCAAAAAGTAAGCCAGAGGAGACAGGAGAAGGAAAACCAGGGAGAGGCCCATTCTCCCCTGGTCAGCTGGGAATGATCTACGTAGTGTAAGTGTACTGTAAGGGACCTGCGACGGACAGAGGGGTCATCCCACTGTACCTCTGCGTAGGGGCAGCAATTTGTTCTCCAGAACATCCTGGGCATCAGTACCCTCATCCATCAGGTCCAGCTTGGTGATGACCCCGATGGTGCGCAGTCCTAAGGAGAGAGGGCGGGCGGCAGGGGACACTGACACCAGCTGCACTCGCGTGTCACCATAAAGTCACCCCGGCCAGCAGATGCTTAAACCTGATCCCATCCCTTTGCATACCGTCCAGACAGCAGCCACCAAAAAGGTGGTGTTTATAGGGGCACCCCCTCCCAGAGGTAATGGTAATGCCACCCCAGCACAAAAACAGCCACCGTCCAATCAGAGCGGCCCCTCTCACCCTGAGGGTCCACGTCTTTGGCCAGCTTAAGCGCGTCGGAGTTGGCCAGGTCCGTGTTGGCAGGAGTGACGGCCAAGATGAGGCAGTTCTCCCTGCAGATGAACTGCATGATCATGTCTCGAATCTGGTACTCGATGTCAGCGGGCTGGTCCCCCACAGGCACCTTGGTGATGCCAGGCAGGTCGATGAGCGTCAGGTTGAGCACTGCAGGGTCGTGGGGCACAGGCATAGGGTAGCAGAGACCAACACGGCCATCAGAGTGATGCAAAGGGCACATGGAGATGCAAGCTGGCAAAGTACACCGCGGGAGGGAATGACCAGGGGCCTCATGTGTGGTATTTACACTAAAACATGGTGTACGGGCAAAACCAGAAATCAGCGTACGCCAGAAAAAATCCAGATGCATAAAACTGTGCGTACACGAAGTTCTACGCTCTTTCCCTTCTTACATTCCAATCAGTGCAAAATGTTACAGACGTGCACGAGCCCACCTCCACGCCCCGAATCCTCCCATAATTCTACATATTTTGATATGCAAATCAATATAAAGATCCCCTTCGATAGGGATTTTGTTAAAAACAATGGCCAAGGCACGTGGGAAGAAGGTCTTGCTTAGCGAAATCGAGGCAAGAAAAAAAATGTTATTTGGCGGTTTAAGTAGTGGCATCAGCAACAAAAGAGTGGCACAGCATGGCTGAGGCACTTAAAAATGTAATTCCGGAAAGTCGCACAGTAATAAAAAATAAATGGAAGGATATTAAAGTGGACGTAAAAAAGCGAGTTGTAGCTCAACACCACTGGAAGAGGTAGTGGAATTGCGGGGCTCACACCCTTTGAACATCGAGTTGCTACCACGGCCATAGCAGCAATTTTGCCAGTGGGTGAGGGGGACTCCGACCTCAGTGCGGGTGAGGGGGTCTCCGATGTCAGCGTGGGTGAGGGGGTCTCCGACATCAATAGTACGCAATACCACCGCCCGAGAACGAACGCCGTTATAACGACACACTTGTTCAGTCTGTGGGTTTGCTAGCAAGGTGAATAGCCATGTCTTCAGTGGGTACCCACTGTCCCCTAAGGAACTGTCAAATAGTTACATCATACGAAACACCTACAATTTTGGTCCTAAAATATAAAATGTCTTCTTACCGAGAACCCAGCCATCACGCACCACACCATTTTCAAGTTTCTTCCCAACACTACTATTTCTGAGAATAAACGATTAATGGGTTGAGCCAGGGCATCTCGCCACAACATTAATGAGATGCATTTTCCCATCACAGATAATTCGCACATTAATAGAGTGAAAATTCTTTCCATTTACATACCCAAATTCATTCTCCGAAGGCGACTTTATATCAATGTGCGTGCAGTCGATCACTCTGATTACATTTGCAAAATCGGACATCGCTGCAAATTATGCTTTAATAAAACTGCAGTAGCACTCTTTTGGCAGTGGGTGCCTCCCGTTTACAAAATCAAGCAGAAACTTGCGTACGCATTGCCTGGGGTTGCCATGAGAATATGCGTAGCAGTACGCCAAGTTTAGTTTTAATACATCTCGAAGTGAGTGTGGAAACGGGCGTGCGCAACATTTTTGTGCGTACACACCGTTTATGCATGAGGCCCCAGGTGTTCCTCACAATTTTTAAACGAAATTTCTCATTTTGCCAACTGTAACGATTCGTTTTTATTTACAGATTGAAAGTCTAGTCCGTTTGGGTATTTTACGGTTTGCAGGTGAGCCAGGAGG
Organism: Petrocephalus zakoni; assembly: GCA_026774425.1. Lineage (NCBI taxonomy): Eukaryota > Metazoa > Chordata > Actinopteri > Osteoglossiformes > Mormyridae > Petrocephalus > Petrocephalus zakoni. Next base: position 18,239,442 of record JAODKN010000035.1, on the reverse strand, counting down.
TGGGGCCTGGAGGAGGGGCTGGTGGCAGCAGCCGGAGGTGGGGGCCGTACCATGTGGGGAGTAGACACGCAGGTTGATGGGCACAGGAGAAATGCCCTTATTAGCCCCTGTGAGGCGCTCCGTCTCCACCTCGATCTCCAAGCGAACCTCATCAAAGTCGGTGAATTTCTTCCCCTTGCAGTGGAGGAACTCGGCATATTCTGGGGGGTGGAGGGAAAATAGTATGAGGGCGAGAGAAGAGGGACAATTTGGGGGATAACTAGGAGGAGAGTGATGGTCTGCAGGGTCAGAGACTAAAAACTATGCATACTTAGTCAGCATACCAATGTGTTCTGCTCAAGCATAAATGGACACAGGTCAGATTCATTGCGATAATCCCCGTCACAATCCTACATGCCTCCCACAGAGGCTAAGCTAAAGAATACAGGCTACCCTTGTGTCTCCCTGCAATACCAACCATAAATACTTAAGGGAGAAGGAGAGAAGGGTGCAGCCACTCTTCTGTCTGAACTTCTTTCAAATGCCCCTTTTTCTGTAAGTCTGCATAATACTGCAAAGCTGAGGAATCCAGGAATAGGCTACAGGCACTGCTCCTTATTCAAACCATATTTGTGGTCAGTGTAGTAGTAATACATCAGACTCAGTGGGACAGATTCTAATAATTATACTGAAGAAAAGCCAGTATCTCAATGAGATTAAATATGTCGGACTTTTCGTTATGATAGGAAAAACAGCAGAGGCTGTAAGATCGGGTGAGTGGAAACATCACCCTCTGGTGGCCATTTCCTTAAAGACACCATACCACCAATCCTGGAGTCCACCAGACAAGACAGTTTCAGTTTGTAGTGTAATATCTGGCAAGTATATGGATTTGTCCATTTCTTTCCACATAGGCCACTCAGATACCTGTTCGATCCTTTGTCATCTCACACCTTGATTACTGTAACTCACTCCTAGCGGGTCCTAGATTTGAAAAACTGATGCTCGCCTACAAAGCCAAAAATGGTCCAGCACCCTCCTACCTAAAAGAATTCATCACACCCCGCACTGCACCACACTCTCTCTGATCCTCCAGCACTGCTCGACTGGTCCCACCATCTCTCAAGGTGCAAGGAAGGCTCTTCTCTGCATTGGCACCAATGTGGTGGAATTAACTCCCCCCAGATATCCAAACAGCTGAGTCATTGGGTGTCTTCAAATGACATCTAAAGACCTTCCTTTTCCAGATGTACTTGGTTTAGCAATTACAGTTTAGTTCAGCACTTCCTGAATTCTACTCTTTTAAAAAAAAATCCTATATTTCCCATCAGAGTTTAGACAAATAGTATTCTTATCCTGAGTTTTATTGAACCAGTATCAGAAAGTATTCACTAATGGAGTCTTTAAGCACTTGTACAAGTTGCTTTGGCTAAGGGCGTCTGCCAAATGCTGTAAATGTAAATGTGTCTGCGACTCATCTGCACCTCCTCCTGCAATTCACACACAGCGATCAAGTGCCAATTTGCCTGTGGTTTGGGAGTTTTGTCAGCAATATTTCCAAAAGCTGTCAGGGCTAAAATTATGTAGTGTGAATTTAGCTTGACATGGATGGGTAAAGTGCATATTCACACACTGGCGCCCCCTTGCAGCCGCAAAGAGCAAAGCGTCTGATGCTGATGTGTTACAGGTGTGAGACTCCAAAAAACATAGCTGTACCTGCATTGGAGCTGATGAGCTGGAGGACGAGTGGCCGCCGAGTGACAATCCCTGAGCCTCTGGGCAGGAAGTCCCTGAAAAACAGGCATCATCAGAAAAGGAGAATGCAGAGATCCAACACTGCACCCTCCCCCCAAGAGAAATGGCCCCCATCCCTCTGCACCTTTCTCAATGCGATCCAGACACTCCGTTATGTCTACTGCAATGACCTTGAAAGACCTACCCCCCCACCCAAGACGCTCACCACCAGGCTGCCTGTCTGGCCAGAACACAAGCAGACCCAGATACACCAGAACACCTTTATTCAGTTGGCACAATCAGCCAAAATCCTCTATTTATTTTCTACCTGATTGTCTTTTACTTTCAAATCAGTCACCATCCATAAAAATTTAAAAAATACTGTGGCCCCTAAATGCCAAGAAAATACATGTAACATGCACGTGACATAAAGATACTGGCATCAAAAGCAACAATACTATGGAACACACAAGCAAATCATGACACAAGAAAAACTGCTGGTTCAAGAAATAATCACCGAAACAGCAAAGTGTGGCACAAAAATAAATGCAATTGGAGTTTTTTTAAACACAACATATTGCCCTCAGTTATTAAGATGGGAAAATGCTGGCCATAAGAGCCACCTCACCATGAGTGAGGTCACACACCCAAAAACAAGGAAGCCACAAAGAGTTACCTCTCCAACACCCCTCACATCTGCCAAGAAACAAAGTCAAAGAGAATCGCGACATAAAGCCACTCTCCCCAGTCTGGCAATTTAAAACGCAGCAGACCGTCAGATACATGCATTAGTGAGATCATTAACTATAATAATTATAATGACACTGAGAGATGCCAAGTGTATTTATGGGCAAACTCATAGCTCATCTTTCCCTGCCACTTTGCGTAGGGACATGTATGCCTTTACTGAAACAAAGAGAGAGAGAAAGAGAGAGAGATTAAAAGCTGACAGCCTGTGGGAGGCAGCGCCAGGGAGGAGACCCAGTTAATGAGCACAACAGGAGACAGCGAGCGCACCCAGCAGGTGAGGCCTGTCCTACATACCCTGCGAAGCCAAGGACGCTGTTTCCTAGCAAACACTCCACATAAAGCAATCTCTCTTGTGCAGGGTATACGATAAACTGCTCATGGTTTAGATTGCTATTCTCTATGGTGAACTTACTATTTTCTTCCTGTTACTTATCTCAAAGTTTCACTCGCTTCAGGTTATTGGTGAAGACCAACTCGCTAACATCGACACAACATAATCCAAGTCATGACCCAATGAATATCCAACAAAATTAAAGTGGTATTTGACATCTGCATACTTAAATGCTATTTGTAATGTCATAATAGCCCTAAACTTAGTCCAGATCAGACAAATATTTATCAAAATGTCTTGAGATCATCAACAATTAAATTCAAATGTAAACACAACCCATTCTAAAACTAGTATTTCTGTCTTAAATTTAAAAAAATAGTACGTCATTTTTCTCTAGCTTTATTCAAATTTGAGTATACTGTCTGAGTGTACTATAATGCTAAAAGAGAGTATGTTTATTATACATTTTCCTACACAATGCATTTTCTTACACATGGGAAGCCCAGTCTGGCTGTGACACGAGCACGTCACAACGGAAGCTTCAGCAGTTATCACAGTGAGTCCAGCAAGCTGGGCCAATGTAAACAGAGACGCCCTGCTGAGCCAAGAGGTCCGTCAGTGTCCTTCCGGCTCATTCAGTGGCACCTGCATAACAGATGAGCTGAATTAAGCTCAAAAGAAGCGCAGAAGCCCTGACCCCAGCAGGTCTGTGTGATGGATGGGCAGATAACTCGCCCGAGCGCCCCGTCAGGCTTTGAATAATCATTTTTTCAGCCTATTTCTTCACTTATTTACTAGATGCATGCGTACGCAAGCAGCATATTTATCCTTTGTAAGGTCAAGTTTTTGACCCCAAACTACCTCACAGTCATGTTTTCCTAACATTACCCGTAACTTTAAGGTGACATTTGAGCAGACTGACCTAAGTGCCTGATATTCAATAACATATTATCATTTTACTGCTGTGTAAAAAATGTAAAATTCAACAAGCTTTAACTCAATACACTAATGAAACAAATGAAAAGAGCCACAGGTTCCAGGCCCAATATTACAATATCGCTAACATTTGCCTCTATAACGGTGAGATGTGTAAGAGGTGCAATTTTCTTTGGAAACATGGAATTGAAGCAGACTGAATGAAAGACCAAGCCGATGATTATGAATGACTGGCCATGTGGTGTTTGGCCAGCCCGTCTAACTGACAGACCCACTTGGCACGTCCCTCCCAGCTCACTGAATGAATGTGAGACATGGCACACTGCTCTAAGCTGCTTGACTGACACATTGACTTAACACCTTTCAATTCATGAATCTGAAGGTAGACATGACACCTTCCCAATTTATCCAATGACAAGTGACATGGCAGACAGTGCTATAATGCACGCACAACGCCATGCTTCACTGAGGACCCAGGTGAACTTTCACGCCTTGTAGCACAGCAGTCTACTTTCAAGGGCCTTTAGAGGGACCCTTACATGAACAGTAAAAAGGCACTACCTTCATATCCGTATTTGATCATTTTCAGTTTATGCAGAGAAAACGATATACGCTAAAAATGGAAGCATTTTCATTTCTGGTTCAGTCTGACATGGAGTGAGAAATGCCCATTTCTTCAGAAATACCAGCGGCTTTTTGGGATAATGTAGCCAGAAGCAGAAGTGAAGGGAATAAATATATATAAGGAAAGAGAACCCAGTCTAAGAGTCCCAAACGTCTCCCAGGCACTTTGACCTAGTTAGGCCGCTGCCTCAACATTGCTCATTTTCCACTCATCACAAAGCTGTCAGGTCTGGAGGGAATATTAGCGGAGTTCTAACTCGTTATGGGAGTTGCCTGGTAACAGAGGTAAATTTCATAGTTTTCATAGTCTCCCTACACAGCACAGCACAGCAATCTCAGCACTCACTTTGCGATAATTCTCTGGCTGCCAGTCGAGACAAATTGGCCCATTTGGGAATTTTATTTAGGGAATCAATTCTAGCACACTGTGAAATTCACTTGAATTCCTAATGCCAAGCCTGGTCGGCATTCTCCATTCCCTGTGCAGGTACCACACTCCCCTGTGTCTGGAGATGTGTTTGCGTGTGTGTGTGTCTGTCTGTCTGTCACCTGCACAGCCTCAAGGTCGCCTACACTGGTACTGCGGCGGTCGCCAGAGCTGCCGGGGCAGATGACACAGCAACAAACGCCTGAATGCCAAAGAGTCCGTATCAACATCGGCGCAGGCTGAGACAGCAGGAGCTGCAAAGCACCTGCAAAGCACTTCTGTCATGCATTTTCCTACAATGCATCTTCTGAACAACCAGACAAATGTATCAAACTGTGCTTGAATTGCATTAAGTTTGCCACATGATGGGCACAGTCTATGAACTGCAAATAAAAAGCTTAATACTGCAACTGACTTTCTAATGACCACTTATCCAATGAGGGTCATGGACCATACAAAGCAAAACATACCCCTGGACATATTTAAACACAAAAGGAACAGAATTACACAATACAATACAATATCACGTGCAAATACAAATACAATATCACATGCAACCAGAAATTACTATGATAATCCAATTTTTATAATAATCACTAGGGGAACTCACAGTTGAATTAGAATTTCCCAACTATGATAAGGATCAAATCATAATGTTTGCAACATTTCATAAATCTGACAAATAACACAAGCAATCTTAGAAACAAAGCTTCAGCACGGTCCTGGGTGGGGCAGAAAAGTGCCATCAGTGTCTGTGTGATTTAATCCAGCATGTTGAACCTGTCAGTGATCTGCCAGTTTGAAGCCGCACTGCTCTCGTTACTAGATAACACAGAGATGCACAGCAAGCAGCAGGTTTGTTTGAGGTGCCTGGTTGTTTACTCAATCCCATTCAAATGCTAATGCTTCTTCCTTTCCTCTTCACAAAGCACCATGAGTCACCTTTATTCAGCATTAAACGCTACAACTCAAGTATAAAAATGGTTCTTTCTAAGAGACTAAATTACAGTGATGCAGGCTCTGGTAAATGTTTTTTTCTGTTCTTATACTCAGACACAAGATCATGTCAGAACATCATTGAACCAACAATGTCACCCGCAAAGAGATACATTTATAATATAAGATATAAGATTTATATTATAAAGGTATTTAAAGGTATTTAGACTCTGGTCATTTCCTTATAAGGTCACTCTTTGCAGAGGATGAACTGGGTCTGTCATACACGTCATGCGATGTCAATTTTAGATATAGAGATCACAATGTCAGGGTGAAGGAATGAAAACAAAAAATTAAATCATACAGCAATAACTGCAGACCAGCTTGGGATGGAGTGAGGAACAACGGTGCTGTGTTGACAGCGCCCAGCATGGTGATAACACTAGCATTCACAATGGGAGATGGAGGATTAATATGCATCAAGAATAGGCACAAATTCTAAAAACATTTTGGATAATTAGTTATGATAATCTGTCCAGGTATAGAGCAAGTATATTTTCACTTGCATTTCATTCCAGCATCGCAGAGGCGTGTTTACCTGCAAACACAGACGCTCTCCCATGTGCTTGTGCTGTCAGGAGGTCATTATCAACAAACAGCACACAAAATCCGAGGCATCAAGCCTGCTTCCCATCACCAAATGGGCAGAGCAGGTTGTCACCAGGCAAACCCCGAAAGTACCACCCACCCCCCGTCTCACCACGCTAACAAATTATACTAACGCAGACTAGAACCCATTATCAAGGAATATGCGTAAACAGTGTGTTAGTGCGTGTGCAATAGGCAGACCTAAAACGACCAGAGCGTGCCGAGAACATGTCTTCAGGAGGAGTATAGCAGGCATGTTGCATGGAAATAAAATGCCAATTACTTTGGGAAAACTAAGTGCATTAACCCTCTTCCAAACACTGACATCCATTCACAAGGGGGGGGGGGTCCCTGGAGGTTCCTCCAAGCCCCAGGAAAAACACACCCAGAGAGACCCCTCTGCAAAGGCACACAGGCATTTCATTCTCTATGTGCACACGACCTGAAAAAATCCAACAGAGAGGACACAATTAAACAAGACATATGGGATATTGGGGGAGCATCACACATCACAAAAACAACGGGGGGGGCTGTCAGGAAAAAAAACACTTATTCCCCTGACAAAGATGCAGGAGAAGGGGGGGGGTGATGCCTACCTGCCGACAAAATTCTCAAGCACGGAGCTCTTCCCTGCGCTCTGCCCGCCGACCACCGCGATCTGGGGCAGGTCCAGATTGCAGCTCTGGCCGATGGTGCTGAAGGCGTCCTGCAGCCGGTTCACCAGCGGAATCAGGTCCTCCATCCCGCGGTTACCCATGGCGGATGGGACGGAGGGAGGGACGGCGACAGGGACGGTTCCAAAGCCCAATCAGTCGCTTGCTGGAGGCAGCAGCACCATGGAGCCTGGAAAGCGTGGTGATGTTATGAGAAACCGCTCGGCCGTCACGCGCGGCGGCGCCCGCCAGCGGTCCCACTGCCCGCCTGCTAAGTGACTATGAATCACTGCTTATTTCTATGTACCTAGTCCGAATATCCGACGTGCTGTCACTGGGGATTCGGTACCGGCGACGTCCGGCTCCCAACACAGGAAAATAACAGCGACCGGACCAGATCCCGGCCCGGCACCACGGCGTGCTTTGTTATTCCTATCTTTCAGAGCGGGCTGCCCTCAGCTCTTTCAGTAGCGAGTTCCGATTAAAACGAGTACTCGGTCCGGCGGGGTTCGGGTCTGGTTCGGTTCAGTTCGGCTCGACCCAATTCGCGACGTACACAGTTTTGGCTCCAGCACCGCTCCTGACAGCCCAGTTAACGGTCTACGCGCGCGCGCACGCGCGGACACGAGCGCGCGCGACGACACGCCTCCGGCGACCAGACAAGCGCGCTGCTGACCAATGACGGGAGCCGAACGGCGGCGAAGGCCCCGCCCATCCATCGCAGCCCTATATAAGTCACACCCACGTACGAAGGGCTCGTCTCCCTTCGGCATGTCCATGGCAGGGCTGCTGTTCATAGGCATATAAATAACACGGCGCTAGTTCGCATGCCACAATAAAAACAACACTACGGCAGCGTGTCTGAAATGTCCCCGGTCAGCAATAGTAGTGCAGTGATACCGTTGGAAAACGACATCAGTTATGATTTTGTAAAGTGATATCTGGACGAGTGCACGTTTAGTGCTACTTACCTACTTCATTCAAGGTGCAAATTCTATTCCCGATTCGGCTGCTTCACATACCGAATCAAAATATATTTTAAGACTGGTGGAAATACAAGAATCTTTAAATAGCAAACACTGATACTATGAACATTTTCAGTGATGCCCATCCAGTCTGGATGTGCTTAGGATGGTGTCACCTCTAAAACTGACTACTAATATACTAAAAAAAGAAAGAATCAGAAACCAAATGGATTGTTAGCTACAATGGAAGGGGTGGGTGCAGCCACAGGGGCGTATCAAGCTTTTTAGAAGTGGGGGGGGGGGTTCTAGGATGGGGGAAGTAAATCTCCCTGTGAAATGCTCACAGCCAAATTATAATATACATGTAATTATAATCACT
>JAODKN010000035.1:18200790-18214182 GCA_026774425.1 Petrocephalus zakoni | reverse complement strand
AATCGCTTATCACTGGCTACCGCAGCCAGTGACCTTTGCACATTTGCTGTTGTCATTTTCTAGTCTCAGGACATCCAAGATACCTACATTTGGCCTTTATTTCTAGAAGGTTCTTTGGATGTGTTAGGGCCGTTTTATGCAGGTGTCATCAATTTGTAACGTCTGTTTTCATCATCATGACTGCGGCATGCGGAATTTCCTGGCAAGGGGATTACATTGTTAAATTAAAAGCCTCATGTTATTTTGAGACTTGGACTGTGAGTATGGCAGTCGGGTATTCACCTAGGACCAATGCTGCACTATGGTTATATCACGGTATAACACTAAGAGCAGACATATGGCTGAGAGAGGTCCACCTCAAGGCTGCAGTTATACAAAAAAGGTAACAGATTTTAAAATCACATCAAAAGGAACGTAGTGAAGCAACAGTAACAAATGCCCATCTAAGTGATGTTGTGAGCATTTAGAGAGACCGAAGACATCAAAGTATTCGTTTGATTTTTAAATATTTAATATATAAATAATATATATAAATTAATATATACATATTTAATAATATATATGTAAGGAAATAGCTTACACGTAGAATGGTAATTCGCCATAACCGAAAATATTCGGTGAATTAAAACTTGTACAATTTTCACGGTTGTGTTTATATATGTATATGTATACAGCTAATAGTCGTCCTCCGAGCCTTTTCTTACAGAAATCATCCGCTTATCGCCCGCATGCGCATTTTGTGTACGCGGAGCACGCGCAACCCTCCGCGTGCGCCGTTTGCGTCTGTGGGCACGTAGAAACCCTCGGCGCACGCAGTTTGCGTAGGCGAGCACGCCGTTTGCGTCTGTGGGCACGTAGAAACCCTCCGCGCACGCCGTTTGCGTACACTGGCTGTTTTGCTTCCCGGTCAGCCGGAGAGAGACGAGCGGCGAAGGCGGCGGACGACGGCGCAGCGCAGCGCTCACCATGGCCGGGGCCGTCCAGTGACTCCGGTGCATCTCGGACACGTCCGCAGTCAAGGTTAAACCGAACGGGCGCCACTAGCACTTACTAGGGCAGCGACTGTGTGGGTTATGCGGTACTTTTCGGACGTGCTGTCCGCTGCCCCCGGGACCGGTGTCGGCGGTGGCTGTCCGTCCGTCTGCTGTCACCGGCGGCCCCAGTACCGCTACCCGCGGCCACCCCGGCTCGTTTCTTCGGCTTTTTACGGGGCTTACGCAGCCCGTTCGTGTCCGGGTTCGGGCTCGGGTTCGGGTCGCAGCGCTGACCTTTCTGCCGTGTTTCACGGACGCCGTGTGGCGGGATGCCAGGCGCTGCGAGCCCGGTTCGCAGGGGACCCGGACCCGCCTGGCTGCCAACCCCCTCTCCCATCATACATATTTATATGCAGCGTATTTTTCTCGCTTTCAGCTTAATTTTACACAAACTGTGCCGGCGAGGTGCGGCTCGCCTCTCCTCACGGTGACAAAACGCTTATTTTCCGTCCTCATTCGGAAATCTAAAGCGAATCTTTATTTTCTCGCCATTAAAATGGCAATTGCATGCTGCGCGTTAATATTCAAGCGCAGAATTCGATTATCTAATAGCTTAGCGCGAAATGTTAAGCGACTTGATCTCAGAATTTTTGTCATTTATTAACATGGTTGTGGCCGTAACACTTTTCTTATAGGATCCGTATAAGTTGCACTATAAGGGCAGCATTCATTTGGGAAGCGTACTAGGCTTTTCCGATCGGCTTTGCATGCGGGTGCATCTGTTATGTGCATATTGTTATGTATTGCATGTTTTACTTAAACCAGAACATCTCTGTATCAGTGCTTTATAGGAGCGTCACTCTCACACTGAGCTCCCAGACTCCGGATTTGGGTCAGTCACCAAGGTAGGTCGTCCGGATCAGGCTTGTGTGTCACATTCTGGACCACATGATGTGGATACGTTTAAAAAAAAAAAAAAAAAAAAACTCGCACCCCCCCCCAAAAAAAAATCACTCCTGTAGTTCCTGCTTGTCAGCAGATACTGACTGCTGACATCTCTGCTGGGTCCGGAGCAGGAAATCATACTTGGTTCCTTCTGCTTCCGTTAAGGTTATTTGCTTGAACCGTGGGCCCAGGTTTGGAAAACCAGGCAATTCCGATTAGTCTGATTCACGGAATCATCCAACGTTAGTTTTTGTTTACAGTATAAGAAAGATAGATAGTAATCTGGCATATAATATAATATATATATCCTGCCTTATTGCTGTTCGGATGGCTGGCCATTAAATTTGGGCAATTTTAAGCAAGATCTGCGGTCCATGTCAGGTATGGTGTTGTCCGCTTCTGCTACCCTTGTGCATTGGAATGTGTTGCTGCCACAGCTATGGAGATCTGAGCACGTACTGCTGGTCAGAAACATGGAGCGGTCCACAGAGCGTCTGTCATTCCGGAAGCACACCACTGTTGGTCTTCCTTTACACAAAGCCAGGGCTACCCTGTGGGGAATGTCCTGTCTTCCTGGTGCCATATAACACCAAGCCTTACCGCTGAATTTCCCTAACTCTAACCCTCTTTTTCTGGGTTGTCACTCTTTCGCCATTATTTTCGGCTGTTTCGTGTGCCTTAAATCTCCTCTCATACTGTTTTAGCTGTTGGCGTTTTTGGTTTGTTACTATATCTGAATAAGTTAAAGTGTCCCATGCAGTTATCTATGGCTTTCAGTTTAAAAGCCCAGCTCTCCTGTTTATGAAGCATCAGACTCTTCCTCCAGGGCTTCAGGATACATGTGGGCTGGGACTTAATTTAGCCTTAATGACAACAAATCAACAACAATAAGCTTGTCTACTATTGTGTGGTAAACCTTAAGTGGATGCTTTACAAACATATTTATTTATAAGCTATGTAAACCGGTGTGGATGTCTGTAAAGCAGCATATTGATAAATACTTTCATTATTAATTGCTTAAAGCTATACTCAAAATATTGAATGATTGTACCACAAGTGGACTGGACTTTCTCTTTCTCTGTGTGTATCTCTCTCTTTCTCTTTCTCTTTCTCTCTGCCCTGTCATTGTCTCAGATAGACTTCTGTCTCAAGTCGCTCTCATTCTCCTGTTTACTGGAAAATTCAGAACTGCTCCTGGCCAAGAAACAGGGCGTTTCCCACCCGGGCTGCCAGAAGGAGAGACACAGCCACAGTTCAGAGCAGTGGATACCATGGTATTAGTCACTCAGATTTAGTTTGGGGTTCTCAGTGGGAGTGTGCAGGGGGAAGACCTGTACGGTGTGGGACAGAGGGTAGGGGGCATCAGGTGCGCGTTGTGAGGCCTGGAGAAGCATCCGGAACATGTAGCCCTCAGATGGCCGCAAGAGATGTGGGGTAGAGCTGAATGGTCCAGTGAGAGGTATTGTTCTTGTGAACCAAGCGTGTTTTTTCGCTCCATATTGAGTCAGGGCCACTTGAAAGTGGATCAGGGCGTCAAATGCTGTGATCACCGCTGTGTTACGATGGCGGCCAGATGGGCTGAGAATGAGCCGACTTTGCTGTTCCTGATCTTCCTGTATTGTGAGGATGACTGCTGGTAGCAGGGTTTAGTGCAGACACAGCAGTGTGTGAATGATGATAACCCCAGCAGAGAGTCAGGTTTTTTTTCTGCATTTTTCAGTACTAGTCTTGGTTGGACTATGTGACTTGAGTAAACAATCTCTTGAAGGGTTACACTTCAGGCCAGATAAACATCATGCTCACAGTGGTCACTGCCCGTCCAGTAAATTACTCTGCACTTTTTCAGTGTGGCAATTAGTAAATGATTCAGATTGTGTAATTAATGCAAAGCGATACTCTCTTACATTGGGTCTTATGTACGACCTTTACACTGTGTGGCCTTTTTAAATATTTACGTGCTGCTCCTTCAGTGGTTTGTCAGAAGCTCTTAGCCTCCTATCATGTGTTTGTGTGGCGTTTTCTGATACTTTGGACGGTGTTTCTTTTGATGTCTTGTTGGACCCTAGATGTACAGAGAGAGCCTGTCATTATGTAATGTAATTGGGACCTAATAGTGTGGTCAAGTGAATCCATGTCAGCAGGAAGCCAGTCTGCTCCTCTGTCTTCTGTTTAATTTCCCTTAACAGTGTAACTGTCATGTGTGTGTGCTTTGCTCCACGTCAGTCTTCCTTTGTCTCTTTGCTTTCAGTAAGCATCCCTTTTTTTCATTGTGCTTATCTTAACATTGATCTTTTTGTTGGCACTGAAGCTTGGTGTGTGTGTCCTGTTCTCCGCTTCAGGGCCAGTCAGGGACAATCTGGGTCAGTACGAAAAAGGCCACTACTTGTGTCATGGTCTTATGTAAAATAAATTTGCCTGCTCCTGTCCCAGGAAAGGCTCTGCTGCTCTGCCCCTTAGCAAGGTGCTTTACCTCAACCGGAACTTGGTTTGGGGCTGTTAAGCACTAATTCTTTTTCAAGCACTACGTACTCTGGCAGTAATATGCTACCTGTTAAATCTGTGCCGAGGTCTAAAAGGAAAAAAATTCAGTGTTTGATTTTTTTTTTTTTGGAATTATTTCATTGCTCGTTAGGAGCGTTTGCTGGGACGTGGGTATGTTTTGGAGTGTGTTTTCCTGCAGTACCCTCTTATTTCCCACCCCTAGAGGGAGCCGGAGAGAGAGGAGCAGACTGAAGAAAACATGCCTCCCAAATTCAAGCGGCACCTCAACGACGATGAAGTCACGGGCTCCGTGCGCAGTGAGAGGGTGAGCCGGGTGTGGAATGTGTTTCTGGGGGGTGGGGGGGTGTCAGTCCGATGCAGTTTGGCACTTTCTCATTCAAGATCACGACACGTCTGGCCCGGTACCCTGGCCCCTCCGCGGTGTAACTGCCCGGTACCCTGGCCCCTCCGCAGTGTAACTGCCCGGTACCCTGGCCCCTACGCGGTGTAACTGCCCAGTACCCTGGCCCCTCCGCAGTGTAACTGCCCGGTACCCTGGCCCCTCCACGGTGTAACTGCCCGGTACCCTGGCCCCTCCGCGGTGTAACTGCCCGGTACCCTGGCCCCTCAGCAGTGTAACTGCCAGGTACTCTGGCCCTCAGTTTCCTCCGCTAATGGCTGTCACTCTTTCTTTGTCATACCGCACCAATGATCGGTGCTGTTGAGCGCTAAATGAAAGTGGACCAGAGTGCTTGTGTAACCAGCCCCTGTCCCCCCCCAATAATACCAACCAGGTCGCCCCTGGCCTGGGGAAAGCCTCACAATGACATCCTCCTGTGCTTTTTTGGAGAATGTTTTTCAGCCAACTTATTCTTACTGCACACAAAGTTTAAAGTAAACAACAGACAGGCTGCAGTGTGATGTTATTCTGGCCTCTTTCTTTCCTTTTCTCCAATTAGTAGGGTGCCGTGTAACCTAATGTTTTTTGTGCTGGTTCTCCAAAGCTGCATAGAGAACAGGTTGAATATGACTCTCGTGCAGGCTGACTCTCGTGCAGGCTGACTCTCGTGTAGGCTGACTCTCGTGTAGGCTGACTCTCGTGTAGGCTGACTCTCGTGTAGGCTGACTCTCGTGTAGGCTGACTCCCGTGTAGGCTGACTCCCGTGTAGGCTGACTCCCGTGTAGGCTGACTCCCGTGTAGGCTGACTCCCGTGTAGGCTGACTCCCATGTGCATCCCGAAAGGGGTCGCTGAGTGCTTATTGCAGTAAGGTCTTATTGCTATGCCCAGTATCACAAGTTAATGTGAAGTTCTCTGCAGCTGCGGAGATCATGAAGGTAATCAGAGTTAACGTTGCGTGCCGTGCTTTCTACATGTTCTAATTGGGTGTTTGACTTTGGATCTGAATCAGAAAGACGTGACATGCAGCGTCCTAAAGAGGGCAGTAATTTGGTCTGACTGATTTCAAACTAAATCAAAGTGACTCCCTTTTATGGCAGAGATGTCACATTTGTACAGTATCTAGCGGTCGCTTACTACACCCACAGTCCTCTTACCTTACCCTTTATATATAGTGTTTATTGTTGTTCTTCTGCAAACAGTTTCTCATCTGAGTAGGTTTAGCAATAATTAAATAAGCATCTCACACAAAATGGTTATTTCATTCATTGTTTTTGCAGAGGAACTTACTTGAGGAAGACTCTGATGAAGAGGAGGACTTTTTCCTGTGAGTCTTGTGCTGCTTGTCCTCATCTGCAGTATCACACATATTTAAGGGTTTGCTAACATTTTGATTGTTTGGTCATACGGGGGTCAGACCCAGCTGGACACCAGTGAACTTTTTTAGTGCCCTTTCGCCACAAAAACTCTGCCTTTCATGTTCCTAAGATAGGTAGGTTTCTTTCTGTTTCGGAAGTAAACAACATTGATGCAATGGCCTTGGCTATCTTAATATTTGTTCCATTAAAAATGGTTTTAAACATGAATGACTTTTGAAGATGAATCATTGCTTATTTGTTATATAAGAATAATTGTTATTCTTGATAAATCTGATTATAAATGTATGTACTCAGAGTAATTAGATTAAGTACAGTCATTATGGTGTTTAAAGAAATTACTTTAATGTTCTTGTTTTGATAAGGAATCCAGGAAAGGTTGCTTAGGAATTTTGGATATCTGTGCACCTGTGGTTAGTGAAACTGATGTCCTGCTGATGTCAAAAGTGTGTTTTCAGAATTTAGTGTATTTTCTGGTTTAAAGCAGTCACGTGCAACCTCTTTCCTTACAGGAGAGGGCCGACGGGACCCAAATTTGGACCAAAAAATGACAAAATTAGGCAGTAAGTCCCCCCCCACCCTGGTCCCTGTGTGTCTGTATGTGTATCTAAAAAATTAGCAGAGAAGATAAACAGGGGCTGACAAATGCCCTGAACTCCTCCTAACCTCACTAGCTCAGATGAATGCCAGGTGATGATCTTGGACGTTTGTTTCTCTTTCAGTATGTCCTCTCTTTTCCTTTAATGTAAATATTTAATTGGCTGTAGTTGCATGTTAGTTTTATATTTACGTAAGCCTTATCGGTAGGATCTGAACAGAAATCTGGAAAGATGTGACGACGCTTGTTACTGTTGCAGTGATGCAAGCGCTCGCCTCCAGGGGGCGCCGTGACGTCCCTCTTCTGTAGTTGTCGGTTGGCAAAAGAGGCCAAACGCTTTTTCCAGACCTGTCTATCAGCCGTCTCCAGTCCCCCCCCCCCCCCGGTTGCCTGGGTTTATAGAGCAGTAGGAACAGAGTGTGTCGCTCTGGGCTGGCAGCAGGCAGCATAGCAGGCACAAGAATTTAAAAGATGAAAATAACAGCACAACAGAATTGTCCAGAGAATTGAGTGATTCAAGTTAGCAGGTTGCAGTTGTGTAAAAGAGTAGTAAAAGCAAGACATGACATTAGAGAATGAAATAAATAACGTGGTCGTACAGTACCTGTGTTTGTCAATAAATACATTTAAAATGAGACCATGAGTTAGTACGCGTGTCCCATGGAGAGCTGAACCATATCAGTGAGTCCTGCAGTGATTGCTGGGAAGAAACTATCCGGTGATGTGTGGTGCTGGTCGTGATGGACCACAGTCTTCTGCCTTGTTTCTGATTTTGTACCGCATTCTATCAGAGTTCAGAACCAAGTGGACGAGGTGATCGACGTAATGCAGGAGAACATCTCCAAAGTCATCGAGAGGGGCGAGCGTTTGGATGACCTGCAGGACAAGTCGGGTAAGGCCTGGCGGGCGGGAATCCTCCTGGGGGAGGGAGGCGAGGTGGCAGGGAAAAGGCGTCACTCTGGTGACTCCACCGTAAGGCGCAGGCCAGACGTGACTGTTTTGAGGGCCTCGTCATCCTGGCTGTTCCAAGGTGCCTTTGGTTCCTCTGCCAGGATGATGTTGGTTCTCAGGATGTTTGATCTTGAGGAACAAAAACTGACTTTATTCTTACACCCCCTGCTCAGCTGCCCCCTGTTCTCGGGACCACGGTTAGGATACCTTCAGAAAAGGGGTGACGCCGAGGACCTTTGCCGTTTTTTTATTCTGATCAGGCACGCAGACGGGCACCTCACAACCTGCCCTTAGCCCTGCTGGCAGGCGTGTCCGCTCTGTTCCTTTTTATTGGCTCTTGCGTAACACTGGAGTGTGTGTGTGTGCGCGCTAATGGGCAGTTTCTGGAACACGCAGCCTGGCTCTCACCACTCTCCTGTGCTTGAAGGTTCCGGGCTATGCCGGGCGCCACGTCGAGGTGGGGCCTGGTGTTGAGCAAAGCGCTTTGAAGTGTGTCAAACGGAGGGTGACACTACCTGAACTATCCTCTGCCCCCTCCTCCCCTATTTCCCAGGTGGCATGGACTGCCATTTTCTCACCTGTAGTCCAGGTGGTTTTCAGTGACACTGTATTACACAGCTTAGTTAAGATGACCTACCAGGGGCAGAATTGGCTGCTCATTTGATGCACCCTGTCGTCCATCCAAAGGTGGACCTGGATGGACGCCAAAGCAATGTCGCCCAGTTGTCGTTTCGTTAACCCCGGCCTGACCGATCGCCGTGTCCCCGTCCCTCTGTCCCTTGTCTGTCCGCCTCCCCCCGCATACAGAGAGCCTGTCTGACAATGCCTCCGCCTTCAGCAGCCGAGCCAAACAGCTTCACCGCAGGATGTGGTGGAGAGACACCAAGGTGAGGCATCCCCGGACCGCTCTGGGCTTTAACCCCTAACCCTAAACTCATGACATGGCTCTAACGCACGTCGGGGCCTTTGTCTCCCCCTGCAGATGAAAGCCATCATCGCACTAGTGGTCGTCGTTCTCCTTCTCATCATCATCAGTGAGTGTCCTAGTGGACCAGACACCCACATTACCATGGCAACCCGTACCCGGCGATGTGATTTTCGAGTTTGTCAGCTGGCATAACGCCGTAACTCTAACAAATGGTTTTGTTTCCCCTCCTTCTCTAGTTCCTATCGTCCTTCGGTACCACTAGCGTGTGGCGGAGGGGCCGTGCCGCACGGGAGACTCCATGCACCCCCCCAGACCTTCACCGCCCCCCACCCCATCCTGACATCCCAGCTCCCGTGCACATTCCCCCGCCACATCGAGGGGGCACTCTCACTCTCTGCAGATGAGTGCTGCTCATTCTGGGCAGGGTGACACTGAGCCGCACTGAGAGAGTTTGGCTTTATGTTATTGCTGCGTTTTGTGGTGGTACTGGATAAAACACACACTCACATAAGCAGGCTGAAGTGACTCCTGTCTGTCACACAGTGGGCCCCCAGTGGCCCCCGCGGCAGGTTGAACTGCATTCGATGACCCGCCCCTTACAGATCCCACTACATCGGCAGACCCTACGGTGGGGGGGGCGGCGGGGGGGGGGGGGGGGGGCCCCCCGGGCCCCCCCCGCCCGGTTCACCGGCATCCGCTCCCCCCCCCCCCCCCCCCCCCACCCCCTCGCCCCCCCCCCCAACCCCCCCCCCCCCGAATCATTGTACATTCTCCTGGACGACGTCAAACATACCAGTGCTGGATCCGTAAGACATGTATAGAGAGCTAGCTACCCCGTCCGCCCGGCTGTGTGTCACCCCGTAGGAACCCTGAGTGTTTAAGGTATTTACTAAATAAGCGCA
Source organism: Petrocephalus zakoni (assembly GCA_026774425.1). Classification (NCBI taxonomy): domain Eukaryota; kingdom Metazoa; phylum Chordata; class Actinopteri; order Osteoglossiformes; family Mormyridae; genus Petrocephalus; species Petrocephalus zakoni. The sequence goes on along the minus strand of JAODKN010000035.1, from coordinate 18,204,629 downwards.
GAGCCGTGTTACTGTAGCTGCCCCTCCCCTCCTGCTCAGTGTTTGCTGTTTCTAGTAGTGACGAGCCCCGCAGTGGTTGGATGTGGCACCTTCTGTACAGGGAGCGTTTAGGGATTCGCGTTCATTTGGGACATCTGTGAATCAAAGGCCCACCGCCCTCTGGGGTGTGGTGACCATCTTATTGTTCTACTTTTTTTGTTCTACTGCTTATTTATCTACCTTACAGAAACAATGATGAAGTTATGTTGGATTTTAGCACTTTGCTGCTGTTTTCTGGGGAGCAGGGTTGTTTTGTTTTTGTTTTTGGTGTGTATGTTCAGGTGAATATCACTGTTTTCAGTCACTGACGTTTCCCTGTATTAGGGGAGCTTGTTGCACGTGACGCTCCCTGCCTCAGGGGGGAGCCAGAGAGGCATCTGCCTCCCTCGCTCACAGTGTGTTTGGCCCTGGCACTGACTGCAGCTATCCTGAAGTGAATGGGTATAACTGGAAATGAGTCTAAATGTTTTTTGTTTTTTTTTTGTATGTTTTATTTTTTCATTTTAAATATGAATTGCTAATAAATGTTTTCAGAAATGCCATTACATTATCGATATGTGACCTGAATTGTTTCTTTGGAATAAAGTGATTTTAATGGGACTCTGCAGTGCTTTATGGCGGTGTGTAGAAAAAGTGGGAAAGGGACACGGGGGAGCAGCCTGCTTTTAATCTAAAAACAGTGACCCATCTCTCATGTTACTAGTGTTGTAAGCAAAGGATGCCCTGAATTTTGGGCAGGTTGTGAGTTCTAGTCTCACGTTAGACCCTCCTCCACTTGGATACATTTTAGCATGGTGCTTAAAATGTAATATCCAGCAGTTAATCTCCAGCAGTTAATCTGTTTGACGATAAGCCCCCTCCCTCATATTCTTGATTTTAGTGGTAGGATACTATATTGTATGAGACCCTGTGAGAATGAGACTGTGCTGCAATACACTGCTGAGGTTACATCACACAAGCCGGCTGGCTGTCCTGTGCCTCCTGCTGAGACTGATGCATGCTGGGTAAATGACTGGTGATTCCCAGCAGGGCACGTGCCATTGCATACCCAATGGGGGCGATGGTGCCAGCTGGCTATTTCCCGTTATGGGAACTGCAAGCCTCTGGATTAGAAATGGGAATAATCTGCCATGGGTTTATGCCTGTTCCGTGCGAGGCTCAGCCTCACGGTGTCTTAGACCTGTGCACCAGGTGATGGAGCTATGTTAGCAATTAGCCCTTATTACAATGGCCAAGCACACAGATGTATACAACAATTAGACGAGCTTGAGACAACTGAGTAAGTGCCAGTAAGACATAGACGATGATCTTTTTTGCAAAATGTTAAAGAGTAACTGGAATCGCAAATCTTTGTTGGGCGCCTCCCAGCCGGTGAAGTTATCTGGAATTCCGAATGGAGAAATAAGGGGCTGAGATGAGGCGAGCATTCATTCTGGGCATTCGGGAATCCGGTGTCAGGTCCGTTTCCAGTAAGTGGTTGGTCACTTGGGCCTGTACCCCAGCAGCTGGATTCTGGACAACACTCCCAGGCTCTGTTTCCAGGTAAGTCCTGGCGGGAGCTGCTTCTGGCCTGTAGCCCACGCAACGGAGTGAGGGCAGCTCATTGTTTATACCAGTGCGGGGAATAACAGACCCGGGTGTGTCGTGGCTGGCTGAGCTTGCAGGGATCAGGTTCTGGAACTGGACCAGAGGACCATTGTGGAGAGGAGCAGAAGATTAGAAGGCAAATGGGAAGGCCGGGGAGAGAGGTGGGAATGGCAGGGGATGAATGTGAGGTGGTGGTTCATTGCAGCACTGTGGGGTCAGGCTGGCGAAGGCTTTCTAAAGCTTCTGAAACAGTAGTCTGACGTCGTCACCCATGGTCCCTAAATTCCAGGTTGAGCATTATATCTTAAAAAGCAGTCACTTATTCACTGGCTTTTCAAGTGAGAAGCTCAGATGATCAGATTCAGCTCTCCTGCGCACAGGGTTTAGTTTGCATGGCGATATCTGTGTGTTTTTTGGGAGGGATGGAATTAAAAGCAGCTCGTGGCTGGGGTGTATTAAAAGGCAGAAATATGATCACTGAATGAAAAAAGCACCTGGACGGTCCCCACAGGCCCATCGCCCTTGGGTTTGGCCAACCGCGACGTTGCCATTTGTCATTAAACCAGCCGTACAACGTATGGGGTGTTGAGCCTCTTCTGTGACATGAACCTCTGCTCACTGGCACGCCACTTTGGATGAAGACTGTAATAAATAACTAAACGCACATGAGAGGTTAGATCTTCGGTCTGCAGCATCACATTTTCATGAGGATTCCCCACTCTGGGTTTGACACGGAACACCCCGGACCCTCGGGCACTCCGACTCCGAGGGGAAACTCGATCTGGTTCTTGTTCCCACAGGAGCTGTACCGTGTCAAGGACCGTGTGTGCTCCTCCAAACATCCGGACATTGAGCGAGTGCCAGCATGCAGATCCGCTATAATAGCTGGACTCAAAGGTAACCTCACGTTTCGAATATCTCAGGAATCCCCTCGACCTACAGATGCAGGTGAGTTCTGTGCGCTTCAGGCACTTGTTATGTAACTTAATAGGGCTTTCGGGCTGTCCGAGTTAGAGAGCGTGTTTGCCTTGGGTTTACGAGGGCTGCCACTGTGCTCATTACTTGAACATTCGCCAGAGCAGTTAATAGTTGGCTCGTAGCTATGCAAACGCGGGATCTGCCGAACCCGTAAACAAATACATTACGATACATGCAATCGCACACTGACATCTTTCCGTCTATAGGGAAAAAACATCACGGTGACACCAGCGTTGTTTTTGAAATACGGCATCTGGAATATTAGTGTCATCGGAGCAATAAAACCCCCAAACCCAAACCACTCCGCCTCTCCCCCCTGACCCGCCCTGCTGCCCCCTCCGCCCCCCTCTGCCCCCCTCCCTTCCTTTTCCCTCCAGGTCGTATAAATAACGCATCTGCGGTCTGCCAGAGTCCAGAAGCTGGCCTGGGATCTCAGGCATAGACAGGCAGCAGGAGGTACAGCCACGTGCGAGGCTATCTAACTTCAGGTGGAACTCGGGGAGAGACTGCTGGGAGAGCGTGTAGCCTACCTGGGGAGGGGGGAAGACAGCAGACGAACCGGTGGTGAGAAGTAAGCTTTGCAACAACTCGAGAGGAGTAAGCTGGCAGGTTGAAAGCCGTACGCCAGCCCAGATTACTGCAAGAAGGTGGAGGACTGTGAGGAGCGTCCAGAGGGAGCCTAGCTCGCCCTGAGATCCCGGGATGAAGCTCCAGGTGGTGCTGATTGTGGCGTGCCTACTGCTGACAGGCGCGGCACAGGACAGAGCCACCTTCCAGAGGGGCAATGACCACAGGGGGCGCTGCCAGTACACCTTCACTGTCAGCAGCCCCACGGAGGCCAGCTGCCCGGCGAGCGGCGGAGGGCCCGAGCTGGAGGCTCTGAAGGCCCGGCTGGCCCTGCTGGAGGCACACGTGAGCCGCTTGGTGGGTGAGGGGCCAGCTGTGGCAGGGCCACGGCCGCAGGACGCCTATGGCCAGGCCGAGCGTGAGCGGGCTCAGCTGCAACGGGAGAAGGAGCAGCTGGACGGCACCGTGCAGGACCTGCAAGCCCGGCTGGCGGACATGAAGCAGGAGGTGGCGAGGCTGCGGGCCCAGCCCTGCCCCGCGGCGTTCCCTCACAATGCCGCCCTGCAGGATGGAGGCCGGAGAGCGGCCAGCGGTGAGTGTGCCAGTGAGGGATGGCGTAGCAGCCAGCGGTGAGTGTGCCAGTGAGGGATGGCGTAGCAGCCAGAGGT
>JAODKN010000035.1:18173187-18186728 GCA_026774425.1 Petrocephalus zakoni | reverse complement strand
CCCATTCGCTCGTACCACCCGGTCCCCCGCATTTGCCGCTCATAAGCGAATACTATTCAACCAAACACGTGCCCCTATCCCCTTTTCCCCTTTTAGTCCCTGGCTGCCCCCCCCCCCCCCCCTCCGTCAGCGGAGAGCCAGCAGACATTGCCAAGCAATAGTGACATCAGTGTTAATACTGGCATAACGATCATGATTTTCTTTAAGTTCTCAATAATTTTTGAGGGAAGAACATGGTGTGAAATAACTCCCACGAAAAGATAACACTTCAAGGGAGAGACAGGACGGATTACCTTTATTACAAAAAGAAAGAAAAAACATAATCACAATACAATGTCCTCATTGCACATCTAACAAGTATAATGAACAGTCATTACTGCTACTAAGTAAAATACACAGATAATTCTGCTTACAAAATACAGTGTGTCAAAGAAAAGACAAGCACAGGTCGCTGACTAAATGGACTGTCTGTAGCTGGTGAATTCAGTTTTCAGCACATACTGAAATATCCTCTCTTCCTGGAAAACCATCATACTTGCTCCCATCTTAAAACAGTGAGCTTAAAGATCAGACTAAGTCTGATTTCAGTATAATTTAGGCTTAACACTTGGTTCAGAATGCAGGAAGTTTCAGATCTTTTCAAATTAAATGGATTTAAAGTCATTCAAAAGTAAGAAAACCTAACTTCTTGTTTGCATGTCTGGTTAGACTGCAGGGGTCAAAGGGGACTCAAACCAAATTACACAGAGACTATAACAGCTCTTAGACCTTTATACTGTGTAACCTCTTAAAGGGCCATAAACAGGCAGTTTGAGAGAGCTTGCCAGTGCCTGACAGGCAGACCAGTTACACAGCAAGCTTTCACAGAAAACCGTTCAAGTCCATTCGTCTGGTTAGACTGCAGGGGTCAAAGGGGACTCAGCATTGTGTAATTAACCCAAATTACACAGAGACTATAACAGCTATGAGACCTTCATACAGCATAACCCCTTAAAGTGCTATAAACGGGCGGTTTGTGAGAGCTTGCTAGTGCCTGACAGACAGACTAGTTACACAGCAAGCGTTCACAGGCAGACACCCTAATCCTACTCCTAATCCTGGATACACTGCTGATGGGCAGTTCAGCCCACAGCACACATTAATTTTGATTTTGAAGTACAAATTAATCAAGCAGTGGTACCATTTCCATATCATATAAAACTATAAAATACACTACATGTACCCTATCTTACATTTCAAAAATACAGTGTGCAAGGGATGCACACACCACTGTGGTCAACACTGTAGATAAAATGACACAAAGCTGCGATGGACTGACATGTCATCAACACATGCATGCAGGGCTGCTCCCTTAAAGAAATCAGACAGACACTTGAAAACGACTCGGCTGAAGGGGAACAGACTGGCTGCAGGGCACCAAGTCACGAGCGCGGCCGGCGCTTGGTCCTCGTTCTGCTACAGACACACCAGTCAAGAGTTCAGATGTCATGAAATTGAGCTTGATGAGGCCATGCAGCAGTGCAAATGTGCCCATTGAACAGTCAGTATATCCACCTATAAAAAAAAAAAAACAAAGGCCAGTGCCACCACCTTCCACTGTCATAAACCTTCAGAAGAAGGAAAATTAGCTGTTACCAGAGACCACCACGAATTAAAATAGCGACACTTTAAATCACAATAAAACACGGCAAGCTGGAAGGAGAACTCGTTACCTCGGGGAAGAGACTGTCATAATAAGTTACTATTTACACATAATAAACAAGAAAAGAAATGAAGGCACACCAAAATAATCCCAACTACAAGTGACTATAAGACACTTCACAGTGCGTGAGGAATGTTGCAAAGCAATGAAAATGGACTGTATTATTATAAGTGCTATGCCAACTGTTCCCATTAGGCTTCTGTAAAATGCTAATCCCCTAATAATCACATCGGGGGTGGCAAATCCAGGCCTCACAGCTGAGCGTTCTTGTTTACATTCATGCTGAGCTCTTCATGTGGAGATGCGGTTCGAGCCCTCAGCCCAAGAGGAGTACCTCAATGAGTCACCATGTATATACCAAAAAACAGAAAATATGGACCGAAACAAAGTGGGCAGCTTGATCTCATTTTTGTTTCTATGATCATTAAGTGAAATGTATTAGATAAACGACTAAATAAAGATGATTAAGAGCTCAGCGGCTATACAGGCTCTAGCTGGTGGACGGGATTCACCGACCCAGTTTAATTCGCAGTTTAAATCTGCTTCACAGACCACAATGGCTTAGGAGTGAAGCTGATATTCACCCACCCAAATGCAGACAGACAGACACAAGGACAACATTCATAACAGCATCAATTAACATCAAGATATTTATAGCATTTAGTGTGATGTGACGCTTTTAAATGCCTGTGTATTTCAGGCAATGGGCAATGTGCACAGTGACGTTACAGCCTGTGGGCGGGGCATTTGGGGGGGGGGCGGGGCTGGCCCCCTCTGACCCCCGCTACACCTCCCACTCACACCTCAACTCCAGTGGCCCATGGCAAGTTGCAGGCCGACGGGCGAGACCCACAGCGCCTCCACCAGGTTGTACTGGCAGTAGCCCATCCCGAAGCCGAAGGCCACGTCGGTGACGTTGTGGCGCCCCAGCAGCACTCGAGAGAAGCCCACGGTGACGGCCCAGAGCAGCACGAGCACACGCAGCGGCGCCGCCAGCACCAGGTGTGCCAGCAGGAAGCGCGCGCACAGGGCGGCCCGCGTGGCGTGGCCCGACGGGAAGGAGTAGCGGTCCACCGAGAAGGTGGCGAACATGTCCATGCGGTTGTGGGAGGGCCGGCGTCGGCGCACGATGGCCTTCACCACGCCGACCAGAACCAGGTCCAGGATGAGTGCTGGGAGGGAACACAAGTACATGGTGAGTGGGCTGACAGCTCGTCTGCAGCAGCCCAGATGAGCCGGGAGAACAGCAGAGCGGCCCTAGCAAGAGCCAGAACATCGCAACGTATGAGCAGATAGAAAGAATAAACCACCACTGCTACGTACGGCAGGCTCAAATCCTGAGCCTCACCCTACAAATACATTGTGAGCATTTATTTTTGCAGGGAAAAACAGCACAGAAGAGTGTAAAGATGTAGAAATCATACTGACCGCTTTTTACAAGGTATACGACCGGAACAACAACAGAGACCTAAATTACGAGTATAACAATGTCATAAGATCCATGGAAAATAATCCCTGACACAAATATAAAATGGGAGGAAAGGAGAAAGGCAGCCGTATGGGGGTGGGTGGACAGGGGATGCCATGGGGGGAAACAGCAGATGCACATGCTTACAGCCAACAGACAAAGCTGGGTAGGAACAGAAAAGTTCGGACTTCGGAATGGGTGGCATACGTTAAAGGGATACTGGTGAAAATAAATCAAAGCGGAAGGGAAGGATGCACTCCCAGCAGTAAAAGAGGCGAATTACCCATCAGGAGATTAAGCATGACCTCCTGGCCGGCGGCACTGTCACTCTTGTACAGGCAGTACAATACACCTGCCAGCCAGGGTATACCGTGGCCGGAGATCTCGATCAGCTTCATCAGCGGCCGGATGCTGCCCCACGACGAGTCCTCGCAGGCGCACACTCCGAGGCGCTTCGACAGCCACAAGTCAATGGCGAGCAGCGAGCTGATCGCGATGCCGACGAACGACGGGTTAAGCCGCATGCAGTCCTCCTCCGGCAGCTGCTGTGCGCCCGCAGCCGAGGGCGACGCGGCAGCCGAGGATCCCGAGGGCGAGCCCGAGCCCCTGCGGCGCGTCGGGCTCTCCGAGGCTCGGAGGCGAGCCGTCGTCGGGTCCGAGCCCTGGCGCTGAAGCAGCTGGGGCGACGGGGTCCGGCTGAGCGACATGAACTCGTAGCGCCCGCCGGCGCCGATGCTCGGGCTGCCGCCGCTGCGCCCCCCGTTACCCTTCGCTTTGGGGGAAGGCATCTTTAAATATATCTCCGTACGTCTGTCGTGACCACGCCGCAGTGGGGACTCTACGGTGCCGCAGTCTGGTTATTGCTTTCCGCGTTATTCTCCCATTCAAAGACAACAGCGCCCGTAGCACGCATTACCCGCCAGACTGTCTGCCGCAAGGGGCACGCGCACACAACATCCGGATACAAAGGCCCCTGCGTCACTTCCGTCACGTGACGGGGTCGCGCCACGTGACCGGAAGTGGAACAAAGCGAAAGCGCGCGGTTGTTGGAGAGGACAAATGCAGATTTTTTTAAACCTAAACCTGATTGTAATTACTGCTTAAATGATCTGAAATCATTTAGGAAGTCACTGATGTTAGTTGAACGCGAATCGGTCCAAAAATTGTTCACACTATTTCGCAATTTTGATTTAATTTGATGCCTTTCTGCCCCTTGTAATTATTTATTTTTATTCCTGTTGTTTTTGTTTCCTGGTTTTCAGACGTATTTTAGACATATTGTTGATATACATATATGTTGTTCAACCTGGATGTCTATGACATTTATTTAGCTTGATATTCTACCCTTGTTTGATTGTACGCATGTTAAATTTGCAAATTTCCCACTTGTGGGACTAATAAAAGATTATCTTATCTTAAATAAAGTTTGTGAAAAAAATGGAAAGAAAAATCATAATTCTTTCCAGTGATCTTATTCTGTTTAGCTAAAAGATTCATTCGGTTCCATTTGCTTAAAATGGTTAGTTATCGGATTGTCTATACTAATGTTTCTGTTAATATTTTATAATAAGCATACTGACTCCTTTCACTCGAAAGGCTTTTAATTATATTTTATATTTATTATTCTTTTATAACGGCACATGAGCTAATGTCCCCATAAACAGATCCAGTGAAGCACCTATAATTATCGTCATGTTTATGTTTTTAATATATACCCAAAAGACAACCACAAAGAATAGCTAACGTCAAAAAACATAGAAGATCATGGACTGAAAGGATGTAAAGGGGTTATTGTTGTGTTCAAGGAAATGTACTGGTACATGTATATTAGATTTCCTTACGCAAACAACTAGACCTGGGACACGTTTAGCCTGAAAATAGCGTGCAGCTGTAGTACACACGTAGAAGCAGATTAAACGTGCTTGACAGATGTCACACATTTTAAATGAATGGGGAATTCTGTAATAACAATAAAGTGTATTATTTATTACTGGAACAGCTGTTACGGCTCACTGTTGCGCGACAGCGCTACCCCTGGTCACGCCAGTACTACCACAATACATTTACATAATACATTTAACCAATTTTCCTTAAAATGAAATAATTTAATGGGGGGGTCACAAATTATGCAAACAAATGTTACGGATTCGTCTCGGACGTGTCCGTCCACCTTCTATCTGCAGAGCTAGCAAGCAGCATATCTCATATCTACCTGCACACAAGGCGAAAAATATGATTGTCACCCTCATAAAATAATACAATAAAATGATGGTTATGACCTGACACTTTTGTGAATGCAGGTCTGATACAATGACTGCTACTTCCAGGGGGCTCTGATCCAGCTCATGGTCTATTCACTCTTTTGCCATCAGATAAAGGATACAGGAGCGTGCATGCCCACTCAGACAGGAACAGCGTCTCCCCCAGAGCTGTCACTACTTGTGCATCCCACTTGCACAATCGTTGATCCTTGATCCCCCATCCAGGCGTGGGTGTGTCGGCGTGACGTGCCCGGCGACGCCGATATCACTTCCGGGTGTCGGTGCGCAGCTCCACGCTGACACACTGCAGGTTGCGCTGTCTGCTCTGTGATTTCTCGTCGATTCTTTTGCGGTTTCCAGGCCGTCCACCTTCAGCCGCAGGGATGCCGGGGTTACTGCTGGGAGACGTTTTCCCGGACTTCGAGGCGGACACCACCGTCGGGAGGATCAGCCTGCACACCTTCCTGGGGACCTCGTGAGCGACTCGTCGGGCTGGGGAACCGTTTGCTGATGGGCGTGTAGAACCAGTTTTTGCATCATGCTCATTTCGTATACGGATTACAGGTTTACAGGATTACAGGCTTATTTCGCCAGTATTTGAGTATTTCTAAATTCCCCTTTTCTTTCTAACACGGGAAGTGTTTTTGCGAGGTCTGGTTCGTCATTTTTATGTGCAGTCAGTAAATCATTATCTTTGATCTGGATTGGTTTTCCGAAACGCTGACAGAGGGTGACAAACTGCATGTACAGAGATCACGGGAGTGTTGTAGTTTATAAAGTATCCATATTTCTGCACTTTTCCCTTTTTCACGTTTGCTTTTTGCACAGCCGTTTAATTGCCGATGTCTGTCCATTTTGCTTCGACCTAGCACATTAAAACTAGACTAGCAATACTCATTAATCATGCGCATGACTAAGTCAGGAAAAGGACTAACCCAGTTGGCAGCTCGCGGCATTGAGTAATGCATCTAACAGGGAAAACACATTAAAGAGCTTTCGTGAATGGGACCAGGGCTTTTGGGCAGACCTGGATAAAAACTCACAACTGATGTCTGAGAAATGTCGGTGAAAGTCTGTAGGCCTACTGGGATGTCTACTGGTGCAGTGCTGGTTTATTACCATTCTATAAGGAACGGAAGGCTTCACCTATTAAGAGTGAGGATCACTTTAAAGTGATCACATGATCATCAGCTCAAAAACACATTTAAAAGATCATGGAACCTTCCACAAATCTGAGAGACCTACAAACTCCCTGTGAATAACGGCCTTGTTCCCTAGGTATTGCTTTTATATAATCTCATGCATTCATGGATAAAGTTAATAAGCTCTCATTAATGGAAGTTTCCTGACAAGAAACTTGGGACTAATGGCATGAGGACTTTTTGCCTTTCATTAACTTTAAAGATTAGACGGTACTTGAGAAGAATAATTCCATTGAGTCACAGCTGATGATGGGTGGAATACTTGTGAAATATCATTTTTAAAGGCTGCTGAAATTATTTGCATTTCATAAAACAACCATGAATTTAGATTTTTTTAAAATTAGTGATTTTATTGCGTAGAAATCCAGGGAGTGTAAAGGGAGATAATGGAGCAAAATATACTTTAGCTCTAGAGGCTTTGGTTTGAAAACGCATTCCGAGGATGTGGTGGGACCGTCCTTCAGGGGAACACCTACATGGCCGCCGTCTTGCTGCCTTCCAGCTTGTGAATATTTCGGGTTTCCTCTGCTGGAGCTCAGTGTTCCTCTCCCCCGCCCCACAGCTGGGGAATCCTGTTCTCGCACCCGCGTGACTACACCCCTGTGTGCACCACTGAGCTGGGCCGGGCCGCCAAGCTCAGCGCCGAGTTCAGCAAGCGTGACGTCAAGATGCTCGCCCTGTCCATTGACTCCGTGGAGGACCATCTCGGCTGGAGCAAGGTCTGTCCCCCCCCCCCCCCAGAGTGCAGTCTTCCTCAGGTTTTGGTTTCCCTTAGCCTTCATGATTACAGTTCTTATTAATCACATCTGTGGAAATATTCTAGTGGTGCTATATTTTTAGCTGCAGCAGGAAACCAATCACTGAGCAGTATTGCCCCGGACACACCCCATATCTGTGGTGATTGGATTAAATTCTTAGGTTGCTAAGCAGTGCTCGGTCACATGGTGAGTTAGAAAACGGAACGCCTCATTGGGGCGTTGGGTCTGGAAAGGTTGCTGGGTTGATGAAGCCCTTGGGGGGTGTCGGGGATAGTGGGGTGTAATCACGAAGGCTATCACCAGATTCACAGCTGCAGCTGCTCATTCCAAGCTTGAAACCTTATATTGTCATTTTTTTAAAGTCTGTTAATGGACTTTTGGCCGTTTATGAAGTGTTTGTGATCCATTTAAGTTCCGGTAATTTCACACGACTGTTGATGAACATGTCTCATCTGCTCGGTAATTTGATTTGGATTTTCATGGGGATGTGTCAAAGTTTTTGGATTCCTGTGTAAAAATAATAGATATTTGGCAACGATCTGCCCATGTCTCTCCTAGGGCAGTAGTGTAGTGCGGGGGTGAAGATAGTCCTGCTTTTCAGCTATTTGGTTTCTTGTAATTTAAATCCTTTCACTCCCTCGTTAGAATTACAATGTTCACACTGTGTGTGTGTGTGTGTGTGTGTGTGTGTGGTGGTACCTTGCTACTAAATTAATAGCGACCATTTTGGAAAGGTGACTATATAATTGTGTAGCTCGTTAGGAGGGTTAGTGCCTGTAGTCGGAAGGTTGCTGGTTCGAATCCTGGGCTTAGCAGACCCAATGCTGTCATTAGGCCCTTAGACCCCCCAGCTCTGAGGATGCTGCATGCTGGCTGGCCCTGCACTGTGACCCCCTCCAAGCTTGCTCTCACCATTATATAAGGTCCTTCCCTCTTGTGGAGAGGGAGATGGGACTGGCAGGAAGATCATGTCCCCACGGGGCTGGCAGGAGTATGACTTCTACTGCCGTCCATGTCGCCCTCCAGCTGACCTGATTTCATGTGCTCTTGCTCGTTTATACGTACTAGTTTCTCGCCACTGGTGCCGCTTTGTTAAACTTCCCCTCGTTTGTGCTCTTAAGGACATCCTCGCCTACAACAACGAGGCTTCCTGCAATGCCCTGCCCTTTCCTATCATCGCGGATGACAAGCGGGAATTAGCAGTCAAGCTGGGGATGCTGGACCCGGACGAGAAGGACAAGGATGGCCTGCCACTAACCGCACGCTGTGTGAGTCCGCTACCCTGAGCGCCCCCTCCTGGCCCGACACGGGAGAACGGCCTGAGGCCTTTAACTTAGGAGAGCCTTGGTGTTCCTCCAGTGCTTGTTATGAAGTCTGTTTTCCATACATATGTATGTGTGATGTGAAGAGCACTCTGGTAACTGGTGATCTTCCCGGATATATAAAATGTCTCCTGACTAGATAACCATCAGTGTAACTGTGTAATGACCATAACCAATACCGCTAGTGAAGACAGATATGATGTGAGGTAATGAGTTGATAACAAGATCGAAGATGAGACCCCAGGAAATGGTAGCCAAAGGTTAACTGACCTGCTATGTTGACACTTTTGATGACCCTGCTGGCGGTAAGCGTGCCACATGCTCACCTGACACAGGTGTTTGTGATTGGCCCTGTCGCAGGTGTTTGTGATTGGCCCTGACGCAGGTGTTTGTGATTGGCCCTGACGCAGGTGTTTGTGATTGGCCCTGACAAGAGACTGAAGCTGTCGATCCTCTACCCGGCCACGACGGGGCGCAACTTTGACGAGCTGCTGCGGGTGATCGACTCGCTGCAGCTGACCGCGCAGAAGCGCGTAGCGACGCCGGTGGATTGGAAGGTAACCGGTGCCCCCTCCTGGCGTACCGTGCTCGCCTGCTTTCGGCCTCGAGACACGTTCCGCTGAAACCTCATCGTTATTGTCCAGTAACTGGGGGAAATGTCAAACTTAAAAATTGGCCCTGCATGTGTAGTAATCCCGTTCCTTTGTTCCTCTCAGCCCGGGGACAACGTCATGGTTGTTCCAAACCTCTCTGCAGAAGAGGCTGCATCCCTCTTCCCCTCAGGTGTCACCACCAAAGAGCTGCCGTCTGGAAAGAAGTATCTGCGATACACCCCGCAGCCATGAGGGGGCTCTAGAGAGCCAGCCTTACTGCACCCGACCATCGCTGAGACGACGTAGAGCACTTAACGAAGAGCAGGGTCCCAAATCTATCCACTGTGCTGCCTGTAACCTTCTCTCTAAACTGAACATGGACACATCACTGTGCCTTAGCCAGATATATTTACAGCAAGCCTGTTCATACTAATGGTAAGTCAATGGAAAAATTTCTGTACTGGGAATATACTGCATCCATAATATTCTTCCAGCTCACATTTACTCAATTCTGCTATAGCCTGTATATTAGTTAGGGTTTTTTTCTGGCTGTAACCTGCTGATGGGTGGGACTAAGGAATACATCATTAGGTCCCGCCCTCAGTGCTCTTACCGTTCACCAATAAACTGGGTGTGCTTGCATATTAATGATCATGACTTGCCTGAGTATCCTGTAATATAAATTAATAAATATTTTGATTCCTCAAAGTTTTGGAGCGTCTACGTAGTGTTTTGGATTATAGGAAGATGGTGTCAGCGTAAAAGTCTTTTTTAGCAAGGAATGTCAGGAGTGATTCTTTGGAAGTGGTCTTTGCACACTGGCACAGGTTCAAAGTTCAAGTGAACCTATTTCCTGCTGGGGAGTGTATACAATGTCCCTGGAGTTCAGAGCACCTCTGACTCGCCTCGGTGCCAGGATCACATGGACGCTCTTGGCCAGCAAGCCAAGCATGTTCTACCACACTGGCGCTGATGATCTTTTGGGTTTTCTCAGGATCAGCTGTGAAGGAAACTATTTTAAGCTGCCTTTGATGCTGAGATGCACGGCTTCCACTAGATGGCAGTAGGTCACCTTGCAGCCAGGCGTCGCTCTTATTGGGCTTCAGGAGAAATCTAACATTACTATGTGTACCTGCGGTGGAGAAATGAGCCTGTCCCTTTAAGTCATACTTTCAAACTCCTAGTTTGTAGACACTGATGCATTAAGGTTATATGTTTCATAATTTTTTTTTAATAAACATTTTGATTAGAATATTTGATATCTTTCATATAACTTGGCTAAGAGGGAAAGGCTCACAAATCGCACATGTAAAATATTCTATTAAAACAGGCGAGCACACAATGTAGAAAAATGGTCCAACATTACATTACTAATTGAAAATGCTTTTGTCCAAGGCCACATACAAGTGTGGAAAGCTTTGGGGTCAGATAGCTGGGTCCACCAGCATCCCATGATATAATTACCCTGCCGCCATGAGATTTAAACACACAACCTTCTGGATACAGGTACAGAACCCTAACCCCCTGAATGCCATCATTACCAAACACATCCACATAGAAGTTCCCACTTGCAGCAGTCCCGTGTTCTGGCTTTCCCAGGCATCCCAAGACTCAGTTTAACAATAGGAGGACTGTCCATCCTCTATGTAACAATAAGGAGACTGTCTCGCCAAGAGGTGCTGCTGCTGCTGGTGATGAGGCCCATCGATCCCGCTCACAGCTGCTTAACCTTAAGTGGCAGTTAGATGGATATATAAAAACTCTCTGGATTGCAACGCAAGGATCACTTGGTTCAGGAAACGGCTGAGGAGGGGTGTGGATCCAAGCCGACGAGAGCTGTTATTATACAGCAGATGGGGCTGCTTTGACAAACTCTCAGCCCACTTTTAAATGACTCTCATATACATTTGTAGACGTCACTGGATTGTTCTTCCTGCTGTGCAATCACTGCTTTCTAGCTTAGGCTTCTGGATCACTGCGACCCTGCACAGGACAATAAGTTATGGAGAATGGATGAATTATCTCCTTCATTTATGTGTCCCACGGAACAGACCCATCCATCTTCTAACTGCATATTCTGAACATTGTCATGGGGGTGAGCTAAATGGGACGCGAGGCTGGAAAACACCCTGGATGGGATATGCACACATGGACAATAATGGACACACACTATGGTCAATTTAGGGATGCCACTTTGCCTTATTGCATGAAGGAAACTCACAGTTCAGATGCAGGATTCAAACCTCCAACACTTGAGATGAGATGCAACAGCGCTCTCCTGAGACTGGGGGCCTCTCTTTGATGCTTCCACTTTTTGCAGACGTTGCTTTCCAATCCCACTTATTCAATCCCGACATATATGATAAAAATGTACCTTACACTGTTAAAAATGTCCCACAGAAACTCATGTGTAGAGCCTGGGAACAGTCGCTTGTCAAGGCACCCAAAGACCGACCGAGCCACGATTAGCTGATCATATCACTTTATTTTGCTGAGTATAAATCCTGAATGCATGGTGATAATATCTGAGACCACTGTCTGCAAACCGGTGCCATTATCAAAGTGCAAACACAGCTGCAATGTGAATAACACACTTCGGGGGATCACCACCACCAACCCCCACCCGCCAAATCTATCACTCAAACACAGCAACTGGCTTTTGGTTTGACCTGAACCTCGAACTTGCCACCCTTCACCCCGGCTGCAGATCAAAGCATCGCGTTCATACCGGTCTGACTGATGACCATCAGTATGGCAGAAACCCTCTGAATGCTCCATGTGACCCCAGTGCCTGGGAGCTCCTCATGGAGGCTGTCCGGCATCCGGGTCTCTAACGGAGTAGAGAGCAGGACCGCCAGTGGCTTTGGATGGCGGGACTTCTAGGTAACGGTGAGTGAGATATGACCCAGCTACAAAAAAAATACCCCAGTCACAGCTAAAATAAACAGCCCCCTAAAAGTAAACATTTGACACATAAATCAGTGACTCGTGATTAAACTGGCCACTTGGTGTCTGTTAAAGACTCATAGGATTTGCATAGAAAATAAATCTGCTGTAAAGCTGTGGAAACGCTGAGCGGGGAGAATAAGCTTTTCAGGAGAGATCCATCAGGCAGCACTCAGGACGGTGTCCTCCCCGAGCACGCCGAACAGACAGCGAAGGTCTGGAGTGCGTCATTAGCTCAGGATGACCCCGAGCGTCAGTGGGGGAATAAGAGGCCTTTGTTCCGTGGAACCAGGGCGGGAAATAAGCCAGGAGCCCTTGGCCGCGCGCGGTGCTGTTGCGGCTGTCAGGATCCCGCCAGTCACTGGCTGCCAGCGGCAGGGCCTGCACAGCGCCTCCTATCAGCCCGTGGCTGTCTCCCATAGCGCCAGTGAATGTAAAAAGGCTCTGAAGCTGGAGCGTGAAGGCGGACGGTCAGCAGGGCTGCCTGTAAGGAGGGAGAAAGGGGTAGACATGGTGGGGGGGCCCACCTCAGCAAAAATGAATCGGCCCGTCAGCAAATTTAACCATCAGCCCCCCAACCCTGACAGATTTTGCCGTCAGAACCCATTAAAATTTTGCTCCGAAAGTGGTTGGGCCGGCCTGGGTATGGGGATGGGGGGGTCATTGAGTAGAATTTTTTTGGGGCCTGGCTGTGTCTTCATGCAGCCCTGACGGTCAGAGGAGTGTACAGCCTGATGGGAGGAAGCCAATCGGACTCAACGAAGGCAGAGATGGAGAGCGGGTGACAGTGGCTGGCTCCGGTGGCAGTCTGTTCCTGTAATGAGGTGAGGGGGTGCCCATAGATGGCTTGTGCGTTCCCTTGTTATGCTAATGCTGACTGTAGTGATGGACAGGCTGGAAAAGGCAGGTGGGGAAGCTATACAGAGGGTAAGCATGCAAGCAGACCTGAATGTAGACGTATGTTATTGTTGATGTTGCAGAATGCTGACTCTGCATGCCTAACACGAAAGATCAGCCCCTGGCGCCGATGCTTGGATGTCATGTTGAGTTGGTTGCATGAGGATAACCTTTCCACGCACTAGTATAACTTAAGTGCATGAGTATAACCTTATTGTGTATGAGTACAACCACACTATGTGTGAGTATAAGCTTACTACATGTGAGTATAACTTTATTGTGTATGAGTACAACCACACTATGTGTGAGTATAAGCTTACTACATGTGAGTATAACCTTATTGTGTATGAGTACAACCACACTATGTGTGAGTATAAGCTTACTACATGTGA
>JAODKN010000035.1:18162219-18173087 GCA_026774425.1 Petrocephalus zakoni | reverse complement strand
TGAGTATAACCTTATTGTGTATGAGTACAACCACACTATGTGTGAGTATAAGCTTACTACATGTGAGTATAACCTTATTACATGTGAGTTTAACCTTATTGTGTATGAGTACAACCACACTATGTGTGAGTATAACCTTATTGTGTATGAGTACAACCACACTATGTGTGAGTATAAGCTTACTACATGTGAGTATTACCTACATGTGAGTATGACCTTACTATGTGTGATCATAATCTAACTTATGTGTACTATATGTGAGTGTGTCTGTGCCCGGTGATGGACTGGCATTCATCTAGGGTGGACCCCAGTCTTGTGTCCCGTGCTTCCTCAGACAGTGACCCTGAAAGGGATAGGTGGTTAAAAGCTGGATGGAAGGCAAGAGCTGTATCAGCAAGTGCATCACGTATGAGGCCAGGAGTGCAGGTAAGTCTGCCCAGCTGCTGCTAGCATGTGAGTTTGTGTTTACATGTATACAATATCCAGCTACATTTGTGTGTGTTTCCAAGACTTTGGTTAGTATCAGTAGCAAAGCAGGGCAGGCTACAGGGCAGCATTTGGACACGTATCTCTGTTTATCTATTAACCGCACTCTGTTTTTCCCATGTTGGGTGCCAGGTATCGGCTTCCGCACCTGAAACTGCACTGACCCGCAGGGGAGCGAGAGAACCAGGCATCCCGGCAGAGCGCTGAACCTCAGCGAGCGCCTTCCCGTCCTCTCACTCGCTGTCTCTCTCTTTCTGTTATCTACTACACTCCCTCTCATCTCTGCCTCTCAAACACCCTCCACAAAATCCTCCCATTTATTACTTCAGACAAACATAAAACTATTTGCAAAGCTCGACTTTCATCTGCTCTGTAGTGTTAAATACGAAACGTGCTGCTGTACCATTCTGACGTACCAGTGCACATTTTCGTTGTCTGTGTTTCACTGTACTTTAATCGTTTGATCGATGTCTGGCATTTCTTTGCCGCTGTTTCGTCTGGTTTCAGCACATTTGTTTTTGAATTATGTGGTTTCGCCGTGCCGGGGCATTCAGCCACGTGACATTCCAACTCCCATTACGGGGAATTCCAGTGTCCAAACATTAATCCCGTTGTCCCAGTGTTTAGATAACAGCACCATTAACGGACCCTTGGATCACGTTAGCTTTTCCTTAATGGAGATCTTTGTAACCGCACGCCGAATCTCTGCCCTGAAAGCGCGCTGCCCACGCCCCGCCAACCTCCCACGCTGCCCCCTATCTGCTCTGCTGGAATGTGGGAAAACAACCTAGCTGCAAACAGGCTGTTTTGATTTAGCCATGAGCAATCGCAGGTCTGTGGTACCTTGACGAGGAATTAGCCGCCTCTGGAATCTTGGCATTCTTGGGAGACTTTAAAGGCCTTTTCCCCATGAATTACTTTATATTGCTGGAAAACTGGTCACCATTGCCGACCCCCCTTCTAAACCGAAATGTCTGCAGACCTGGAGGAGGCCGGAATCTGTTATCCATCCCAATACTGACTGTGATGTCTCCAAGCTGGACACTGATTTTCGTGGCTCTAATGTCCGAATCACGGAGGCCTTAAGCACAATGGAACAAGGAGCCAGACCGAAACCCACATACAAATATACAGAAAATATCTTCATCCTGGCCAAGGTACCACAACAGCTAATTATCTTATACAGCTCTGTACAGCAACACATGAAAGTGCTTAACATGAGAAGGATTTTCACATGCAGAGGGGAGAAACATACTCATGCAATTCCCATGGATGCCTGCTGGGATCCTTAAACATCAAAAGAGTCCCCCCCCCCCCAACTTTTCTCATGTTAAGATTAAGCAGGTACTGTCACATCAAAACCCAGCTAGGCTTCCAAACACCAGCAAGTCTAGGTTGTTTTTTCCCAAGGAATATGTCATAAATATTTAGGTCATAAATATTTAGGCCTAGACCTAGACTGAATCAGCGAGGCTCTTGGTGGGATGGGCCCAGTTCACCTTCTTTAAGTGTTTAACTGAACAACACTTGGTGCTATTATTACCACAGGGAAAGTGGGATGTGGGCAAATTCCAGTCTGCTGTATTAAAATAGCAGCTATCAATGACTCTTTTAATCACCAGCAAGCTCTACATGCTGGTCTATTGATATCTGTTTCCGTAAACAAGTAAGGTATTATTCTAACAGTAAACATCACATTTTTTTTAGTAATACCTAAACTTAGTTATTAGTTTACTATAATTAACTAATTAACTAGTGTTGTTGCTGGTTTTCCATTGCATCAGTTTTCCATAACAATTCACTGTGGTTTCTTGGTGAGCCTGTACCCTATCACAGGTAGCAGGGTATGGAACATTCTGGTTGGGATGTTGGTCCATTGCAGGGCATGCCTTACATGCTACAAGCAGTTTAGAGACACAAAATCAGATAACTACCCCCCACACAGATGCCCAGGAACAGCATGTGTCTTATATCTTTGGACCAATGTGCTTGTAATCAGAAGGTCAGTGGTTCAAATCCCAGGGCTGGCAGAGTGATGTTACTGTTGATCCCTTGAGCAAGACCCTTAACCCCAAATTACTTTAGGGATTGGCTGACCCTGCTTTCTCAAAAATTAAATGTCACTTTGGATAAGAGCAACATATGACCGTACAAACATGTAATCTATAAGCACAACCCACACTGGAAAGACTTTAAGCTGGGTACAAATGCCAGTAAGAGGCATTATTAAGTGCTGGATATATTGAATTTCAAATGGTGCACTTTTAAATGATGATCATTCACCATGAGGAATCTGTTTATGCATTTTATCCGCATGACTTGCCAGTTGAGTCAAATGGTTATGCAATAATTTGAAAAACACAGGCCTGTTACGCTAAAACAGGCCTGTTGCACATGATGTAAAGTAGGCCTTTAATTTAAGGACCTGGGCATGTAAATAGGTGGTTGTGGTACCACATGACATCAAACAACTTCAGTTCAAGATCAAAGGATGCCAGTAGAGTATCTAGAGTGGTTTACCTGACAGAAGGCGTAGGAACCATGAAGCCGAATCAAGGAGAACATCTAATATCAGCACATGGGGTGGTGAGAAAGCTCTGAGTCATCTCCGAGTTTGCTAAAAGGCAAATGCATGTGCAGCATTTATTCCAGTACCAATCCCCTGCAGAGGACTCCATACATCTCCATACAGCGAAAGGTTGAAAGAGAAGTCGGTAACACTTTACTTGAGGGGCCACAAATCATAGTAATAATAGTAATAATAGTAATAATACCTCATTCACTGCTGAAGTACTAATCATGAACATGAATTAGTTAATTATTAACTAATGAACTAACTAATGAAGTTCCTCCAAAGAATACACGAATCGTCATCATTAATTAATGATGAAGTAACGCATAGTTAATGGTTAATTAATGCATTTACTAAGCATGTATTACTGCATTATTTGTGGCCCCTCAAGTAAAGTGTTACCGAGTCAAAACTTAAATGTAATTGAAATCTAAATGGGTTAGGATTAGTTTAATCCAAACTGAAATCTACATGGTGTGTCCAATAGCTCCACTCTCCAAAAATGTCCCACCCTAATCCTGACTCTGCTGATGTTTCTGCGCGGCTTTAAATGTGTAAGTAATATATAATATAATGCTGGTTTAACCTCTTCTTCGCTCATTTTTTTTTTCACCTACCCAAGCGAAAAGCATGTTAAGAAAGGCCGACGTTTCACACCTACTGTCTGTGAGGGCAAGCCATCAAACCACAAAGAGGTTGACAAAGAAAAACTGCAGGAAAGTCGGTCTGGCATGGTTCTCACACCTTAACGAAAGAGGGTGACAAAAACATGCATGCAAAACCAGTGCTGAGTATGATGCAGTTTAATAGCGATAATAAAACCAGCACCACTGTCATTGAGCTATGGTACTCAGCTAGGTATGCAGCATTGTGTAATAATAAAACCAGCACCACTGTCATTGAGATATGGTACTCAGCTAGGTATGCAGCATTGTGTAATCAAGTTTTTGTTGCCTTTTCTCCACTGGCAAGGAAAGGCATGGCATGGGATTTATAGAGGCAAATCTGTCCCTGCACACAGATTTTTTTTGTCCTTTACATATTTAATATCGTTCCTTTTCTGTTTGTTGAGTGCTTTTCCTCTCCAGTCTGGTAATGTTCCATTGGGTTCAGATCCAGGGATCATTATGGGTAGTTCTGAGTCGGATGGGTTTTTTTGTATGTTTAGGGCTGGTCTGGTTGTGCCAGGCAAGACCCAGTGTCTCGCTACAGGGAACATGGTGTCTGGCCATGATGGTGCCAGCTGCCAATGTCTGTGATCTTAACAACGGACAAGGGACTTTCGGGGACCAACTTGGGCCTAGGCGGACGCTGTGTGTCGCTGACAGTATAAGGTCCCTTTCAGGGCCCACACAGTACTCTGGTGTGTACTTCTGACAAGCTAACATTTTCTGCCATCAGACCATAACATGCAGTTGTAATTATGAAACCGATGCAGTTTAATGAACTCAAGTCACCTCTGTGTTGTCCGGAGCTCCGAGACATTTCCTCTCGCATCCCCTTTCATAACAGCTGGGTGACGGGGGCTGCAAACGAAAAGTGTTTCTGGAAACTTTGTGATCATAGGATGGCAGACTGCTGTGCAGATCTTTGTCGCCTTTGGTTTCATCTCTTCTTCTTCAACCAACTGTCCCAACGCCAAACCTCTTCCCACAGCAAAACCAAACAACAGCCCAGCAGTTATACATTTGTACGGCTTTTATGGATCTTTGGTATACATGTCTGGAACTGCAGAATTCAGCATCCCTTTTGTCCAGTGCTGGTCAACTCATTATGTGGCATAGTGGGCTATTTAGGGTGTCATCTTCTTGTGGGGCACTGACTTGGCAAACTGATCTCAATTTGTCTCAGACAGTGAAGCTTACCTAGGGTGCCACATGAGCTTCGACTGGTATTGCATTTACCAACTCGATTCCTGGATCTGTGTCTCTCATTACCCTCACAGCCAGCCTTTCACCACATTTATGGTCAGTCTTGCACCGTGCTTATGGCTGGTTTTTCACCATCCTCTCACATCCAGTCTTTTACCACACTCATTGCTGGCCCTTCAACACGTTCACGGCTGGCCTTTCAACACGCTCAGGGCCAGCCCTTCACCGTGCTCACAGCCAGTCTTTTACCACGCTCGTGGCTGGTCTTTCACCACGCACACAGCTGATCAGCCTCAACCCTCACTGGTCTTTCACTGCATTCACAATTGGTCTTTCACCACACTCACAGCCCATCATTCTCAACCCTCACTGGTCTTTCACTGCACTCACAGTTGGTCTTTCACCACACTAACAGCTAATCATTCTCAACCCTCACACCTGGTCTTTCACCACACTCACAGCTAATCATTCTCAACCCTCACACCTGGTCTTTCACTGCACTCACAGTTGGTCTTTCATCATGCTCATGGCTGGTCATTCGCAACACTCACGACTGGTCATTCACAACACTCACGACTGGTCATTCACAACACTCACGACTGGTCTTTCACCATACTCACACTGGTCTTTCACCATGCTTACATACTGGACATTGGAGGGATCGCTCTGCAGATCCTTAACCTTGAACAGAACCTCAAATAATTATGTTGAGGCTACTATATATAAATTGTATGTACTTCAAAATAATTGTTTTCATTAAATTTTATTTGTTATTTAATCATTTTTTCAAGGGTGTGAAAATTGTGCTCTAGATAGTAACATATATAAAAATGAAAAGCAGATTTATACGTGTGAAATGTATGTATCTGGTGTATCTGCTTTACACACCTGTATGTTTATATAGTTTTACATTTGTGTGTCTTGCTTCGCAGGTTGAGTCTTCAGTGTGACCGGAGCGCCTCAGTATCGTGGGTGCGCCATTAGAACTTCAAGCAAATAACCTCACATGTGCATTTATATGACACACCTGGGACTCAATAAATACTGCACATCATGCTTGTTAAAACCAGCCTTGGCTGTATTTGAGAAATGATTGGACTCTACTCCTTACAAAACCTCAGCAACGGAAAACAACATGCTGACAACTCTAGCCTAGCTAACAGCAAGAGTCACGTGCGTTAGATGATGGGATGCGTGCAATTTCCATACCGTTTCTTCTCTAACTCTTTGATCACGGTCTATACCAAATAGTCCTACTAGTATTTAGTAACTAAGGGGCAATGCCATTTTTCTGGGTCTTCAAAACATGGACAGAGGGTTTTGGAAGGGAAGAAATGGGTTGTTGGGGATATTATTTTGGTTTTGGAGTGGATTCCTAACCATATTCAGGCACTTTGGAACTAAAAAACAGAAAATCACTAACAAGAACAGGGTGGCTGCACAGGAATTTTGACATGAGGTCGCACGCTGCAGGCTCTGGACCAGTTTAACCACAGAGAAGTTCAGAGCTGTTTTATGCATTTTTATCCCAATAATGGAACAGCGGGCTCACAGGGACCAATCAATTAAACTCATGATCGTAAAAAGAAACGCTAGGAAAAAAAAATCACGAGACAGACAAAAAAAAAATAAATAAAGCTTTTCCGAGGCAAAGAAGTTTGAGGAAGAGCTTTTTGGATTCGGAGTGGCTCACGAAAGCTGCGTCGGAGACATGGGCTCAGAAAGATTTGAAAGATTTAAGCGGTAATCGGTAAACAAGCTTTTGGATTAACGAAACCTCAGGAAAATCCCGGGAGAGATCATTCTCCTGGAATGTAGGCCCTGGGCACTTTTTGGGGAAAGCAAAACAGATTAGTGTGTGTTAGGACGCGTATGATAAATCTCAGCTTTGCTTAAATCAATCCCGTGGGCCTGATCAAGAAGACAGGGGTAGAAATGTGGATGGAAACCCCCTCATCTCATTGATTTAGCGCAGGAGTGGGGAAGTGAAATGGCGCGTGACAGCCGGGCCCCTCGTTGTGACAATGCACCGGCTCCTTGCCTGAGCTGAATCGGCTAAACGGCCGCTGTGGCTGGACTAACATCAGCCCAGCTTTGGGTGGACGGGGTGTTGCGTCTTAAGCTGGAGACTAAATGGCTATTTTACGGTTTTCCAGTAAGCACATAAGGGGGCATTATTAAGTGACAGTTTCCCATTTAATGTCGCTGCCTTGGTCACCAGCATGTTGCCCGCTTGGGTCCCATCCCAGTTTCTCCCTTTACTGGCACTTCCCGTTTCTCCCCTTTACTGGCACTTCCCATTTCTCCCCTTTACTGGCACTTCCTGTTTCTCACCTTTACTGGCACTTCCCGTTTCTCCCCTTTCCTGGCACTTCCCGTTTCTCCCCTCTCCAGGCACTTCCCGTTTCTCCCCTTTCCTGGCACTTCCCGTTTCTCCCCTCTCCAGGCACTTCCCGTTTCTCCCCTCTCCAGGCACTACCCGTTTCTCCCCTCTCCAGGCACTTCCCCTTTCTCCCCTCTCCAGGCACTTCCCGTTTCTCCCCTTTACTGGCACTTCCTGTTTCTCCCCTTTACTGGCACTTCCTGTTTCTCACCTTTACTGGCACTTCCTGTCTACATTTTCAGATATAGAGATAGAAGAAATTTGGATGAATGGAAGTTTGAAAACAACATCGTTCGTACTCCCCGCAATGCCTGCTTCTTGTACTATTTCTGCCTGCAGCCTATGTAAATAAAATATATGACTGTGTAATACATCTGTTTGGCATAAAAAGATTAAACATGTCCTGTGCACTCCGAGAAATCCCAGGTTAAGTCAGGTAATGTTACACCAACACCTAAACTGATCGCTAATGTCACCTAACACAGCTAACTTCATTCCCGTTTGGGTTTTGGAGGATGTCCGAGAGCGAGTGGCATCAGTGCAAACATAGTGAAACAAGGATAAAAATGAAATGCTGAATGATGACTACTCAATTTAGGAAGTGGCTAGGTTAAGCCCCTATTTCCCTGATTCAGCAGAGCATGTGTCTGGAAGGTGCGACTCCTCTC
Organism: Petrocephalus zakoni; assembly: GCA_026774425.1. Taxonomy (NCBI): domain Eukaryota; kingdom Metazoa; phylum Chordata; class Actinopteri; order Osteoglossiformes; family Mormyridae; genus Petrocephalus; species Petrocephalus zakoni. The sequence goes on along the minus strand of JAODKN010000035.1, from coordinate 18,165,107 downwards.
ATACAGATAAAGGCTGTCCTGAGTCAGGCCGAAGCAATCGATTACAGCATGATTCCCCCCTAAGTAAAAACACCCCTTGCACTGAGGTCCACCCCAGTTTTAACGCGCCGTTGCACATGTCAGTCCTTTGGGATCTGCTGATTGGTGCTGCGCCTTATAATGTGTGCTTCCTCCACATTACAGAGCAGCCGGATGGAGGCGTATCTGAGAGGCTTTCCTGCCCAGCTCTGTTTACTGGCCGTCAAACCGTCCTTACTGCCCCATCTACGACTCACCCGCAGCGGTCAGCTCCTGCCTGACCTCTGCGGCTATTTCTGCCTGACATTTAGCCCAGCGAAAGGCCACAATCTTGGCGGCTGCCCTGCTCCCCCTGCACCCCCTGCTCCCCCCTATCATCCGTCTCCCGCTCCTCTTAAACTGCGGCGATATGCATCACGAGGCCCCGCCAGCTTAATTACTCCTGCAATCTGCCAGAGAGCTAAAAGCCCCTCTTTCTCAAGCATGGGGTTTTTAAGGGGGGGGGGACAAAGGCTGACTGCCCCACAGACAGTTCATTGGGGGAAATTAAATCTGCATCTGTTTATACTTGTACGGAAATGGATATGGGTCAGGCATGGCAGTAAATCAGCATAGTTCTGGAACGATCCTGGGGTGTAAACCTCCTGCACGAGCCAGCTGGGCGAAGGCACTCGATAATAAACAGATGTGTTTGCACGCAGCTCACACGCACACGCACACACACACACACACACACACAGAAAACAAAGACATTCCCCCATCGGGCAGGTAAGCTAAGCATGAAGTTCCCTGGCAGTGTCAGACATGCATTTATTATGTGATTTATAGATTGTAAAACCTCGCGCCAAATCCCTGTGAACGTGCTTCTATGGACATGATTTGCTCGCTCGATGAAGGATGTACAGTATACCTTGATTTTATGCCGTTTTGGCTTCCCTGCCGGGTCTGGCATCTCGCATGCCCCCCCCCACCCCCCGCGACTGAGGCCGGCTCTTGTGACAAAATGTACTGGGCCAGCTTTGGAGGAGTTTGGTTTAGCGACAATGCCCGGCCGTAAAACAAAGTGTCAAGGTACAGGAAGTTCCTCGTCTAAAAAAACGCCTGGGGGGGGGGGGGGGAGGCCACACATTGAAGTGGGGTGACGGCACTGTGATCACAGCTGGATCCAAGCCAGCATCACCGGATCCACCGATACCCGAAACAAGGTGGTCGGGTCCGGTCCAGTCGTCTGTGTGTCAGGGCACCCAGGGTGAATTCCGCAGAAGCCTTGTGACTTTTCATCAAGGATCGGGCCTAAAAATAGGAGCCTGGGAGATTCGGCAGGGATTTCCCATCACAGACGTTTCAAATCCCACCCAGAGCCAGCCCGTGTTTACCAGCTTACTTATTTATAACAGGATTACAGGCAGAATTCGATTTGACCAGGAGCCTGGCCTGCTAATGAAACACAAACACATTCTAGGGCACAAACCTTCTGAATGCATTTAAGACATTTACTTTTAAAACTTAAGTTAGAAACTCATGAATATTCTGAAGATTCTACACTGCTGTTGTCGTATTATATGTACACAGGCAACTTTAGTTTTATTTGTCACATACATGGCTCCAGGGGGGTATTCCACAAACCAGGATTTCCCAGTTAGCAGGATAACTTAAGCCAAACGTGAAAACCGTCCAATAGGAAGAGAGGTAAGTGACATTCCTAATTCCTAAATATTTGGCTTAAGATATCTGACTAATGCAGAGGTTCTACTTTGTGGAACACGACCAGGACTGTGAAGCAGGGTTCGTAAGTATAAAGCCACAAGACACTAGACATTAGCCATCAAACCAAAATCAGAAATTTTCACAAGTGGTGTGCAATTTTCAGTAAGCTGACAAGTTGTGGTACAAAGGGACAAAAGAATAAATAAGTCAGTATTTATATATGTAAGTTGTTGGTATATTGGTTGGTATAGGATGATGGTACAAGTTGTCAGTCTCGTCCCATCCCGCCCCCCCCCCTCCCCCCGAAGCCCCAAATGAGTCAGAGTTGCCCCGAATCTGCAGGCCGCAAACTGCCCTGGTTCCTGCCCTCTGTGAAATCTCTGTCCACCCCCTGGCCCATAGCAGAAAACTTTGTCTTGTAAATAATAATAATAAATAATAATAATAATAAATACTTCATTTATCTTTGTGGGAAAATTCTCATGTGCCACCTCATGTGGTACCCAGGGAGCTGGGGGGTAAGGGCCCACAGATATGAAGAAGCTGGACTCAAACTGGCCAAACTTCCCAATCACAAGCAAGGAGGCTTAACCCACAAAGCAGTGAAAAGCTTGCCCTGGAACACTGGAAATAATAGCAAAGTGAAGTCTAATATATCATGGCTCATCACATTGCTTTCACTTTGACTGCGAGGCGATTCACCGTCTGTTTTGCCGTGGACGTTGGATACTGTCTTCAGTAGGATATTCAAGGACAGTGACAAAAACAGTTTTTCTGGTGCTTCTCATGGAGAAGCAGCTGTTTTGGTGTGAGGAGACAGAGCTGAGAGAAGGCCCTGAGGAGAGAGAGAGCCCTATCTCACTCCATGCCGGTTAAAGTGAACAATCGGCTTCTTCTTATTTTGTGAATGATTCTCATGTAAAACTATCACTGGTAAGCATTCAGTGGCAAGAAGAGAAGTAGTGTTGCCCTTTTTTTTGGGAACTGACTGGGAAATATACAGATCTGTCCTGGCATGTAGGTGCACATAGGCGAGAGCTTTTTATCAGGGAGGTGAAGACTCCTGGCAGGGATGTGGGGTTAGAGGAAGACTCCTGGCAGGGATGTGGGGTTAGAGGAAGACTCCTGGCAGGGATGTGGGGTTAGAGGAAGACTCCTGGCAG
>JAODKN010000035.1:18129487-18140330 GCA_026774425.1 Petrocephalus zakoni | reverse complement strand
AAATGTCCCCACAAGGTAGAAAATAACTGGTTTTTATCACACTGTGGGGACATTGGGTCCCCACAACGTAACATAAACATGTCCACACACACACACACACACACACGCACACACACACAGAATCACGTACCTGTCGACCCAAAGACATTTTCACACTTCTACTTTCTTGTTTGCATCCATAGATTTTTATAAAATTGAAGTTTCTCCAAATGGGGACCTGAAAAAAGTAAGGAAGTTTAAAGGAAGTTTCCTACACTCTGGGGACATTTTGGTCCCCAAATGTGATCTATGCAAACCCCCCCACACACACACAGTGACCCACCTAGGGAGAGCATCAGAGGTAAGGGTGGGTGGCCAGAGAGGCCAAGGTTGGGAAGCTAGTGTCACCCTGTTGCCGGTTGCATCAATCTTCCATGGCGATAAGTGGCACTGAGAGAATGAATGAAATGTGGTTTGGAATGAGAAGCAGCCAGATTCAGCTTGTGGAGCCACTAGGAGGAGCTTGGAGGTGGTATCACCTTGGGGGGTCGTCAGCTTGGAGTGTCATCAGCCTGGAGCTTTCATCTTCCTGTTCTTGCTGTTGATACTGGAGTCTTGCTAGCAGGACCACCAGGCTGCCCTGCGATTCCAAAGTAACTTGGAGGAAAGATCACATTCTCTTTCTCCTGTTTTCACTATGAGAAGTCTGTGGAAAGGCAAAGTCTTATTCTGTGACCTGTGCTATCTGGAATACATGGATACATCCAGCAAGGGCCCATTGACTGATCCATCCATCCACCCATCCACCCATCCATCCATCTATCCATCCATCACTGTACAGCTATACAGTTTATGCAGTATAGCTAAATGGATGGATGGATTCCAGTCGTATGTCTTTAAATACAGGGAAGAGTCTCCTTTGAAGCCAAAGTACAATTTTAAGAAAAACTCCTCAATAGCTCGTGTGAGCACAGCAGCTCACCAAAGTCTAGACTGAATAAAGAAACAGACCAGTGATACTGCTTATTTCTGTATTTTAATTTTCAGGTTGCATCGCTTTGGTTGAGCCGATTGAATTTGGACAATTGCTCTGTTTGATGGGTTTCGGTTTCTTTGCCATGGTCAAAACCCAAAGTGTACATACACATATTTATCATATACCCTATGTGCAGGCTAAAGTGCATCTAATATCATCATTCAGCCTAATACAATGTTGTAAACAAACAAGAATAGGATTTGGGGTCATGTTCCTGGGTGCAGGACAAGCTTCCCTGCACAGACGGAAACCTGTAACATCGTCTGACCATAGAGAACCATCCAACGCGAGCAGGAGAGATGATACCGAATATGGCTCCACATTCAAGGTCGTCCATTTCATCTTCAACATAAACACTTTAAGATCCACTTGAATATGCTTTCACTAAAGGGACTGTTTATCTAGTGTGTACACACTAGGGGGAATATGCTAGCAACATGCTGTTCCCTGTAATTAGAGTCCAAATACCCACTTTATCTATGGCTCTTTAAGAAGATCCATTTGGAGGTTTGAAGCCCACTGGTGCCAGTTTGGCCCATCCTGTCTTCACTCTGATATTTCTTCGCCGGTGTTACCAGTCCAGGATCTGACAGCTTGCCGTTTGTTTCAAAGCTATGCTTCCCTCTCTAACTTGAGTCAATCTTTATAAGGTAGTGGCTCTGTGGAGGGTCCCCTCCGCTGTCCCGCATTCCAGCCTGGGATCGCTGCTCCCGGCGTCCGGCACATGGTGCCAAAGCTGCGCCCGGGGCTCCGGCTGCACGCCCGCATGCCTGCGCCACGTCTGCACGCTGCCGGCGGAGATGGAGCTGCCCCCCAAGCTTCCCCCTGTACCTGCAGCTGCGCAGACAGCTGGAAATGCCGGCAGGGTATTTTTAGATGGTAATCACCGGTGCGATGCGGATAATCAGGCTGCCGAGGATGCCGAAGTATTAAGAGCTTAATGAAATTAAGCTCCGCGTTGGAGGAGTTGCTCACTTTTTAAGGATGAATATACTCACCGGAGAAATTACTGATTTTTGTGGCTGCTCTACGCATGCTTTCCACCCTGAAGGATCAGACTCATATTTCAATGAATACTTAAGCTGGCTGTATACTTCAAATAAAATCGATGGAATTGACGTATGTCAATGATCATGTGATCATATGATGGGTTATCATCTTGGTGATGACTGTTTTGCTGCACCTCCTCAGCAATACATAGCAGGAGACAGTCAACACCACCCAGAGAGGCGGGGCTGAGAGCGGCGGGCGTGAGAGTGGCGTGTGTGAGAGCGGCGGGGCTGAGAGCGGCGGGGCTGAGAGCGGCGGGGCTGAGAGTGGTGCCTCCAGCCAGACACTACTCCAGGGTCCCTGACCTGCAGAGTCCCTGATCTGCAGAGTTCCTGACATGAACGTTTTTTGTTTGTACTGATCCCTCCCCCTGTCCACGATTGGCTGACACAAATGTTACACTGCGGGGTTGGTCAGCAGGACTAATTATGCAGTTAGTGGCATGCTTTCCACCACACTTTAAATATTGTTAATTACGGAGTTTGCGTATTTTGTTTTTGTTTCAAGTGTCTGTAAGCTTCCCTGTCTGTGCCACTTCTGGTATTAAACCAATAGTGGCTGTTAATAAAAGAGCAATTTCCATATTAAAGGAGCTATAATCTCCTTTATTAAAATGCGCTTGTTAATTTGCGCTCTGTATGTGGGTTTGCCGCATCACAAGCATTCTGCATCCTCTAGGATTGTGGCATGATATAGAATGAACAAGGTGGCATGGTCGTTTTAAGTGTGTGACTGATTCTTCTCACCAATGTTTGATTTGATTTTGTTAGGATGCCATTTCAATTCAATTCAGTTTATTTGTATATAGCAGAGCTGTCCCAGGGCGCTTTACCTGACTGTGCAAACATTACTATATGCAAGACAAAAGAGAGTGGGACACAGAAAATGAAGTACAAAGAGTAAAAGAGAAGGAAAGCCAATTGACAATGGAGGAGAGGCATACATGTGTTACTGATTTGTTACTTGTTACTGTTGATATTCAGGGCATAGGAATATAAGAAGACGGCCTTTCTTGAGGTTTGAACCAATGCCCTTCTGAAAATGGACCAAAAAAGTCCCTTCATCTCGTAGAATGCCCCCCCTTTAAAATCCCCCCCCAATACCCAATACCCGTCGGACAGTGCAGCGGCATGCTGGATTGATGCCAAGTGTAAATACTGTAAATAACTATGCTTTTTACCATGCTTTGTGCAGTCACTGCATGTCAGTAGCGGTAGTGCGTAAGCAGCCAGGGCTGTGAGCACGGAGGACAGCGCGTGTCAGCTGTGTGACTGGCATAAATCAATAAAAACCTTGTGTTTTCTTTTTTATCACCATGCATGGTATCCGCACCACATTATCATTATTATTATTATTTTAAAATGATAATGGACCAATAAGGATACAGTAGGTCTATGTTATAATCAGAACCCCAATGCACGTGTCAGTCGTTTCACAGACAAAGATCAGTAACTGTCGTTATGACAACATAAATATTTACCATCATTATTGCAGGTAAAAAAGAAAAGTTTCGTGTGTTTTTTTTTTCTTTTTTTAATCCATGTGGTGGAAAGGGGTTCCCTAGCAGTCAGATGTACATGGGGCAAAATAAAAGATGCTCCCCTTCCAGCCTTCATTGCACAATATTTACGGACAGCTTCCTGTCATCTTTTACAGATTTCTAAAAAAAAAAAATGCAGACATGCACAAAAGCAGCACGGCAGCTGCTTTTTATAGAGGCAGGATAATGGGAGTAAGCCATCCATCCCGGCGCCGCCGGGGCCCATCCTCCCTGCCACATCATGCCGATCCGGACCGTCCTGAAAGTCGCCAGGTCAATGGCTGTTTGATTTTAATCACACTAAATTATCACCATCAGGATATAAATTGCATTAACGGGTAAAGTATGAAAGTATAAGGTTTCGGTGATATAGCGGTCTTCAAAGTGTCCGCGTGTAATAGGTCTAATGATTTAGGAAAGTTTGACTCCTGGTCTGTTCAGTATTCGAGGTTCAGTATTTGCGTCTTCTACACCAGTACATAGAGAATTCTTACTCACGCCATCCAGTTAGTAACACGAAACAGGATTAGACAGCACAAACCAAGACAAAGGAACTCACAAAACATCAAGGTAGGCGGGCTACTGCAGAGGTGCATATTTATGTAATATATATGACATAAACAGAATGGGTGAAAGTGGAAAATATGGGTGAATATACTATAAACAACTGAAATAAGTATAAAATAAATAAAAAGAAAGGTTGAAATATGAAATACGACAGATTAAAGTGCAATATGCCAAATGTCTCTCGCATGGGGCGATTGCTGTAAAATGAGAGTGACACGTGGAAAGAGCGAGAGGTCTGGGTATAAGAGCCGGGGAAGCCGGGGACGGCGCTGATCCCCCCTTACGGGAGACCGCAGCCTTAAGAGGCTTACGGAGCATCGCGCAAGTGCTTCACGCCTATTCTGCGCGACTCGGGGCGGCTTAGACTGAAATAAGCGGGGAAGGTAGCGGAGATAACTTAAGCGGAAAAGGAACCCCGGCAGCCGAATCTGGGCGAGGCGGGCCGAGCACGGCGCGGATTTACCGGCTGCCAGTGTCTTTGGCGGCTTCCAAACTATTTATTATACGCTGCCGGTATTTATGTGCCGCGAGTCTTTCCTGTGCTTCATTACGACTTAACGATATAATATCCAGGCAGAAAGTATGAGAAGCAACAACCAAGAAATGTCCATGATATTTTAGGGGTGAATCAACTGTAAATACAACTGAATATAACCCATGAACGCAGTTATTACCATACAGTATAATTCTGGGAAGACTGACTTCGTCCCAACCAGTGTTGGAGCCAAACCTATGCCCTTGTCCAAGATGAAAGTGTCTGTGTAGCACATTAACAGGCTGCTATGATGTTCTGGCTGCATTGCAGACCAGCCAGGGATAAGGCAGACATGCATTTGTGTACTCAGGTAATCCAGTGTGAACCAAGGACATTAAACACGCACGAGGTTGACATCCATCTAGACATCCTGACATCATCACGTTAAAGCTGGGTAATATATTTAGTTTAATAAAGCTCCTGTTTTTCTTTGGTGAAGTATTTGAGGGTAAATTATGTTCTAATCACACTGCACGCGATTAAAACAAGCGACATTTTCATTTGTTAGCCTGACATTAACCCCATATGGCCAAAGAACACAAATCGTAAAAGTATTAGCGCCAGCTCTGTTTGTGTCGCTAAGAAAAGCAGCCCTTTTGTTTCCTTTTCTGTGGTACAGACTGACACATTGGGTCAGTTCCATTTGAACCAAAGGTCAGATTTAAATAAAGTAAAACACAACCGAACCATTAGGGTGAACCATCCTAGTGACATTGGCTGATTGGTGCACTGAATTAATTTACAAAATAATAAAATGAGGCACTGGCATAAAAATTGGTATGCTACCATTGAATTAACTACATTTGTATGATTAAATATTAATTTAGCCATGTAATATGTATTATTATTTTAAGGTGCTGTTGGGCCAGTGTAGACTCCTGGCAACCATATAGACAGCATACTTCCAGAACATTCTGTCTTGGGTGTATATACTTGGTTACATACTTGGTTGTCTTATTTTTACAATTATAGTTTTCAGAACATACCACACTTTATTTGCTGTTTTTTATTCATGCAATAATATCTGAATTTTATTAGGTCTTTATATAAACAATACGAAGAAAGATTTTTATTGCCGCATTACGTCATATGTAATTTATGATAAGTAAATCATTCCCAGCATGCCTGCACCATTTTGAGTTGGGTAGGTGAGGTTATTAATGGTGTTTATTAGAATACCGAACTCGGGATAGATGGATGTTGTGTATATTATGTCCATATTTAGGGAGATTTCAGCTCATCACCCAAAGTACACAATGTGCTTTTCATGCGATCCAGTAATCCAGCTTCCTGCACCAGACGCCGTCAGTGATCAGCGTCAGTGTTTCTGGAAGCACCTGAACATTAGCGAGTGCCGAGTGCAAGGCCCCTTCTCTGTGATACGCGGAGCGTCCCGCTTGCAGCTGCGGTACCTTCCCCGCGATTGTCTCTGCTGACAGCGCAGCCCTGGGTAAACTGAGCGACGGCGGTTCTGTTCCGCGAGCAGGGTCCGCCGCCCATTCTTTCATCCGCCCTTCAGCACCCTGGAGTCAGGCCACTCAGCCACATGTCCAGGCATTGCTGGGCTTCCCTGCGTCTCCACGGCGACGCGCATTCCAATCGCCAGCAAGGGCTTTCCTCGGAGTGTTACTATCCTGTGAAAAAGGACTGGACCAAGTGCAGGACAGCACGGCCTCCATATTGCGCAGAAGGCTGCCAAGTACACTATATTTAAAATAAGAGCTTATTTTTGATCCCAGAGAGCAATCACAGATGCAGAGGCTTCTCTGTTCCCATGGAAGGAAAGTCATAAATGGGCCATTTGTTTTTAAACAGTCCTACTTGAAACCGGAAGGTAAACTTTTTTTTTTCTTTTATGTTTTGCTAAGGGAATATTTGTTGTGCTTGGCTGTGAGTCTTATCTTTTGAAGTCAGGCCTCATCCAGAAAAACATTGTGGCAGGAAGTCCTAACGGCTTCTGGTCTTTCTTTCAGAAGCTCCATGGACACCTTCCCCAGACGGCTGTAAAACACCCAGAAGTTCCGTGTTCCCTGCTTTCCTCCATCTGCCGCCATGAGGAGGCTGTCAAAACTTTGGCTGGCGTCACTGAAACGCACTAATGGCGTCGGGCCACTGTGTTGCCGAGCAACGAGGGGTCAGAGGCCCAGCACCCCCTCTGACCCCCCCCACACCCATGTGCGTTTCCAGTGTATTGCCCTCTGAGCACTTCGAAAGCAGGAAGTTTCAATGTTGTCTTGTGCTTTTGTTGGGAAATCGGAAACAACAGCAACTAAAAGGGATAAGATGGAAAATGTTACGTAACGCCGGCTTTTAGAGCACCTGCCACCCCCTGCTGATTACGGCTGAGGAAAACACTGTAAAAAAAAAGGGACCATTTTGTACCAGCTGTTTGGCAGATTTATATAACTAAACAAGCAGAGCTGTTTGAGCCAAGTGTGAAAATACAGCTGCCTGAAAAAAAGAGGCTGTTTCTGAAAATGTGATGGACAATCGCTGAGAAAAACGACACATTAAGAAGCTGTTTCTGAAGCTGTGATGGACAATCGCAGAGGGAAACGGCAGATTAAGAAGCTGTTTCTGAAGCTGTGATGGACAATCGCAGAGGAAAACGGCACATTGAGAAGCTGGGACATTCACTGAAAACCCCTGAGACCCACAGCGCACAGTACATACCCTGCCCAAATTGTGTAATTGTCTTTGTAAACATCAAACACGGTACTTTACAGGGGCACATCCTTGGGAACGGAATGTTGTTGGTTCCACTCCACAGGAAAGGTTCTGCTTGTATGTGTCCTTAAGCCCAGTACTTAATCTGGACTGCTCCAGATCAATATCCAGCTGTCTAAATGGACAAATGGGAAGACTGCAGGTGTCTCTGGGAAAAATTACCAGCTAAGGAACAAAGCAGTAGTGACAAGAACAGCCTGGAGTTTTGTGCAGCTTCCTAATTTGCCCTGGCAAAGACGTCCCAAGCAGGTCCTGCATGTGGGCCAGCAAAAGGGACAGATTGGTCTGTGGGAGGTTACAGAGGCAAGACCCCAGCCTCTGTGACATATCGGGGTTCGGGAGTGGGCTACAATGGCACTATGTCCACAGACCCGGGGAGATGCTGATTAGTGTATACTTGCTGTAATGAAGACGGATGCTGGAGCAGCCACAGAGTGTTCAGTGTTGCGGGACCCAGCGGCAGCGGCTGGCCAGTGATGTGGACAGGGGCTGCGCACCTTCTGGGTGGAGGGGGTGTCGGAAGTGAGGTGGATGAAACCAGGGCTTCCAAGTCTCACGCGTCTGGTGTGACACGCACGCTTTCCGCCTTAATCTCACACTCTCACGCTCACAGAAGGAATCTCACGCCAGACCTATAGTAATCCATTATACACCTAAAATGGGGTAAATCAAAAGTGTCGGGTAGTTTGCAAACCCTACAGACTGTTTACAAGGTAAGAAAACTGTTACATAAGTGCGCACACATGAGACTCGATGAGACCCCATTTGGAAACCGCATGCTCAGGAATTACGACATTTCTGCTCGCTATTGCTTTACAGCAGCTGCTCGATTTTATGATGTGGTTTATTACAGTTTATTTAAAAATAGTTTGTATTTATCACTTATTTGAATTATAAATTATGTATTGTTCAATTACTATACAGAATTTTATTTTTAAATAATTCGTACTTATCGTACTTTGTATTTATCACTTTTATTTAATTACATTTTTTTTTTTATTTTGACTGTCTGAAGTGACCAGCTGTTTATCAGAGTATTATACTGAAGCTTCTAAGGCCGCAGAAGTCAGCAAAGGTCTTCATTTCTTAAAAAAAGTTATTGTGAATCATCGAGTCGTAAAATCCAGCAACCGTAAACCAGTAACAAGCAGAAATGGGGCGTCCAAATTGGGTTTCCGGTCCGAGATGAAAGACTCCCTCCAGCCAACTGACGGAAGTTGGCAGCCCTGTGAAAGACCCATCCCACCAGCTTCACCCGCAGCTCTGGGTCTGGGGCGTCTCACTGACGGGGGCCCCTCGGGCAGGAATATTATAACACTGCCTGTCAAGGCCTCCGTCTGGGAGGCGACACTGTTGCTTCCTATCTCCAAGAATCATGGGTTCGAATCCCATTCCTCGGCTTTGGTTTGTGAGCATCCAGCGGACATGCAGTTGGAGGGAAGATGGCGATCGGGACGACCCGGGCTCTCGGTTCTGCCTTTAAGGGCAACCTAAGGGGTGGCACAGTGATCAGCACTGATTACACCTGTATACCACCCCTCTGTATAAGGATTCTCTCTCAGTGTCTATATAGTTTTCCATCTTAAATTGCTAACGCAACACTGAATAGACCCTTACAGATGGAAAATACAATATATATTTAAATTCTGTCGTGATTGCACAGCACCAGAATAACATCATAACTGGGTTTTTGCTCTGGCCCCATTGGGCGCTTTCTGGGTTTTACTCTGATTCATTGTTCTAGGTGGCATGATGACTCTGTAACACTGTGGCTTCGCACCTCCAGGGCTGGGGGTTTAAATCCCACTTCTGCTCAGTGCCTGTGGATTTCAGCTGCTCTCTCATTCTCTGGTATGTCACCCAGGTTTCCTTCCACAAGACTTTAATTAGGCTAATTGGTGTCTCTGATTTCCTGTACTGGGTATTTTGCCTGTGATGGACTGGCATGCCATCCAGGGTGTTAATAGTCATGTGCCTTGCACTTTGGGACAGACTCCAGATCTACCCCAGTGACCCAGCTCAGGATAAACATTTGGAAGACGGACTGATGGATGATTCATCTGCTGTCAAACATTTGTTGTTTGTAACATGAGCAACAACCTTGAATTATATAAAACCACAACCTTTATTTACTGTCACCTTTACCTTTAATCACCTCATCAAGAAATCATCGACCCCATCCATCATCCACAGAAGCCCTTTTTACTCAGAGACTTTGCAATCCTGAACAGGGGTGCCGTAAGAGCTTTCGGACCCCATAAAAGCCTATCACGCTGAGCCCCCAACCTAGATCAACAACCCCCCCCCACCACCCAAATGGACACACGTGCTACGCCGATTTAAGGAGTGATCATATTTGATTGATTTGTTATTGTTATTTATGCATTTATAAAATACATTTCCTTAATCGTCTCTGACAGCATTATTTTAAGAGTGTTTAATATTTGAGAGTTTCTCTGCAAAGTTCAGCTGAACCAAGTTCATCAGCAGAATCATCATCTTCATTTAGATTTCATGGCAATATAGTGCATTGACTGGACTGATATTTAGATGTGTTCCATCCATCCATCTCTGTCACATTTCGGAACCTGGTACACTGGGGTTGGTGCTGGCATTCTCTGCCAGTGTACATACCTTGGACTCTTGTCCCTGTCACGTGTCGGCCACATCCCTGCCCTTGCGGCAATGGGGCCTGAGCGTAACTGCAGGTTGCCATCACCTTCCCCTGCTGACTCACCGTGATGGGGACCTTTTGCCTGGCAGTGATGTTATTGCAGATATTTCAGGCAGCCACTAGCACCTGGGGTCCCAGTTCCAGGAACGCGGTGACCGAGCGATGAGTCAGCGCTGCACGGCCTACCGGCGAGGTCCAGAGCCCATTGCTCGTCTCCATCCCCTATCATTTTACGTTTGCATGGCTCGTCCATGCACCGGCATCCCGGCACGTCAGTGTCAAGAAAACATGGCCCCATATCAGGGGAAGGGTGCTGCCAAAGGGTGCCACCCGTGACGATTTTGTCTTGCTTGCTTTGAGAGAGTGACTTCTCATAAAAAGATCTTTTTATTTCATTAATCCTGCCTTTTACATGATCAGAGAAGGGGGGTGATATTAAGCAGCAGCAGGATCTAAATGCCACAGGATGCTCTCAGTAAGGCAGATCTCGCTGGCATTGCCTCCACCTGCCTCCTTAAAACTGACAGAAACAGCGGCTCCGGCAGGAGTTCGGGCCACTCTCGGATGGCCGTCGCCATCTGCATAATTATCATAAATCTGTCCCGTTTCTCTGCTCAGTGTCCTTGAGTCTTGCACGGATAACTGAATGCCACTTAGCGTCCTTGACACACAGGTTGTTTGAGGAAACATTAATTATCTGGCTCTCGCTGACGACCACAGAGGCTCCGCAGAGCC
>JAODKN010000035.1:18093013-18118178 GCA_026774425.1 Petrocephalus zakoni | reverse complement strand
CTCCCCCCTCCTTACACCCAGACCCTTCCAGAGCCCCAGCCACTTAGCTGATTCCACGTCAGCCCCCCACCCAGACCTGAGTTACCGTGAACATGCCCCCTCTCCCACCCTAGGCCGGCTCTGACCCCCGCTTCCCCCCGTTAGTGGAAACCGGAGCAGCCGCTGAGGTGCTACTGCACGGCCCAGACACACCGCCAGCGCCCCGCGTGACCCAGGAATGACACTCTCAGCATCAGACCCGGATCCCTTACCCTCACCATCTGAGTAATGCCCCCCAGCGACATACATTCCTATTATTGAGAATATAGAATTACATTTCGTCTGAATTTTGTGCTATTTTTGTATAGATCAAAGCACAGCGAGCAACAACTTTAAGGGGAGTCTTTGGTGGAGGTAGGAGGATGTCCTTACTAAAGCTATCTGTGGAGGTGCACCTGTAATGAAAGCTATTGTAAGAAGAATGCGGCGAATGCAGCAAATGCAGTCAAGAGAATGCAGTGAATGCAGCAAATGCAGTCAGGAGAATGCAATGAATGCAGTGTACAAATACTTTGCTACCTGGACATCTGTACACCAGTTATGCAAACACACACACACACACACATTTGTATTCATACCTTTGTGGGGGCCGCCGATTCATTTATATGGGACAAATGCCAACAATAACAACCGTAGCCCCTACCCAGCTCTAACTTTAAACATAAGTAACCAAACAAAATGTAAGACATTTGCCATTTTTTGTTTTTTTTATTGCAGCCATGTATTTTTTATTAAACTGAATTTCCCCTTGCTGGAACCGAAAACGTGATCCCCATAACGTAAAAATAACTGGTTTTAAATCACATTGCCGGAACATTTGGCACACACACACACAGAGACCCGCGTACCTATCTAAATGGGGACCTTCCATTCAATTCTATGGGGAAAAACCTTAGTTCCAATCATGACACCCTACAAACATAAGATTTTTGGCATTTTTACTTTTTAGATTGCATTCATGGATTTTTATAAAGTTGAGGTTATCCAAATGAGGACCCCAAAGTAAGGAAATTTCAGGTTTACCACATATTGGGAACATGTTGGTATCCAAATGTGATCTATGCAAACCAACCCGCAGACACACACACACACACACACGTCAACTTACGTAAATCCAGACAAAAAAATATCTAAGAACAGAGAGTTTATGTGAGCAATAATGCAAAAAGGATGTAAGTAAATTTCAGCTTGTAATTTATTTTATATGTCCTTTTGTCTGCATTACTAGCATATTTCTGAGTTAGGTGTTTTTTGCTGTAAGGTGTCCGGAATGGTATGGGGGTTGAATCTGACTTACATAAAACCTGACTTACATGAGTTGACTATGTATATTTAGACATTAGGAACATAATCCTGAGGCCTTTGCAAATGTCTGTTGCCCTGTAACCTGCCATATCAGGCCACGTTCAAGAAGTCCTGAGCTGAACCGAAGCACACCCTTGGTATCTTGGTCCCCTCCCTGCTCTTTGACTAAAGGCTGGGGGGGGGGGGGGAGCGTCTTCACTTAAACATGCCCATGTATCCGAGCAGATGAGTGATGAGTCCCTCGGAGCCCCCCCACCCCAGGAGCGACTGTGGGGGAGTAATGCTTTCAATCAATAGGCTAAATGGAAAATATCTCTTTTATTAGATGCTGGGGCTATTATCGCAAAGCACGGCTGTTTTATTGTATTATTTTCCCTTTCCAAGACATATATCATTTGTACAGTCTCCATGCCCCTGGGGTCATATTCACAGCAGTGTTGAGCAGCTATCGTATTCCTGGAAGCTCACATATCGGAATCGCCTAAGCTCCTGGGAAACGACAATAGATGGAATACCGCATCTGCACCCAAGTCTCTTTGCAGGAATTCATCGGCCCAGAATTCTGCGCACACTTTAAACATCCCTCACAGACGGCTCGGCTTTGCGCAACTGTCTCTTACTTTTCCCATATTTCCCACAGAGAGCATTTTTTCAGGTCCTTAATTTTGGACATTTTCGCTAACAGTACCAGTGCCCAATAGTTTGGGCACGCCAAGCCACCTACAAAGGTGTGTTATAGTGTCGCACCACATGACCTGACCATCTAACCTAATCACAGTAGAGTTTTGGAGGCCCTGATCTTTCCTGACCACTATCCCAAGAGAGGATACATTCCAAAAGGGGTGGATGAATTTTAGTTGCATTGCGACTTTTGCTGTTTATCATTTAATTCATTTATACTGCAGGATATTTTTAATCCATACAAGTAAAGGTACAGCAGACTCACCCATAGAGACTCTACCTCCTCATTTCTCCATTCTGAGGGACTTGTGCACATTAGAACAACAACATCTGGACCAGCTTGGGTAATTCTGTTTTTTTACAAATAAAGAAGAACCATATATAGGTAGCTTTTACAACAAGGGTATAGATTTGGCTATGGAGGGCAGGGACATGTCCCTACCAATACTGTATGTGTGTGTTTCGGGCAGGGGTGGCCAATCTTATGCACTAACAGCCAGTGTGGATGCAGGTTTTTGGGATAACCTTTAGGCCAATGTTCAAACCCAGGTGTGAGGATTCTTCAGCCAATCACTCCTCTAATTAGTCCTCTAATTAATCTAAACAGAAAGTTTCAGCAAAAACCTGCACACACAAGGGCCTTTCTGGATAAAGCTACCCACCCCTGGTTTAGGGGGACATGGAGTTTGGGACTGATTTTGTCCCTACCAGTGTTGAAACCAAATTTATGCCCTTGCTGTAGATTCCTGTCTGATCAGGTCCTTTATTTGTGCTTTAAGATAGACCAATAATATATAAAACAGTGACTATTTTGATTCTTGCTAAGAATATTCAGCAGAAGCATCCAAACTAAATCGTAAGCAGGATCAGTCAGGTGCCGGCCTACCTCAAGAGTCCAACAGCAAAATCACTTAACTGACCCTCGAAACTGAAGCAGCACCCGCCAGAGACGTACTGCCAGGGAACCCTTATAAACGCCCCTATAAATGCAATTATCTGCAACTCTTACTAATCTTCTCACACAATACACAGCAGTTACACATAAAGCAGTCAGCCTGGAGATGAAGAATATGTCTTCAGAACAAGAGCCCAGTACCTCTCCACGGCCTCACTAGGAGTGTGCGGGTCTCACAATGCCTTTTTTGGATGAGGCCCCTCGATTCCTGATCACAGGTTCTGTGTTTCCCTTGATCTTTAAAGATTAATTTTGGCACTGCAGCTGCCAGTGTTCTGCCCATTTGTTCACCAGACCAGAGGAAGCTCTACCGGGATGCCAAGATCCCTACTGTAAATAAATTAAACATCAACCTGAATCAAAACACACCATTCAGAACAGTAGGCTCTGGGAAACAGGCCCGAACTAAATCCAAAGGAAATATTTGTCTGTATTGATATGAGTGTATCTGCTGCCTGAACCAACATTTAACGGTGACTATATCACCTCGATCTCGAAATGAATGATACATTGTGATGCTGTACAGAAGAGTGGCGTGATTAGCAAAGAAAAGAAGCTTGAGAGCTAACATAGTTTCGAAGGTGCAAAGCTACCTGACTAATAATATCTGCTAAACGACTTCCTTTTCTCTGATTGGAGGGCAGAGTGGGCAGAGCCCATGCAGGTTCACGGGGTCAGGGCGAGGTCAGGAAGAATTTTTCTTTGACATAATAGCAGTTTTAGTATGTGGAGCTGCCGTCCTGGGATGCATCACCTCACACCTCCAGGATTTGGACTATGACCCCCCCCCCTCCAATCTTGTGGCCTAAGCTGCTTGGGAAAGAGTCAAGCCCCCCATGACCTTCTCTAGAGTATCTGGTCAGAAAATAGAAGTTTGGGAAAATACTGTAAAACAAAATAACAAGGTCGTACTAAAATGGGGTTCAGTTAATTGTCCGTCTCTGTTAAGCCGATACTTGCAGCCACTTAGTTTGTTGCATATCTGTGATGAATTATTTCAAACAACTAATCACATCACCAGCGTCCAAGGCTGGACCCATGGACACTGGGGGAAAACATTAATACCTCAAAGGTTTTAAACTTAGAAAAATATATACGTCTATGACTAATATACTCTGGGAAAAGTTTTCATGACCCAATTTAACACTTACTAAGTAAGAGCCAGTAGATGAATTATATGCGAACACTGTCTGAAGATCTCCCCACACTTTTATCGATAACACATAAATTACACAATGTGTCCTTTTACTGGGAAATGAGAAGTACGATATGTTCATAACACATCTTCATATTAGAGATTTTATAAACAAAAAAGTGGATCGTCTTCAAATATGTGTTCACATTTATATAGTTGTGTAAACATCATTAACAATGTTTCATACTGCTGACCTTCTATTTGGATGGGCGGAGAAATCCTTTAAATTCAAATCATTTAATTTCCTGTAAATCTTCATTTTATTATAGACAATAAACTGACAATATACAGAGTAGCTTAATTTAGAGCCATTTAAATGAATTCATCATTATTCCAGGCATCAGAATATCGTCTTCGCCATGTTTCTTTTTCATTTTGCATTTCTGATTCTTCACGGAAGAAGGGAAAGCCACAGAAATAATTGCACCCGGGGCCACGTACAGGAATCCCAAATTCTCCCGACGCAGTTTAAGCGCATTTACGCCTTGGTGCAGTGAGCGACCTGGCCGATGGATGGGGAGGCAGGGCCGGAGGGTGACGTCGCGGCCAGAGTCGCCGCACGCCCAGGCAGCCACCAGATAAAGGCACTTTTCATCCCGGGGGGTAAGAGCCGGGGGGGGTTTGAGAGCTTTGGGAAGTGGGGCACTCCAGGCCGCCACCCGGGGGCAGGGCCGCGGAAGCTGGTACCACCCACGGGTTTGCACGCTTGTTGGCAAAGCGACAGCCCCCCCTGCTCCGGCTGAGCCACAAGCCCCCGATTCATAGCCATATCACAGTGTCCCGGGCACTCAAAACAAGGAAGAATTGCTTTTTTTTTTACTTCCCACAATGCATCAGGAGCATCTTGGACCACAGTGTTCATATGATCATTCCCGAAAAAGTACTTCCTCCACACAAAGGGAAGTCAAAGTCTTTGCGTGGAAAGATACACCTCTCCTCCAAATGTTTGCTATCGCGGGCTGGAAGTCTCGTCCCATTGGACGAAAGTTTGAATGATGTGGCCCATATCCAATCAAAATGTTTGATTCGCCTTTTGGGGGCATTGACCATTGAGACTTTATGAGAAGGAGTGGGGGGCCATTCACAGGAGGCTGGGATCTCACCATCAAGACAAAGAAAATGCTGAGATGGGCCAGGAGGGAGGAAGACAAAGAAGTGGATGAATGTGCAGCAGATGCTCCCCGGAAAACACAGCATATCATGTTCAGAATTCCCTCTCAGGCCGGGCTCGCAGAATTAATATATCTCTGCTTTGGACTCAGATATATTTGGTTTTAAAATGATGCTCTCTGCTGGGCGAAGGCATGACAAAAAGTCAAAATGAAAACGTTATACCGGGAGATCACCATTAATTCATCAACCGCACACAATAAGTTGGCAAGAACTTCAATAGAGAAACTTGATTAGGAACTTCCCAGAAAGCCAGCCGGTTAAGGGAAGGAGGACGAGAGCGTTTATGCACGGAAACCTATTCCCTAAACAAAGAAATGAAAGCTTTGCCACTGAAAATAACTGCCATGTGCTGCCTGGTGCTGAGCATTGGCATGCGCAGATAAGGCCTCAGAATGAGAAATTAATTGTCAGGAGTAGCCTAACAGAAATTTGAAGAGGGGCATTAGGGCCCTGACTGTTCGGATCACTTGTGGCCTCAAACACATTCGTGATTCATAAAGCGGTGTGTGGTGCAGCACATCAGGACTCTGTGATCGGAAGGTCGGCAGTTCAGATCCCAGGGTCGGCACAGTGATGTCGTCACTGGGCCCCCGAGCGAGGTCTTTAATGTGACCGGCTGACGGCGCACTCACGATTGTATGGATGAAAGTGTCCACTAATTAAGTCTATTAAAGCAATTTAAAGGCCAGGCTGAAAAGGGGAAGTTACAAGGAGGCTAAAATCAAAAGCGGGACATTCTGCAGAGGAAACAGCTGGATGTGATGGCGAGGCGAGGGAGGCCATCTAAAGATAACCCGCCCCTCCCCCGCCGGCTGCTGCAGGGGAAATGCAGAGGGTGAGCAGGAAGTGACTGACAGGTGCTGCAAGGAGGCAGGGTAAGAATGACCCACGGTGCGAGTGGCTGGGCGCACACATTCCGATGCAGCTGGGGGGGGAGGGGTTTGCTCTCACAGTATCAATTAATTCGGCTTCAGAAATGAGAAAGCAGCTGTTGGGTGACAGCGACCAGAGATTGGGGGCCACATGAAAGCATATCATACTGGGCCCCCAGCCCAGACTAATACAATAATGTTCCAAATTTGTGACAGGGGCTTTTGGAATTTTGGAGTCCCCCAACATTTATGGTGCCTGAGATGTCCAAAAAAATGGAGGAAACCCAAGGCAGACGGATGACAGAGACTGAGGGAAGAGGGTGGCCACCGTGCTCAGCGCCTGGGGAGAGAGACCATCCTTCACCGTGCCTCCTGAGGCCGCATCAGCCAGCTCCCAAACACTAAAAAGGAACACACTTGGAGAGGCCGCTCCGGAAACGCAAGGTGTGGCTGGCTGCCTGTCTCATTGCAGGACACACGTTTCTTTCCTGGCAGCGTCTCTTTTGAGTTTGATATGACAGCTATGGCGCAGGGGGTTTGGAGGACAGTGCCAGCTGGAGCAGGTGCCAGAGACACAGGCCGCGCGGCTTTCGTGACAGAGAGAGCGGCGTGACTCGAGCGAAACTCTGCAAGGCGTCGGTCCCCGCGCGAGGCCATGGCGGTTTCGCTTCTCCTCCGCGAGGCCGACCGCAGTGTCGCCCCCGGGCTGGGAGGGCGGGGCCTCCTGACGTCAGCTGTGGAATCCCTCCGAGTCGCCTGTGATGTCACAGACCACTGGCTGGCCCCAGAGCCTCAGTGGGGCCAGTGGGAGGGGCCCCCACACCTCCTCCGGTGCCCGCAGTGACGTCTGTCTGCAGCTCTGGCCCACGCGGCGTGAGAACCAGCCCTCTTCCTGCAACTCTGACATGTTCCGCTCACTGCCACAGTGCGGGGCAAAGCCCTAATGTCACGGATCCGTCACAGACACGCCCCCGACACGCCAGCATGCCTTTCCACAGCGTGACCAGCGTGTGATACGCACACATCGCTGTCTTCATCTAACTTCTGTTTTTTTTACAGATTCTACATGTACAGCTGGTATTTAAATCATTATTATGCAGCTCGAGAGCTTGTATCAAAACAATCCAATAACCCAATGAATAAATGAAAACATGTATCTGCATAATCTCAATATTATCCATATACTATAATCCTGGCCTAGTCTAAGCACAGTCAAAATTCAATTCCTTGCGGATCTAATTGCATGTAAATTTGACTATAATAAGACTTCTTGTTTATTTATTCTGCCTACTCAGAATGTTGATACTGAATTTATCCTTCAAACTAAATGCTGGCTCATGATGTCCTGCGTACAGCACACATAAATAACTTCTGCTTTTAGTTCCGAATTTAAATGCTTTAAATGCAAAATGCTTTTAGTTGCGAATTAAAAAAAGTTCCTTCTAAGGCAGATATTAGTTCCTTGTAAGGCAGACATTAGTTCCTTCTAAGGCAGACATAACACTGAAGAAACACTGAAGATATGCTTTGGCAACAACTTTGCACTGACTTATATATAGTTGGCACAGAACCAGAATTTACAGGTATATTTATAGTTATAAGTTATTAATAATTTATTGTATTTGTATATATTTTATTTGCACCTGGTCAGATGGTAACTGCATTTCATTGGCTGTACCCGCACTTAAAACTAAAACAATAAAGTGTAATCGAACTGAATCTAATCTAAAACCAGCAACAGCATTTTAGCCAAACAGCTATGGAGACTTCAGAGACAGACTTTAAGGGACATTAGCTAATTTTTGGGGGCTTTCCTCTGGGGCTTTCAGGGACATGAGAGGCGGGCAGCCGGAGAAGCAGAGCGTGTACGCGAATGTCAGAGCAAGATGGCGAGCACACAGGTGGGATGGCCGAGACCCCTACCGAAACGCGGGGGGACGCACAGGCAGGGCACCAGAAGCAGCACCCTCACCACACGCTGACCTCCGCAGGCGTGGAAATTCACGCGGCGAGCAGGGACCTGATATTTAAACGACAGCGAAAGGCTGAAACTGACCTCTTTATTTTCAGTTTCACCCTCGCAGGAAACGATACCCTCATTCTCCGTGACAATTGCACCATCCCCTCCGCTTAGCATTTCTGCTTTGTTTGAACATTTTTTTTAACAATCCACATATACATTATTTATCCATCCATTTCCCATACGGCTTATCCGCCTCGAGGATGCAGAGGGTCTGGAATAACGTAATCTTGTTTTAAGGCCACACAGGGCGCTAAGCAGGGGACACCCAGGACAGGGAACCTGCCCTCATAAAAACAACAAAACGGTGGTACCATGCTGATGTCCAAGGGGGAATCTTGCTCTCCATGAGGCACAGAGTGGCAAAATAACAATAAGAGTCAACTAGCCAGCCAGCCCAGGGATTTGAACCACTAATCATCTGATTATAGGACTAGTGACCAAACACACCATCCCTATGCTTCTATGGAGCAGGGAGTGGGAACTGGAAGAGAGAATGGGAATTGAACCCACAACCTCATGCGACCACAGCACTGCCCACTAGAACACTACATATCTGTATATAAGATACATATACATGTAACATAATATATATACCTGTGAAGTGGTACAGCAACAGTGTCTCCCCTGGGAATTCAAAGTCATATTACCACTCTGTCGCTAAAACAACCTTCCGGTGACATGCAGACGCCGCATAGGACAAAGCGCTCTGACGTGACGCGTGATAAATATTTCAGCCATTCGTCACACAGACATTTAAGTGTCATGGTGGAGTAATAAACAGCTGCGAGGGCAATTAAATACTGGAGGCTGTCTCGGGTCCTTTTCTCTTATGAAGGCTGTCCAGGGGATTGCCTGTTATGCTGATATTGGAGCAGCACGGTGGCACAGTGGTTAGCACTAGGACCAAGGTTTCAGCCTCTGCCATGGCTCCGTGTGTGTGGAGTTTGCATGTTGTCGTTATGGGGTTTCCTTTGGGTACTGCCCCACAGTCCAGAAACATGCTGAGGCTAATTGGAGTTACCAAATTGCCCATAGGTGTGCCTGTGTGAGTGACTGGTGTATGTGAGTGTGCCCTGCGATGGGCTGGCCCCTCATCCTGTGTTATTCCCTGCCTTGCACCAATAGGCTTGGGGCCCCTTGTATACTGTATACTGGGCTGTATACTGTAAATCTAATATATGATTATTATTATTGCAGCTGAGCAGAGTCCCCTCATTTTAAAATGTCTTAAGTGCAGTGTGCCCTCTAATATCGATGTTACGATCATGGTACCCTGCTAACATAAGGAACAGGTTCTAAACTGTGGACTTGGCACTGGTTCTGGTTGGCCCGCGAAGCCAAGGTTCCGCGGAGGGCATCACGAGGGGCAGCGCCGTGCCAGCAACCAGTCTTTCGGGCTCCTGGCGGCAGGGACGCCTAAGAACATGCGCCTCCGCGACCGCCCGCCCACCTCCGGCCACCACGTGCAGGAGCCATATGGCGCGCAAGCGAGCCACAGAGCACGCAGCCGGCCACCGGGTGGCGCACCATGGCGGTGGCCAGGCTGTCCTGGCGAGGTCCGGTCCAGCATGGCACGCTGCAGAGACATGAGGCGACCCCGGAGGAGCAGGGGTACGGCTGTGAGCAGATTCACATGGGCCACATCAGCCGGAGTGGAGCATGGACGTATACTCCCACATTCTTCCTGTGCTTTCTGTAAAAAAAGGACAGACTCTGGTTAGACTAAACCGGTAAAATGGGGATTTTTAACTTAGCAGCTTCCGGCCGCCACAGATGGATATGAGGGAGTAGATGAGGCTGCTTTTGGAACCCCCCCTGCAAACCCTAACCCCCCCCCCATGCAAATTCTGCAGACAGATTCCTCGCTCTCATGGGCCTCTGTGCTTTATTTGTCATGCCTGCTGTCTTGGTAAGTCAGCCGTGCTACTAAAGTTTCGCTCTGCTCAAGTACCGGACGGCGTCTCTCTGGCCCCACCTCATCACCCTTGCGCTCCAAAATACCCATAACTGCGCTCCGGGTGGGACGTCACACCGGACCACGTGACACGGGGGCAGTGCCAGTCATGTGGCGCCCATGGCAAGCTTCAATGCCAGCGCCCCCTCAGTCAAGACAAAGTGAAGCTAGTGGGCGCCCCAAGGTGGCCGCTGTTGTCGCCTGATGGTTTGGCCAGCACCACACGGGTGTGGGAGAGAGGGAGATGGAGATGGGCTTTATTTGGGGAGAAGGTTTTATCAAAACAGCAGAGAGAGACAAAAACCCACAACAAGTCATCTCAGCTCCAATAGAAAGGAAAACAGGCTCCAGCAGGCTGGCTGTTCAGGCACCAGCGTCGGCCACTGCAGTCTGGCACTAGGACCCGCCGTTCATAAAGCCAGTCAATAAGGCAAAGTGAATGAATGTTTTCATTACCTGCCTCCATCCACCCACGAAGATTCTGATTGGTCAATTACACTGCTCGAATCTATTTTTAAACTTGAACTTTCCTGAACAACTCCGGCATTTCCCACATTTTCAGGACATATTGTACTTGAGCATAAATATAAATATGAACATATAGGCACTTTAATCATCTTCGTCTGCAATGTCCGGTCAGAATCAACGGTAAGTGTGTCCAGAGACTCGCAGAGAAAAACTCCAGCTAATTCAAATTGGGATTTTGAACTGGTCAGCATTTCTCAGCAGCAATTGGACTGGTTTACCAGTAGGCGTAGTGGGAGACGTAAACAGTGAGTAACGCTACCCACCCCAGCTCTTCTAAAACCCCGTCTGAAACCATTCGATAAGCTTACTGGTACCGGCTGGAATTTCCATGACGAAGTTAAGCAGGTCGGCACAGCCCCATCTAACATGATGAATCTGAACTAAAGTCACAACATTCAGTCGTATTTAACATCTGAATTCTTCAGAATCCAACAGCAAATATAATCCAGCTGTTCAGCACTTAACTACTAAAGCTATTATATCTGACAGCGTTACCTTTGACTTCTACATGAAATATAGCTTTTTTTTATTTACCCCATGGTTGCTAACTGTTAACCATAATCTACTGTGACATGCCGACGGCCAAACGCAGGTTTAATTTTCCAGCTAGCGTACGCAGTGCCTGTCATGGTCAAATTGCTTTTTCAAATGAACAGAGTATTCATTTAAGCTTCAAATTATGCTTTATTAAGCCAGAGTACCTCAATAGCCCATTTTCGATTATTCTACCATAATGTTTTTATTATATTTAACTTTAAAGTGGTTCAGCTTACCAGTAAAAATTGTGAGGGAAGTCAAAAGAAAAGGCTTTTTAGCACCATAATTATAGCCAGATGAACAAACAGTCCACAAAGCGGCGTTCTCATACTTCACCTGTGCCTCTCTTTGGCCAGCTGGCTCTTTATACCTGATGGGCTATATGAACTCCAGTAGGGGCCAGCTAGTCGCTTTAGCGATGGCTGACTGGCATGCGATGTAGCGAAGCATTGAAATCACACCATGGAGCAACGGTAAATCACACTAAGTAGAGGCCAGCAAGATAGTTTTTAGCATGGCGGGGGGCTCGAGAGTTACACACCTGTTACCAAGTGACTGTCTGGTGATCAGGTCAGATAAACATTAAAATCACCGGGGAGCAAAAGCCATCATCTGTTCCGATGAGCCC
The DNA here is from genome assembly GCA_026774425.1 of Petrocephalus zakoni. Taxonomy (NCBI): domain Eukaryota; kingdom Metazoa; phylum Chordata; class Actinopteri; order Osteoglossiformes; family Mormyridae; genus Petrocephalus; species Petrocephalus zakoni. Next base: position 18,106,288 of record JAODKN010000035.1, on the reverse strand, counting down.
CTAATTTATTAATTCACCCTCATACATTTGTGTCTGTTCAGGACTGTTGTAATGATGATTCGAAACCAGGCTGAAGGGAAAGCCGAACAGTGTCTCTTAAACGGGACTACGATTTGGCATGGGGTGGTTCTGCATTTCGGACAGATTGTTTGGGCCAGGAGCTCGGGCCGGACCGCCGACGAGTCCAGAGCCGCGCGTCATTCATTCCTTTGTTTATTTGGTTTGCGGCGCACAGGTCCTCCCCCCGAGACACGTGCTATGGGTGCAGAACAACACCCCGAGACATGTGCTATGGGTGCAGAACAACACCTAGCTGAGAGAAAGAAATCCTTTTTCATGGCATCAGTAAAAACACAGAAGATACGGAAGGTATTATTCCGCAATTCAAAATAAAAGATATAACACTAGTATGTACAGAATTATACTAGTGAGCATTAAATGTCTTATGCATTAAGTGCCTTATGCCCTTGAATGCAGCAGTAAAGAAGATTGCCTTAATCTCAGCGGCAAATGTTACTTAATATGCGTACATTATGCCCTGAGAAATCACTGTCGCCCCAGAGGCCGGTGTCCGGAAAGTGGGTCAGCTCCGGACAGGCCGGTTCAGTCAGCACTTTGGGGACCTGCTGGTGACCACGCTGCCTACTATGTGTGTGAATGGACAGAGCGGCTGTTGGGTTTATTCCTGCGTTCAGGTCCATTTCCAAGGGACAAAGAGAGCATTGAAGCAGCCGGAGAGGGGATCAGGGAGGAGACGGAGCAGCTTCCGAAACATTTCAGCCTGGAATTTCAAGTGAAGGTGTTACATAGCTCTAAATAGTTGTTGTCCTGTAACCATGGTAGCTGCCCCAAACTGGTTTAATAGCGAAACTGTCCATCGAAACTGCGGCAGACTTTGCAAACTGGTCCGACGGCCAGAGCAGACAGAGAGGCTTTCCGCCTCATTTTTCCCGGCAAGCGTGGACACAGGAAACTCCACAAGCCGAGCGACAGCCATGTAATGATTAACCCCATGCTGACGTTTGCTCACCTTTGCCCTAAATACGTGGATGCGCACTCACCAGCGCGTATCGCCGCCTCGCACCCAGGGGATGCTGGGAAGGCGCATGCAGTGTTACTGACCGGCGGGCAAGCTGGTGGGCTCAGGCCGACCCCACTGCTTGGTATCCCAATATCCTGGCATGTGGTCCTGCTATTCCTGGATTCCACAGAAGGATTCCCAACGTGGTGCATTTATGGGGCGGGGGGGGGGGGGATGAACTGACAATATATTGCATTTTATTACATGCAGTTACTATGCTTGCCATTGTTTATTATTATTATTCTATTATTTATTATACTGGTCTCATTCGAAGCTATGAGAGTCTCGATGTCACCCTGCCAGTCTCATGGCAGTTTCAACACAAAGACTGAAGGTCGTGAAAATATTTTAAATGTCACGATGGTATGGGGTGATGCAGTTCCTCGAGGAGAAGGCGGGGGGCGCTGTGTCCAATGCACCGAGATACAGGGCGAACCTGATGCACTCCGAAGCGCCTTATGATGGAACTGCTTCTCAGATGTCAGTCCCCAGCGCATACAGCCGCATTAGCCAAACAGCGCGAGAGGCTGCCAATGGAACCCAATCCCGGATCGATGCCCGAACGTTGGAGAGCAAATCCTGGCCTTGGAGGAGTGGTGGGCTCCACCACCCGCCACCTGCCACCCGCTACCACAGCATGGCTGATCCTGCCTGGGGCTGCTGGGAACCACCCATTCACAGTAAGGAACTGCAGACCCAGATTTAATTCCTAGCTGTAAAGTGACAGTGTGTGGCTCAGTGGTTTAGGGTTATGTGGCTGTGAAGGAAAGGTTGCTGGTTCCAGACCTAGTGATGGGAGATTAATGTTACTTCTGGGCCCATGAACAAGGCCCTTAACCCCCAGTCACTTTAAGGACAGTCTGACCCTGCTTTCTCAAAAATGTATTGCTTTGGATAAATGGATGATAAATTTATGCCTGCCAGATCTTTCCAATTAGCGTCGCTATGGAAACAAGCGAGACCCAAACCCATGCACCCCTGAACATTCTCTTTCCTATTCCCGGGGGGGTGGGCAGCCTCATCTTTGCATTCCTGTAAACCCACTCCTGTGCCCACAGCGTCATACACAGAAGGGGACTGCGGGGGGAGGGGGTTGCCCCCGTTATGAGAGAGAGAGGGAGGGTCCCATGTGAGAATGGGCCTGACAGGAAGGCCACTTTCAGGGGGCCATGGCAAAGGACAGATGTGGAAACAGGGAGACCTTACAGCAGACTGACTCAGCAGGTCCACCAGCCCGGAGAGAGAAGACGTATGGAGATCACGTCACAGGCAAGACTGCTAAAAACAACTCCACTTCCTAGCCGTGTCTCCCGAGTGCTGAGAATAAAAGCAGAAGGTCCTACTCATCACCTACTCCAGCAGAAGCAAAATCACACATCTATCCATTCATCTTACAGCTGCCAATCTCAAACAGGTGAGCGCAGGGCCTGGAGCCTATCCCGGGCATCACAGGGCACAAGGCCGGGATATCACAAGGCAGCTTAACACACATAAAATGTAATAAATTGCAATTACCCACCCTAAAAGAAACTAAAAGCAGGACAAGGGCCCAGAAACTCCCCACATCACAAAAAATTATCAATACGACATCCCACCCCCTGCATCTGCATGTAAGGACATTCAGTCTCTGTCAATCTTGATACAGCTGGCTTGTTCATGCAGCTTTTGTTTGACAGAGAAAATAGCCTAAATGTACAAGTCCACCTAACCCCAGAAGAGCTGTCCGGCTCCCCAGCTGGCACATGCGTGCGTGTGCGCGTGTACGTGTGTGTGCGTGTGGGGAGGGGTGGTGGTTTCCTGCGCTGGCAAGGGGCTGCGTCCAGCGGCGCATTGTGTGCGAGGTCACGGCTCAGCCGCGGGGCCGCGGCGGGAAGAGCTATCCCACACGCGGCCCGCGCTCGTCTGGAAGAGAGACAGCCAAACAATGGAGAGCAACAGATGTGCTGCGCGGAAAGTTCCAGAGTTCCTGTTGCGGTGGGGGACGCGAAGTGACAGAGGAGCCAGTGCAGCGGCAAGGCATGGCAAGCTGATAAGAAAAACAGCTGAAGCCAAACAACTTCTATATATATCGTGTCCAGCAATAACACGGCATTCTTTCAGAGCTGACATATAAACATGTTTACACTATGATGAATTTCTGTTTCTCATTAAGTAACATCATGGGGATGGTGGCCCAGTGGGTAGTGCTGTAACTTCGCACCTGTGGGTCGGGGGTTTGAAGTGTAAAGGCTGAATGTTCACTTTGTATCACAGGGGCTTCCTTCTGCAGGTAGAATGACTGGCATCAAATCACTTGCCATTTTCTCAACCGTAAATCGTTGATTTAAGATATAATACTTTAAAAAATATTACAGCGTGAAAAGAAACGCCACGTTTCATTTAGGGTTGCTAAATAAATAGGCCGAAAGTTCTTGGAACAAATTCACACAATCCCGCTATTCAGCCACTAAATGAGAACAATGTATCAAAGAAACACACGCTGCCCACCGAAGCCCTTCTCTGCTTTTACTGTATGCCTTTAAATTAATATAACCCCCAAGGGAATGGCGCGCAGAGCCCCCACCTCACCCGACGCTGCAGTGAAGGTGAGGGGCAGGCGAGGTGGGGCACACAGCTGGCCCAGCAGTGAGAGCCGTGAAATGTGCCATGAGGCCGAGCTGGTATTTTCTTAGTCTCTGATTTGTTGAAGTTCAACAAATAACCTCACAGTCATTATCATCTGGGGGAAATTTTCCATATGGCTGGCTGCTTCGCACCTGAACTAAAAGAAACATGTGTGACTGCTCACTTCTTAACCCTCAAACCAGCGACACGTTATGAAAAGAAAGCTAACATGGCAAATGTGATTAGCTATGGCCCTGGCATTTAGCTAACGAAACGCCTGTGATGAGATGCCTGTGACACGGCCCTGGCGTTTAGCTAACGAAACACGCGTGATGAGATCCCTGTGACATGGTCCCGACATTTAGCTAACGAAACACGCATGATGAGATCCCTGTGACACGGCCCTGGCGTTTAGCTAACGAAACACGCATGATGAGATCCCTGTGACACGGCCCTGACATTTAGCTAACGAAACACGCATGATGAGATGCCTGTGACACGGCTCTGGCATTTAGCTAACGAAACACGCGTGATGAGATCCCTGTGACACGGCCCTGGCGTTTAGCTAACGAAACACGCATGATGAGATGCCTGTGACACGGCCCTGGCATTTAGCTAACGAAACACGCGTGATGAGATCCCTGTGACATGGTCCTGACATTTAGCTAACGAAACACGTGTGATGAGATCCCTGTGACACGGCCCCGGCGTTTAGCTAACAAAACACGCGTGATGAGATCCCTGTGACACGGCCCTGACATTTAGCTAACGAAACATGCGTGATGAGATCCCTGTGACATGGTCCCGACATTTAGCTAACAAAACACGCGTGATGAGATCCCTGTGACACGGCCCCGGCGTTTAGCTAACAAAACACGCATGATGAGATCCCTGTGACACGGCCCTGGCATTTAGCTAACGAAACACGCGTGATGAGATCCCTGTGACATGGTCCTGACATTTAGCTAACATAACACATGTGATGAGATTCTCGTGCCATGGCCCTGACGGTTAGCTAACATGACATGTGATGACATACCCGTGACATGGCCCTGACAGTTAGCTAACCAGACATATGTGATGCGATTCCTGTGATGCGTCCCTGTTGTCTAGCTAATGTGACACGTCATGACATTTCCATGACAACACCCTTGCGCTTAGCTAACGGGACACGCGTGATAAGATTCGTGTGACACAACCCCATGTTTAGCTAACACGACATTTGTGCACCTGTGTTGGGACCCAACAAAGGTTACTTTCACAGTGTGCCAAGTTGGCCTGTTTTCACAGTCGTGACCAGCAGACAGCAAGGGGATCAACATTTACATTGTATGAGGAGGCCTTCTGATACTGTATCAAAGCCAAGAGCCATGACTAGATTCTTGAGGCAAAGTGAAAGTTTCAAGATGGTACAAGAAGCTAAAGCTTGGCTGTGGTAGCTGCTATCCTAAAACACACCACATAAAACATACAGGAACATGCATGAAACCAAACAGGGTCCCAGACTGATGGCTCCTTTTCCACTGGGACATGGGTGACGGGATCTCAGGGCTGGAAACAGCAGGACACGTGCAGAGAATTATCTTTAAGTGAAGTGAAGTGAAGGTGATTAATCGTTTTTTTTAACTGCGCAAAACTTCCAATTTGGGCAGTTAAATGACCAGGTCAGATGGACATCCTTGAGCTTTAATTAGTTTTTTTTTTTTATGAATTGGGGATTTTCACGTGTTGTACTGTTCCAAAGCCAGAAACCTTGACAGGGTAAATTTGCCATCAAGCTAAAACACAGCCAAGGCCTGAGATGCTGACACGTTAACACGAGGGAGTGTTTTATTTACCAGATGGCCGAAGTGCGCTCACCTCACAGAGGCCTCAACGGCAGACGTATGGAGCCTAACAAAAAGGTCCTGAGTGCATCTCACTGCCCTCAGAATGCCTCTCACGTCTACTGTAGGTGGCTCCCCAGATGGGAGAGGAAAATACGAGCTGAAAGGTGAACTGAGAATGCGCAAGACGAGTCACATTAGAGAAAAGCAACAAAACCATCTGCTGGATTGAACGTCACAGCCAGTTAAAATACTGGCAGCTCCAGAGCCACAAGTGAACCTCAGCGTGGAAACCCGAGTGCCAAGAGACTAAATTATTATCATTAATAAATCACTCCCTGTGATTGTGCAGACATTTTCCTTGCTTTTGCAATTAACAGTGTCACTTTTTACATTTCACTTATAATTACAAGCGGTCAAAAACAGCAAAAAAAAAAAAAACTAACAAAGAAATTTTGACAACAAAAACTCTGCTAGCTGTCTTCCAATGTTTTTTTTTTTAATTTTTTAAAAACTTGAGATATTAAAATGTAATATAGCAAAAAAAAGAAAGCTTTAATCATCCACAAAACCAGAACATAATTTAGATCATTAATACTTACAAGATGGAAATATTTATATCTGTCTTAGAGGTAATAAATGGCTCAGTTCTCGGGTAGCTTCTTGTAGGTAAACAACGCAAGCTGAAACATGTGTGGGCCAAAGGGAAGCAGTATGTAGCCATGTGTGCTAATCTAGTTTCACAGCACATCCGGACGAGGATTTGTTTTATTTATTTAGCAGATGCTTTTATCCAAAGTGACAAGAAAGCAGGATCAGCCCGTCCCTGGAGCAATCGGGGGTTACGGGCCTTGCTCAGGGGCCCAGTGGTGAGATTACTCTGCTAGCCCAGGAACTGGAGCAGGTGACCTTCTGATCACAGGCACAGAAACTGAACCCGCTGAGCCACACACCACCTCCAGGACCAGGGGCCCAAGGAAAAAACGTTATACACATTCAGGCACACTGAAAAGAGCCGAGGTTCCTGCCAGGCCACGCCACGAGATGCTCTACAAACGGTACATGCGACACCTTGTGAATCAGAGTAAGGGGTGGGGGGTCCTGCTGCTGGCTGGCGAGGTGACGAGGCCAGGTGAATGACGCAGCCCGCCATCACCACTACCATGTCCCGTCACCACCAGATAGTATGACACGAGGTCAGCAATTAGACAGGGACGGCCCAGCATGGCAGGACTCCCTAGCCGCCGCCAAAGGCTGTTGGTTCAACTCCCCCCCCAGTGCTGACAGAGCGATTTTGCAGTCGGACCCCTCAGTAAGCCCCCTAATCCCCAGCTGCTCTAGGGATCACCTGATCCTACTTTTTCTCAAAAAATGTATGTTACTTTAGATAGCAAATACATTTTTCAATTAAAACAGGGGGGGGGGGGTGAGTGGTGTGGGCTACTCCAGGCTGCTTCTCCGGCTCCCACCTGCCATTATCAGCTTTAAAAGCATCCTCCAGAGACACCGGGGCACTTAAGCACACATTTTGGGCCTATGAGATGAGAAGAGATTACTCAGGAGGAGGAGGGAGACTGAATCACACCACCAGCACTGGAAGCTTTAGTGCAGGGTGCTACCCACAGAGCCACTGCGCCTCAAACTATTCCAAGTATCCTCTGTAAGCGAGCAAAAAAAAACATGGAGGACTGGAGACCTGTTTATGGTCAGCTTACAACAGGATCCATGGCCAGAGACTTCGTTACAGGAAATATGAACTTGTGGCATGCCTGTAATTACAGTGTGTCTGTTCCACCACGCTGACCTGCCGATCTTGTACAGGGTGGTTAGTTAGAGCCCTGTTATCAGGTCATCTAAGATGCACCATGCAGACGCATTTCTCAGTTATCGATGGTACAAAACTGATACGAATGTAAGGAGTGTGCAGCCTGGGGGGCTCGGATCCTGTGACATTAAGAATCGGTCGATTGACACCTCCTGGTTTGCCAACAGCCGCCGGCAGAGAGCCAGGCGCTGTTTAGTCCTCCGTGAATAATAACTGCGGGGATTTTTTTTTATTTCTCTTACCACGGTGCGGGCCGAAAGCAGCGCGCTACCCCCCGTTTGCCTTTCGTTTGCCGGGTTATGCTTTCGGCCATGTGTTCGGAACGGCGTGTTTACTTCAGGTTACGTTCCGTTTTTACAACGTGCCCCGGGAGGGACCATAAATCCCACATTGCAACGGGATCCCCAGCGGCACCATCTGAGACTGGAAGAACGCATGGAGGCGCAAATTACATACGAGCGCCTCCCGTTATTTAATGCAGAAGTACATGCATGCATGCCTAATCAAGCAGTAAATACCTTAGAAACTCTCTTTGACATTCTACTGGATTTTAATAAATGCCATTGCCGAGAGTTTAATAAGAAAAGATCGCAGGATAAAGGCAGCTATAGATTCAAGTTATTTCAGTGGATACGCTTCACTTAGAGAACAAGCAGCGCAATGAATAAGCAGCGCAATTCTGCTGGTACCTTCAATATATCATGTTAATTATATGGTGGCTTTGAACTTATTTACACCTAGCTGTGTGAATCTGCGCGCACACACACACATACACACACACACGCACAAACTTGCACTAAAAGTCCAAGAAAATGGAGACGCTGGGTGATGTCAGGAGTAATGACAGCCCGCCAGACCTCCAATAAACATATAACAGCATCTGAATTAATCTGAATTAATGTTTATTATGCTTTGTTGCTGTACGCCAGAACTGCACAAACCTGCTGATGTTTTATTCATGCCATAGCTTTCTTAGGCCGGTCCTTAATGTGATAAATACTCCATGTGAACGACTAAAAGCAGACATATGATTAAATGTATTATAGCTAGAGGAGCAGGCTAAAAGCAGCAGGCTACTTGTTATATATTCATGTAAAAATTAAATTACTCAATTGGTCTGCCCAGTAAAGATGCCCGAAGCTGATGATGCGGGAATTTTAAAAACGACGATAAAAAATAACACGATAAATAAAATATGATACATTTTAAATAAACTATTCAAATACAACTTCGTCAACATGACTCTAGTTATAATGTGCCTGATTTCTATTGCAGCATTTTAAGTCTGGATCAGTGCGTTTTACACATTTCAGTAAAGCCAATTGTCCCGAGCATTAAATAAATAAGTAACAAAGACCCGTTTATACCATTTATCATAGCCAGTGATTTGCGTTACTTTTGTTTTAAGTTGACACTGGCACCGCAACTCAGTGTCGCCGTTGTAAATTGGTATGTCTAAAGGAGCGTCGCTTTCGGCCTTTAAGAGACAGTAACACTCTGGCACCGTATCAGTCAGACGCCTCGCCCGGGAGTGAGACGCACCCCCTGACGGGACCTTACTCGCAGCGCTCCGCTCACCCCCCCCGCCCCTGAAGGCCAGCGGAGCCGCTCATGCGAAAGCGGCGTCCGGGACTCGGGCTGTTGCAACGGGCTGAAATTCCACAGGGACGGGGGCAAAGATGCGTGACGGCATGAAAAACGAAAAGCGCTACGCTACGCGATACAGGCTGGCTGAAAGTAAAAGAACAACCCCAGTTATTCCCAGTGTTTACTGTTTTACATAATTACCCCGCTATAAATGTTTTCTTCTAAACATAATGCTGTATACAAGTCTAAATTAATGTCATGATACAAGAATAATATAAATACAGCAGATTATATTTGTTCTGTAAAGATTTGTCAGACAACATGAAGTTCTATAAAAAGTATGGGCTTTATTAAATTAAGACACTACGTCCATAATATACCTACAAACAAACAATAGCATTTTCTTTCCGGCTAATTGGCTTCCTGACTGTGGCTTAAGGCTGGGTAAGGAGCGACATCTCTGTTCAAAAGTCTTTGCACTTTTGAGACGATCTCTCAAAGCAAACACAGAACAGCAAGTAACTTTAACCAGTATGTTTATGAACCAAAACATAAGGCAAACTTCATTATACCACGGCAACACCCCGTTTACACATTTGCATTTAGAGTAATTGCTTCATCTAAAATTATGAATAATTAACTAATTATAGTTTAAGGAGTTAATTCAAATTTTAAAGGACAAAAAGAAATTATATCATTTGCATTAACTTATCTACAACCACAACTAAGTCACACTAAAAGTTTCGTGACTAGTATATAAAAAGAATATTTCAATAGTTGCTTGCGTTTAGTGATACAACGCAAACAGAAAAAGTAGAGAACTACTTGCACGATATACACCTACACAGACAACGTGACTAGTAAACACTTTATTGGTGATTTTCTAATACTGTGGTGAAACTCTAGCCACACTTGACTGTAATCAGTGCAGCCCCTTTATTATCGCGACTTAATTCTTTTCATGCACAATGTCCCGCCACGGTCCGACGCTAAGCGGGTAACCAGATATTCAAAAACAATACGTAATCCCACAATGCACCGCTCCGGGATTTGCTGCATTACCTCATCCCATAAGGCACCGCGACAAGAATCTTCTGGGTGGTTGTCTAGGAAACGCACCTTAGCGGAACGCCCAGTACGCCGCCTCCAGCCAATAAGAAGCAAGAGGCATGACATCATTGCTATTTTTAGAGTGGCAGCAGTAGCAGATAAGGTTAGCTTCCACGCTGGAGTTCCGAGTATATAGATGATAGCGGAGGAAGTGCTGGTGTCTGAGAAAGTGTGTAACCGCGGCACCGACTTCACTGCCACCTTATTCCGAGTCCCAGGCGGAGGCTTGCCGAGGTAAGGGACCTTTGCGCGGGAACTTTGCCTAAGTTTCAGCCGCGTCCCGCATCTGACTCGCCTCCCCGGCTGCTCGTCCGACACCGACGAGTTTAAACCTGGATTAAGCGGGAGCCGCGAAGCGCGTTCCCGAGCCGCACGACAGCAGCGGAGGCGCTCCGCCGGGCAGCCCGAGGGATCCCGGGGCGCCGCTCGCAAACTTTCGCAGAAGTTCGCCGTCCCGCAGCCCCGAGCCGCGCCGCTCGCTCCTCCCCGGCTACCGAGATGGAAACGACTTTCTACGAGGAGCCGGTGACCGGCGCCTTCGCCCCGCACGGCAGCCCCGGCTACGGATACGGCCCCCGGGTCTCCAAGCAGAACATGACGCTCAACCTGAGCGACCCCGCGGGGAGCCTGAAGCCGCACCTCCGGGCCAAAGCCGCCGACATCCTGACCTCCCCGGACGTGGGGCTGCTCAAGCTGGCCTCCCCGGAGCTGGAGCGGCTGATCATCCAGTCCAGCAACGGGCTGATCACCACCACGCCGACGCCCACGCAGTTCCTCTGCCCGAAGAACGTGACGGACGAGCAGGAGGGCTTCGCCGAGGGCTTCGTCCGGGCGCTGGCCGAGCTGCACCACCAGCACATGCCCGGCGCCGCGCCGGGCCCGCAGCCCCCCATGCCCCCCATGCCCCCCGTCTCCTCGGCCTACAGCTCCACCCTGCGCGCCGACCCACCGGTGTACGCCGACCTGAGCACCTTCAGCCCGGCCATCAGCGCTGCAAGCCCGGCTCTGGGCTACGGCGCGGCCGCGGTGCCCCCGAGGCTGCAGCCGCTGAAGGAGGAGCCGCAGACGGTGCCCGAGATGCCGGGCGAGACCCCGCCGCTGTCCCCCATCGACATGGAGAGCCAGGAGCGCATCAAGGCGGAGAGGAAGCGCATGCGGAACCGCATCGCCGCCTCCAAGTGCCGCAAGCGGAAGCTGGAGCGCATCTCGCGGCTGGAGGACAAGGTGAAAAGCCTGAAGTCGCAGAACTCGGAGCTGGCGTCCGCGGCCGGCGCGCTGCGGGAGCAGGTCGCGCAGCTCAAGCAGAAGGTCATGGACCACGTCAACAGCGGCTGCCAGCTCATGCTGACCCAGCAGCTGCAGACCTTCTGAGGACGCGGCGGGGACGGGACTGCGCCCCCAGGAAAGGGGGCACCTGCGAGCCCCAGGGCGCCCTGCGCGCTACCGGCCAGCCCAGGATCGCCCCTCGTCCCGGCGCCCCGGAGTTCCGGCGCCACAGGAGGGCTGGGGGGGTCCTAAGGGGACAGCGACAAGCGGCACGCATTCTCACTATTCTGTCTCCTGCTATGCGGCGAGATGAGCCCGGGTCCCGCATGGAGCCCGTCGCGGAGACCCTCCGGTGCCCCGTGCGACAGATCAGCCGCCCGCTCCCAGGCTTTTGGCTGTAAAAGCTGCCCGACTCGAGTCATACACGGACGATTCTTTTCTCAATTGTAATGAATTGTTAGGAAAAACTCGAAGCTTCTTTCTTCAAGTTTGTTTAATGGGGTTTAACTCATTGTTACCTGTATATATCAATCTGGAGTATTTCAGTTTATCATTTTAATACAGTAATTATGTTCTGAGCACCTCAAACTAATCGATATTTAAGAATTGTAATAAAGTGTAATTTTTTTTAACTCTTGTCTAATGGTCTTATCCCTGGCTGTGTCTTTTTAAGAGTGTTTGGGGTATGGTTCTCAAAGCTCCTCTGTATGTGGGCAACCTGGATGGGAAGCATTAAGTTTTCGCGGACTATGTAGTTTAGAAATATTGTAAACATGTAGCGTTAATATAGTTCTCTAGTTTCTGAAGATCTGGTGACTTTTTTTAAAACTAAAATGGCGTTTTAAAGGCAGTGAGACATGTAGAAGGAATTGAGTAGAACTATGCAATACACAATTGTCAAACTTAAGTATTTCGGGAAACTGAAAAGTTCCCTATCCAAGCAGTGTTCGACCATGGACCTCAGGCATAGGCGTTTTTAATGGTTAAAACTGTTCAGATCCAACAGTCTGAGGAAAAACAAACTGGGTAAAGAGTGAACATTTCTTTGGAAACGATCCATCTGTTAAATCTGAACCTGTTGGTTATTGCCAGTAGATAATTATAGACAATGTAAATCTTTGAAAAACCCCTGAATCACGTGGTGAAAAATAGCACCTTGACTTAAAATTGAGCACCACTAGAGGGAGACGTCCCCCTACATAAACAATAATCCCAGCGGTAAAGTCTAAATCAATACTCAGTTAAACATAATGGTACACTCGAACGACTTTTGTTCTAAAATATTCAGAGGGGAACGTCTTTTCAAACTTTAAATCTGGTTTCCCAAACACTGGAAACGACCTACTGGAATGTACATTCCTAACCACAAAAGGCAATGAAGCCACCAGAGTAGCTGGGAATGTTGTCCTGATAGCTGATGTTCATTATCAGACCCGGAAATGCACTACTAAATCAGTCCTGGGCTGATAAGCTACAAGTATGCCTTTCACTTGAGCTCAACAGTTTGTTAGAGTGTACAATAATTGATTTTCAGAGTAGATGACTGGCTTGAAAATCAACTACCTGCTGAAAAAGTCAATTGTTAGGGCCTAGAGTCTGCCCAAGCTCATTGCAGAGGGCACATTCATTATTCACTATTATGAACAATATGGAGACACCAATTCAACTAAATGCATGCTTTTAGAATGCACTAGGAAACCCACACAAACATGGGCTGGTACATGCAAACTCCACACAAATAGAACTGGGGGGCAGGGAATTGGACTTCCAACCACAGAGGTGTGAGTCCACAGTCCTACCCACTGATTGGCCCTGGACTTTGGGTCCTCCAAAAAAAGATTGTCCGGGGGGGGGGGGGGCGGGTAACAGTTATAATGAAAATGGAAAAATGGTATCCTTCATATATGAAAGCAGCCAGCAACCATTTACTAACTTCTTTGCATTACAAGGTCACGAGGGGCCTTGAGCCAGTTCCA
>JAODKN010000035.1:18060139-18071927 GCA_026774425.1 Petrocephalus zakoni | reverse complement strand
CTATAGCACGGAAAAAGGCTGGTCATCAAGGACTATAAATTCCATTACATGTCGTTTGTGGCTTTAGCCTTTTCGTTGTCTACGGAAAACTTTTTACAGTTTTCAAATCCCTATTTAATGGGGACATTGATGCTCCGCGTTTGAGTTTTACCATGCGTAGGGTGACCAGATAATCCCTGTCATCCCGGACGCTCTGAGCTACTTCGGGTTTTACAAACTACTCTAAACCCGATAGGCTCCTGTTCTTGGCTAAATAGCTCAGTTCTTCTTCTGCTTTGACTGGTTTGTTTCCTTGATTGAAAGACTCACCCAGCCGTTTCACATTAACATTCAGGTCCTTCTGATTGAAATGGTATCTTGCAAATCCTGTCCTAGCTCAAAGTGTCCGGGATGACATGGATTATCTGGTCATCCTAACCATGCTTCGCACCGGGGGCGGCGAGAGAGTCAGCGCTCACTCTGCGCGCCCTGCACGCGACGCCAGCGGACTCTGCGGACGCTCTCTGACGTCATGGAGTGGGCGGGGACAAGGCCGCTCAGAATGTGAGGCTCCGTGAACTTTATAATGCTGCCGCAAAGCAAATATGCGTGTAGGTTATATCTTTGTGCCGACTCTCCGTAGGATGTCATTTGTCATGAAATTATGTTAAGACAAGCACTACTGTTATAAATTAATAATGATAAAGTTACCAACGAATCGCATTGTTTTGGATTCTATGGTGCCAAAAGTAGTATGCGATTTATTTTCTTTTTCACTAAAATATATTGTGCAGTACGCCAACTCTTCTGGAACACCAATAATTTCAGGCACCTTAGTCTATTCCTGATTTTTAAATTTATGTCCCTCTACGCAAACAGCAACACGTCATAAATAATGTAATATAACATAGTATATCTTGCAGTCCGCTGCCACAGAGAAAAGCATCCAGACTGGCGAAGACATGAGGATAGTGTACTGGCTCCAGTCACTGCCTGTTTTAGAAGGTGCTACCTGCATGCCAGCAAGCGATTTCACAAATTCTATTAGCCTACTTTATTGGATCTATTTATCGGATTTAATTCATTTATCGGAGCAATAAAAACGATATAATTTTACCACATGTTGGCCGATCGTTTATCTGTCCGATAAATATCGTGCATCTAATTATTATCTCGCTTAACAAAACAGATAGGAAAAATATTTAACATGTAGCTAGGTCAACATACTTCTCCCACGTAATCAGTGTTAATGAGGGCAAGCCTACATTTCTCTTTTGTCAATCTTATAGCTAAGAATGCAGAACCTTTCAGCTACCTACCTGATGGTTTGATGAATTTTGATGACAAAATTCTATCAGAATATTATAATAAAACGTCATTATCTTCTTTACATATTCCAATGTCTCAGTCAGCTTGTAACCAATCTCTAACCATATACAGGCCTAACGCGCACTTTCAATGTTCATGTAAATCATTACAGAGGTGCAATCTTGGCAATCTGACAGCACCTATTTAGGGCTATCATCTGGGTTGACACTCCACAGCACTAAAGCAACACTTAAGCTTACTTTTCTCATCTTTTTTGGGTCATATCTCAATCTCAATCTGTTTTTGTCCTTACAGACACCATATTCTCTTGGATGGAAAATGTAACTGCACGTTGTGCATAAGTGACATAAGTTTAATCAGACCGCTATCATATTGTTTGAGCAAAAGACACGTTAATTTCATTTGCTGTACTGACACCACACTCTTCCGTAACTACTGAGCAGTGCCGTCTCGCCTTCACACAAACCAAAAGGGCATTACTGGGGTCTGACACCCTGACACACTTTGACCCCAACCTCCTGTTACAACTCGCTTGCGATGCCTCTCCTTATGGAATAGGAGCTGTCGTTTCACACATAATGGCCAGTGGCGAGGAGCGACCTGTCGCATTTGCTTCCCATTCACTCAGCAAAGCTGAGAGCAATTACACATAAAGTGAACATGAACTAGGAATTGTTTTCGGGGTACGGAAGTTCCACCAATATCTTTTTGGAAGGAAGTTTGTACTCCAGACTGATCACCGTCCTCTTACAGCCATCTTTGGGCTTTATATGGGCATCCCTCCATTAGCAGCCAGTCGGATGCAAAGGTGGGCGTTGCAGCTGTTGGCTCACATATATCACATAAGGTACATGGAGTCAGAACTGCATGCCAACGCAGACGGCCTTTCCAGGCTACCCCTACCTGTGGGGCTGAGAGGTCCCATGTCTTATACAGTCAAAACCGCAGAGGACATTGTCTGGAAAAGGCATAGCGACCAGCTGCTTCCTCGGTTTAGCCTTCCGGGTGGCGGTGGTGGGCCCCTTGAGCTGTGTCACCCAACCATGCACACAGACAACCATGATACATTGTGTGCAGTGGACCCTCATATGGCTGAAGCTACCCCCTTGATTACATGGAACCCGGAACCATCATCGCCCCCCCCCCATGTCACTTTTGTCACCAGTTCCTGTTTATAGCTGTGTGGCGTCATCAGATGGTAGTGTGGTCCGCCGTTACGTTGTCCTCCAGAACGCTTAAATTTGTAACATAGAGATATACCCAGCGGAATGAGGAAGGATAATCCCCAGGCTTATGTCAGGGCTGGGGCAGTCTACCCCCTCCCTTTAAAAGAAATAAAATAAAATAAGGGAGACTAATTGTTCCTGTTTTGCCTATTTTGCATAGGCAGCCTTTGCCGGTTATTTCGGTCTTGTCCATAGACTGTGCAGTTTTAATATTTGTTGAGTATTCTTGGGGTAGTCCTTGTTATTTGAGTGAGGAGGTGTATGTTGTATATTATCATTGTTACTGTGTGCTGCCACCAGGTGGGGTAAGAGCTATGTGTGGGTGTGGGCGCGTGCGCAAGAGGAGACTGGAGCCTGTTCTAAAATAGGGAAAAAAAGGAACCCACTTGGCAAACGAACGCTGACTATAGACCTTTATTACGACCGCACCAAGGAAGGCTACACCTGTACGACACTGCTTCCCAGATATAACAACTGTCACCTGGGAAGGAGGAGTGTCGATCCGTAGGTGGCTTGTAGATAACACTGGGGGTTTTATTTTAAACTGAACTAACCCTAAAACTAACCATGATAGGTCGAAACCAAAGGTATGAAAACAAACCGCAAAAAAGAAGCAAGGCCAGTGACACCTGCTGGCCAGACAGGGAAACACATTTTCCAAAGTGCATTTCCAAAAGCTCCCATTAGCAACTTACATGGTTCGACCCATTCAGTTGCATGGTTCCAACTATGCAAGTTCCTAACATGCCCCCGAGGACGGGCCAGATTCTGACAGTAAATGACTAAGTGGAAAAGGGTGCAAGGGCTCAAAAAATAGGAAAGAAAACACAGGGCACACAGTGCAGCCATAGAAGTACCAAACTTGGTCTCCAGATGGCAGCAAAATGCTTAGTTTCTTTCCCCTGTTACCACATTCCGCAAATATCACTTTCAGAGTTTCTTTTTTACTGTGATCTTTGAGAGAACCACATATAAAACACCACCAGTACTTGAAGTAGGCCAGTACTCACCATTACACAGTACTGACATCTCTCTGTTCTTCGGAGTATTGGCAATTCTCAGCCGCTGCTGGTACTGAATAACAACGGGAGTACCAGTACCTGTTTTTCCCACACTTCAAGCACTGAACACCACGAAATGTCCGAAACATATACGTGACATTATTCACATAAATCTGGACATAAGGCACATGTGAGATACAGTCTCTTTCAGAAACCCACCTGGCATGTTATTTTCAAAGACTGGACTCGATAGGTGTGAACTGGTTCAAACGGCGGGGAGGGGGGGGGGGGCTGTGGCCAGAAGGGAAGCCCCCCTCGTGCTTGTCACCAGGCGGCCCTCCCCTGAGCCAAAGGGCGCTATGGTGTTGTCATCGCCGTCGAGTCATTTTGGGAGATATATCTGGGTTCCCAATGCCCCTCAGCCACGCTGGGATGACAGTGAGTGCATGAGGGCTTGGGGATTCCCCAGCGCAGCCAGGAGGGGGCTGCGCACCGCTGGAGGGACCACAGAGAGCACTACCCTCCGTTTCCACGAACCCAGGCGTTCAGCAGCGAGAGCGTGTCTTTTCCATAGAAGCTCTTGTTTTCTGCTTGTTGTGTTTCATACTCTCTCCCATTTACTACACTTCACAAGTCTAATATGAGTCAGCAAGCAAGAAAAATTCCCCAAATAAGGACAGCGATGGGCAGCAAAAAAAAGCATTCGGTGCATGTTAAATGACATCAATTAATGTAAAATTAGCTCACCACAAGAGCCCTCAAAAGTCCACTGTTATTATATACACTGTTTGTGTGTTTAAGCAAGTGTATGTGTGCATCTTCAGTGGCAAATTCTGCCTTAAATATGGAATTTTAATTTAAATCCCATTCCAACAAGTTCCGGAAAGAAGCTTTCATTCCCATATTGTTGTTTTTAAAGTAGTATTTTTGTCATATAGGTGCAGAGGGTGCCACATTATGTCAGTTTAAGCTAATGAAATTGCTATCATGTGGGCAATGTTTTCTGGCCGTGAATTTCTGTCACGTATCAAACCCCTGCATGATCCCTGGGTGGAGGTTCTGGTTCACCTGTGACGGCGCACACAGCACGTTGAAGGCTCCTCACCCTTTACATCTTTCTCAGAACCAGAGCCATATTTCACTAGTTGCAGTCTTCAGTTGTGTTTGTCACACTGGATAAAATTAAAAACAGGAATTTCTTATAAATCAATGCCAGTGCTGCGTGGGACACTTTGATATTTAATAATCTGCCTTTTCCATCAACACCTAGGTCGTTATCACTGAGGAAAACAGCTTCCACCACATTCTCTGCGGTTCGGCGACTATTCATCGCCGGTGCTAAAAATAGGCCTTGAGGCTAATCCAGCTATACAGTTACTGTAAAATCTCGAGCTTAAGCCTGTTTTCAGAGTGCCACCAGGGTGAGAGAAAGGAGACAGTGGCTAGTAGTTACGAGTAAACTGATCCACCAAGCTGTTTAGTCAACCTGAAATCGAGTCATTGCGATACGCTGTACATCGCTATATTAAGCTATAGAAATTTTGAAAAGTGATACACTTATGACTACAAATAACTAAGTATAAATGTAAAAATATGGAGTAGTTTTCCCCATCAGGTAGAGATTCACCTCCCCACTGCTCTATTGCAAGATGTGTAGCCTAAGATTTATAATGCTTTTTATTTTTATGACTGAGTGATACTTGCAACTGGCTGTGGGGAGGGGGGGGGGGGGGTATTTGTAGTGTGACGCCTCCCACCCTGGTCTTGGGACGTTAATGTGTGGAAATTTTGAGGGCTCTGACATGGAGAACTATCTTCACACTTTCTGTACAACTGAAACCTGACATTTAAAGGTAATGGATGTAGCTTTTAGGGGTCTGCATCCTGCCCTCGGCTCTGTGCATGTGGTATTAGCACGTCAGCACAATCAGGCTAACTGGCTTCTTTGGATTAGCTGTAGCATGTGAGCATGTATCATGTCCAGGGTGTACCCCAGCCTTATACCCTATACTGCCTGTAACTGGCTACAGATCCCATGGTGACTCTGTTCTGCTTAAGTAGTTGTGAGATGGCTGAATGTAAACAATGTTTTGTTTATGAAAGTCAATCTGGAATTTACTAGAGTTTTTCTGTGTCAAATAATGGAGAGCAACCAATTATATGTACTAGAATAATCTAGCATTTGCAGCATGTGATTGCTACGATGAGTGTATTTCAAGCCTGATCTTAACATCAGTTCTGTTTTTAAGTTTTGGGTGAAGCCGGATTTAATTGCAGCGAAAGACATCAAACTTGCTTTCTGAATGAACTTTTTTTTCACAGTGTATTTACATCGAACCAAAGATCCATGTGTCTTTCACTAACCGCACTCGCACAGCCATGTTTATGAATGACATCAGCGAAGCATGTTGTGCTTTCAGATTATTTAATGGCAGTTATTTATATAGCAGCCCGAAATTACACGCCATACAGCTGACTGCCGACAATCGGGCATTGTTCAGCAGATTTCACCTGCCACAGCAAATATGGCCAGACTGAAGGTGACTAAACAGTTTTCGAATCACTAGAAGCTCACTGACTACAGGTTTGACTTTCTACGTCTGGGCCATTAGCAAGGTGAAGGTGTTTCGGATTGTGTGGGTTGGGTTGCGTGTCGCTCATTTGATAGAATGATGGTGAGCACTGTGTCCTGGAGATCTGCCGTGTCAATAAAAACATGGAGATGCTTTCCATCAGCTGCTTACCTAGAAATTAATTTGTTCAGCCAGAAAAGCAGTATACCACCCACCATTTTCCTGTTCCTGTGTTTCAGCACATCAGTGATATTTCTGCAGTACTCTTGCAGATGTAACGCACATCAATAATTAGATTAAGTCATCAAACAGCACCCACATCATAATATCGTTTGGCTCAAGGACATAATGAGGTCACCGTTCCTGGGTTCTAAGATAGCAGTTAATCGGGTTCATCGTGGATATCCTTATCAATGTCTGAGAAAGATAACAAAATAAAATTTCCAGAATAATAATATGTGTGTTTACTTTTATATGGATTGGTAGATACACAGTGCTGTGCAAAAGTCTTAGGCAGACAGAAAAAGTAAATGATCTTCATTCCGGGGGTGGTACAGTGATGCAGTCGTTATATGATCTCCCTGTGTTGTCGTGGTGTTTCCTCTGGGTACTCCAGTTTCCCCCCACTGTCCAAAAACATGCTGAGGTTGATTGGAGTTGCCAGATTGCCCATAGGTGGGCATCTGTGAGTGCATGGTGTGTGAGTGTGCCCATCTGTGAGTGCATGGTGTGTGAGTGTGCCCATCTGTGAGTGCATGGTGTGTGAGTGTGCCCTGCCATGGGCTGGCGCCCCTTCCTAGGTTGATTCCTGGCATGCGCCCATAATCTCCGTGATCCCGCGCAACCCTGAATGGGACAAGAATTACAAGAATTGGATGGATCTTCATGCTGATGTAAGTATGTTAGTTTAGTCATTTCAAAGCCTCTCCTCAAATCACCCCAGTATTTGCAGCAAAAAAAATTTATGTATTTTTGCTGTGAGCACTGCCCCACCTTGTTCGTGTAATCGATACCCTATTCCAGTAACTGAGCTGGTGTCAAAATTTAACAAGTGCATGGAATGGCTTGGGAGCAAAGTTCTGCAACTTTTTGGAGAACCAAAGAAATTATGAAATTATGATTAATATTGTGTGTATGTGTGTGTATGTTACTGTTAATTTGCCTATGTTCTAATGTTAAACAGTGTTTTTTTTTTTGAGTAAATAGACAACGAAAAGCCAATGACCCCCCATTTGAAGCGGATAATGGAAAAATTATGCATGTCAAAATCTGAAATATATTAGATGGTCAGTTAATTTTCGGTACTCAAAATACACCCATATAGTTTTTAACTCAACTAGCACATCTCATATA
The DNA here is from genome assembly GCA_026774425.1 of Petrocephalus zakoni. Taxonomy (NCBI): domain Eukaryota; kingdom Metazoa; phylum Chordata; class Actinopteri; order Osteoglossiformes; family Mormyridae; genus Petrocephalus; species Petrocephalus zakoni. The sequence goes on along the minus strand of JAODKN010000035.1, from coordinate 18,064,466 downwards.
GCAAATCATTATCTCATTAGCTTTTTAAAAGTAATTACTTAATTTACTCTGGCTAAGGGTGCCAGGCAAATGCCACAAATGTAATTAGGTGAGCTGGCGGTGAGATGTAGTAAGTACTTGGAATGGCCGAGGGGCACCTGAGGAGAGCTTTGCCACCTGAAGCGGTGTTTGTATAGCCACATTCCACACTTCTTTTTCCAGCCTAAGACTGTTGTACAGCACTGTATCCCAGCACAGCTGAACCCAGAGAGGCCTCTGGAGAGCCTAGAATGAGACTTTTGAGCTTAAAATGGTCTGTAGTAAGATACCTTCTGGAAGACAGGCCTCACACTTCATTTAACACTATAATCAATGTGAAACAGGTGAATCACATCACATCACATACCTGATGAGTCAAGTCGAGACAAAAACTCGACAGATCATTTTCAGATATAATTGCATATAACATCCCCCATATTCTACCTTTGTTACCCTAATCCTAAATGAAGTGCACAGGTTCAACTGAAGAATTTGTAGTATGGTATGTCAATCCCTCCTCTTATCACTCATCTAGCATAGAGGGTCTGAATCCAGGCAGCATAGGGCACAAGGCTAAGCTACTTGAACACCAATAAAACCAGGACTGGCTCCACCCAATCATAAGCTTGGCCTGCCCTGTCATACGCTTGGCCCATCCAATCATAAGCTTAGACCACCCTGTCATGAGCTTTGGCCACCCAGTCATAAGCTTGGCCTGCCCTGTCATACGCTTGGCCCATCCAATCATAAGCTTAGACCACCCTGTCATGAGCTTTGACCACCCAGTCATAAGCTTGGCCTGCCCTGTCATATGCTTGGCCCATCCAATCATAAGCTTAGACCACCCTGTCATGAGCTTTGGCCACCCAGTCATAATCTTGGCCTGCCCTGTCATAAGCTTGGCCCATCCAATCATAAGCTTAGGCCACCCTGTCATGAGCTTTGGCCACCCAATCATAAGCTTGGCCTGCCCTGTCATAAGCTTGGCCCATCCAATCATAAGCTTGACCTGCCATGTTTTAAGCTTGGCTCATCCAGTCGTAAGCTGGGACCATCCTGTTATAAACTTTGCCCACCCAATCATAAGCTTGGCCTGCACTGTTATAAACTGGGCCCACTCAATCATAAGCTTGGCCAATTCCTATTTTTGATTGCAGAGAATTGTACTAATAACAGACTCATATATTTATGAAAGAGGTGTGCAGTGTGATGTGCTTTCCTGTAATTGTTGTTTGTCTATTTTGATTTATCAACCCCTACAGTGCTGTGAGTTGATACAGTATAAGCTGCTAGGTTTTGTTCCAGACAGAGATTACCTTTGGGATTTAGATGCTTATCGGCCGGGATAATGCTCGCTATACTCCGTATGTTAATTCGGGCAAGGGCTCATGGTTTTTACATTCCAGATCATATACAATTACATTTACATTTACAGCATTTAGCAGACGCCCTTAGCCGGAGTGACTGACATAAGTGCTTTAACAGTCCATTAGTGAATATTTTCTGACGCTGGTTCAATAAAACCCAGGCAACGAATACCATTTGTCTAGTACTCTGTAAGGAAAATACAAGGGTTTTTTTTCTTTAAAGCGACTATAATACTAGTGCTAATCCAAGTATTTCTGAAAGAGGTAGGTAAAGTAATCGTTTGAAGATACCCAGTGACTCAGCTATTTGGACATCTAGGGGGAGTTCATTTGGCCACACAGGTGCCAGAACAGAGAAGAGCCTAGATGTGCCTAGTGCCATATAGCTGCAGACATGATCTTCATATGCTTATTTCACAGAAGAGGACATAAATGGTGGCGTGTATTTCAACATCCTGGTCCTGATGCAAGCCTTGATGCTCTGGTATATTCTTGTAAGGTTGAAAAGGGTTGCTACAGTGGCCATGGGGGTGGCGATGTGTGACTCAGTGGGCCATGCCTCTGTGCCACTGCTCACAAAGTCATCAGTTCATGCCCAGGCCTTGGCCAAAATAGTCATGCTTCTGCCTGGCCCTGGATCCAGGACCATTTCATTAAGTCCAAATGCCAATACTAGCCCTTTAGTTTTGAGTTCATTGTATAATGAGCTTGTCATGAACCTGACCTGTCTATCACAATGGCAGATTTGCATCTGTATAAGAAGGGAAGTAGCATCGCTCAGAGCTTCTAAGTAAATGTTTCACGCCTGTGAAAAAGTTTATTCTACTGATAAACATTTTTATGTTAGAAGGAATCTAGAAATCACTGTTTCCAAGCTTGTTTACAGAATGCTGGCAACATTACCATCCCACATTAACTGGAAAGTCGGTAGTTTATCTGTATAAAAACATTCAATTACAATAAATCCTATATTGCCGTTAAAGGCGTTTGATCTTGTTTTATGACTGTTAAAAAGATTTAAAAGAAGAGTTAAAAAAAAAACCCTGAAATACAGCAAGGAGCTTAAAGCAGGCTGCCTAATATGAAATGCTGATTCATTTCATTGCCCGAGCACATCCCCAAATGAAGCATGTAACGGTCCCGTAATACAATACATTCACACTGTGGGAGTGCAGGGCATTTTCTGACCTTCATAAAAATTACAGAGCGAGTCTTTTCAGACACCTCTGACTCAGCTTCCTGGATCCGAGCTGCTCTTGGGGGCCATGTATGAGCTTTGAAGAATGGCTTACCAACATTGCTAGAGGCATGCTCACCAGTGCATGCTCAGCCAACGACCTGAACCGCTGAGCTTCATTGTTCCAAAGAGGCCTTGATTAATTACATACTCGTATATTCATACGTATATTCAGAGTCCTTATTAGGTGCCCTATGGTGGAAAATTTATATTTAAAAATAAGCAGTTTCATAATTTCCTGGAAATCTGAAAGCTGAAACATCCATCAAATGGTAAGAAATACCACAGTAAATAGAATGCCTTTACTGTACACATGAAATCAAATACAAGAGCATTCACTCTTCACATACCCATCTTGCGCTCCTTTGAGACACACATCTAGGCGAGAGCAAAGCTTGGGATCAGAGTGTGGGGTCTGCCATTTATCAAGCACCCCTGGAGCTGATTTCGGGGGTAAGTGCTTCGCTTAATGACACCAACAGTGATACAATAATTCTGCCTGCCATGGGATTTGAACTGGCAACCATCTGGTTTTAATTGTCATGCCCCTCAGGGCGGAACACACCTATTAGGCAGAACTATGCTCCGACCTGCTCAGCGCAGTATAAGCCAGCCTGCCTTTGCGATCTTTGCGAAGTCGTGTTTCCCTAGTATGAGCCGTACTGAGCGCGGTAATACCTTTGTCTCCCATCTCTTACATCATGTTTCTGCCCTGCCCACCTGGTCTGTCCTGCCTGCTCCTGTCCCTCTGTGTTCCCCGGTGTTCCTATGCTCCGTTCATCGTGTCCTCATAGGACGGACTTCCCCGGCTAATGAACCCTTTGGCTCTCTCACCCTGACTACTCTTCTCAGCTCTCGATTTAATCTCTGTCTACCTGGCTTTCCTAATAAATGCCCCAGTCCCCTGCAGTTGGCTCCTCTGTCCTTCTTGGTCCCTGGTCGTGACATCAAGGCTCAGAGTTGAAACTACTCACACTATGAAACTGTTGAAAAAACTGCAATGAATCTCAGTAGATTTGCACAAACTCTCTCGTCGGACTGGAGGATCACTGATGGATAGCTGTGGCATTTTTTGACAATGAGTTGCAATAGGAAACCTCTACTGGTCAGAATAAGACCCAGGCTACTGCTGAACGTGACCACAGTAAGAGACAATCCAAAGCCCTTTTGGTCAGGCATCATTTAGCAGCTCTTCTTAATGACCTTACATTTGGGCCGGAGGTAATTCTGTATTTGTGTTTCCTGTGGTTTTATGGATATGCAGAGGTGGATATTTCTGGTCCAGAAACTACAGTTGAAGACTCTGTGACTGTGACTCCTTATACTGGATTGGTTGGTTGAAACAAAATCTAGGTCTGGAGTTTTACTTTCTAGACCAGAACTATCCACCTCCGTGAATATGCCTGCAGACAGGCTTTTGCATTACATGCATCAGCATGGCTTCAGCCATGCATATTTATGCGCAGCTGGGAAAAGTATCCTATTAAAAAGTAGCTCTTCAACCCAGCTGCAGAAGACTGAGACTGAGACTGCAGAAGACTGAGACTGAGACTGCAGAAGACTGAGACCTGTCATGGTCACAAGCAGCTGAGGTTTCCTTCCCGACAATATAATTCTTGACCCGCTACATCAGTGATCATCAACTGGCGGCCCGCGGGCCGAATCCGGCCCGCTGAGCCGTTCAATCCGGCCCGCGACTGGATTC
>JAODKN010000035.1:17987462-18005545 GCA_026774425.1 Petrocephalus zakoni | reverse complement strand
CAATATTTATTAATATATTCATATTTATTTCATATAGCACATTTTCATGATTCAGTACTGTTTTTTGTTTGTTTTTTATAATAAAGTTCAGTACTATTTTACATGTAGTGTTGTGTTTTTATTTAGTTTTTTTTATTTTAATCCAGTATCCATTTTAAAAACTATCAGGTAAATCAATCGGTTATCGGCGAGTACGGACCAACCTAGCTATCGGTATCAGTAAAATTCAATATCGGTCGACCTCTAGTTTTGACTACCATGAACATCTTCCACAGAAGCACGGTCCCATGCTGAACACCAGCTGCTAATGCAGTGACCCTACTCAGGTGCATTTTTATGGTATATTAACTCCATGTCAATACTGGTGTTCAGTGGAGCAGGAATACAGGTTATTTAAGAAGACACTAAGAAATTAAGACCCTACAGCAGGCAATGCATGATGCAGTACGTATGAAAATGCCCAAATTTTCCTTTGGGATAAATAAAGTATATCTATCTATCCAAAATAGGTCACAGCACAGTTGTCCCACGATGCAACCTTTTAATTAAAAGAACCTTCCCAGAATTCCCTTAAAACATAATTACTGAGAGATAGGAGCTTTTACACTAAGCCACAGTCACATTTATCACATGTGTGGGACTACAATGTAATCATGAACCCCTAAACTGGTGTGTGACTCAATACTTGGTTCAACACAGCCATCACAAACAAAGGCACCCGCAAGCTAAGAAATGCCCCTGAAAAGGCAAGTGGGCCAACGCCATGTATATCCAATGCTATGCAATGGATTGGCACCCCATCCTGGGTTATTCCCTGCCTTGTGCTCATAGCTACTGGGGTAGGATCAGGAACCATGCATCGGACAAGTGAGTATAGAAAATGGATGGAGTATTTTGGGGGGGGGGGTGCAAACTTTGAGTCATAGGAAGTGAAGAACATAGCTGTCGTGGGACCTGATGGGTCACTTGCACACACTTGTCATCTGCTGGTTATCTGCCTCTTACTTATTCAGGCCCATGCACATGCACAGCCTCTAGAACTCATTGTATTACTGACTTACTGTTTAACTGTACTCTGCTTTTGGAACCTTAATTTAACGGTTTACACAGTGTGACCGTTTGTTTACTGTGCACATGACGATACTCTAACCGGTGTTCAGCTTGAGGTGGAGGACTCTGATGTAGAGAGATGGTGCCACCAACCCACCCCCACTTTGGGGGAGGGAGCACTCTTCCAGAAAAAGTGCTGTAAAGCTTCACCATGCGACCGCATTAATGGTTTGAACAGGATCTGAGAGTGGTCATATTCCCCAGAAGGTGTACTGTAAACCACAAAAGAACAGAACAGTGATCTCTTCACCCCTTTTTGGCTACACTACCTTGCCCTCCATGAGACTCACATACACATATACAGGTGAAACCAAGCTTTGGGGTCACAGTGCAGGGTCAGCCGCATCCCTGCATGCAGCATCCCTAAAGCTGGGGGTTAAGGGCCTTGCTCAAGGGCACATGGACATGAGACTATCCTGCTGAGGCCAGGGCTCAAACCAGCAACCTCCCAATCACATCCTCTAAGGCTTCACCCACTGAGTCACACACTGCCCCCCTTGTGGGTCCCCCTCCCCTTATCTTGAAAATGAGTGTTTAACAGTTTACAAAATTAACACATTTTACATGACCAGCACACTAACTTCTTTATCAAGGTCTGAGACTTACTTCATCTTTCCAGCTTAGTCACGAAGACGACTGCCACAGTTATCATGTCACAGTTGAAAAGCCCAAAATTAGAAGCACAGGTTGAATAAATTCTGATGTCCTCTTGGAGACTAGCGTCATGTGAGTTAAGTAGAGAACTGGAGCAATCGAGATGGAGTGAAGCAAGGCTAACCATGCAACGCTAAAGATGGGCACCAACACTGGGCAGTCAGAGGCATTACCATGCAAACGCTGAGCATGCAGGCATCACTGGGCAGAAGGAGAGTGAGAAAGCATGAGGCCTAGTGCTGTTGTTGTTGACAAGCCAAATAAAAGCTTTAGCACATACTATTAGCCTGTCTCTACTACTACTACACACTGTACTATAACTATAGTTCAGCTACTGGTTATACTACTAAATGAAGAATGTAGTGAAAAGGCTGTTTCACCTGTGAACTTTCATCCCATTTTATCTCTGCTGTGCCCAGCAAGAAGCCAGGAATAAAAGCCTTGTTAAAATGACGTTAGCAAGCCATGTAATCCCAGGCTCCTCAAAAACAGCCATATAAAAATAAAGAAACAAAACACATATGCCTCAGCTTCGATCAGGCAAAAAACACCGGGTTTCTATTTCAAATGTGCTGTAAGGAATATTTAGGGCAAAAGACTTAAAACCATCATTTTGGACCAACAGCTCCGATTCCCACCAGACAAATCCTGCGCTAAACACAGACTGGACTTTTGTACCTACAGCTGTGTCACTTCAACATTATCTACAGTCACTGGAAGATCAGTGTTACACACAGGCCATGCCTCGCTGGCTGAATGACCCAAGGAGCAGGAAGCCTATGTCAGTCTCTGACCCAAATGCTCACAGGGAAGCAGCAGAGCTGAAACCTTTATAAACCGGCACAGTGCGTCACAGTCACAGAAAAAGACATTCACAGAACATCCTGCTGTAATGAACAATGGAAAGATGCATGTGATGTCATGTTTGCGTTTCCTGCAAGTAGCGCATGCCTGTTTTATGCTATATGACACTTATACTGGTCTGTTACACTGGACACATTCATTCATGTTAAAAAGGGCAAACCCCTCTGATCTGCAACTCACCCACTGGACATCCTGCTCAGTAGTGGGGTTTTATCCCAACCCACCTTTCCCTGGCCCTCGATTCCCACAAGCTCATTCCCAGGTGTCCCTGGCCCTCGATTCCCACAAGCTCATTCCCACCTTTCCCTGGCCCTCGATTCCCACAAGCTCATTCCCACCTTTCCCTGGCCCTTGATTCCCACAAGCTCATTCCCACCTTTCCCTGGCCCTCGATTCCCGCAGGCTCATTCCCACCATTCCCTGGCCCTCGATTCCCGCAGGCTCATTCCCACCTGTCCCTGGCCCTCGATTCCTACAGGCTCATTCCCACCTTTCCCTGGCCCAGGATTCCCACAGGCTCATTCCCACCTTTCCCTGGCCTTTGATTCCCGCAGGCTCATTCACACCTTTCCCTGGCCCTCAATTCCTACAGGCTCATTCCCACCTTTCCCTGTCCCTTGATTTTCACAAGTTCATTCCCACCTTTTCCTGGCCCTTGATTCCCACAGGCTCATTCCCACTTTTCCCTGCGCCTTGATTCCCACAGGCTCATTCCCACCTTTCCCTGTCCCTTGATTCTCACAGGTTCATTCCCACCTTTCCCTGGCCCTCGATTCCTACAGGCTCATTCCCACTTTTCCCTGCGCCTTGATTCCCAGTTTTCCTGGCACAGACAGCAGGCCGCCCCCGCCAGTATGGGTATGCCATCCCCAGCGCCGGACTCCTCACCTCCACCCTATAACATGTCATCAGTCTCTAAACTCTGCCAACTCATGGCACCCAGATCAAAGCACACTATAAGGTTAATTAAAGCCTCATTCAGAGACAGACGGACTACGGTGTGCCGGTGTCCCCGCTACTCTACCTGGCACTGGGAGGTGGGAGAGGCGGTGTTTATAAGTAAGGAACATTACATATTAGCGTGAAATGTAAGTGCACCTTTCGATTCGGAAGACGAACATGTTCCACACACGCTCGCCATCTGCAGGGACCTTATAATATGGCATTTATAGGTTAAAACCGCACTCCAGCAGTTTCTTCAACACTGTATACTGAGAAAGTGCCGCGCAGAGACAAAAACGAGACGGACACACTCGTCGCCCGTCAGGCTAGCCGGCTAAGTGCTAACGCGGCGAAGGCCCGCAGCCTCGGATTTTCCTTTCCGGAAGCGCGGGCCACTGATCACAGTGCCCCGGCTCAGGGGGCGACCTCTGTGCGCCGCAGAGACAGGCGGCACCTGTTCCGCGGGTTTGTGCTAACGTGGCAGCTTAGCCGGCTGCTCCCCCCCTCCGCTGACGTGGCCAGCGTTAGCCGGCCAAGGCTGAGCCAAGCGCCGTAAAGTCCGCATACAGACTCGGTCTTGGCATCTTTCGCCTTTGCAATCTGCCGCTTGCAGGCGCCCGGGCTCCCGCCGCCGCCGCCGGCTCTCACCTCACCGCCTGCCCGTCGAAGACGCGGCCCGCGGACGGACTCGGTAGTATCGCTCCGCTCCCGTGAAGGTGAATCGGCGTCTCGCTAAACCGCACGGCTCGGCGCCGCTCTCCCGGTCCTCCCCTCCATCATCCTCGCAGCCTCCTCCCGGATCCGCGCTTCCTCACGGTGTGGGGAGAGGCCACGCCGCCCCTCGGCGTCATTTAAAGGGAACAGACTACGGCTCCCACAGCCCTGTGCTCTTGGCTGTCATCCTTCATACGTCTGAAGTTTGCTGTGAGATTCCCCTACAGTGCAAGTGTGCCAGGATCACTGTGCATACAGTAGACATCATTATATTACTTTATTTTTAGTGTTCATTTCTGAAGGAGACTTACAGCATAATAACTCAAAGAACAATTTCAACGGGCCGTATTTCAAATATCCCCCTGCCTATTTAATGTACTTAATGCATTTTCTTACCTCTCTTATAATGTGTCACCAATATACTATTGGTTGAACTTACACGCCAGCGCTACATAGGGCACTTTAATTGGTAGTGACCATTAGCCTGTGCGCTTTGAACCTGCACATTTAATGCAAGCCCAGCATGCGCAGTTCCGGCCATTCATGATGTGTGATTGATAAAAAGGCTGACAAACTAATGGCATAGCTGTTGCAGCGGTGAAGGTCCAGGCTGCTTCTGCAGAGCCCTTTCACAGAAATGCAGCACTGCTCCGCGAGCTGGTGCATAATGTCGGTGTGCACACCAGGGTGTGCTGGTACATCACTTTGTACTGTAAGGTTCCGCACATGTGCTACTCAGTGATTTAATGCATTTCTACACAAATAACTTAAAAATACAATTTCAATGCAATGCAATTTGTTGGCCAGCGCAAAAAATCCAAGCTGATTTCAGCAGGTCTAGGTCTATTCAGCTAGAGGTGTAACTTGCCAGGCTGAATGCTGACAATTTCAGTAATCTTTCACCAGAGGTTACTTTCCAGAACAATGCCATTCCTGATTTGGAAACTGTTTGACCTCCATAGCAGACAACACAGCAGCACATTTTGCTTGTGAAAACCTGGCATCCCTCACCAGGAACCCTGTTATACTGCATATAATCCATTTGCAGGCTCTGTCCATAAAGAAATGGCACCTTATGAGAATATGAATTGCAGGAATCATATTGCAGCAAGGATGCAACATGCAGATTTGCAACAACACAAATTAATAAAGGTTCTTATTAATAGCAGCTGGTGTGAAATTCATATAATAGTTACGAGGCATACCTTTCATGAAAGTTTGTAAATACGTTACTACTCAGCCAATAAATTTGGAGACCCAGCTCAAAAGCAGAAACAAACAACCAGTAGGGTATTTTTATAATGAATTTTTAAACATAAGCCGCAAAGAGGAAGCGTACCGCTACATGTATGCATCAACTAGCCACATTCACACCCGTGTGGGTCAGATTGTAAAGGAAACATCACAGCAGGCCTCACATGGGAGCTCTTAAAACAAGTTTGAGTAGCGCGTGTCTCCATTTAGCTCAACCACGCATTCTGAATGCAGACACTGGGTAGGTCTGAGGTCTGAGGACGTTTTTAATAGGTTTTTGTGATCTTAGCAGCACTGAACGTGCATCCATTTCATCGTCCCTTATGGATAACAAGAAAATACGCATGGATGCTGCCCCTCCATGATAGGGGTCTCTTTATAATCTGGTTGGTTATTTTCATGTTTGATGGGAAAAAAAAAGCTTCATACAAGTTCAATAATGTCAGAGACAAGTCTTTAATAATTCAAGTAGGTTTATTTCAGTAGGAAAGATAATAGTTAACTTGGTACCTAAAGTGTTCAAATGCTAGCTTGTGTGTACACACAAAGGAACCACATTTGCCAATCTTCTTGACCCTGCCTTAAAAACTGGGGAAAAAAAACCCAAAAGGAATAAAAATGTTGACAAATCATCAGTCATGTTGCCACTCCAAGAAGTTCAGGTCAAAGGTCATAGCGCTCGCTTGGGTCACATGGCCTGGACAAAGTGCAAGGGCCAGGTGGTGGAGGTAACGGAGGGACACTTCTGTTCCATGTCATGTGACGGGAACGAAACGGCATTTTCCAGCCCAGGAGCTCTTCGCAGTTCTCTCACCTTCTTGGCATACAGAATTCATGCACTCAGTGTCTCGTTTAAACAACCCAGAAGGACAGCTTTTTCACCATTCCTTATAAAAAAAAATATATATATACATCAATGTGAAATCATTTCAATAAGCAATTTTACCCCGCAAATACAAACAAGTACTTTTTCAGACAGTGTGTGTGTACACAAGAGGATATATTATACAGTATAAATTTCACAAAAAAGTAACATTCATGAGATTCTCTTGTGAAAAATCCAGGTATCACCTCCCTTTAGACCCAATTATTTCTAAAGTTATGTCAGGCACTGCTTGACGAACCTGCCTGAAGTCACAGGATGTTTGCGGCTCTATTACAGACTTTCGTTGTGACTTCTTTGATCACTGAATTCAGCATTAATTGAATGTAATTCCATCCCAAAAATGTTTTGGCTGGGGGGGCCTTACAGAGGGAGAAAGGGAGGTCTTATTGGGTAGCGCTTCAGTAGGAGTGGAGGACAACGGCCTGCTCTACAACACAGACCAGGAATCTCGAGCCAAAGACACTCCTGGAATAAAGGGCTGAAGAATAATTGTTTCCACCAGTCTATGATCCGTGACATAGCTGAAGGGGCTAATTTTGCATTTTATTTACCTTCTTTTCATTAGTAATGACAGTTTTGGCTTTGATGAATGCAAATTGCTGCCTTTGCACACCAGGTTTCTGAATGGGTTCTCTTTTCTTTTTTGGACAATGAGCTTTGCATTTGGTTGATTTTCAAAGGGACGTTTTCGGGGCTTGCATTTTCCTTTTTTAACAATAAAAAAAAAACCCTGTTTATGTCCACGACTCGACCTGTCAGTCGCAGTAAACGCAGGGCAGCTGAGCAAAGGGAGAGCCGCTACACGGTAGAGAGCTCTTTGCTGGTTGTACTTCCTGTACATACTTACAGCTTGCTAAAGAAGAGCGAGGGAAACTAACGGCACACGTCCCCGCAAACACGCTACGGAAGCTGCATCAGGACAGAAGGCACCAGGCACAATGGCGATGAAGCTGACAAGCGCCATGGTTGGCAGAATGGATCAATGCCAGGCATGCTGAACTCGTCATTAGTGTTTGAGGACAAAGTTGCACGTAAACACACACAGAGCTAACACTATACCTCCTGGTTACCTGCAGGCATCTACAACACATCTGAAAGCTAAAGCATTTCACATTCCGCACCTCCGCACCTCTATCCATCATCGCTTTCTGTGAAACCCACCTGCCATCTTCTCCCACAGCTTCTGTCCCAAACACCTACCAGCTTTTCACTCTTTCTCCTTGACCTGCTAGATCAAGGCCGCTGTGTCACATTCACATCTCACCATAAAAAGAAATACTGATCCCCCTCAACAGTCTGATCATTCCAGAGACTTCTGGGACATCCGTTATGTAAATGGGGGGAAGAAGAGAAAAAAAAAAAAAAGAGAGAGAGATTGGGGTGGCACTGGTCTCCCCCCCCCCCCCCAGTCCAAACACGCCCACAGGTTCATACACTAATGGATTCATTTGAGGGTCAATATGAACTGAAAAATTCCTGGGAACTGGTTAGACCAAGCACCCTATGCCTGCCACAGGGATATCATGTTTTTTTCCTCAAAACTGAAAGACTTAGCTACACTTCGTAACAAGGGAAAGGGTTAGTCCATGGAATGCTGCGAAGGACCTTGAGCGTTCATTCATGTAAACAAGGAGAGGAAGTAAACGGGGATTTTGCAACACAGCTGACGGATCACCGCAAGCCTATGTGGCCCCTTCAATGCGGACCCAAGAGTGTCACTTCCTGAAAACCAAAGTAATTCACTGTCACCTTAACTGCACCCCAACTGAACAAATTCAAATCTCAGCACACCAGCGCACCCACGTTTAAGGGTAAAATCTCACTCCCATGTGTTATACCCACAACCACACTACAAAACGAGGACACACTTACAAAACACCCACTTAGCAGAAAAGTAGTACCGGGGGTGCATAAAAGTGTATTTGTATTTAAAAAAAAAAAAACATATGTACAAATGTAACAGACCCTATAGAACAAACAATGTGCAACACTAATACTGTCCCACCTCCAAGAAAATTAATAGATACAAACACAAAAATCACATCACGGCTCCAGTACAGCTTGCATCTCAGGGTCATTTGGAAATAAAGTTCTGAAAGTTCAGCCCCACCCACCTCCCACCCCAGTAGCCTGGCAGGATGGTAGGAAGGGCTTTTCAGAGAGCTTGTTTAAGTGTGCAGTGTGTGGCCCGCCGAACCAGACATCAGCAGGCTGTGCGACACTCATGTCAAGAAAAGAGAAAAAATACCAAAGGGAATATGGAATCAGGTCAACGTATTGGTCTGGAATGAGTCAGCTGACCTTAAAGCACCCAAACCAGTTTAACTCAGAAGAAGAGGCAGAGAGAGCGCAAGATGGACAAAGACAGAGACATGTGTGTGTCTGTTCCAGGCAGGAAAACAAGACTCAGGAGGTCTGGGCACATGTCACATTCTCTGGTACAGCAGTGACTTCAAAAGTTATAAGTGGTTATGCAGCAATGCAGCAATACAAGACATAGTGCTTCCTAAAATAAAAAAAATAATAATAATAATACAAAAAAAACAGTAGTGTACATATCAGCACACGAGGACCTTATGGGAGGGCGGAAAGGCCCGGCGTGACCTGATTGATGATTCGATATAGAATTCCAGGCGAGGGTGTGAGGACATTCAGGAGCTGCAGTCGTCATGCTGGAGTTAGGAATGCGAGCCCTTTCTGCGATTCATCTAAGCGATCGAGAACGTGTGAAGACATGGATGATGGAAGGCGAATGTCCGAAGCTGCCCCCTGCTGGAGATCCAAGACAGCGGCGGAGAAGCAGCGCGCTGCAGGAGTGTCCATATGGAGGCCAGGTGGGTGTGCTGCGCGTGTGCAGAGAACAGCCTCTCGCACCTGTGCCCCGCGCTCCCCAAGGTGGTGGTGGCAAGTCAGAGGTCAACATGACGGCAGCGGTAGGCAGCACCCCGAATGGCTGCTGAGTCTCACACCCCCACCCCCAGAGTGGTCACTCAAAAGACATCAGATTGGCTGGGACCTGCCAGAGAGCAGAGGGGTTCATTTCATAAGTGGTGCCCAGCAACTCACAAGTCAGAGTATTGAGAAAGGGAGTGAAAAAGTTAGACAGACAAAGACAGACAGCGAGAGGGAAGGGGGGGGGCAGAGACAGAGACGGGCAGGCAGGCAGACAGAGAGATGGACAGAGAAAGGAGACAGAGAGGGAGAGAGAGAGAGAGAGAGAGACGGGCAGGCAGGCAGACAAAGAGATTGAGGGAGGGAGAGGGAGAGAGAGAGAGACTTTTAATGAGCCTGGTTCATAAGTAGAGCCTTGCAATTAATTTAGACGACAGAAAAAGTGAGACAGAGAGAGAGATTGAGACATTTAATCAGTCAGGTTCATAAGATGAGCCCCACAATCAATTTAGATTGATAGAGAGTGCGACAGAGAGGCAATCCGAAAGTGAGACAGAGGAACAGAGAGAGGGATAGATACTTTATTATTAGCACAACTCTTATAAGCAGTAACAGTGCACAGAATGTCAGATAAAGTACTGCATAAAATTCCGTATTAATGGCTCAGAAATAAATAGTACGGCACAGTGGGTTGTACAGTGAGCGGTTGAATGTTGTGTGAATGGGAAGGGTCTAAATTAAAAGTCAGATTTACAGGTATTTGGCTATAATTAAGTGGGGCTGTTGTCCGAGCAACAGCACTGAGGGTGTGTGCGTGCGTGTGTGTATGGCGGGGGTTTCGCTGGGGCTTGCCTGCTGCCGGTTGCTCTGGCAGGCTGCACTCAGATGCTTAAACCACAGCAGAGCATTCATCCGGTTCCCCGCTTGATATTTATAGGAGTTGCCTGAAAACCACAAAACACTGTTCAATTAGTCAAGACAGGATGTGATCTAACATTTAAGCTGCTTTCTATATGAGTCTGAATTTGGTAGCACATTCAATCAGTGACAGTTAATAACGCAGCAAAAATGAGAGTTTACGGATATCAGTGTCCAAAATATTTGAGTCAAACTCGGATTCAGAGTCTAAATTCTCTGCACTGAAAGAGTCGGAAATATAAATTGTGGTAATCCTGCCCATCTCTCGGTTCCTGTCAACAGACGCGCATCCCTCCCACATGGACCCTGAAGTCTCGCATCTGCAGTAAACCTCACTGTTGTCCCATCTGGATCCGGCAGGTACAGAATATAGCAGCATGAGGCGATATTCCTCCAGGATCCTCCATGGTGAGACACACACACATAGCGCCTGTATTTGCTAGCTACATTTTTGTGTGCCTTGGGCCCCGGAAAAATAAATCAAATTAGGAACTGAGCTTTGATAAATCAAGTATGTCGACTATGTCTCCATAAACCGCAAGCTGGGTTATTTTTAAGTAGATTCAAATTTTTTTCCCCTAAGTCTCGGCCCATGTTTACATTTTTAAAGGGCAACTACTTTAAGCAGACTGACATTCTGTAACATTAAAGCCATTTACCATTATTAATGGCTTCCTGAGAAAACTGTCCAATCAGACAGACAAAAAACTGCAAAACTCATTCACATAAACTAAAAGTTCTGCAAATCAAACTGAAGACATCTTGTTAAAAAATACTGATTAACCTTTTAAAAAGTTACCTGCATAACCAAACAAAACATAAATTGAAAAATAAAAATACACCTAAACATGAAATTAAAAATATACATAAAACCTTGTAAATTGTTGTTGTTCCTGGTAAGATCACTAGTTCTTGCAAGTGGTGTATCAAGAGCCTTTAAAAGGAACCGACTAGCAGTCTTACAGCATATCAGCTCAGTGCATTTGGTCGCCGTACGGCCCTGCTGGAATCAGCCGTGAATTTCCACATGTGGGGATCAGCGAATCACATCTGGCCATTCCGGGAGCGTTACTGAACGCAGCACTGCAAATCTGGCTACAAGTACAGACAGAAACCGGGCTTTATCGCTTCCACACAAGCGACACAGAGCCGCCAAGACTTCAGATGCACGTCGATATCGATGCGTGCGACGCACTTTCACGGCAGTGTGACAGGGCACTATAAAAATGTAATAAACACACACATGGAGTATTTTTAAAGAAAGAATATGACCCAATAAAACATTAGGTAGCTTGCGAGCACATTCAGTGTGCGCTCTTTAGCCTTAACGTGCTGATGCTCCAGCCAGACTGAGATAAAATCCGATTCATGTGCAGAAAAGTCATGGAGGGTGCCAGTGGCTGCAATGGGTAAACCCACTCCCCCCATAACAGCCATAGCATCTGTAACATAATGGAGCCATAGGAGGGATTACCCCCACCTGACCCCCCAAGGGTCACGCCGAGACACAGCTGCACTGACATCACTTCAGACCCAGATGGGGGAAATCTAAACGTTCCAAGATGCAAAATCACTGACAGATAGAGTCAGAAATGGCAGGCATGCGGGCAGCATATGTACTAATGTGGCGTGTCGGTGCTCAGATCGCTGGAAGAATCAGATCAGGGGACAACGCGGAGGAATAAAGTGGCTGGGATTTACACAGAAAGCCACCGCTGGACGGTTACGGGGTGCAGTGACCCACCGCGCTCGGAGTCCGTCAGCAGGAAGACGTCAGGGTGCTCGGGGTCGTCGGCCATCATGGACATCCAGCCCACCACTGAGACGTTCTTGCTGGACGTAGATTTAAACTGCAGTAAAGAAACAGGCCATCACTCCAAATGCACACTTCAAATAATACTTTTGGATGCATACATCTGAAACGAGTGAGGTTAGGGACTAAGCTAGAGGACAGGGTGAGGCTCGGCTGGCCTGCCGTGTATTTTAAGGACACACAGTCCCCAAAGTGACACACTGCCAGTGATGCTTCGCTGTGTGCCACTGCCTACCTTTCATATCAGGTAGCATGAATGTGACAGGTGTGACTTACATGTTTCCTTTCCGTGGCCTTCAGCGACTTGGCAGGATAGTAGTACAGCTGAGCGCCACTCAGCGCCACCCAGTACTTTGTCCACGAGGCAACCTGGGTGAGAAACAGAGCGTGTTCCCACCAGCAGCTCCATGCCCTTTCAGGTGCTGCCTGCCAATTCTGAGGCCAATATGTTTGTGGTTATATCTACAAGAGAAGGGTGCCAGTTTGCACTAATCTAAGGTGGCCGAGGCCTGGCTCCACGGGGCAGAAGAGTAGGTGTGGCTCACCAAACACCGCAGAGAAGAAGCTAAGATCAAAATGTCCACCTGTCATTATGCTCCATATTTAATGTAACAGACAATACCAATGATCTGGTACATTTAACATGACAAATTACAATGTGGCAAATCACAAGAAATGGGGAGGAAAAGAAAAAAACTTAATTGAGTTAAATTTGTCCATCTGTCTTGTATGAATGTGTATTTGATGCAGGGTCACAAGGACTACAGCCAAGACAGACAAACATGGTGAGGACAGATGGCGTGAGGGGAAGCTGACCACCAGAGGAGAGAATGAAGGGTGAGGGAGAGAAGCCCAGGAGGAGCAGGCAGTGTGAGGGGGAGCAGAGCACAGGAGGAGCGAATGAAGGGTGAGGGAGAGAAGCCCAGGAGGAGCAGGTAGTGTGAGGGGGAGCGGAGCACAAGAGGAGCGAATGAAGGGTGAGGGAGAGAAGCCCAGGAGGAGCAGGCAGTGTGAGGGGGAGCGGAGCACAGGAGGAGCAAATGAAGGGTGAGGGAGAGAAGCCCAGGAGGAGCAGGTAGTGTGAGGGGGAGCGGAGCACAGGAGGAGCGAATGAAGGGTGAGGGAGAGAAGCCCAGGAGGAGCAGGCAGTGTGAGGGGGAGCGCAGCACAGGAGCACTGTATGGAGGGAGGGGGAGCAGAGCCCAGCTCTCTCACTGTGGGTTTCTTGCCATCCTTCAGCAGGGTCTTCCTCCGCAGGACTCCCTGCACCGTGACGGCCCCAGGGTACAGGTGGACGGCCAGCTCCTCGGACTCTGCCGAGCTGGAGGGAGACGGGAGCCGGTGGTGAGAAAACAGACCGCAAACGCAGGTCTGCGTTTAGAGTTAGAGGGAAAAGTGGCAAGCGACAGGCAGAGAGAGAGAGAGAGAGAGAGAGAGAGACCCCAAGAAACCATACAGAGATCCATCCTCAGGAATTCAGGGCAAGTTCTAACCAAAAAGCAGGAGAGGATCACATTTTCCTAAATCTCCCTTATAAATGATGTGAAGCGTCCACTAGAAAGAGCCGCAGGGACTGGGCTTTGATGAGGCTCATGTGGAAAATGCAGCCATGGGAGAATTACTTGGCTAAAGGTACAGATACAAACATACAAACACATAGAGAGCCAGGACAGAAAGGTGCCTGGAAACAGATGCATAAACTCAAACACACAGACACAGACACATTCATACCTTTGTGGGGACTATCCATTCATTTCTATGGACAAAAGCCTAATCCCACCTATGACAACCTTAACCCCTACCCCAGCCATAAATTATTAAACAAAACAGAAGACTTTGGGTATTTTTAGCCTTTACATTGCACTCACAAATTTATATAAAATTAAGGTTTATATTGTGGGGACCTGAAATGTGAGGTCACACCCCCCAGCCCCCCCGGCCGTTAAACACTTTCTGCTGGACATCAAGGGGAGCATTATCGTCATCACTGGCATAAACCGAAACATGTGCCTGTACAGCAGCCTCAGCTAAGGTAAACAATTCTTCAATAAATCACAGACCAAAGCAATTCTTAAAAATGATTCATAAAACAGGTGTCATGGTTACAAGGAGAAAACATTATTGCTACAATAGTACCGCAAAAACAGGGCTGAGACGAAAGCTCAGGCCATCTATTTCAAAAAGCGTGTCATTCGGGCTCAGCCGTGACATCCTGTGAATAGGCACTGAGCCCCCACAGGTGCCATTATGGGGGGGGTCCAATCTAGGGTGACCAGATAATCCATGCCATCCCGGACATTTTGAGCTAGGACAGGATTTGTAAACTACCATTTCAATTAAAATTACCTGGATTTCACTTAAGCTCTCCGTTCTTGCTGTGCGCTGATTGGTCAGTCTCCTATAATCATACATGTGTCTCTAATGTCAATGCGAAATGGCTGGATGAGTCTTTCAATCAAGGAAACAAATCAGTCAAAGCTCAAGAAGAAATTAACTATTTGGCCAAGCAAATAAGCCTTTCAGGTTTAAAGTAGTTTGTAAAACCTGATGCAGCTCAAAGTGTCCGGGATGACATGGATTATCTGGTCTCCCTAGTCCAATCCCACTAGCTCCTCTGAGAGCAGCACACAGTGTAGAGGAAAGGAGGCTGGTGAAAGAGAAATCTGCAACCTACAAGCCCAGGGAGGCAGGGAGGGGCGGAGAAACGAGGGAGGAAGAGGAGTGCGAGGGAGAGACTGGCGGTGGTGAAGAGCACATTCGCTAGTCGGGCATCTTCGCGGAGAGACCACCACCAAGAGCACAGCACACCAACGACCCCAAGGGGGTGCCGGGGGTACCTGCTGGCCTTTGAACCTCCTCGGATGCGGGCCACCCTGGTAACCGGGCCCAGAGAGTGATAGAAGCGGCTCCTGTTGGATTTTGGGATAAGTCGTTTACAGCGGGAAGCAGCAGCCCGAGGACCGAGAGCGCGGTGCATTCCTGCGCATGGCGTCTCCAGGGAGACACGAGCAGCGAACTGGCAACGGCGGCGGCGCCCATCATGCACGCGAGTGCGGCCCGAGACACAGCGGTCATGGCTGCCAAATGCCGCGTTTCATCATTATTGCCTCTGTTCAACTGAGCGTAACAGAAATGACTATCAGTTACATCCTCACCTCTCAAATGCCGGCCAGGGCATTTCCTCACTGAGTTCTGATCCTTCGCTGCTGCCTGCAGACACAGAGGCGAGAGGCATGAATGAGAGAGCGGGCGCCCCCTAGAGGTGAGTCACGGTGATGGACACGCGGTCACAGGGCAAAGGACAGACCCAGGGAGATGCCGCTGGACAGGGTGGAGCTCTCGGCCTGGCCGCGAGTGGGGGCGTGGCTCTCCATCACGCTGTCGTCTAACAGGTGTCTGGAGCCAGCATTGGGGAAGGTGGCGCTCTTGAACTCCACTGTGTTCATTTTGTGGATGAAGCTGAGGAGAGACACGCGAGGTTGAGAACGCGGACAAGAAAGACAGCAGCCGCAGACCGTGAAGGAGTGAGAGGAAGAGAAGGGAGGATGTTCTGTAGAGTGTTACAGGAACAAGCAGACTCTGGAAAACGGCACTCACTTGTAGCCCAAGCTATGGCACTTCCTGTGGCCATGGGGGAGAAGGTTGCGTGGGGAAGGGGGCGTGTGGGGCACCTTGGCCAGGGCACCCTCCGCTAAAGGGCCCTTACGCCCACACAGGGGGGAGGCCAACACTTCTGGGCCTGCGCATGGCAAACAGTCAGGCTGTCAGGCTGCTTCCCAGCGTCCACCATGCTCACGACATCAGCTCCGAGATTTTAAAGCAACTGGACGGGAGAGTGGTACCTTCGAGGTCCTCCCTGGACGCGGTGGAGCGAGGGGTGCTGGCACACGGCTCGATCTTCAACGATAAACTGTCGGAAAGATCCGCGGGTCAGACTCTGCCCCATAAAACCTGCGTCGAGTGGCGTCACGAGTCACAAAAAAAAAAAAAACACTCACTTGTAATTGTCGTCCTCCACAAATTTCTGCAGCTCCTCGATGTACCAGACGGAGTTCAGATACTTCTGGACGTGAGGCAGCAACGGTATATCTATCGCAAAGGGCGTTGGACAGAGCTGAGAGGCATCCAAACACATGTGGTCTAATCTGCAGGACGGCGGATCGGAGATGATATCTGACAGACCAAAGCTGGAGGTGAGATCGGGGGGGGGCTTGAGAGGCCAGGAGGGGGCTTACCATATTCACAGGAGCGCTGCAGGTCAGAGATGATCCGCAGGATGTTGTTCATGAGGTTGGAACGCTGCTCGCTCTCCAGGATACTGCCCGTGGAGGGGTAGGCAGAGTCTATATAAGTCAGGTCAGACAGGTACATCCCTAAGGGGGATGGAGAGGCAGGGAATCAGGAAGGGCATTCAATATGGAGGTGGCAGTCCGAATTACTGATTTCATTTACTCTCTTGGTTGCTTCTGCTCCAGAGGCCAGAACACCCTGCCTGCACTGAAATCCAAAGTCTCAACTTTCTTACATAAAAAGAAAGTACAGCCGTTCCCCAGGTTAGAGTGGGATTGCATTCCAGTAAACCTATCGTAAGTTTAGAAGATCGTAAGGCGAAAATGATTTTTAATAGTACACTTACAACAAACATCATAGCCTAACATTACTCTACAGTTGGGCAATATCATTAACACAAAGCCTATTTTATAATGAAGTGTTGAATATCTCACAATTTATCGAATAAATATACGATGGGAATATCTATTGTAAAGTTGACATATCTTAGCACGGACCATTAAAACCTGGGCAGTGGCTATAGTCCTTGAACCCTCAAAATGTCCATGACTGGGAGGTGATATAGCAGTTTCACAGTGACAGGAGGCTCCACAGAATCCTCAACCTGTCAACAACCATCTTCCAGCCCCACAATCCCATCAGAATCAGAATCATGGTTTATTGGCCAAGTATGTTGACACACACAAGGACTTTGGTTCTGCCAGTTGGTGTTCCTCTAGCAATATAGACAGAAAAAAAAAATAATAATTTAAAAGATCAAGTCTTAACCCTTGTCTTAAGGTGAACGTTTATATAATGCCTAAAAACAGACTAATCATACCGTTGAAGGCTGGCTGGAGATGAGCCCTGAGATCTATGTATATACAGGTATAATCTATGGTCAGGAAGACATCACACTGTCTGAAGGCGTCCACAAAACTGAAACGGAAATAGCAGCGAAACGTTGGGACTTCCAAAGGGGTAAAACCACATCAGGGTCCAGATGCACCAGGAATGTTACGGCCGTTCCAGAGGATGGAGGAACGCCGTTTCCAGGAAATGCGTCTCCCGCTCGTCCCTAGCAGCGTTCTAGGAGACGTAAACAATCGCGAGCACAACAAAGGCAGGAGAGCGTGCCAGCCGTGTTACTCAGACCCGAGCGAGCACCCAGGAGGAGGGTGGGGGTGGGGGGTGCTGGACCGGGACCCGACGCTGCCTGCATACACAGCTGTGCCACAGAAGAGTTTATCCATCAGAAGGGCCACACGGTGTGCGACTGGGCGAGGAAACCTGCCCCGCAGGGACAATCCACGTCACCGAGTGCAACTGGCGAGCTCGCCGCTTACGATCCGGACTGCCGGTGAGAAGATTCTGCTGAGGATATACCGGAGCAGGTCTGCAGCTGGCAGAGTAGAAGATTCCTCAGCTTCCTGGAACCAACGCTGTCGTCCATGGCTGGAGAAGAAACCAACCCTTCTCATAAATCCCCGGAACGAGATTTAGCATCCAGACCAGAGCCCCTGGTCTTATTTACAGCGAGAATTATACAGAATAAACAAGGCACACCCTTCTGATGCAAAGACCGAAAAATATGTGCATGAAAAAGGCTCACGTGTCGGCCTCGGCTGCCCTACTCACACCATCCCCGCAAACACGTGCACATCCCTGTCAGTGAAAGACACGGAGACACGAAAGGCGGTACACGGAGTCCATGGGATTCCAGCCATGACCCCCCAACAGCCCCCAGCGTGACCTCACCCTCTGTCA
>JAODKN010000035.1:17973787-17987426 GCA_026774425.1 Petrocephalus zakoni | reverse complement strand
GCCTCCCCCCCCATCCCGTGAGAGCTCATTTCTCCCCCAGACCCTCCTCCTCCTCTCTTTCTCATAAAAAAAAGAGAAGGCCAGATTTCTCCGGAGATGGGATTGTTCAGGAGGAGTTCCCGCCCTGACATCACTGGTGGGCGGGGCAGCCAGGGCCATAAGAGCAGGCTGCCCCTGGCCGAGGTCTCCTCCTCGCACGCCAAATACATCCATACATACTTACGCAGATTGGGTCGGGCTGCCGGGAGCTGAGCGCACCAGGTGCATGACGGCGTGTGTGCCTGCGTGAGACCGCGAGACCCCAGAGCCATGCCCTAATCGGAGCCCCTGCGCCGCCCCCCGCTGACAGGATTCTGCTGACCGCAGCCCGCGAGGACCACCGCCACCGCGACAGCATGCCGCCGAGGGTGACGGCGTAAGACCGCGCACGCTCTTCTTGCCCAGCAGAGGTGGGTACATGCCGCCCGCTCCCTCCCTCGGTTCTGTGACTCTGGGGCAGCATACAGCGACGGCCCGCCGGGGCCCCGCGACAGAGAGCCGCTTTGGCTCTGAGCCGGAGAGTTTACTGACCGTTGAATCACCAAGTGTTACTAAACAACATGTTGCTGGCCACCGTATGCTGGAGAATAAATCAAACTGCTGCTGCGAGTCGTCCGATGATTTGCCATAAATACTTGCATTTCTCTCAAATCTAGTATGCTCATGTAATAATGAGAGATTTAAAGGTTCATGGGGTCCTTTAAATCACTAGTTTGCCTAGGGAAAAAAATCTGTCTTAAATTGGAAAGAAGGCACTTAAAGAATTTTTAAAAATTTTTTGGATGCAATAGTGATAAATGTGCTGTTCACAGAGTTCCACTCAAAACCTTGCCGGAAAGGGGGGGGGGGTAAAAAAGTTAAATAGCTCAATTTTAAGGTTAAGGGGACAGATAACGCTCCATTGAGCATCAAGCTGCTCGGAGTCCTGCCAGCAACACAGAGGTCAGCCTTTAACTTAAATAAAAGTGGCTTAGTTGGGGAGGAATTTTCAGCAAAGCTGAAGTCCAGACGGATCTGAGATCCCGATACTCCAGAGAAGCTAAACAAGGTATAAAGGCTGATAAAGAGGGCGAGCAGAAGAACGCTGTACGGAGAGACCACGTCAAAAACTGAACTCTAAAAACAAAAAACAACAACACAGACTAATTCCATAAAGCCTCCCAGGTGCCGATTTTAAAAGAGCTGTACTCGCCGTCCCACTTCAGCACGCTGGGACAGGGACAGGTTATGGGGTGAAGGAAGGTCAAACCTCAACCTCAGAGTGTGTGCGCATGTCGGGCATGACTCATGACCTGAACTCAAAGTTCACGGTGGTGGTAAAAATGGTCTGTGAACGACTGGGAGTCCCCCGTATCCCCCCCCCCAATATGGGTTGTGGGGGGGGACTACTCCTCCCTCATGGATGTATTCGGACATTAAAAAGGCAGTGTGCGGTGCTGTGCAGGGACTCCCCTCCTTCATCTTGCTTTCTCAGCATGCATGTTGCAATTTGTAGAGAAGCTGCGAACGCACTCTCATACGCACAAATGCACAAACGCGCAAATGCAAGCCAGCATACAATCACAGACAGACACACCAACAAACGCACACAAGTACACAAACACATACACATGCAAACACAGACAGCAGCACTAACACACAGAGGGCAGACCATTCATCATGGAGTTAAAACAATCCAGCATGATGCTGACCTCCCTTTCGCTCCTGAAAACAACGTAATTTAGGTGGGGGGGATTTCTATCGGACATTACGAGCATTCCACAGCTCTTTCGCAGACCTGTTCCACATTAACGAGAAATAACTCGCAGCGTAGCGCACGCTTACTCTCGCAGCCATTTATCTCCATGGGGGCTAGGGGGGGGCGAACACAGGCGTGCTAACAGGAAGCACATGTTGGGGGACAGTGCTCCATGGAGCCCTGCGGCAGGACAGCACGCGATGATCCCATCCTGCATGGCTTAAGGCGACCCCGCGGGCGCGGCAGAGACCCCGGCGCCCGGCCAAGTGAACGCAAACCCCGCTACCAGTGACATGCCAGCCCCAGGACTTGCTGCAACCTTATCGACGTCATATTTTACTTCTCTGGAAACCCCCAGACAGGACGGGATTCATAAAGTTAATGAAATAAATCAGAGGGTAGCGTAGGGGAAGCGGCAAGAGCTGAACTCCACAGCGTAACAACGGAAATCGTTTCTAACACAAAGCGCACACCGAAAAAAGGCTCAATTCCCCCATTAATCAGCAGCTGGAGAGACTGATGCAAGTGATACCTGCCCCTAGAGTCCGCCGTGTTTGGCATCGTGGGGAAATTATGCATCCCCAGAGATGTGGAGGGATTTGTCAGTGGAAAAGAGACGTCTTTCCCACATTACTATGGCACCAATAAGTCAGGAATTGCAATATTCTCCTTCGCCTCATAGTATTAATGCACATTTTCAGAGAATTCATCGGTTGGGCCCACACCGTACCAAGGGAAATGCTGTTGGGGCATGTAGCCGAACGGAAAAAGCGACAGGGGCTGGGGGGGCGGTGACCTAGCCTCCATGGACCCAGAAGGACCAGACTGAGTAAGGACGATTCCAAGGGGGCCTCACGGAGTGCCTTAAACAGGTTTAGGTGGGGGAGGGCCACAGCATGCCCACTGACTGCTCTGAAAATCCCCATGGGGTAATGTCCACACAGGGGAGGGGGCACCGCGACCACATGGGGGTGGGCAGCGGCGCATTCCACAGCTATGGCACACGGCGCCTTCAGACGGGACAACAACTTCACTGTTTACAGCTACAATCCCTTCCCGATCCCGACTTCTACGTCATCCCCCACCCATATCATTCACTGGCTCCTGCCTCAATTAAGCCTTCAAGCGTTTGGGCTTTTCACACCATAAACCAGGGATGGAGGACCTGATCCATGGAGGGCCAGTGCGGGTGCAATTTTTTTAAATGACCTCTCAAGAAGCAGTTCACAACTCCTGTCCCGAGGACCCACTATTAGCTGACAGAGATCGTCCCAAAAGCCTGTACCGGCACCGGCCCACCATGGATCAGGCTCCCCACCCCTGCCGTGAACCCTCCCCAGACCAGCTAAGCTAGCGCCACAGTCACCGCAGGACAGGGGAACCCAGTGTCAGTCTGATCATTTTCCAGAACCCCCCAGGGAGCTCCCATCTCCTCCTCCTCCGACTGTCCCTTTAACACAATTAAAACTCCTTTAAGCATGCAATAGCTAACCTGCTTCTTTAACGAACTTTTATAGCCATAGTTTAAGTATAAACAGTACAGAAATTAATTAGATTAAAGAGCTGCACACTCCCTCCAACACTGTCTCGCGTGCTGTGCGTTTCTGGATGCTTGGACCCGTCGGCAGATGATTTGAAGGCCAGATGTTGGCCGTTTCGTTTCTCAGGAATTGTACTCCTGGACCTTTTTCGTTTTTAAAGAAACCGCTCAATTTATTTTCTTGTTTATACTAAGATTTTTATCACACACTAAGCCAAATAAAAAAAATCTGCACGATTACAGTCTCACAGAAGAATAATAAATCAACAATTATATTCATATCCCACAAGACAAAGAAATATTTTCTCAAAAAGATTGAGATATTTTGAAGATATTAATTCAATACGGCAGCCGGAAAGACTGCAGGACACAGACTGCATGTCACACTGCATGCGTCCTGTCCAGACTCCGCCCCTTTTAACCTTTTAACCACACAAGCCGGTGAGGCTCAAACAATGCAGTTCCCAAGAGAGGTGAAGTGGGCGGGGCTCAGCTAGAAGCAGTGGGCGGGGCCTCCCAGATCCCCAGCACCGTGAAATTGTGGCTAACCGGTCCTAAGGAGGGTAAACGAGCCGTGACACTCACGGGCTAGCAGCACAGCCCGCTCCCCATGACATCATGCCCATCTGATTCAAAGTCAATGTTCAAAACCACTCAAGTCCGGAACAAACAATCCACTTATTATTCTGGGAGGGTCGGCAAAGCAGCGGCTCCCCCAAAGCAGGGCAGGAAATTGGGGGGAAAGGTCATAATTGCTTCCCGCAAGCGTGCCCACCACAATGAAATCAGACACGGGAGAGACCTGGAGCCGAAGGAAAACGCCTCGACCCACAGATCCATGCACACTTAGTGCCTCATGCCAATTTAGCAGTGCACTGACAAACCCTTAGATAAGGCCTCCCTAGGGTGTAATTCAGAAGCAGCCTTTCTGTCATGTAAGGCTGCATATTCATGCCAGAGGTCTGACTGGCACTGGCCACTGGGCCTGAGTATGGAGTTCTCACCGCACATCTGCGAACAGTAATGCTGTTTTCTTCTGTTTACGCCTCTGCCAAATGAACTTTTTAAAAGAGGAAAACAAACTTTTTCCAGCATGTAGTTTCTGGCACCCAGTTCCTAGTTGAAGCCCAACTTTCACCCTCCTATCCAAAGAGCCTGTGATGGGGGCAGGCAGTGTGAAGGCATCTTGGACTTTAGTTCAGTTTCCTCACTCAGGGGTTGATCCGGTCTGCAGATCTGGCCTCTTCCCGCTGCATTTCACTCAAGGTTACACTCGACTACAAGAGCAGCCCCGTTCAATTACCTAACCCACTGTAAAGGAAGCAAAGTAGACAATACTGCTCCCTCAGAAAACACGTACTCGGTATTAGGTGGCCGAAAGAATGAGGGTCATTTATCAAAGGGGGCCAAGTCGTCCACAAAGTAAAATCAGATTGGTGTTAGATTTATCTAAAGGATTCCCCCTTCCAGCACGACTGTCAAGGAAATCCCAGAGAAGTGATAACAGCATAAACGACTGCATGTGCTCATCCATCCATGCTGTCAAACTGTGACAGCGCTAGGGAATTACACACAGATTCATCAGTTCCGTGTGATTAACGGTGTAACGAATACGTTACATTTAATTTATTCAGCAGATGCTTTTATCCAAAGTGACTTTTTAGAGATACCAGGGGTCAGACAGTCACTTGGAAAACTGTGGATTTAGGGCCTTGCTCAGCGGCTCAACAGTGACATCACTCCTGGGGTTTGAACCTATGACCTTACAATTACAGGGACACCATCCCTACATTTACATTTTACATTTAGTGTATTTAGCAGATGATTCTGTCCTAAGTCACTTACAAGTACATTACAGCACATTACAAACATATGAGTGTCAAAGAAGGTGAAGGTGATTAATCGTCATTGTTGACGCACCGCAGCACGCAACAACGAAATGTGTCCTCTGCATTTAACCCATGTGACAACGTGACACAGCAGGGGGCAGCTACATGAGCGCCCGGGGACCTTGCTCAGGGTACCTCATCGGTACTTGCGGGTCGGGGACTCAAACCGGCAATCTTTCAATTACGCAGTTGCATTCCTAACCACTACACCACCTGCCTGCCCCACTGCACCACCTGCTTGCCCCCTGATTTGACTAGGCAAGTGTAGCTACACTGAGCTTCTAATGAATGCCCAGGTACACGTATACGTTAGGGCTGCAACAATTCAAGCATTTCGAATAACTCCATTACAAAAAATCCTTGATGCAAATTCTTTGCTTCAATGCTTTGTTTAATCCACACGACTATGTACTGCTCAGTGATCACCGTGTTTCATGCGGAGGACTATTACTGTGGCACAGTGTGCTTACGCTGCACTACGTGTAGCAGAGCGGTAGAAACTGAAGTGTAAGAAACAGTGGCGCAGCTGTCCAGATCAGGTAGCAACATGGCTGTACAGATTTGGTAACAACAGAGAAAAAAATAATTTAAATGGCAGCGAAAGTTTCGGCTTCTGAGTCACGGAGATGGTGAATAGTTCCAAACATTGACATTGACACGGCATAGAATCACAGTCATTTCTATTGCTAATTACCAAGCACTTTAAGCGGTATGTTGATAAAATAGGGTAATATTACATATTAAGTTGTTCTGGTTACGAACTGCTTCATAATTACAGTTAGCTGCACTGCTACCATATTAATACAGCTGATTAAAATATCAGTTTACAGCTCTCCTCGGGTAACATGGGTCAATGTGAATTTACTACCAAATTCATGGCAAAATAAAATTACCACAAAATAATGTAAGCTATTTGCCAAAAAATACAGTGTTTCAGTAAAGTGTGCTTAAGTGCTGCATTTGCAAACAGAGCTCAAACAAAAAGTCCTTTTTCCCCCAGATTATTTCATCTCCCTCATGTTGAATTACTTAAAATAGCATCATTATGGTATGCAGTTTAACTATTGAAACCAATCAGTTGTTCTTTTTAAGAGACCTGTCTTTTTTCTCTTTTGAATAGTTACTATTGCACTTTATTTCTTATGCAATTACTCGATTAAAATAGATGGAATAATCGATAGAATACCCAATTACCGAAATAATCGACAGCTGCAGCGCTAGTGTAAGCAGTATAGGATCAGGAGCTATGCATCTTTGAAACACAGGAAGAGCCTAATTTACCTGCAATTGAATGACCAGAAGTGTAAGACATCCTAACCCGCTGAGCCACATACGGCTTTCGGACTCACGCTTCAAAGAAAACTAACAGCTTCTTTCGTGATTCCCCAGGTGACTCAGAGGGGCCAAGTGTCCCCCGCCCCCCCCCCAATCTGTAAGGAAGCCCCCTGGGGCAGCAGCTGTAGCCATGCAGCCTGCGGCCTGGAGTCTATATGCCCTGCTGTGCCTCTGTGCCTGCAAACCAGGAGACAGCCTATCCAAGAAGGTGGCGTCGCGGCTGCGGAGGGCCCCCGACGATGGCAAGAAGTGCGGCTACACCTTCCTGATCCCACAGCAGAAGATCACAGGGCCCATCTGCGCCAGCGCCACGGGGCCCGAGCCGGACCGGGAGCGCGTGACGCGCATGGACATCGCGGACGTGCGCGAGGTGCTGTCCAAGCAGCGGCGCGAGATCGAGACGCTGCAGCTGGTGGTGGACGTGGACGGCAACATGGTCAGCGAGATGAAGCTGCTGCGCAAGGAGAGCCGCAACATGAACTCGCGCGTGACGCAGCTCTACATGCAGCTGCTGCACGAGATCATCCGCAAGCGCGACAACGCGCTGGAGCTGGCGCAGCTGGAGAGCCGCGTGCTCAACGTCACCGCCGAAATGCTGCGGCTGGCCGCGCGCTACAAGGAGCTGGAGGCGCGCTTCGCCGCGCTCGCCGGCACTGTCAACAACCAGTCGGTGCTGATCACAGTGCTGGAGGAGCAGTGCCTGCGTACCTACGGCCACCACGACCCCCCCATAGTGCCGCCGCTCGTGCAAGTGGTGCCTGAGAACATCCCGCTCAACCACCACTTCACCAACGAGATCCAGAGAAACCACAACCGCGCCTTCCCCCGCGGGTCCCGCGTGGACGCCCCGCCCACCGGCTCTCCCCTGGACTTTCCACCGCCTCCCCCGGTGAACCTCAGCTCTGAGGGTAAGGCCACCCTGGGGTGGGGGGGGTCACCAAAAGAAAGCTTAAAGCTATGACCGATTCGGCTGGTTATGCATACTCTCATACTAAAATCCAGGAGGACACCCTCAGCCGGTGCAGGAAGGGCAGAAGGGTAGAGGGGTAGAGGGCCAGGGGGCAGAGGGCTGGAGGTCATCATGATTGTATCACACAGAAGAGAGCCATGTTTAGATTCTGGTTGTCATGAATCACACAACAGACACAAGGGCAGACAGGAGATTGTGATTAAAAAGGTACATGTAGTCCCGCTGCTTAACAGCGAATCCTGACACTTCTCATTTCGGGCTTTTCATCCTGCTGCTTGAGCAAAAGCAGCAGTGTTGTTTGTCGTATGTAGGCCAAGGCCCTAACCATACCCATAATGCTAACCCAAGGGCCCACACTGGCTGGGCTGTTTGCACTGGCCACAAACAGCCATCTTTCCAAGCAGATCCACCCAAATAGGCCCAGCCCCCCATAAACAACCAATACTGTTCAATCCCAAATCATAAAGGCCACTAAACAAAGAGATGCACTTTAAATGAAGAGCGGTCATCTTGCACACACCTGTGAGAACCATTACTGCTAACCCCCCCCCAAGCGGCCCGAGCTCACAAAGACGGGCTTCATGAGAGGTCAGGACGCACCCTCCATAAGGAAGAAGGAAAATGAACCAATAAATAAATAGGTGTGCCAGAGCCTGTGCTGCTGGATTGTACGCTGGTATCAAGTTAGAATCCACCCCACACAATTTCCAGGGATCCCGGCTCTGTCCAGCCAGCCAATCTTTTCGGCCAAAGGTGATTACCGTAAGCAAACTCCCTGAACTCATAGTACATGGGAAGCAGGATGCTGACAGCGCAGGAGTCAGACAGGCCGCACTGTTTACGTCCCGCAGGGCCGTTTCGGGACTGCCTCCAGGCACGGCAGGCGGGACACGGCGTCAGCGGCATGTATCTGCTGAAGGCCGAAGGCAGCGAGCGGCTGATCCAGGCGTGGTGCGACCAGGGCCTCGACAACGGGGGCTGGACGGTCTTCCAGCGCAGGAAGGATGGCTCAGTGAACTTCTTTAGAAACTGGGAGAACTATAAGGTAAGAGGGGAATACCGGGCAGGACGGCACTTGCACACACACACACACACACACACACACACACATTTGTATTCTTATCACAGTGAGAATCGTCCATTCACTTCTATGGGAAGGACCCTAATCCCAATCACAACACCCTTAACCCAGCCCTTACCTTTGGCGCGCACACACACACACACACACACACACACACACTCCACATATTGCTGGAGGGAAATCTGGCCCCAGTCTGACCTACACCATTCAATTACCAAAGAAGTCCTGCTAAATCCATTTAATACATAAGCGACAGCCACGTACAGCACAAAGGAAGTGTTCTTATATAACAGCGCACTGTCAGCACAAGCCGAAGGCAGCAGTGGGAGAAACGGCGTCACTCTGAAGAGAGCGCTCCGGTTAGACAGGAAAGCAGAACCTCCCTGTGGGAGCGGCACGTCTTTAATTCATGTAACATGCCGGGAAGTCCTGCTGATCCCCCCCCCCGAAAAAAAAAATAAATGAAATAAAAAATTAGGGCTATGAAAAGACCAAGTACAAATTCCAAGGACTCATTGGGGTTAGAATTTCCATAAGACCCAGTATGAGGCCCTGTGGCTACGAGGAGCCATACTAGACCATGGGCTACATCTGACCAAAAGCCACACAGAACTTTCAGCACTACATGCCCCCCAGTTCATGCTCTCACCAGCAGGGGGTGCCAAATAAAACACCCTCATGTTTTCCTGACTTAATCCACATGCAGAAATCACAATATGATGGCCAAGCCTATCATATAGCACGCAAGCCACCTGGCTGACCGAAAGCCCTAACTCACAAATACGAACAACATGTTTAAAACAAATACAGACAGTCGCATGTAAACAGCTGGCACAAAAATCTGATTCCGTTAGTCACAGTAACTACCAGAGATCTTTCTAAAAAAGAGAATAAGCAGGAGAGGAAACTGACAGGCTTAGCTCATGCTACAGCTATGCTTTGTGACTCACGCAGGCCAGATGACTGACTGTAGTCACCGTAACCCTAAAAGCCACAACAAAGCCGGCGGACAATCTTCGTTTATCGTTTGTGTTTAAATCTCCCCACTAAATATGAGCTCCATAGCAACCATTTCAAAGGACATCTTTAGCTATCGCTTTTCCTACACATGGAACAAGTCAGGCGAATGCCTCTCCAATACTATAAACCCATTTAATTTTAAATTTTAGTTTATTTTGTGTTTTTTTTATAGAAAGGGTTTGGGAACATAGACGGTGAGTACTGGCTGGGTCTGGAGAACATCTACAACCTGGCCAAGCAGGGTGACTACCGCCTGCTGGTGGAGCTGGAGGACTGGGTGGGAAAGAAGGTCTACGCGGAGTACAGCAGCTTTACCCTGGAGCCTGAGAGCGAGTTCTACAGGCTGAGGCTGGGCACATACCAGGGCAACGCCGGCGACTCGCTTAGCATCCACAATGGCAAGCAGTTCACCACGCTGGACCGTGACAAGGCTGTCTTCTCAGGGAAGGGGCCACCTGCACCCCCCCCCCCTCCGGAAAGCATCGACCCCCGCATCAAGCCGTCAGGTCGCTAAATAACCGGTGACCTGCACCTGTGCCCCCACTGCACTGTACTGCACACTCTGCCGCACTTTAGCACCACTGCACTCCCTCTGAGGATATTTGTACACCCGCATCCCCAGTGCATCATCAATTAAATGCTTATTGCCCACTCATTCCTAGATTGCATTGTCTCTTATTGCACTGCCATCTGTCCCATTTTCCTGCCATGCACCTGTCCCCTTGTGTTTATCTGAACACACGTGACAATAAAAAAAACTCAGTCCCGGGTTTGACTGGGTGTGTGCTTTTTCCACAGGTAATTGCGCGCACTTCCACAAGGGGGGCTGGTGGTACAACGCCTGCGGTCAGACCAACCTGAACGGAGTGTGGTACTCGGGGGGAGTCTACCGCAGCAAGTTCCAGGACGGCATCTTCTGGGCCGACTACGGCGGCGGCTTCTACTCCATGAAGGCCGCGCGCATGATGATCCGTCCCATCGACTGAGAAGCGGCCCGGCTCGCCGTTCCCCTGGCCTCCGCCTTCTACCTCTCAGACATGGCACCCCCTGCAGGGCCACTCCAGTCCAAGAGGACCCACATGCTATAGGGCGCTGGAGAGTACGGAGGACGGAGGCACAGATATACCAGGAAAGCCCCACTTTTCAGCAGGAGCACAGGGACCCCCATAGCCTCCTGGGAGCCCCCATGGGAAGGAGAACGGGGTCCCGTACCACAGGCAGACTTCAGTACGACTTCACCTGTGTCCTACTTGCTCGACTGGGTCAACGATGCTACAGAAGAGACCAGCTTGGGATATATATGTGTATGTATATATGGCCTCCGCTGTAAAAGTGCGTCGGAAGAGGCTGAGCCTGCTTCAGCTGTGTTCGCTCACTCGCTCGCCCTCTCCCTCTCTCTCTCCTCGGCCAGCCCCCTCGCCTAGTTATTTATCTCCTTATTTATAACAGATACCATCTCCTTTTATTCATCCCCGTGAAGTCGTACTTTAGTCACAGATGCCCTCGTCAACAAACCCCGTATACGTGTCCGTGGATTTCGGGGGAGCATGCAAAACCCGACACACCCCCCCGCCTTGACAGGGGATGGCACCACATCCCAGCTCTGCCATCGCCGCTACGCAAAATAAAACCTTACTGTTTTTTAAAAGGGGCTCTTCTATGCTTATTTACTCTGTGCCTCTTGTCCTTAATTCATATGCGAGAGCGATTTGCACACTGTATGCACTGTGCAGATCTGTGGTGCGTGACATGGCTGATTACATCTCAACATGGAGAAAGAAGGATGGAGAGGAAATGGAGCAGACAGCCCATCAAGTTTAAAAAAATGCATAAAAAAAAAAATCAGGCAGGCAAGGAAGGACAGAGCGGCAAAAGAGACTGTGCATTGCTGTGTTCAACACTCGCAGAAGAAATAGGATGAAAGCTGTCAGAGATAAAGAGAGGAGGAGAAAGAAAAAGGAAGCGAAGAGGAAGAACTTGGATTTCACTTTTACAGAAAATACATTTGAACAAGTCATGAGTGCCTGCAGAATAAGTGCAGAATAAGCGAGAGAGGCGATACTGAAGGAGAAGACAGCACACGGATGTCTAGAGTGCTCCAAAGATTACAACTCGGCAAGCTCTCATTAAAAAATATATTTTAAAGGATTTAAAAACGCAGTAATTTGAAACTAATGTTTATATGCTTGTAAAAAGCTTCATGCAAGTCTTTCTTGTAAGGTTTGCTATTCATACATAGTTCATAGTATTATTAGTATCTGTATGCTCACTACAGTTATTAGTTATTAGTATCTGTATGCTCACTACAGCTCACAAACTTTTCACACTTTTTGTATTATTCACTTCACTATGTTTGCCATGAAGCCGGAGTTTAAAAGGCTATGCTTCCGTGCTCACTGTGAGTTTCGTTCAAGCAGAAAAATTAATTTTTTATCTGCTGACGCAAGTATATCCGGCTTCCTCAGAAGTCAATTTTTAGAGCTACGGGTTTATAGTTATTTATAGAACACACTGTTAGACTAGAGAAGCCTTCGAGGAAACATCGGTCAGAAATAGGCCATGATATGACAGTCAGCGATCGCAAATGCTTCACCTTTGGCTCCTGTCCTGCACACTGCACCAGCAAATCATATAAACCGCAGCATGTGTTTATATGATTCTACACTGAAGCCCCTCAGATGAAGGTACACTGAGATGTCTCATCTTACCTTGTGGCCACCTCGATAAATTAATGCAGATCAGATACTCGGTCCTTCCAAGCCCTATCATCATCATATTCTTCACTGATTTTGGACAATGCAGGTGCCAGTCGTCACAAAACCAGCCCTTTGGATCTGGGCCAGGAACGAGTTTAACCGAGACGTTTCATGCCGAGGGTCAGGGGAGATCAGACCGCGCCCCGCAAATGGAGACCTGGCAGGACCAGCTGGGGACGTGTGTCCCGCAAAGGCCCACCGCTGATGCTGACACTTTAGTGATATCCCCACAGCACAGCGGCCTCCAGCCCTATACTGCGACACACCGCATCACCGCTGGTACGTTTCGCATTCCCGTCGCTATAGCCACGCGCCTGGCACTTGTCGCCAACAGACCAGCTAACAGGAATCCAGTGGGTTATGATGCCATTCCTGTAAATAGAAGATCATTGGTCCAAATCCCAGAGCTGGTAGGGTAACTTTCCCGCTGGCCGCTTGAGCATAACCCTCAATAGTACCAAGGGCTGGCCCAAAAAAGTGCGTCGCTTTGATGCACACGCATCCTGATCATTCTGTGCATCACTAATAGATTTCACTTAGTGCGCAACAAGGACAGAAGGTGCTAGAATCCCACCAAAAACTGATCCAGGATGTACATATCCCCTTATAATTAAACCCGACAGTGCATCATGGGCTTCAGGAGCTTATACTTTATGCCTCTTCCTCAGTGAGGTAAATATCTGGCGAATGGAATCGCATTCGGACCGAAGGCTGTTTGGGGAGGTGGCACTGGCGGAAAGGCCCGGCACCTGGGACAGGGGGTGGGGTCACCAAACGTTTAAATCGGAGCGTGCGTCCACAGCCAAATAAGTCAACATCAATTCCAAATACATCACTGACTCCTTGCAGACCCCACTGGTGGACACTTTCCTGGAACAGCAGTTTCCCCCCAGGTCCGAGAGGGAAAGGAAAGCTTAACCAAGTTCATTTCATGGGGAGCTGGCGAGATAAACTCTCGGTACTCAAAGTCTGTGTCCTTCCCACACCATGAAATGGGAATCTTTTCAGTGTTCAGATGAGGAAAAGGTGTTCATCTGTAAACAGACTGATATCTGTTCCAGTGATGAGAGCAGAATATAAGAAGATAAGATAAGATAAGAAAGAACTTTATTTATCCCGAGGGAAATTCTTTTGTCATAATCATGCTCAGTGCACAAGAGGGGTACATGTAAGAGACAAATACAGGTAAGAGGTAAAGTATTAATAGTGCAAATCAGATAATAAAATAACAATAACAAATTATTAAAATTTAACTATAGCACAAAATAAAA
>JAODKN010000035.1:17933072-17966893 GCA_026774425.1 Petrocephalus zakoni | reverse complement strand
CCCCCGCCCCCCCCCCCCCCCCCCCCCCCCCCCCCCCCCCCCCCCCCCCCCCCCGGGGGCCGCCACAGCTTCTCAGAGCCACCTGGTCAACACAATGCAGGGAGCAATCACCAGCCGAAACTTTATAGTGAGGTTTATGGTCTTATAAAGTGTCCTGTTAAAGAGTTTACTGTTCCGAGTGAATCATATTAATAAATTTGAGAGCATGGTAACACTGGTCTAAGGCATTTAGTCACATAAGCATCCCGCTTGTAAAATGGGACAAGACCTAAGGAAGCTTCTATCCCACAGATAAATCCTGCTGAAGCTTGGCCGGATTGGGCCTGTTTAGGCAGTCAGGCCCAGTGGTGTTCAGAACCCAGCCTGGAGACGCCTTGAAGTCAGGTACTGGCGGAGCTTTAGATAGCTGTCTAGAACGCTGAGCAGAGGGGTTCTTGAATTACTCTCCCATACGCCATCACTGTGGCCACACTGACTGAGGCACCAGACAAACTCCTTCACATGTTTTCAGACCTTGGGGAAGGAATGAAGACATAAGAGGAGAAGAACTTAACATAAGGAGCACACGAGACCCCAGCCCTCTTTTTCCAGCACACATCATTCGAAAAGCACATTTTGCTGGGCTCCTGGCGTCTACAGCATTAACATCTTGAATCGCAGTTTGGCGATTGTAAGAAATGGTTTCCACACGACACTCGGAATAAGTACTTTTTTCAGACATGCTAATATTTATGCTGGAAAACAAAGCCTATCTTTGGTCAACTACAGAAAGTAACTGCATGAAGAAATGGTTGTGCAAAGCCATTGTGTGACAAAAAAAAGGAAAACCAAAATGGCCCATCTATGTGGATCACACATAGCACCCTGGAGAACTCTTCTCTTCTGGTTGTTAAACCCCCTGAGGGGGATCCTTTCTGAACTGCTCCATATCTGCTTCTAAAAGTGATGCTTTTGCAATCCTAGTCCTCAGCTTCTCATTCACGGCAGGGAAGGCTCGCCCTTTTGTGCCATGAGCAGTTAACGCTGTAGACTTGCATCCCAGTGATGAAATGAGCTACCCGGGTAAGAATCCAGATGTACAAGAACAGGGTGAAGTGCAGAACTATAAACCGAAGTGTAATCCGTAATTGAGAATTACAGTTATTAAACTGATCACCCTAATTTCCAATGAACAGCTTATGTTCCGAAAAGAGCAGGGCTACCTTCTGTTTTGGTTTCCATTTCATATCCGATTACGTTTGTTTCCATGCGGCATTCCAGGCCTGTGAACATTTTCGTCGGTTTTGGTTCAGGGGAAGGTTTATGAATTTCCATCATCTGTTCATTCTGAACTCTGGAAAATACTTGACACCTTACATAGACTTTGAGTAAAAGGATGGACATGCAGAGAGTGCCGGGTGGCAGCCAGGGCCAGAATGGAAAGTGCTTACGCACCCTGTTTACAAAGCTAAGGCGCGGGGCACATTGCACTGATATTGCACAGCATCACTTACGTATAGATTATGTACAGCTGAACATCTCACATATTTTTATCTTATTACTTTTCCTATCCATATCTTTTTCTCTATATTTTGTATATTTTATTTTTTGCACAGCTGCTTGCAGTGACCAGGGTTACATTCCACTACATGTTGTATGTGTACAACTGTGTATATAACGAATCTTGAAACCTTGAATCTTGAATCATTTGAAATAAGGTGGCAACATGCTGGGCGGCCCCTACCTGGTTGAACCTGCGTGTGAAAGCCACCACATTGGGGGCAGAGCTGTGCTTCTCCTTCTTGTTCCAGCCACAGCTTGACAGCTCCTGCGGAAAAGAGGGGATTGAACGTGCCCGAGGGTCAGAAAAGGCAGCATAAATCATCATCTTTTTCCAGACTCCCAGAGTCCAAAACACTCATCACAGCACAGCCACTGAGCCAAACCATGAACCCCTACAGCACGGCAGAGCTGTAATCAAAGTGAAATGTGCTTCTAATTCCAACACCACAAAATGAAAATCAACCAATCAGAGTACTGGGGATAGGCGTGAAAACAAGATGGACATCATAGCCATCAAGTACTGTTAAATAAACTTAGTGTCGGGTAGACTTCAGTAACATCGCAGGGCGTAAACAAATGGTAACACTAGCATGGAGTGATGAGAGACTCTGCAGCTCATCCATGAAAGAAATTTACCTTTGGAGACCTCGACTCTTTCCAGCTGAGAAAACCGAAGATCTCCAGGGCTTGAAGTATGAGAGGAAAGGACCACACTCAGGCGTGAGACTGCTTTCCTGGGTCCTGCGGGCTGCTTGAGGCTCAGGGCCAGCTCATAACCGAACACGCGGAGTTGATGTAATCGTAGGAAAATCTTATGTAAGCCACATTCATCACGCTCTCTCTCTAGCCATTCCCTATGGTATGGCTGCCTCGAATAGCCATTCCTCGAACCTCAGGCCACACCAGGGCAGACTAGCACTTCCCCATCCAAACAAAATGGAAACAGTTATTTAGTATGTATAAGAAGGCATCGACGGCACGTACAAGTTGTACGATGACCTCAGAGAGGGATTCCAGTTTCCCAATTTTTGGAATCTATTTTAGAAACGCAAATAAACATGTGCTCATGCTTACAGAATTAGTTTTTTTGTTTAATTTTTCCTTCCTCCTGGCAGAGGCTGTACTTAGTGCAAGGATTTCCTTTGCTTAAATGTCTGGCCCAGGAGAGACATCTGCCACATTGCTGCTCTGAAGGGCTGGATGCGATCACATTGGTTTCAGACTGTTTTCAGGGCAGGAACACAGAGACCAAGCATTCACTGGCTACAAGTCCATGCTACAAATCCCATGAATAATACTTCACTGCTTGTAATAAGGCGGAAAGGACAGGAAGTCACACAGCAGCAAACACAATGACAGGCACCATAAACATTTTTTTTGGGATGCGTTTAGTATTTTTATCTACTGGAAAATTGCTATATTTAATAAACACAGAACTCAGAACTAGGGCTGGACAATGTGTTGAATTTTATGTCATATTTGATGCATTTTTACATGCTGAATGGCTTGATAATGTTTTGTTATGCCAATTTACATACAAACACACACACACACACACTGATGGTTAACAGCTGTTCTTAAAAGCAAAGTACTCATAAAAAGTGTGCCATTGTGTATCGAAAGTGGCAAAAACGAATATAGATGAATTGTGTTTTTTTTTTAGAATTAAGATTTTTTTAAACATCTTACGTATGTTCAACTTAGATGCACTTTTCATGTTTTCATTGATGTGAACTAAAGCCTAATTCATCCTGACTTTTTGCCCTGACTTAAAAAAATGAAACAATATCAAAATATACTGAATATCGATACAATGACCTAAAACAGAAATATTCTTTTAGAGCCATATTGTCCAGCCCTACTCAGAACAACAAATGACATTAAAATGGCTCCCTATAAAAGTAACTTACAGCAATCCCTATTCCCTAGCACTGAGCATTGACTTAGTGGCAATATCACCACTATGCTCTGGATATAAAATTCAGGAGAGCCCCCTCAAACAGGATGGTGGGCACACTAAGAGCCTGTAGATACACATTTATCTTGGAGAGGCCCTTAAGAACACTACCATCTGTATGGTCCATATGCCTGTCAATCATCACTAGTCTGTGCAGAGTCCTATAGCGAGGAGCCAGTCAGTCTTCCTGGGACAGGGCAGGGGTGACATGTGCTTTGGCTAACGTGATGGCCAATCATTATGATGTGTTTTTGCAGGTCTGGCAGCTCGAGAGGTGGTGCCCATTTTCAGAAGATTTTTCATGCTGCCAAGATCTGAATACAAACAGATGGATGGCAAAACAATCCCTATGCAGGAAGCCTGAGAAAAGACACTACTCTGTATCACTGGTCTGAGAAAATATGCGATGCTCCATGATACAGAAGGTCAGTTTACAGAAAGGAGTCGCAGCAAACCCTCCCTAGAAAGCAGCCACGTCCCACCAAGTGGCGGGGGGAGCGAGGCACAGCTTGCGGGTGGCTGCCCACAGAAATGCAGATCCCCTCTACGGTTTGAGGAGATTAAAAAGCTGCCGAGAGGAAGGGGGCAGAAAGCTATCAGAGTCAGTCGGAGACATGCTGAAATATGGCCTGCATGTATGAGTTTGGCGGGGGGGGGGGGGCTGCTATTTGTACGTTTGGCCTTCATACTGCAGTGAATGACCACAGGCTTATAACTGATTAAACACAGAGCAGCAGTGCCCTGCCTGTGCTGCCAGATTCCTCCAAGTGCTCCAGTTTCCTCCTACAGCCCAAAGGCATGAAGTTACGATAACCAGTGTCTCTAAATGGGCAATTAAGTATGAACATACTTGTCTATATATGCTCAGCAATGAACTGGCATCGCAGGCAGGGTGTACCCCAGAACCCAGACCTGGATCATCGGGTGTATGATGGATGGCGGAATTGCATTTTCTTAAAAACATCTAACAGCGCAATTCTGCAAAAACATGCAAAACAGGTGACACTGCCCAGAAAAGCATTTTTGACACAAAGATGTAAAGTAAGAACCCCTGGAAATGGAAAGCAGCATCTAGAAAAAAAATGTCTCAGACACAGACACCTATTTTAAGATACTCTGAGTGAACCCTTTACCAGTGTGAGTTTGGCCCAGGACAGTTTCGTAAACTCAGGGGTAATATCCTTTTTAGCTAAATGCTACAATTAAAACACAGCCCTGACAGTCAGAGGGAGACAATCTCCTGCTCAGCTTGGCTATTTCAGCTCGAACCACAGTCATTTAACACACCCCGGGGACATGTTAACACAGCAGGGTATGCCTGCATGCTAATCCAAGGGCTTCTTCCTTGTTTTTTTTATCTTTTAAATAAAAGGCTGTTTTTTTCAAGCACCCAGTTTGAAGGAACTAATGACTAACAGCTGTGTTCTTAAAAGCAAAGTACTCATAAAAAGTGTGCCATTGTGCATCGAAAGTGGCAAAAATTCACCACTTGTCACAGAGACGGCAAATGCTCAGCTTGAGCTTAGCTCAAATACACGACACTGGATTTTTTTTATTATAAAATAACAAAATAGCCTAAGGATGGTATATAGTCCTAATGGCTGCAAGACTGAGTACAAGCACTGATGGGGCCCCAACTCCAGGTCCTACTGGAAAACATCAAGTGAAACAGGAATAACTGGAAATAATGGTATTATTTTCCTAGTTACCGAACACCACCGACATAATTATAAAATGGCACTGAATAAAACATTGTACTACGGTTCTCCAAGAAAGTACAAGATGGCATTTAGCCAATGAGAGAAAGTCATGTCAGGACGCAGTGGCTGAAGGTGGCGCCTGACCCAGCCCGTCCCCGGGCACAAGCGGTGCCAGAAGCCTGACGTAATGGAAACGCCGTCCTTCGCAGAACAGCCGAGTGCGGCTCCCCCATAGAAAGACGTCATAAGGTTTTACGCCGGAGAGCATGAAAATCGGAGGAGCCCATTCAAAGAAGAGGGATTCTCTTTAAAGCTCGGCTGGACAGAGTTAAGAAGCACGAGCTGCAGCTCACATTCTTACGAGCCTCTCCATAGCCCATAATCAGGAGGAACCTGGACAGGACTACAATGGCCAACAGGGATATTTCACAGTTAACAGGGAATGAAAAAGGCTGTAAATTGGGTCCTGACATCATGACGGAAAGTCCACGGGCACTTTTCTGACAGGCCGGCATTACGAGGCGAACCCCGAGCACCCGAACCCCGGACCCCGGACACAGACACGTTTCTTCTGGAGGGGGCAAACGAACTTCAAATCACCACAAGTGTAATTGTGCCACAAAAACCCTCTAACTGTATGAAACGTTTGCCTGGACTATCCTCTTGAAAAGTAATGATGATTCCAGGAACGCCATATGATAGAATGTTCTAGTCTTTACATCCACTTTTCTTGAGAAGAATTAGCCCCCCTTGAAAAATAACAAAAAAGCACAGCGAATGGAAAAGCAGTCGGGAAAATGGGATTCAAAGACCCCAAAGAGGAGAGACGAAAAAACACACAACCGACGAAGGCAGACCAGAGAATGACAGACTCAATTAATGGGCCTAACGGATATAATGAACAGAAATTATTCAAACCGCACAGCATCACTATTTCACAGCTAAGACATTTGTTAAAAACTTCCATTTTTAGAGCATGAACATAAAGTAGAAATAACGATCCACAAAGGCTAGAGCAGATTCTGCCCCCCGAGGCACACCTCACTCGCAACATCATTTGGAAAAATGGAAGTGAGTGCTCCCTACAGCTAGGATGCAGAGTCTTGCTGTGAGCAGCCCCTACGCTGGGTCCAGTTTGCCTGTCTGGGTGAAGACGGCTACCTGCTGGCCCACTCACGGCAGCTGAATAAAACCAGACATCATCTCAAGCAGACTTTTAATAAACCCAGAAAAGAAAAGAAAAAAAACCCTGAAGAACGCCCGATTCAAGTTACATGTTCCAGTGGTCCAAAATGGCTCTCTTCAGACCTGCACAGAATGAGCAGTCAGGACAGCCAAGGGGATGAAAATAGCCTTAAAGTGTCCTCTGCATCGGGGGAAAGGGAGACGGCGATGCAGAGATCCGAATCCCACCCTGGTGATAAATCTGCGCCGTGCACATACAATGAGGAGCAGACTCCAGAAAACTTTTATAGCTGTAATACTACAGCCCATGACCTGGATGAAAGCCACCTCAGTTACACAGACCCCTCTGCTGAGTAAATACACCCGTGTAGGAAGCAGAAATGAGCTTCCCTTAAGAAAACTGCTCCAGGCTCTTCCTGGATTTGGAAGGTAGCCGACATCTGACAATGACACCTGATCTGTATGGTGACGGCATGTAACCACAGCTGAAATACTCCTGTTCACCCCAGCCCACCCCCTACAGTGCTGAGCTTACAGCCCAGTGGCAGCCTTCATTTACAAAAAAACCATGTGCCCAAAATAAACCTCAGAGCTGTACGTGATGAAGAGCTCTACTGAATTACGCAAAAGAGTCGATCATTCATGCCCTGCCTGTAACTCAACCCAGTGCCTGCCCTCCCTTGCATTTCTACCTCGAGCAGTACGTCAAAGTCACTGCCTTGGACATGGGGGGTGTGAATTCCCTTCTCTGGTCAGACACTCATTCCTTTGGTTCGCTAGGCCTCTGCGATCTGCGGCTCACTCACAGCCAAGCATCCAGCCTCAGCCTGGGTTCTAGACAACGGCCTGGCTTCCACCTGGACAGCCATGTGTTATGTCAAGGCTACAGGGCAGGAGGTTTCCTGCATTTTCCTCCACACAGAACAACTCACTGCTTTTAATGATAACTGCAGGCAAAGGCTTTACATTATTTAGGGGTTAGGCTCTGACAATGAGTAATATCAGAAGTAACCCCCCCCACCCGCCCCCTCCACAGATGTTTTTTCCATTATAAATCTGAAGGGGGGGGCAGGATCGGAAACTCAGGCCTCAGCTGCCCGATGCTCTCTAACCGAAACATCATGTGGTGCCGGCCCGGCCCGGCCCAGTCCACGCCTCCTCAAAGTGTGACTGAGGCTGTGCGAGGCCATGCTAGAGGCTTCTGGATGTCAGAGAACAGCAGCCCCTTCCAGGCCCAAGGCCGCATAAAGGTTAAAAGCAGACAGGAAACTCCAATGGACTCTGACAGTCCAACAGCACGGTGACAAGCAACAAGCAATAAGTAGCAAAAAGAGCAGCAGACTGCAGTGAAGTGACTTTTTGTGGCCAACAGGGGTCCCCCAAACATCAGAGGACCCAAGCTGGGTGCCACGGGCAGAAGAGGAAACACCCTGCTGAAGCTGACACTGTCACCACTGGCGGCCACAAGGATGCTGGCTGACCCTAATCTCTGACCCAAACCGTTGCATCACTTTGAATAAAAGTATCTCCTGAACAAATGTAAACACTTCCTTCGTTCATCTGACTCTTCTATTCAAACCAGTTCAGCAGAGGACTTACAACTTATGTGCCGTCACTGGGATTAAAAGCCGCGACCTTTGCAACGTAGCATAATGCTCCACTTGTGGAGCTACAGGAACTGTTTTGCTGTGCAAGAACTGTTTCACAGTGTGTGCTGGCACTGAGACAGCAGGCCACATGCCCTGCATTGGGTCAGCAGCAAGCCATAAAAGCTGCAGCAGGACCCAAAATCGGCAGTAGGACCTGAGCAGGCACCCAGGAGCATTCCAGGAATGTCACACAAGACTGCGCCTTTCAGCAGCAAGATGATCGCATCAGCTACTCATCACTTTTTCCCCTCAGTAACCGTCCACAAGAGCTGCAAGCCTGATTAACAAAACACTACCTTGAGAAAGACATCCATTTATTACAATATTTCAAAAAGCTCAATTAAGTCACAGCCAATTATAAATGATTGAGAGGGGTAATAATATGCCGTCCTTAAGCTATCCAATGACTCCCAAACCCAACAAAACATTAGCACACATTATGCATATGTGCCTTTCTATTAACATGGCCCAGAGGCAATCATCAGAACCTTAATTTAGCAACCAGTTCAACTGCTATGGATTAAATAAGTAAATATAAGGTCTTAACTAGACTAGTAAATAATGCGGTCATTATAGAAGAGGAGCTGAATCACTAAGCCTGGACAAAGCTATCTGCTGCTGTTATTATTTGAAATATTTATTCTTTTAGGATTACGGTTTGCTCATAAAGACTGAAGGAAATGAATCAACCCAATGAGTG
This sequence comes from Petrocephalus zakoni, assembly GCA_026774425.1. Lineage (NCBI taxonomy): Eukaryota > Metazoa > Chordata > Actinopteri > Osteoglossiformes > Mormyridae > Petrocephalus > Petrocephalus zakoni. The sequence continues at coordinate 17,958,160 of JAODKN010000035.1, read as the reverse complement.
CTTTTCTGCAAGGACACGGGCAACACGACACATATGATGCGTACCAGAACAAGGCTTGTAACACACTGCCCCCTGCTGGATACACTCAGCTACAGATTCCGATGGAGCAGCTTTCATAAGCAGGGAAATACAATTCCATTATGCCAGTATAAGGAAGGTGGGCACTACTCACCTCAGGCTGGATAGCTTTGAACACGGGGGCATCCATGAGTGTGATCTGGCCCTGAGAGAGAGAGAGAAGCACTGCGTTAAAAAAAAAAAAAAAACACCTGATCCTCACAATGAATTCAGAAGAGAAACACATTTGTCCTTGTAGGCAAATAGAGGATGAAGAGACAGTCAAGAAGCGGGAATATGAGAGAGAGTGATGTCAGGGAGAGAAGGGGGAGTTGCTGCTAAAGGAAAGAGCGCCCCCCTGGGCACCAAAACGTGCACTGCATTTAGTGGCTTAGGCTATAGTGTAACAGCACCGGGCTGGGTGAAGGGGGTCCCTGCTACAAAATGGGACATGGCTGGAGCACGACCACATGCCATGCCTCCAGAGGAGGATGCCATTAGTGTGTCCTCTCGGGATGGTCACACATGTAGAGGAGCAGGAGGCAGGGCAGCAGCCACTCAGCCACTCAGGCAGGACTAGAGACACTGGGCTGAATGAAAGATTATAACCCTAAACTTGTTCTACGCTTACAGACAAATAATAAAAATGTATACAAGTGTTCTGACACCTGCTGAAAGGAGTCATGCCAGATTAACGCCCTACATGTTACATGTTGAGGTAAAGCAGACTTTGAAAAACAATAAAATGTTTACCTACAAAAAAGCGAGATAAAAACGATAGGCTGCTTACCGCATACTCATCTGGGGTGACCTTGAGGACGTCAAACACCACTGCATCAAAGCTCTTCTTAAGCTCAGAGGAGCCCCTGTCACTGAGAGACTCCGAGCTGCTGCTCTTCTGGGAATAAAGGAAAACTGGTCAGCCAGCCAGAGGAGACCACGAGAGCTATCTGGCTCCAGGTTTAGGGAGAAGGACGGAGCAGGTGTCAGCCTTAAGACATCTAACCCGGAAGTACATCTCACTCACAGGGTCAGAGATGTCTTCCAGACATGACACTGAATAAAGTGATTCAAATAAGGGTTCAGCAGCTCAGACAGGTGCTGATGACAGGTAGGGGCAGTGACAAAGTGACGCTACCCCCCCCCTCACCTCAGAGGCAGGAGCTGTATAGGTGGAGACTTTCGAGTGCCCATCTGGGACGTCCATCATTCCCATTCCATCAGCCGCTACCCCAAAAATGTCCTCATTGTCTTCAAAAGCCACGTGCCAGCAGGGCCTTAGCAAAGCTGCGGGCACACAAAGCAGAGAGGAGTACGTTAGCGAGAAGCTCCTCCGGCTAAAACCCGCGGGCTGCAGGCGTGACCCCCCCGCTGTGCCTGAAAACAGCACGCCCAGGGGGACACGCCCATAGCGACAGCGCCGCCGTAAGTCATGGGCTGGACCCGCCAACAGTCCTGCAACTGAAATGCAGTTTGGAATTTCACACTGAAAACTACTAAGAACTTACATATGGCTGAAGGCGAAAACAAAATATTTATTTCTGGAGATTTGAAACTGTGAATAATGTGTCATTGGAGGAAAGCATTTTAAAACCATTTTTAGTAATTACACTATTAATAAGAAATTAAACAGAAGATTGGCTGTGAGGATGGTCAAATCCGATCGCACAACAGCTCCCAAAAATTGTCCACCTATCCCGGGCCAGCACTGGGGGGATGCACTGGGAAGGGTGTTTTGTGGAAAAGGGTTGCCATACTAACCCTGATTAGTGGTTTGTATAACACACAGCAAGCCTGAACGGTGGGGAGCCACATCTCATTACACTGACTTACCAGTGCCCTGTCAGTCCAGCATGCCAAGGCTCCCCTGCAGGTCTGGCCACCTCTTCACTGCGCTCTATAGACAAGGATTTTGGGTGGTCCTGCAGCAAAGAGGAGGAGAAACCCCGTCACAACACAACACACGGGCATAAGTCTTACAGGGGTCCAAAACTGAAGCCCTCAAAGTGTATGACTTAAACCCAAAAGGGAGAAGGATTTGATAGCTCATTATTACAACAAAAAAGAAAAATCCTAGAAAACAAAAATCCAGCTCGTTGCCATGCCCTGTACTGCAGCTAGGTGGAGCCCTGACACCGAGCAGCACCCAGTGACGCCTTTTAAGCACACAGCCAACCGTTTCCAGTATGACTGCTTAACCACCTGAGGTTGTGCTGATTCAGAACCTAAATATGAAAACAGGCAAACCCCAGCGCATCTAAAGTATTTGGTCCATCAATGAGCGTTACACATGGACTCAACACGCCCCGTTCGCTCACACACAGCCCTTGAGGTGAGATACCTGCCTGTTCATACTGGATAAACAGAAAAGGTGGGACTCTAAGGATCCCACGGGTGGCACCCGAGAGCAGGTCAGGCAGTTCAGTCACACGTGAGGACGGGAGGACAGACGCCTTTCCCAGGAGTGCAACATGCTCGCCTCCGAGCAGAGAGGCAGCAATCCGAATCACATTACAAAACACTGAAAAATCGATACATTCCGTCATGGAGAAAAAGTTCAGAGGTGATGTAATGTCAGCGTCCTGTGGGTCTGAAGCCTCGTGCTGCTTTCATTGACAGTATGAAGACAGCAACGGCAACCCCCAGAAAGACAACAGTCCCCCCACAGCAACCCCACCCCACCACCCTGGCATGAGTTACAGCCCTAGACTACCACTAGCCATCAAGCTTTCACCAAAGCCCTCTTTCATCACATTTAACTAAATCCAGTCATGTTAGAGGTGTCCAGGATGACTGATGTTTCCTGATAACCAACCCTGGTCTGCCTGGGCCACACTCAGGTACCAGAAACAGGCAGCTACCATTAAGAATGCCAGTAATGGCAGCAGATTATAAACTGGGACCCTCAAGATAACTGGTCTAAGTCCCAGAAAGGGCCCCTCAGTGAGGGGCAGCCCTGAGCAAGAAGCCCCACCTGCAGTGATCCTAAAAGACCCATTCCTTACCATTTACATGGCTTTGTTTGTTAACCTTACAAGGGTTAAAAGGCTTTAACTGTAAGTGAATAACTTCCTCGTGCAAGGTCAATAACAAGCAGGCCAATGGTTACGTCACACTACTAGCTAATTACACTACTTGTCAGAGTTGTTTGTGATGGCTTGGGGCTATTTTGTCTCAAATGCAAAAATTCTGCGCTGTATTATGTAGAATTCTCCCCGATTAAAAGTACATGCAGAAGGGCTCACGCAATAAGCAATTAAGCCCTATCGTCGGCAATCTAGCCAAGGTTCTTCCCTCAGTGGCTACCCAGAGGTGAATACAGACATCCACCTCCACGCAGGGAGTGCTCTCGTGTCTGGACTTGCTCACAGCGGAATCATCAGTGTATGGTGTGACATGATCCGATCTCACCTGCCCCGGCTCTGTCCCGGGGCGACAGCTGAACGGTTAGAGCCAGTCATCGTGACAAGCTGGGAAAGCCGGGAGGACCCGGGCATGCTGAAGGGGGCCAAGCCCGGGCAGGCAGGCAGAGCTCCCCCCCATGAGCCCCCTGACTATGTGTATTACAGCATCTGACTGGGTGACGTTACCTGGAGCCCAAACTGTGACATTACGTTAATAATTTAGAGTTGAGATATAAAGAGAGGCTCCAAGAAGCCGGCTGAATAGTAGCAGCCAAACCACTCCCTCTGCTCTGGGGGTTGGGACTTTGCATGTGATCGGAAGGTCACCGTTTCCAATCCCAGGGTCAGCAGTGAGTGAGACTGATGTCACTATTGGGCCCCTGAGCAAGGCCCTTAACCCCCAACTGCTCCAGGGACCAGCTGACCCCTGCCTTCTCAAAAATGAACGTCACTTTGGATTAAAGCATCTGCTCAGCTTGACAGCCACCACTTTCATCATCATTCACACTCTGCCTGATCTGCCCTCAGCACCCCCTCCCCCCATTTGAAACCCAGAAAAGGAAACAAACACAGCAAAGATAGAAGAAGGAGAAAACACTGAACCCCCTGAACATCTCTCAGGGAGGAGGAGAAAGACCCCAAACATCCTGAGGAGAAGTCCGGGCAGGACGTTGACTGATGGGCCCTGCAGTGTTCACCAGGTCGGGGGGTGGGGAGACCGCAAAGCAAGAGCGGGCACTAACAGCAGAAGGCCCAATAAGGAGCACAGAATGAATCCACAGCGCTCCCCAGCACTCCATAGCCCCCACATGCTGTCGCTTGCTGCTGCCTCTAAGTCCCACAGCGTAAGGACGTGATTCGAGGGTTTCCACTGAGGGTTAAGTCATCCAGGTGCTCCAGCTTGCCCTTCAGGTTTTTCCATGTTTCCACCAGCTGGTTTCAGCACTCCTACCCCCTCGTGGGACCAGAAGCGTGTAAAGGAGGCTATCCACTTGGCAAGGTATTGTCAGACAATAGTTAAGCCATGTGAAAGGCTGGACATGAATGTGATGAAGGCGACTGAAGTGTTCATGAAAGCACAGCTTTTTAAAGAGACCGGTATCAAACCTAACAGGGTGCATCTACCAGTGTATATGCAGGGACATTGTTCAAGACCTCTCTCTCTCTCTCTCTCTAGCTCAGGTCTCTCCTAACGGAAAATTGCAGGAGAGAGTCATTCTCACTTGGAGATTGGAAATCACACTACCTACATGTAGGGGAACCATCTGCTGCCATTTCATTATTTTTTTTAAAGGACGCCATTACAAAAAGGCGACAGAAGGCAGAAATTATACAGCTCATCAGAGATGTCGGCTTTCCAGAAATTCTCCAGGATCCAGGCCTGGTCTGTTATGATGAACGGACAATGGCATCACTGCAGAAAGCACACAGAGATATCGAACAACAGCTGGCTGCATTAGGACCGCAGGACATTACTGATATTACTCACTGATAACCACGAATACAGACCCTATAACTGCCTACTACTCCGACCCGCAGTGTGCCGGGACAATGGAAAGGTAGTAGTCACACAAAGGTATTAGGAAGCAGTGCTTACCCAGAATCCTTAGAGGGACCATGCTGGGGTCTATTTTGGCCCTTATCACATGCAGCGTGTCAGAGAAAATGTCAGCCACTGACAAATGATGGGTAATTATGTTCACAGAACCGATGGAGTCTGCGCACAATGCATAATGATGAAATTAACAGCTAGTGACACATTCACTGCAGCTAGTACTTTTAAAAACTTAAAGCAGCAGCCTAAACTTAAGAGCTTAAACACAAACAAATACGCCAACTCCTATGTGGAAACTACTTTGCAAACATGCAAAAGCCAAGAAATACAAATGCTCTCAGTTGCTATAGTGGTGAAGGCAGGAGCTGGCCAGACTCGAGGTGTGGGATGGTGCCGTGTTTATATCATCGCTTGACAGAAACGGATGGGGAGAGCAAGTGCCAGGGCGGGCGGGCAGAGCAATCAGCCATCACCAGGCATCCAGCAGCCCGGCACGCCGGCCCATGCCGCAAGCCTGTGTCAGCGTTGCCTGGCAACCGGCCTCCCACCCCCCCACTCAAGCAGACTGGAGGGCTTTCCGATCCAAGCGGGAGTAGGAAGTCGAAGACTGCGGGACAGGCTGAGTGCTCACAGTGCACACTGGGCTCTCTCTTGTCCCGTTCCGGACAAGCCACCACTACTTCCGACATGGCTACCCGGGAGGGCTTTAAAAAGTCCATACAAAAGATTCAGATGAAGAGCATTCATCTGAGTGGTGTTGCCACCCCCAAACCCCCCCCACCAGCTCAAAACTTTTTCCATTTTTCCAGACTTTTCATGCTGAATGGAAGGATGTCTTCTGTGGCCCCCAGGCCCCCGTGTTGTATAAACGCGACAGGTTCTCACTCAAAACCTCAGCTGAATTCTGGGTCTTTACTGCCCCATTTATGGGCCGTCCCCAGACGTGTGCCTGGGAACAGAAGTGCGTCTGAGACAGTAATGTGGCAGAGGCAGCAAAGCCCAACAGGGGGACTTAAGGGTTAAGGAGTGTGCGGTGACTCGGGTCCAGCGGAGAGCTGACCACTTGACCATCTATGGCAAAGAAGGCAATATGTGAGAGACTCAGACAAAATGATGAGCCAATGAACCTTTAATAAACAGATAAAGCAGAAGCTTTCCTGGCAGTAACACTCGTTGTAGAGAACATCGATATAAACATGAAAAAAAGGTGAACCTCTGGCTTGTATGCCAATAATACATTTCCAAATATAAATTAATCTCAACACACAGCCCTGTGACGGGTTTCCACAGGACAGCCATGCAACCACTTATGGGATAAAATGAAATAAGGATACTGTTATATGAAGTTAAAACAACATGAATAAGCACCAGAAACAGTGCTGAGCACAGAGCTGGTCAATGGGTGTCATGGGACAGTATTTAGCCAAAACACCAGGACACTATAGGGTTAATGGGCGCCTTCAGACTAATGAACCTCCCCAGTCCCAAGCATGAAGACAGTGAGCATTCTGTACACTGGCTCTTAGATGGGGGGGTGGGGGAGAAGCACAGCGGCTCCTTTCATGTTCATGCTGTACTCCTGGAAACAATCCAGCTGATGTTATGTAGTTCAGCTTGTTCGATAAACATCTCCTCTCTTATATACAGAATCAAAAAACTGTTCCTGTTCAGCTCCGGCCTGTCCCAGTGATCATTAATTACCTCACAGAGGCATACTGTATAACTGTGTATAATCCGTCAGCTGTGTTACATGGCAGCAAAGCCTGGGAGCACCGTTTCACAGTTTAACAGGCAGTCTCCATGAATATGCTGATCACATGTCGAGACTCCCTGTGTCTCACACTTATTCTATGCACTCTGCACAATTTTATTGTATGTAAAGTATAAAAATGGGGAAACGGCCCTTGCAGTCAATGTCAGATGCCAGACTTGCAATCTCATGTGTGCGTCTTCTTGACCAATAAGAACAGAGTGATTGACCAACATCTAGCACAGTGATTCAACAATATCTACATGGAGGTAGATGAAGAATAAACCTGGTCACAGGAGCACTGAGAGTGAACCTTCAGGTTATTTTTAATGTGTGTTATTTACATATTTATATTAAAAGGAAATGCAACAAAAGGAAACCATCAAGCCTCACTTGCTGATACATTAATGAATTTAACTTGGAACAGGCCCCTGAATTACTTAGACGCTGCAGCCTGAATCAAGCGCAGGTTTAGTTCCCAAAGCAACATGAACCTGAAACGGCAGGCCCTTCACAGCACGGTGCTAGCTAACCTCGGAGCGGCCTTCGGCTTTTTTTAGCCGCTCAGCCGGCTGGGTAATTAGAGCGCAGGCTCCGGCGGAGGCCCTCTCATTACTCACTCCGTTCTCGGAGTGACACACACCCGCTGCTAGAGCCCAGCTCGCTCTCCCACCACGGCCCACCGCAGCAGGCACCGCACTGTCCCAGCCTCTACCCACCGATATCGGAGCTGGAGCCAGATCCACACAGCGGCACCACAGCTCGTTTAAACCTCAGCAAACTTAGTGAATCAGGGGAGCATGATCCATACAGGCAAAGGAGCGCCTAGTTAAGATACGCTGTACCCTCCAGCCCCACGCAGCTGTCACACAAGAGCTTTGGAGCACCATGCTTCAAGTGCCACAGGGGAGTAACCAGTCTAGGCTTCCAGGGCCAGGATCAGTCTCAGCGTATGGTTGGTACAAGCAGGAAGAGGCATCCCTCCACGGGTGTGAATGGCTTTCATCACATCACTCCTCAGCGAGAATGAGGCACATCACAAGGGCAAGAATGTCAAGATCAGCTTCTGCAAAAGTAGCGTGTCACTGTCAAGACTGAATCATTCTGTGTATGAGAATTTATGCAAATTTAAGGCTGCATATAGTTAAGAGTAACTGCTTTTGACAGAAAAATCAAACCATTTTCTATTATTTCTATTATTTAAAGGGAGTTACATACAAACATATAAACCAGACAACAGACCACAAGGCTATTCCTGGTCACTATTCTAAAGGTGCAGCTCTGCCTGCCAGTATAAATTAATACACATCATTAAGTATAAGCATTTTTGTAGAAAGACTGTATCATGTGTGCATATGAATTAAATACATAATGAATCCAGTATCATATAAATGTACCGTTTCAATTTAATTTATTTAATTGTTATCTGAAGAAATCTTTGATCCAGAAATCTTTACCCAAAATTTCAGTTTAGGCTTGAACAAGTATACCTTTACAATCACACCTACAGATACTGCCTACAATGCATATTGTTAAATACAGCTAGATACATAGTCGGGATTTTGAAGTGCTAAAGTTAACATTTTCTGATATTTCAGCAGCTTAACTCTGACAAGACAGCAGTAAATGTGTAGTGACAGGTCTGATGACAGAAAGCTGACGGACAAAGAGTCAAGAGGAGGAGGAGAAAGCAGGCACCTTCTTTGAGCTCCACGAGGAGAGACGCAAATGGCGGTTTGACGATGTGCAGGAACAAGCTGCACTGGCAGCTGAGGTTTAAACTGCATGCTTTCTGTTAGCATGGATCTCTGCCTTATTCCCCATTAATCATCAGAGCAACCAACGGCACAAATCAAATGCCGAAGCAGTTCTGGCAAGAATTTAATGCATAAACACATCGCATCGGCTTCACTGGAGTTCTCATTCTGACTGGCCTTCAACACCTCTCAGTCAGGTTTCTGAAGTGCCAGTATCTGAGCAATACCTTGATTTACATTCAGGCACTAATACCAGGAATCAGTGTTACTTAATTCAATATTGATGGACAATTAAGTCCAAAAATAAATGCGACTGTCCTTCTCATGCCAAAATGCTCTGGTACACATCATGGGGCCTTCCCTACTTTTGTCTGGTCTCAGTAGGCAAGGAAAAACACAGGCAAACTGGGTGATAGGCAGAGAATATTCCATGCGGGGGGGGAATCAAATGGGGTCACATGACTCACTAAAGCTTCCATACCAGCTCAGAGGAAAGCAGGGACACGAAGGCCGATGACTGGGGTGCCTGGAGTCCAAGTGCATGAGAGATAAGAACATCCACTCCAACACGAGCACTGCAAGCCTTGGCTAGCTGAGGGGCTTGCAGGAGGGGGTCGTGCTGTTCTCTGCTTAGGTATATGGATGGCAGCCCGACACACAAATCCAGTCTCTGGAGAACAATAAACCAGTCTGTTACAACTTCAGATAAAGTCAAGACCGTGCTGCCAGCACACCACTTACCAAGCCCAGAACCAGTGTGGTAAACCCACCACGCTGAAACTCCTCTTAAATGGCATAACAACTGCAAGAGCTCATATTTAACAAAGTCATAACGATCACACTAAAAATTACAAAACCAGAAACGATCTGAAGCCACGCCAGCACCACAAAACACAAAGCACTAATTACAAAATGCTTCTTCCTTCCATGAAAGATCTGAATAATCTGTGGTGAGGCTGCAATGCTTTCCAACCAATCACAGCCAGGATGAATGGTGGCCCCGCCCAGGCCCGTCTCCAGCAGAACAATGTTACAGTGTGTTCCTGTGTGCACGATGCCGCACAGTGAATGGACAGTGGAACAGAGAAACAGTCTAATGAAAGTGGGGCGACAGCTGCAATCTTAAACAGCTGTATCTCTTTCAGCTGTTCCTCCTCCCCTCCCTGGAAATGCCTCAGAGACTTCGCAAGCCCACCTCCCCCACAAAGCACACAGATTTACCATGAAGAAGAAAGTGGGGCTGCCCTCCTTCACACATACACATGAGAAAAACATGCTTACCAAAAAATATTTTACATATCGTAGTTTTGTCCTCTAGTGCATCGTTACTTAAACAAGCTTCAGAGGACACTGCAGTTATCCTCAGTCCTAACAGGAAGGGACGCGCTTACACTCTGTGACCTTTACAGAGGCTAGCGTGTTTCTTCAAGCAAGACCTTCTGACTGGACTGTGAAGGTCCTGGGAAATGTACTGAAGCTCCACCACACAAGAGGATCCACTGACAACAAGTTTATAAATAATAAACACTAGATACAGTTCAACCCAGCTCTGGGTCCTCAAAAGGCAGCACTCTGCAAGTTCCTCATGCCCAATGCTTGAAGAAAAGGTGAACGACTGAGTAAATTAGCAGATAAGTGACATTTATCCAACTAATTCTGAGCTGAATAAAATCCACTGAGGCAAAGCTATGAATTCCACTGAACAGGAACTTTTTAGAGAAGCAATGTCACAGAGACACAGAGCTGGAAAGGCCTGGTCTGAGTACCTTGCTCAAGTTAATTATGTGTACTGTATATGTAATTATTTTAATTAGTGCGTCCCCATCGCTGCACATGACTCATACAAATATTCATAATCACAGCAGGCTATTGTGCCAAATATTATGAAAGTACTATGGAGAAGCGGCAGGTATTATGCAAAGGAAGATGGGCGGAGCAGGGACAGTACAGGGCCGCTCCTGTTCAACGTGGATATTAGCCGGCTGCCTCATTACAAAGATAACGAGAGGCGGCAGTTCAGGGACAGACTTATTAATGAGACAGACCCACATTAAAATGTACAATGGCCCTAAATTGATCAAGAGATGTTTAGCTTCCAATTTGTTTCCCGGCTTTTATACATTTTAAAACATAAATGTTTCAACACAGTTGTTACCTTAGCAATAAGATAAGATATTGCATTAAAAATGTACACTCATCAATTCCTGCCATACTTCACTAGAGCGGCTTTAATCTTACCGCTCTAATAGTTTTTTCTGCAGGTTAGGAGTACCTGCCAAAATCAAAGAACAAAACCTCCAGTAAATCATAAGGTTAAAAACATATATGTTCCAGTTTACACAGACAACTGTGGGTCAGTAATACTAAGAAAATACTGAAATATGGTCTTGTTTAATTATCTCAGGGAAAATGCCTAATGCAGTGCTGAGTGATGTAGATAATACAGATTTAACCCCCCCTCTCAATCCTTCCCCCTGCTGCTGCCTCAAAGACACACACACACACACACACACACACACACACATACACACCCTCACTGGTGTATACATACTAGTCTTCCATTTCTCGGGATAAAGCACTCTGCAGCCACATTACACTTCCCCTAGTTGGCAAAATCTCAAGAAACAGATCGGCACTGCTACTCCAACTTGAGGTTGGGAAAAGGCAACAATCCATTTTTCCCCAAGACTATGTAAGTCAGATCTGACCTACATACATGTAAAGGTACTCCTTGTGAAAGCCCACCTTGAGACCAGCCTGCAGACGGCACAGAGGAGGGACATCCATGATGTGGATCACCCAGTGGTACTGTCCTTGTTAACGCATTTTCATTCAACATCTCTAAGTGTAATAGCACAATGATGAGCCTGTGGGGTACAGGAGCTATTGCAGCATCCTGAAGAAAAGACGGCCGTCACTAACAGAAGGATTTAAATTAGCCAACAAGCAATACTACTGACAATTAAAACATGCTCCATGTGGTAAATGAAAAATATAAGGCAAGTTTTACCCTGGTCATAAATTAATTTGGGTTCACTTTTTCCAGTTAGTAAATGTAATGCGAAGCAGAATTACTGTAATTGTCTTCAATAGTGTTTGTAGCAGGAAATACCTGCACACAATGTTCTTGGGGAGAGACCATCCATACTTTTTTGATTAACACTTTTTCAGTACATGGACGAGGTGAGCCTGAAGTGTTCACCAGAACTCACAGGGCAGGGTGAGCTAACATGGGGAAAGCGAAACAATAACAGAAGTATAATTGGGCAAGCTTTTATATGAGATTTCCTGTTCTTTCAGGGTAACAAATGAGTCACATAAAATTCAACATCACACTTCTTAAGGACAAATTTATACACCAAATTGCACAAGCAAACAAACCCAAACTGAAGGAAGAGACAATGCTAAAACAATCTCTTCCAGGTAAATATAATTTATTACACAGAACCAAACAGTTCTCTCCTTTCATTTACACGCGTGCCAGCACACTGTGTTAATGACAATAAAATTGAATTGAACTGAATAAATAAATTCATAATTAATAGAATTAATAGATGCTTTAATACCATTAATACGTTTTGCTTGATAGCATTTAAATGAGCTGTAAGAGACTCTACGTTGTTGTCAGCTAATGTTACACGTAACATGTGACAATCTCGAAGGGATGAGTAATATATATACTGTAATGTAAAGTAAGATAAGCAGCGTGGAAGCTCAAATAAGTTCCTGTCGCAACATTAGCTGTTGCCGCTACACAAGGAGGTCAGAAGCATTTTGAATGTGGGCGGGGGTACACTGGTGGGGTGAACTAATATTTTACGTTAAATGTGGGGGGTCCAAACGAATAATTATGAAATGTGAGGGGGACATGCCCTCCTCTTCTCCTCCTTGGGGCTTCATGCTGCGCTCGTGCGTGAGTGTGGTATGAGTGACAGCAAGGCTTCGGTGTTCATTGGCTATTACTTGTGTGATATAACCAATCAGAGACTGTTGTGGGTGAGACATTAAATGAAGCAGCTGAATGGGAGCAAAGAGCACAGAGGAAGAGACGACAGCTGACCCCCAGTAGCATATCTTGTAATTATTTAATATCGGTGAGCGTTTAAATAAAACGCCGATACCGATAACCGGCAAAATGCCTAATATCGCCCCCCATACCGATAATCGGTCGACCCCTAAAAAACATGTTAAGTTAAATATGTTAATTTTGTGTCACATTTTATTATGTCATTTTATTTCTTAGTATTTCACCACCAGAAAATACACCCATGTTTTCATTATAAACTCAAGGTCAATTTCTGAAGGCAAATCACACTAAAACCCCAATAAACTAAAAACTGCCATCAACTGACACACAACCGCCCCTCCATTGCCCCCCAAAAATGGGCTCCTCACTAATTCTGCATCTCAGCCAGTCTCAGACTACAGTTCAATGCTAACAGAAGCATGGCTGCAGGGGTGAGAGGCCATTATGCGCGCAAAAAATAAATAAATCACAAAGAACTCACACAAAGCTGTATGGTGCTGAACTAACCAATGTTAATGACTCTCCAGCAGATACTTTGAAATGTGATGGAGCCAAATTTCTAGACACAAACCTTATGCTCCATATGACCAGGATCTGAGGATCCAATCTGAAAACTCTCTTTCCAAAATCCTGGTGAAACTGCTACTGTAGCTTAACTGCGGCTCCCCAAGTCTCGAGCAAATGAAAGTTATACTCTTACCAGCCATTTTCCCAGTGGGCCAATGGGTTTGTGGGCTGGCAAAATTCATCATGGGGGATCCACCCCGCCCCGACAGAATTTATTGTGGGTATTTATTTATGAGTGGTGGGCCAGTCTGGGAATAAGCCAAGGCCAATTCTTAATCTCTGTCTAGCCCTGCTTATACTGCATATGTAAGGAATAAAACACTCTCCGGGTAAAACAACCTTAAGGGGACCACGTTTCTGTTTGATGTACTTTTAAGTGCTATACATTGCTAAGGCATTTTGACTTCTTTACACTGAAATTGTTACTGAAGTGACAGGATGCTAGTTTTGACAGGAAACTAATAGAGGCGATCCATTCCACTAAACTCCATCAAATTCACCCACTAGCCACCAATACTGATGTTATACTACAGGGGTGCCCAAGTCCAGTCCTGGAGGCCGAGAATCCAGCACAGACTGCAGATTTCCCTGGTCAAACATACCTATCAAACCTGGTAATTAGCTAATTAAGATTTGTTTGAGCAGGGAAATCAGCAAACTGTTGGATTTAGGGCTGCAACAATTCAAGTAATTCGAGTAACTCGATTACAAATAATCCTCAATGAAAATTCTTTGCTTCGATGCTTCGTTTAATCCACACACTATGTACTGCTCAGTGATCACCGTGTTTCATACGGAGGATTATTACTGTCACACAGTGTGCTTATGCTGCATTACGTGTAGCAGAGTGGTAGAAACAGAAAAAAAAGAAATAGGAGTGTAAGAAACAGAGTGGCGCAGCTGTACAGATCAGGCAGCATCAAGGTTGTACAGATTTGGTAGGGACAGAGACACTCCCATCTAAAAAAAAATGGCGGCGAAATTTTTGGCAAACTTCTGTGTCATGGAGACAGTGAATAGTTCCAAACATTGACATTCACGGCATAGAATCATGGTCCATTCCATTGCTAATTACCTCACACATTAATCGATGGAATAATCGATATAATACCTGATTACTAAAATAATTGATAGCTGCAGCCCTAGTGGGATTAAGGTGCTCCAGGACTGGAGTTGGGCACCCCTGACATAATACACCATCAAATCTCATGGGATGTAATGTGTAGATCCAATGGCATTATCTAATAATCGATTACACGTCAGCTCCCCTCCCAATCCATGACAATGTCGGACTCTGAGACATTGTATTTTAAGCCCTTATTTTTTTTTAACCAGCCTAAGCGAAACCAAACAGGAGCTTAACCATGACGAGTAATTAGTGCTGATGAAGAAGACAGGCCCTCTTACTCACATCCAGTAACTAGACAGCAGTAATTACTTCTAACTGTACAGTTAAATTGCTCCAGTTAAGCCAGTCATAATTACACCTCTGAATAGGATCCAGAAGCTCTCTCTGCTCGTAGGATGGCTGACCGTAACTGAACGTCCCTAAGATAGGTGCTGTAAATCACACAAACATGCTGACTGTAGCTACCTCACTGGACCAGCAGGCCATGGCCTCCCATTGGCTCATCAAGAAGCTTCAGTTCTGTGAGGCAGGGTGGAGGCTCCAACCCACATATCACATGTTAAACTTTCACAGTCAGATTGTTTAAAACCTTCATTAAACTCAGAATATATCACTGTATGAAATGTCATATCAACTTTAATATATCAGCTTTCAATCTTTATAACAAATGGGAAAAAACCCAAACAATGTGACACTGCTTCCTGTGGTACGATGAGGCATTTGAGGCTGTCCTCAGGGCATTAAAGTTGCAGGACTACCTGTCTCCCCGACTGCCTCTCTCACACTCACATAAACATTATATTCACTTACGTCAAGAGAAACCAATAAGCTCAAACTGTCCTCTATGGTTTCCCCCAAGGCTCCTCTACTACCCAGTATACTTGGTGGTGTCACCACAGAGAAAACAGCTCCGTGGAAAGAGTCGGGCGGCTCGTGGCAGAATTGGGCAACATGAGGTTACTCAAACGGCAGGAATTGCAAGCGGCCGTGAAGCCGGTTATTGCAAAGGGCACCATCCCACTGCAATCACTTTAAAACTGCTATAGAGCTAACAGCTGTATACACACCCAGGAGGTTCTTACAGAAACCAGTGGTTTTTGTAATAAAACAGAAAGCTGTGACCTGCCACATACAACAGTTACAGTTAAAATGCTGACAGAAACAACCACAAAACTGCACTGGCATGGATTACTGGACAAATATGATGCTTATTCTGAATGTGAATCAGAATATATAACATTTTTAAAAGAAATTTTAACACAATAGCAAAACTTCATCAAGTCCTAATGCACTGACATGACTGTTAGTTAAGTGATGCTCCTGGACAACCTTCAGCCTTGGCTAAGCTTTAGCTATATGACCAATTAGTATGTAAATGTGCTGCAATGCACAAGGTATCCATCAAGATAGTAGAGAATTACCGCTTACATTAAACTGGACATGATATATATTCCTATCTGCTGGAGTAAATAGACCTATACTTCTACGATCTAAATTAAAACTGTAAATAATACCCTACAAGAGGTATTGAATAATTCTTAATTTTGTTCTTATTTCGTGTGCTGTACTACTTCTGAAATATTTCAACCAACACAAGTACATTTAAGCTTCTTCAGAAGAAAGATACTTAAAATTTTGAAAGCACAGTGTGATTTACAAAAAATTACAACAAATATACTTGATTAAGAATTATAAGATTATGATAATGAAGCCGCTCATTTTATATGGATGTTTTATCATCAAGGCATAAAGATCAACCATTATAGCTAAATTTCCTCCCTTCAAAATGCAGGAAAATGCTCCCCCTTAAACACGGACTGTGCACCCCAGGTACATGATGAAAGTCAATACAAACAGCTAAGAGCTTCCTGTTCACAGCACTAGACAACAAGTCACACCGGCAGATCACAGCAGTTTGACAGTCTCACTGGAAACGCCACGGCTCCTCTGCCGTTTTACTAACGCATTCAGTAAATATATCAACATATTCACAACTATATAAAGAATACACAGAGAACTATGTTTATCATATGCTTATACTGATGCATAACAATTCTACAAAATACAACACAAACCACAGCATGCAACACACACCCAAAACACCAATAGTGTAGAAGAATCCTTTGTCGTAAAATAAAACTGAGACAGAGGCATAGCATGCAAAAAGTCAAAGATCAAAACATTAACTCAAGAACACCTTAATAAATCTGCATATGTACTATATGAAAATGGCTGTAAAGGTAAAGTACATGGTACATTTTATATCAATCCCTAGGAGTTTCGTTTCTTCTGCCGCACATCACATGACAGTAAGAGTAATTTACCTGCTTGAAATCGGCACATGCACCGGGCTTTAAGTGAAAATAAAGCCAGCGTGACCGTACCCCAGCAGCAGTTACAAATGCGGCTGCCAGGTGGAAGGGCGTATCGGGGCTGGGCCGGGGGCTGTACCGTAATCCCAGAGCAAAGCCTCGTGAAAATCGACTCCAGATCTGCGATGTAAAAACAACCCACCCAAGCCTGCAGTCTGAGGGCGACCACCCGCCTTAAAACAGCATCCCCTCAAAAAAAGACACACACAACACCCCACGGATCTTAAACTGCGCTACCATCCAACCACAGGAAAAACAAAGGGCTGATCTGATGATTTCCTATTGCACCCCATCTGCTCACAAACACCAGCAGCGGCGGCTCGTTAACAGGCGCGTGCGGCGCTTACACTAACCAGCAGCCGAACTGGGGAGTAAAGCGCTGGCGTCCCGCGCGGGTACAAGCGCGGCGCATAGCGGAGTGCGCTCCGCGGCCAGTTCTCGCCTATCCCCTTAGTGCTTTGGAAACGAATCTCAGCGAAATGCCACAGGTCGCTTATTTAAAAACGAGGGCGTAAGATGTAACGCATTAGAGGGCACGATCGGCGGCGCACCGCCTGGCTGTAACCCCAGAAGCCCATCTCGGGGGATGAGCCGACGCTGTCAGACATGATATTAAAACACGTTACATCACGTTATATCACGTTATATTACAGTATATCACGTTATATTACAGTATATCACGTTATATAACGTTATATCACAGTATATCACGTTATATATTACAGTATATAACGTTATATATCACAGTATATCACGTTATATATTACAGTATATCACGTCATATATTACAGTATATCACGTTATATTACATTATATCACATCTTAAACGCGACTCGTGCCGGTCCGCTAGGGTTCCGCGATTCTTTCTCCCCCTTCTTGGAAAGCGACGTGGGGAGCCCGCCGTAGGGGCCTAGGAGGACCGGGAGGGGCCCGACGGTCCGACATACCGGGAACCTGAAGCATGAGGCCCCCCAGACATCTCGGGGGGGGGGCTGCTGAGCCGGGGTCCGAAAAGCACCAAAAGCACGGCGGTCAGGCAGCGGACGGTGACCGCGGAACGGGAGCCAGGTACCCGAAAGGTGGATAATAATAAGGCGGAACGGGACGGGGGGGCGCTAAAGAAGCCGGCACGGCGGTGATGGAAGGCGGCCGGCCGGAGCGGCGTCGGCGGTCGGAAGCGCTAATCCCCGCTAGCCGGGCGGCTAACGCGCGAGGGCTGCCCGCGAGGCGGCTCGTGCGACGGCTCGTGCGGCGAGCGGCGGGAGGAGAGGCGACGCGCCGACCTGCTGGGGGCAGCGCTCCGGGGGCGGGGGGAGGGGGCGCTCCTTTGAGTACGCAGCCACTGGAAACCAGCGCTCCGACAGGGCGGCCCAGGATCTGGGCGATGGGGCGCTCAAGGTTTCAATGAAGGGAGCGGAGGAGGATGAAGAGAAGGGAGCCGGGAGAAGAGTAGGAGGCGGAGTTGGGAGGGGAGGAGGGGGAGGGGCCGAGAGTGGAGGGGAGGAGCCAAGCGGGAGGGGGAGGAGCCTGGCTCCACCCAGTGCCCGCTCTCCGTGGGGAAAGAGGGGGTAGGAGGAGGTCTGGAGGAGGGCCCCGGAGCAGAGAAGGAAGCGCTTGGTGGGGAGTGGTCGGGAGGGGAGTAGATGGAGCTCTGAGACTACTCTCAATGGAGGAGGAGGAGGAGGAGGTAGCTGGCAGAAAAAGAAAGGACGGGAGGGCAGCCGGAGGCGCCCGGCTCCGCCTCGCACCCACTCCCGGGTATGGTAGAAGAGGAATATAGAATAAATGGAATGTAGAATAAACGTGGCTTAGGCACCCATTATCAGCCAGCTCATATGTGTAGTCATCCAGCCACAAAAATAAATTTTTGACTACAGATTTAAATACAAAAAGAGAAGAGTTGTTGTTTTTCCTTTAAGGATTGCACAGTGAGTACCACTCACACCTCCAGGGTTGTGGGTTTGAATCCAGCCCCTCCCTTGTGAGTATGAAGTTAGCATGTTTTCCGTGTGGTTTTCCTCTGGGTACTCCAGTTTCCTCCCACAGGTTAATCACATGAAGATAAGTGAAATGTCTTTAAAGTGGCGGCACACTGTACATATGCGCGCCCTGCTTAAGGACTGTTCTGTTTATTGTAGTTTTTTTTGTCAATTCTTCTTCACTTTCACCCTGCTCTTCCTGGTTAGGGTCACAGTGTCAGTGAGCCAAGCAGGTCACAGCAGGCCTCTCTTTCCTCAGCCACAGACTCCCGCATATTCTGGGGAATCCCCAAATGTTCCCGACGAAGCTGTGACATATAATCACCCGTCATGTCCTGGGTCTTCCCAGGGATTTCCCTGTGAGCTCTCTGCAGAATGACTCGCTTTCCATTGAATCAGATGGCTAATGGCATGCCATCCGACTCTTATGAGCACCTCAGCTCTCTCTTCTCAGACCAAAGAGCAGCTGAAGTCCCCTCCAGATCGCCAAACTCCTCGCCCTGTCGCAGAGACTGAGAAAAGCATCCCTGCAGAGAAACTTCACAGTTTTGTCTTTTCAGTCATTATATACAGCTCAGGAACATAGACTGACCAAATAACCACGAGCCTCTTCTGACGGCTTAGCCTCTGCTGCACCTCCCCAAACACTGGTGCCTGTAAAATCATCATGGCACTATGAGCGCTTTATTTATATTAAGCATAAGGTCTTATAATGTACCTCAGGCAAGACAACATATAAGGACTGCCTCAGCTATGACACTGAAATGAGCATGCATTCCACTTTGTAAAAAAAAAAAGTTAATAAGGAGAGTAAACTTTAAATAATTTGTATTACAGGCCTTGTTATTTATCTCAGGGTCAGCATGCTGTCTCGGGGTTGTGCCTTAAACTCTCGCTCAGACTGTGTATGTGTTGGTTTTGCTTGATTTGCACATAACTGTGTGGTTTTCCTGCGGCTACTCCGTTTGCCTCCTGCAGGCCAAGGATGTCCATGTGTGCTGGTGTCTCGTGATTGTCTTCATTGTCTATATGTCAGGCTGTGCCCCGTAATGGAGTGGGAGCTTCTATGACCCTGTATTGGTTAGGCAGTTATTGGAGATGATTGAATGGTTTACATTTCAGTTTTATTAAACTAAAATATTCTTCATAATTTTAAGGTGGACTTTGTGCTTTGAATGCTTGCGTTAAAAGTGAGCCGATAATACATTTACTTAAAATGTATACTTCGTAATAATAGTGATAGCTAACCTGATAGCTGCGTTGCATATGAAAGCACATGGATATTCCCCTCTCAACAAGCACCACTGACCATTTCCTAGTACTTTACCACCCCCTCGTGGTGAGTCAGTTAATCTGTAATCTGTTAATCGCTCCAAAATCACATAGTTTTTGATTTAGAGAGATAAATTCTTTTAACTTAAAGAGCAAGCAAATTGGATAAATACATGACAGATATAAGCCAGGATACTTCACTCAATGAGGTAGGCCAAAATATCGAATAGCATTTACAAGATAGTGTAGCTACTTGTCCAATATATTTAATCGTTTGAGCCACAGATTGTTCCACTGGCATGCAATCACTTAAGTACCACTACTCATATAATTGTCACATACAAACACATTATGAGTGCAATGGAGTGGGACAGAACCCGAGTGTCCCTCACATGCAGCCCTCTCCTGGCTACTTGACAGAGCATTCTCATTTCAGGATGCAGTACTCCACTGCGCAGGTACAAGTGTTACATAATTTCCCAATGGCAATAATTCTCCCTTGCCTTCTCAGTGACTGCATACATACATTAAACTGCCGTTTTTTGTTGTACTTCTGACATATATAACACCTCAAAAATCTCGATATTTTACCATTTTATCGCTATGCATACGGTTACGTGACAAGTAGACTATTTGGCTATTGAAAAGAATAAGTGATATTCTATAGCAAATTCACCAAAATTGGCAGTATCCCCCCTCCTCCCAAAAATGATTAAATAAAACAAACCCTGGAAAAATCGATTCAGTCAACCGGTTACATTTGGTAATGTAATTACATTGAAACTGTGGCTGCCTCTAACAGGTCCTTCGAGCCGTTTGCCAGAGCACTAATTGTACAACGCGGCTTCCGTAGGTGTGTCCCGATCACGTGACCGCCCCGGATGTCTACTTCCTGTGTCACGACCTTGTTTACCTGCCAGGACTCAATTCAGGTTTCCCTGCGAGAAAAAGCGGGCAGCGCGCAGAAACGTAAATGACCGCAGTTATGTGACACCCCCCTCGGCAGCCCGAAGTGAAGATAACGATGCGCCGGCGCCGCTGCTCCGCCTGGAAGTTCGCTAGCTAGCTCTCCGGGCGTCCCGGGTCCGGCGCTTTCATTTCCGAACGGTCGGCAGCTTCGCGTTCGCTCCTCGCGGCACTCCAGTCGACAGCCGACAATGGTGAGCATCCCGCCGGCTGATGCACGGCAGTGCTGGCGGCAGGGTCAGCTTACGCGGGGTCTCCCGCTCGGCGGTCCGGTAGCGTAAGCTGCAGCCGCCGGCTGATGTGCCGGAATGTATCCGGACGAGCCGGCGACGCTCCCCGTCTGAAATGCAGGGTCCGCCTTAGACGCTGTTTATGTTGGTTATTAAAAGAAGAGAATGAATGAATGAAGTCGGATCGGGGTCTCGGTCGGCGAGCGGGGATAGCTGTCGGCAGGTTCCCCATGGGGGCTGGTTTGGCAGCGCTATGGCCTCGCATCTTGGGTGCTTAGGCTTTGATCGCCGCCCTCCTGCTTTGGATGCGCCATTTAATGCCAGTTTGAATTTGAATTTGAATTTGAATTTAATGCGTTTTCCAATTTTCGCGTTACACTCGGTCTTGTAAAATTGGTGAAAAATGAGCCGTTTTTTCCCCGTCTGAAATCAGAAAACGGATTGTACTCACGTACTCTCGACAATGCACATTGCTTGGGGCAATAGTGTCTGCTAGGCAAATATAAGTGTAAGAACGGTTACCGCTGAAATATGCAAGAAAGAAACAGAATACATCTCTTGGTGTGTCTTTTGGGTGTGAATTGTCAGTTAGTCAATGAAAATGTCTGTTTGGTAATAAAAAAAACAAGGTTTTGCCTCCAACGAAGCTGTCTGATTGTTGTAGTTGATTTAGAGATTGTGTAATTTCCTTCACAAATAACTGAGACGGTAGACTTTTTTTTTTTTCTCTAATCTTGGGGATGGTTTGGGTGGGATCATTACTATAAAATGTCTAACGAGTATCATGCCATGGTTTCTGTCGCTCATCAGCAGGTAGGCAGTACTTTCAAATGACCGTAATTCCCCAGTTGTTCCCCATCTCTTAAGAGCAGTAATCTTACTCATTCAGTAACATCTAATGATTCATTTCAAACAAAGTTCGGCTGGATGTAATAGCGAGCTGAGTTTCCCATTTATCCATCTATCAACTGTTCAGTTTTCCTGTGCTGGGTTACAGGGGGTCCCTAGAGTCAGGCAGCACAGGGCACAAGGCTGGGATGCCAGTCCAATTACACATTGACATACAGTTGGCAGTTTGGAGTTTGTCTAACTGCACATCGCTGGACTGTAAGAGGAAACCCACAGTACTGGGTGGGAATGATGTGCAAACTCCACACACACTGAGTGCAGGCGGAGTTCAAACTCCCAACCCTGATGGTATGAGGCGCAGTGCTGCAAAATCTAATCTGGGGTTCTGTTTTTTTTTTTTGCAATTGAATGTCTTTTTGGGACATTCAATTATTTTGTAACCCCCCCCCCCCCCCCATCCACCCATACATTCATAAAGGGGACGACGTGTAAAACATGTTGCATTGTGGACCTGCGTTCTTTCAGTGTCCATATCCCGGGCTTTTTCCCCTCATATTTTCTTGTCTGCTTTTTTTTTTTTTTCAGTTTTATGTTTTCACATTTGTAAAGGTGCCGTTTCTCAGCCCCGTCCTCAGGCCACTGTTTACCGCCTGTGATCTGTGTCATCCCTCTTATGAAACAAGCACGCAGTACATCTCGCGTCTCATGCCGCGCTCGTTTCCGCCACCTGCAGGACGAGGCGTCTCCGGCGTCCCTGACAGACCTCTGTCTGTCTCACGTGAGCCGGAACCTTGAGCGCTTCTCCGTGAAGCAAGCGGACGGTTCCCTGCGCCTCCGGGAGTCCTTGATCTTTCCACAGGAGCTCGCCGACCAGCTGCTGTGTAAGATGGCTGCCGAGGGTGAGTGTCCTGCCACCGTAAGCGCCGCCTTGATGTGCCCCACCAGGCTCCCGAATGTTCCGCCCGTCAGCCGCGCTCCACGTGCCGTTTCAGGTCTGCTGAACGACAGCACGGTGGGGATCTTCCGGAACTCGCAGTACCTGCGGCTGCGCCGGGCCTGCATTCGCACCGCCCGCATTTCGGCGGAGGCCTTTCGGCGCGCGCTTTGCCTGCACCGGCTGCTGGAGCTGGATGCGGCGCGCGTCAACGCCGACTTGACCATCGCCGACATCCTGCGCGGCCTGGCCTCCAATAAGGAGTGCCAGGAGAGCCTGCAGCGGCTGGTGCTGAGCGGCCTCACCATGTCACTGGAGGAGCCCAGCCGGCGCTGCTTCGGCGCCCTGCTGGGCCTGCGCTCCCTCAGCCTGGCCAACGTGGATTTCTATGACTCGGGGCTGGCTGACGTGTGCATGCTGCCGCGCCTGGAGAGCCTGGACATCTCCAACACGTCGGTGACCAACCTGACGCCGCTGCTGGGCTGCCGCGGCCGCCTACGCTACCTCACCATGCACCAGCTGAAGCGGCTGGAGATGAGCACGGCCCAGCTGCTCTTCGTGCTCAGCCAGCTGGACGGCCTGCAGCACCTCGACATCTCCGACGACAAGCAGTTCACGTCGGACGTGGCGCGGCAGCTGCTAGAGCAGCCCGGCATCCTGCCCCGCCTCGTCTCCCTGGACATGTCGGGCCGCAAGCAGGTGACCGACGCCGCCGTCCGCGCCTTCGTGGAGCAGAGGCCCGGCATGGTCTTCATGGGCCTGCTGGCCACAGATGCTGGGTTCTCCGACTTCCTGTCCGGGGAGGGCACTCTCAAGGTGAGTGTGCAACGGCCTCGGCGTCAGCAGGTAATGTTGAGGTTAAGGGTCCGGACTCCTGAGCCCAGACTTGGCGACCCTTCCGAAAAAATGTCCAGCTGTGTAAATTTATTTGTTTAGCAGAAGTACAGTTCTGAAAGCAGGGGCAGTCCCTGGAGCAATTGGGGGTTAAGGGTTTTGCTCAATGGCCCAATGTTGAAATTAATCTGACCATGGGATTTAAACCGGCGACCTTCTGATCAGGGGCATAGAGTCCGAACCCGTTGAGCCGTGAAAGCAGCCGAAACGTGTCGCTCTGTTTGTTTTTGTTTTTTGTTTATGTAAGGTGCTTGTTTGTCCTGCCCGCTACCTGAGAGGCTTCTGTTTACGACGGTATGCGTCAGTGTAACGCTGATCCCCGCAGGTGACGGGCGAGGCGAACGAGGCGCAGATCTGCGAGGCCCTGCGCCGCTACTCAGAGCGAGAGTGCTTCGTCAGGGAGGCCCTCTTCCACCTGTTCAGCCACACGCATGTGATGGAGAGGCCGCGGCCCGACATCCTCAAGGTACACTCAGCCAGACACAATCGCCACCTCCTAATACAGAGAATATAAATATGTACGACGGTGTTTTGCAACCCAGTCCTTGGGGCCGGTCCACATTTTTGCTCCCTCCTAGCTCCCAGCACACCTGTGCCAGATATTCAGTGTTCCTAATTGGCTGGGCGCTAGGAGGGAGCAAAATTGTAGACTGCCTGGTGGTCCCTGCGGACTGGGTTGAGAAACACTGATGCTGGATATATAAATATGACATATTAAGACATGGACTAAAGAAACTTCACCTGACTGTGAGGAGGCAGTCCCAATGCCCGGTGGGGGTGCATGAACGGCCGCCCCCTGGCGTGACGGGAACTCTCTCCCGCCCCCAGCTGGTGGTCCTCGGCATGCAGAACCACCCGACGACGCTGCACGTGCAGCTGGCGGCCAGCGCCTGCGTCTTTAACCTCACCAAACAGGATCTGGCGGCGGGGATGCCTGTGCGACTGCTGGGCACCGTCACCCAGCTACTGCTGGAGGCCATGAAGAATTTCCCCAACCACCAGCAGGTACGGCGCTGCCACTCGCCACATGGCGGCTAAACACCCTGTTTCTCTCAGGGCCCAGGGCCCCATTGTCTAATTTGGCACAGTAGGGATGTGTTTAAAGGTCATCTGTGGCTCCGGCTACTCCCCACTTCTCCCCAGCTGCAGAAGAACTGCCTGCTGTCCCTGTGCAGCGACCGCATCCTGCAGGAGGTCCCGTTCAACAGGTCCGTCTCCGTCTCTCTCGCGGCTCCCTGTGTCCCCTCGCGGCTCCCTGTGTCCCCTCGCCGGCTCCCTGTGTCCCCTCGCCGGCTCCCTGTGTCCCCTCGCCGGCTCCCTGTGTCCCCTCGCCGGCTCCCTGTGTC
>JAODKN010000035.1:17921799-17933009 GCA_026774425.1 Petrocephalus zakoni | reverse complement strand
CCCCCCCCCCCCGCCCCCCCCCCCCCCCCCGGGGGCGGGGGGCCGCGCCGGGCGGGGCGGGGGGGCACAGAGGTCCTGCCAGACGGTGCTTTCCGGTTGGACAGTATTGCTTAGGTCACTGCTGAGGTAGTCGGATAAAGTTGGCAGTGCCCCCCCTTCTGGATACAGATACTGATGTGTGCCCCCCTCCCCGCCCCCACAGCTTTCCACGGTGCAGACGGCCCAACTCGGTGCCGAGCTCTTCATCGTGAAGGTGAGAGTGGGCCGCTGGTGGGTTAGATCGCCCTCGGGATGCCGTGGAGAGGGACCATCATCAGGAACCCCCCCCCCCCGCATCTGTCTCCACAGCAACTCCTTCACATCGTGCGTCAGAAGACGGCACAGGGCACGGTGGATGCCACCCTCAAGTTCACGCTGAGTGCGCTCTGGAACCTCACCGACGAGTCGCCCACCACCTGCCGGCACTTCATCGAGAACCAGGGGCTGGAGCTCTTCATGAAAGTGCTGGAGGTGTGACCCTCTGACGCCTAGAACCTGCAGAACACTCTGATGCACTGATGCATGGGGGCCCGTTAACTTATCTGGGGACCGTATGGTGCCATCAGCATGGACTCTCAGGTGTTGCCTATTAACAAACACAGGAGTCTTCCACTTAAATATCCTGGGGGGCCCTGACTGTCTCTGACTGTGGCAGGGGCCCCCGGATGTAGCCTAGGACAGTCCGTATTCTCATGCTGTCTAACATCCCTGTCCCCCCCCCCCCATGCAGTCCTTCCCGTCAGAATCCTCCATTCAGCAGAAAGTTCTGGGCCTGCTGGTGAGTCTGCCGCCCTCACAAAGTTCTCCCGCGAGAGTGTGGGCAGGCCTGAACGTCACTGACCCCGGGGGGACATCCTGCCACAGAACAACATTGCCGAGGTGCGCGAGCTGCACGGCGAGCTGATGGTGCCGGGCTTCCTGGACCACATCCGCAACCTGCTGCACAGCCCCGAGGTGGAGGTCAGCTACTTCGCGGCCGGCATCCTGGCCCACCTGACGTCGCGGGGGGAGGCTGTGTGGACGCTGGGGCTGGCCCTGCGCGCCACGCTGCTCCAGCAGCTGGTGCGTCCCTCCTGCCTTAATTCGCCGTGCTTTTTACATATTTTTTTTCCCCGGCACACTCCGGGCTGCGGGGGTGTTGACCCTGCCGTGTGTCTTCCAGCACACTGCCATCCTGAAGTGGCCGACTCCTGAATGTGAGATGGTGGCGTACAGGTGAGTTGCCCCTGCAAAGGCCACCGGGCGTCCCCGTGTCCCACGTCCGCGCTGGGGTGGGACTTTGCAAATATATCTCATTGTGATCACGGGTTTTCACTTGTGTACAGATAGCGGTGATTGGCCGACAGTATCTGCTTGCTGATTTTTATAAGTGCCATTTAGCCCCTTGAAACGAACCTGTTGATGGCAGCTGTGAGTGTTTCAGTATTTTGGGTAGGGGTTTGTAACGTTTTGTCCCTATAAGGGCACACGTCATAGCTTTCCTGGATTAGGAGACTGCCTCTGAGTGTCAGGTAGGAGTTGCATTTCTTCGCTGGCCAGTCGCTGATGACGTCATTGATTTTTTTTCTTTTCTTCATTATTAAAATCACAGGAGGAGAGAATGCTTGGCAACAATCTGTATTCACTGACGACGGACAGCTCATACACTGAATTTACGCAGAACAGCAAATGTATAAACAAGTCACAAATCAGTTGTTACATTTCACAAACGTATACTTTGTTACCTGTCCTTTCACGCATGTGTTAAAGTTAAACCGTATTATCCCGTGAGCTATTGATCATAATGAACGAAGCCTTAAGGGTTATGAAATAAATCAACAGACTAAAACTAACTTACCGGTTAAATTTCACTTAAAATCTGACATCCTATGCAAAAAAGAAACCTAAAGAGAAATGTGTCCATCTGCGTCAGACACCATAAAAAAAAAAAAGCCAACGAGGCAGACCAATCCGGACACCCTTTATCCTCCTGCATATTCCCCTCTGTTTCTTCATCGCTGGGGTTGCAAGGAACAGTCGCCTGCATCCGTTCTGCCACTGCGTTCTTATCTGTATAACCCACGTGATCAGCGACTAGTCGACATCAAGCTCAAAACGTCATTGTGGTGCAGTAGTCGACCTGTCGACCAGTCTGTGCGGCCCCTAGTGTCAGGAGCATGTTAGGTGCTCAGGTATGCAATGGCTGCACGAAGGAGCATCACTGATCGATTCACAGACATTCTGTAAGCTGGATTGGCCCATGCTGCCCATGTGCAGTCATTGGTCAGCACGCAGCTGAGCTTATGTGTGTCTCTCTGCACGAATCTCTGACTCTGAAGCGACAGCAGGTCTACATAACCGTTTAAGTGACCCCAGTCAGCACGCCGCAGAGTAACGTGCCATTAAAGGCCGTTGTGTTTATCCCCCTCCCACTGTTTACCCCCAGGTCGTTTAACCCCTTCTTCCCCCTGCTGGAGTGTTTCCAGACGCCCGGGGTTCAGCTGTGGGCTGCTTGGGCCATGCAGCACGTGTGCAGCAAGAACGGTGAGAGGCGTGTGGGGGGGTGTGGCTCTGGGCTAGCAGCACGCGGTTAAGCGGGCGACACCCTCCTCTGACCTGCTCTCCCCCTACTGGCAGCACCCCGCTACTGCAGCATGCTGCTGGAGGAGGGCGGTCTGCAGCAGCTTGAGATGGTGCGGACACACCCGGACACCCATGGCGACGTCCGCAGGCTGGCCGAGAGCATCCTGGACAGCCTGGAACGCCACCGGGCACGCACCGGGCAGCCTGTCCCACAGCCCCCCCCACGCTGCCAGTGGCACCAGGACACCCGCCACGGTAAGTTTGGAGGGACCCGGCCGGGACATCCTCTGGCTGCGGCTCTGATTGGATGTTTGCCGGGACGTCCTCAGGCTGCGGCTCTGATTGGATGTCTGCTGGGACGTCCTCAGGCTGCGGCTCTGACTGGATGTCTGCCGGGACGTCCTCAGGCTGCGGCTCTGATTGGATGTCTGCTGGGACGTCCTTCAGGCTGAGGCTCTGATTGGATGTCTGCATATCCTGTTGGACAATAGTGGTACTTATCACTGAAATTCATTGGCTACATGTGTAATCTCCTCTCTCCTTCTCCCTCCCTCTCCAGAAAAGGACATACCATGACGTCAGCCTATGCACACTGGCAGCTCTGCTCAGAGTTGCATTGCTGTGGAGAGGACTGGAAGTGCACGTGTGTTTGTGTGTGTGCGCGCGTGCGTATCCGTGTGTGTGTAGGGGAGTGCAGCAGGACGGGGCCTGAGGCTCGCCGGCTGCCTACCACACCGCTTCCCCTTCAGCTTCCCTGCGTTACCCGGCACCGCCACTAGGGGGAGACAGAGCTGCGAGTTTCTTTGCACATTTATTTATTTTCGGTCGTCATAGGCGATGATATTACGCTACACATGAGAAGAGTTAGCATGTGACGCTGGTAGAAGTCTGCGGGGTTTGTGTAGGGGAAGCCGCGAGGAGATCCGAGAGCATTCTTTCAGAGCCGCATGTGTGTACAGGCATGCCTCCATTTCTCAGTGCTTGTATTTTCTTATTAGTTGTGTTTTCGGGAAAACGTCTATAAGGGAATATACTCCTCCCTATAGACTTAAATGGCAATAAATACAAATATAGTTGGAGATATACATTTTAAAAAAAAAAAAACACCTTATATGGATGTTTATTTCTGTAAGCTGGAAGTGACTCCTTTTGTGTTCGGTGCTAGATTGTTGTATTTTGTATATAAGATTCTGGTACGCTCCACAGCATGTCAAATACAGAATAAAAGTTTTTATAACCTACTGCTGCGCTGAAAAAGAAAAATAAGCTCCTCTGCGGCCGGCTGACTTATCGTGTTGTGTGAGGGTAAGATAATAAACGTGTAAATATTTCAGCATGTCTGTTAATGGGCTGCAGAGGAGCCGTGTCATTAGCAGGGCCACAGGCTGGCTGTCCCCCGGTTCCTCCACATCCCAGTGGACAGATTCCAGATCTGCATGGTGCCATTTCTCTTGCCTTTTGTAATTATCGTCAGCCCCGTTCTACTTTTTTTTTTATTAAATCAGCTCGCCGGGGCCCGACTACCAGGCCTACGTGACGGAACTGTAATCTTTCCTTCTGGATTCCCTGGAAATAGGAGGGTTTAATTAAATGGAAAGTACATGAGTATTACTGCAAACATCAAAGTTAGGCTTTTAATGTAATGGAGTGATCAGTGACAAGCTATCAAGTTAAATAAGATGAATGAGGACTGGATATGTACCTTAATGTCCAATTTAACACAATAAGAAGATCAAACGCTTTAAATATTTGCAATATCTGAAAATGTATACATCAGACACATGCAGTGATCATCACCCATGCTTGAATTGTTTCTCATACAGCATAACACAACAATGAAGACATTAACTCAAGTCTTTCAAGTCCAAATAGTTATACATGATACTCCCTCTTAGCAAAGCCTGTTATCTAATATGCTAACAGTGGCTGATGAGACTTTCCATGGGTATTTCAGAAGTAAGGCCTGCGTCCATCATTGCAGCAGCATGGAAATGTTTTTTTTTTAAAGAAGCTGGGTTGTATCATTTTTTTAATTTACCTTTAAGGGAAGTGTGTGCCCTGTAGCTACTAAGGAATGCTGGCTGATCAACACTCCATTTGCATGTTTCATTTCCCTCATTTGTGGATGTGAGACAGGACTCAGATGTGACTCTGACCTGATGACGTGGCCCCCTTGTGGTTAGCTTTGAACACCGCGGTCTTTTACACAGGTAATGCTGACATGGCTGTTGTCCTGATGAACCTCTTACGTTGTTGCTGCTCAGATAAATGATTTATGCAAAGGCTGATAAAGAAATAAAGAATGTATGCCCTCTCCCCCAGATTAAGTGGAAGCTGTGAATTCTTACATTGCATGTATCGAAAAAGCTACACATCTGCTTGTGTTTCTACAGTGAAGCCCCGTACCTGTAATCCATGAGAATTTCCCTCATACTGCATGTACCACAAGCACTGAACATTTGACCCTCGGGTCAGTCTGAAGATCTGGAGGCCTGTAACCTGGAGCGTCCAATCAGACAGGAGCTCGCAAGGCCATGGCAGGATCCGCTAAACAAGGCGGAGCTAAAACATGCTGGCGTATGATGACATCATCCAGCGAGCACATTCCACAAACACATTACAAATGCTTAAAGTCACAAGGGCACATAAGCTGCCTGCAGGACAGCATCAGATGAGTGATTTTACAACTCGAGGGGGAAAAAAAATAACTGAGAACGCAGGAAACGCCATGAGACAGAAGCTATAATAAGTTATGCTTGATGGGCGCTCAGGTGGGGCTCTATTGGCCGGTGAACCGTGGGGGTCGCTTCTCAATGAATGCCAGCATCCCTTCCTGACGGTCTCGGGTGGGAATGACCTGGGGAGGGGGGATAGAGAGCAGATGCCATCATTCATGATGTGAGCAGATAAGACACTTACAAGGTGCCCATGAGAGCCCAACCTTACCCTGGCGTAGCACATGCCTTCAATGGCCATTCCCGTGTCGATATCCACCTGCCAGGAGGACAAGCGGACACATGACCGAAGAGCGACAGCACCCATCCTAACGACTCGATAAGCGACGGCGAGGAACGGAGGAGCAGACCTCAACGCCCCGGGTTATCGACTCCTTCGCCATCCGCACGGCGATGGGGGCCTACGAGAGGAGCAGGGGAGAGTCAGGCATCTCCAGATGATTTATGCTCCAGAACTTTCCATCCCTGTGCCTTGCTTGAAAACGTGGTCATATTGTCCCACCTTCTGATTGGTTATTGCTGGAATCCCAGCTACACTAACTGAGTCATGCTAATTACATAACATGCACCTTGTACTGGGCCAATCTGCAGAAATTAAATTATGACACCCCCTCCCCAATTAATAAATCTAATAATAGGGGAGACCGGGGACAATCGCTGAACGGGGTCAGCTGCTCGAGGGGTACAGTAATCCTCCGGCGTAACAGATTCCCCCAAACGCCACTCACGCTTAGCAAAATAGTACAACTTCACTTTGAAAGGAAAAAGAGTTTTTGCTTTTTCCGTCATGTCATTTTTCAAACTTTCATAAAAATGAAAATAATTCCAACAACTGCCCCTGGTCTCCTCTAATGCTAATTTGGGACATTCTGCCACCACCCCCCCCCGTTATGGCACCTGCGGCAGGATCTGGCGGGCCAGTTGGAGGGCCTCCTCATAGGCAGCGACTCCGGCCTCGTTTTGCTCCGACACCCTGTTGACTAGGCCAAGCTGCAACGCCCGCTCGCCCGTCACCCTCTGCCCTGTGAACATCATCTCCTTAGCCACAGCAAAGCCCACTGCTCTCGGGAGTCGTTGGCTGCCCCCTGGAGGTCAAACGGGGAAGAAACGGGTCCTGAGTTGGCACAGCTTCCACTTGCCCCAAACCTGGACATTCAGTAAGGAGATCCTGATGGGCTGGAGTCAGGCTCCATGCCACCTCTCCAGCCACTGACACGCACCTGAGCTCTACGTAAAGTGGGACCAGCATCACTGCCTTCCCCTGACCCCAGCTCAGCCTTTATTACCAATGCCAAAATAGGTGCACCAACGAATGCTTAATATTATATGATAGCACAATAAATAATAGATAACATTATTATATAATAAAAAATAAATTAAAAAATATTAACATTCTTAACCATGTTATCTTTTTGATCACGTTCAACTGAGTTAATTCTGAGACCCCAATGGGAGAATATTTTGTACAAAATATTAAAAAAAGAAGACTTTTTATAGAATCTAATTGACCTTAGCGCCCCCCTCAGGCCTCGTTCTGCCCTGCGTCTCCCATGAGCTGACCTCAGCTCCGATTTTCTCCGTCGTGACCCCATTCGCTCACCTGCCCCCGGGAGCAATCCTCGTGTCGTTTCAATCAGGCCCATCTGTGCCGTGGAAGCTGGAGGAAGACGAGGAGGAGGAAGAGGATGAGGAGGAGCCGGAGAGCCGTGCAGTGGGGACGGCCCCGCTAACGCTAACCCTGCGCAATCTGGCCCCGTGTTCAGAACCAGCTGACCTTCACTTTACGTGGGAATGTGACCAGGAGCATCTTTTTGTGGGAAGACTAACTCCTTCGTGTGTGAATCACTCCCATACGGGGACCTTATGTCCAAATCAGCCCTACATATATAAAGATGCAGCAATGAGGACAAAGATGGCAGAGAAAAAATGAGGAATTTTACCCCCGTCAGCTCCTTCCACCCCTTAACCCCCACACTGACCCGCTGTGCGGAGATCACAGGCTAGCGCCAGCTCCAGGCCCCCGCCCAGGGCAAAGCCATCCATGGCAGCGATGGTGGGCATCGGCAACACGGCTGCAAGCACCAACCGATGGGAGAGAAGTCACGGTGCGCCAACGTCCAGCGAGATCAGGGACAGGAGACAGGAGTCACACACGTGAGAGCCAGTTTCAACTGCTAGGAGAGCTGAACGTACGCAGAGGTACACGGGCACACGAGGGCTCGCCTAACTGAACGCGGTGCACGGGGATTATCAATGCGCCGAAAGTACACAGCGGAAGTAAGGGTGAGCGTCTCACCGATTTCCGTCATAAGCGACCGTAACCCGAGGACAAAGTGCTCAGCTTCAGAGTTGGTCATCTTAGCACGTTCCTTCAGATCAGCACCTTCAAAGGCAAGAGGGGGAAGAGGTTACCACGCTTTCTGGCCTGAACACTTAGCCTGAGCAATTTGTACTTCCAGAACTCTGTCAGACCAGCGTTTTTCTAAGGTAAGATCAGGGACACTTTATTTATTCAGCAGATGCTATTATTTTTACTTTTATTTTAAGCAGGGTGAGCCAGTCCCTAGAGCTACTGGAGGTTAAGCATCTTGCCCGAGGGCCCAATGGTGACATCACTCTGCCAACTCTAGGTTTTGAACTGGTGACCTTCTGAGCTGTACAACCAGAACCCTATCAGATCAGCCTTTTCTGATGCAACATCAGCCCTAAGTGAGATTCTGTCCCTGCAGGGGGGTGCTGTTCACCTTGACGAATGTTGACTGACCTGCGCAGAAGACTCCAGGCACCAGGCTGCGGAACAGTACCACTCGGACCGTGGCATCGCAATGGAGATGGGCCACCACCTCCCGCATCTGCAAACACAGCGATGTGGCATCACCTCCACAGAGAACGTGCGTCACAGCCCAGCAGCCCCTGAGGATGGTCCTAGGGCCCTTACCTGAGACACAAACACCTTGCCCAGGGAGTTTCGTGCCCGCTGCCGGCACATCAGCACCTCCACTATCCCTGAAAGGTGTTTGTGTTTGTAAGGAAGGGGGTGATTGATGGCAAATGGGTCACAAATAAACATACAAAAAACAACTTTAAAGATACTCAAAGGCCTTGAAGGCTTTACTTTGGTCAGAATGTGTGTGTCCTATAGAGGAGGGGCCAGAGAACAACAATTACCTAGTGCTCTATTGGGAAGCCAGCTACTGAATTGAAGTCCTTGTTTCTAATTTAGAGTCTCTGTATAAACATGGTCTGTTGTGTTTGGGGGGTATGGGAGCTTGACCTGTCTGGATGCCCAGTGATGGTGTTTAGTGTTTACTGCCACTTAAACCACGTGTTTGCGGGGGCCCCCAATATTTGGCCCCCTGCTGGTCACAAACAGTCACTGCAATGGGGGGAAATGGGGCCCCAGAATCCACAAAGCCACCCCTGTGAGCTTCGCAATTTGCCTCGCTGTGGCTCCTGGCACCTTCGTGGGTGCAGGCAGAAGGATGACAGGTCGTGAAATTCCACGCAGCGGGAGGTCATGTGACATATGATCATGGCCCGTTCATGAGAGACAGAAGGATTCCCGTGTGACCGCGGCCCGTGGAAACCGTACACCCCAGCGGCCCATATGGCTGTTCATTCTCACTAATGATGGTGCAGCCCAAGGGCACGGGCTTGGATCCAAGTGGCACACCTTTCCTATGAACTACGTGCAGAAACAACCCTAACCCACCTCCAGAAGTGTCTACCAACTACCGGACCACAAAGCTGGCAGGGTGACCAGCACAGGGTCTACACCAGCATATCATCTTCTCATGTTTCGAAACAATACTAGGAATTTGGAAATTCCTCTTATGAAAGGAGGAAACTACCCATTCTACGAAGCTAGATTTCATGCTTGGCGAGACTACTTGTTGGATTTATGGTAATCTGTTCTAAATGGACATTACCTTTCTTCACCCAGAGTACCTTAAATCCAACAAGTTATTTGACTAAGCAAGACATACTGATTTGTCACTGATGAATTGACGTCAAATCGGATAACGGCGCACACTCTGGTGTCAAAGTCGATAACGGCGCACAATCTGGTGTCAAACAAAGCTGATAAGGCTGCACACTCTGACATTACAAGCCAAAAACTCCGTGAAAATCTTCACCCTGGACGTAGTTTTAGAAACCCTCCGTTTGCAGTGCCGATTGCGTGTACATGAAAGGCAAAGTGCATAGAAAAAGCTACGTTTTAAAAAATACCCGTGTACGTGTGGACAAGGCCTGGATCACCATGTTCCCAGGATGTCTCTCCTACCTCTCAGACACAGCCCAGCAGAGGCTTTGGGGTCCTTCCAAACAAGCCGCGGAATGACATGCCACTGCTTAGTAAATGCCTTTTTTTTTTTACCCGTGCTTTATTTTCATACCGACCAAGAAATCTAACACCGAAATACTGTAGATTTAATTGCTGTTCTAGAATTGTCAATATGTATGTTTTGCACTATATTTAGTTTAATACACTAAAAGTAACACAGTATGCTTATTATTGTGTTCAACGACACTGAAACCTTCATATTAAAATAACTACACTCATCGCAAATACAAACACTATAGTATGAGACTATGGCAGTTATGAGGATGTGTTTCAGTTTATATGTACAGCGTATTAAAAATCTAATTTTACCAGTAACCTTTCACGGTCATTGCATTTTTTGAAGCCTCCCTTAAAAAGTTTGCATCCATAGTCAACAATTGAGATGGAAAACCTGACAGTCGTACGACTATATAAAGCGCTAATAATTAAGTGAAAATGTGGGTGTAACCTGCGAACCACACGTTACCGGCGTCTGCCCCCTCCAGCCGACTGAGGTCCACTTCAGCCCCGGCGGAGAGCGGGGAGTCGGTGTGCGCCCCGGCGCCGGGATTCCCTGCCGAACCCGCTGGGTTTGGCCCCGGCACCCGGGCCCATAATCGCCGACGCGGCCAGCGCCTCATCAGTGTGCCAAGGAAACTCATGGCAACCCCCGCACAGCGGACTCGGCACCCTCACCGAGAAGCGCCAGAGACAGGAAGGTTGCCGAGGAAGTTGTGAAAGAGGATATCCCGCCCCGAAAGGCGGAGCGCCGGCGAAACAGGTCTGATCGTGGATGATATGTGCCATGTTCGGTGCCTTGCTGCAAAGCCTTATTTAGTGCACCCTTAGTGCACCTAATGTAGGCGCCTTTTGTGCACCAGGGCATCTTCACGGAGGAGATGCGTACCGGGGATAGCTGAAAATATTACTGTGAAGTGCAACTATAGCGGGGGCGGTTAAGTAAAAACAAAAACACACAATTCTAATCTGTATTTGTTGAAAACAGAGCCTTTCCATGTATACAAAGACACCAAGGTTTAACACGATGTATCGAAATTGGTGTAAAATCATGTTTTAGAAACTTTACAAAGACAGGGTTACAGTAATGATCAAATAAGCTTAAAAAATCCATTATATTTCCCTCACGATAGCTTTATATTACAGTATAATGCCGATCAAATACTAAAACAAACAGTACAATATGGTTGTAGAATTTTAATAGTTTTATAGTCCAGACACACTGTCCTGGTATAGTAACTCTTGAATGTGTAATTAGGAATAAATAATGAATAAATTCATAATTAATAATGAATGATTTCAGAATTATTAAACATTCTAGGATGGGCGTCAGATAACACACACTGATCAGAGGTACTGCTGAATTATGGTCAACCTCCACGGAATGCGTCACAATGCCATACAGGCTGGAAGTGAGATCAGGGCAGGCTCGGCTCCAGCTCTTGGTAACGGGGGGGCCAGGAAGATTTTTTGGGGGGGGGGGCAATTACATATAATAAAATACAATTCCCCCTCTTGGCTGGGTGGCCCAG
>JAODKN010000035.1:17896474-17914162 GCA_026774425.1 Petrocephalus zakoni | reverse complement strand
CCACCCCAGCGGGCAACCCCCCCCCAAACAGATGCCTGGCCACAGACTTGAAAACAAAACAGCAGGAAATGGAGAGATGCCAGCACAGCCTGTTGTGTGAGGAGGTAACAGCCTGGCACCATGGGTTATAGGACTCTACAATGCCGGGACAGGAAGTGATGTCGTGGAGTACGACTGCTGAAGGATTAAGATGCCGATGGTGTCCAGCAGGGCGCAGGAGTAACCATGGGTGTGTGGGAGGGGAGGGGAGCAACATTGGTAATAAACTGCATCTTCGGATGGCAACGACACATAAAGGACACAAGCTTCACTCTGATGACCTTTATTGAAAAAGTACAATGTCGACAGGCCGTACACGTCCACACGTGAGCGAGTAACCAAGCAGTCTGTGACAAAATGAGGCCACCGACCAATCAGAGCTGCCGAAATGGTCTCCAGCTTTCTAGCACTCCACTGTCCAATCAGAGCAGCTGAACCAGCCTCCCGCTCTCCAGTACCCCACTGTCCAATCAGAAGAGCCGAACTGGCCTCCCATTTTCCACCATGCCATATCAGAGTGAAGAAAAATGCAAACAAAAATATCTTCTTTATTCTTTCACAGTTAGTAATATGTAATTTTCACTTAATATAAGTTACATAAGTTTTTAAAGGCAGAACCCTGATAAACAAACGATGGGGTTGGTGTGTTAGTCTGTAGTTGTTTTCTCTTAATTTGTTACTGACAGAGACATGGAGTCAAGCGGGCAGAGCACCCTAAGAAACACATACGAAGGGAAAATGCGATGGAAGATGGAGGGATGGGGCCTGGATGGAGCTGGGGGTGTGAATAACAGGCAGCTATGGAGACCCGGAGGCCCAGGCCATTTTAGTATGATTAAGAGAGAGCGAAGGGGAGAGAGCGAGTGTGTGGTCTGGGAGAGCGCGTGCATGAATTACAGCTGTACGGGCAGCGCTGAATCCTCTCCTGAAGATGAACTGCAATAGACGCCAAATGTGAAGTTTTATGTGATTCTATTCCTGTGTAGGACTTAAAGAAAAAAAATTAAATGAACTTTCTGGAAGGTGATTGTGCAAAATGAAATCCCCCCCCCCACCTTCGCAGACGGGTCGACGCAGGCCAGGTACATCATTTCGAAGGCCCTAAATGACAGCGCCCCCTTTCAGCTTTCAGCTTTGCGGGGGCCTTGGCGCTAAATCGCCCTGCAGTGACGTTCAATCAGAACCGACAGCCAATGAGCTCCTGGCACCTTCTTAAAAGCCCCCCCATAAAAGCTCCATGGTGCATCCTGATAGCAGAAAGGAAAGGAGGTAAACGCCACAGGACGGGGAATGTGTGACGGCCAGTGAGCATCTTTATTTTTAGCATGGGTGTTCAGATTCCCTCCAGCCACTGGGACCTAGTTGGGTGGCAGGTGCACATCTGTCACCTCTTGCGTGCGCGGTCATGTTCCAGTTACTCCAGAGAGCATGGATTTGTGGGATGGTAACGAAAACAGGGCAGGGGGGGTGGACTTCAGCTGGCCCATTGTCAGAGGGTTATGGTTACATGCTAGTGTCATGCAGGGGATCCATACTGCAGGACACTGTCTGACGAGCATTTGAGGTCCTTCCTCCACACTCCTACTGGGCCAGGCATCTCCTACCCAAAGCCCCCTTCTCCAGCTCTTGCTGGACCATTTCAGGGCACCAGGGCGGTGCCAGCAGCTCCAGGACCAACAATCGGAGAGACGCCCAGCCCCGAGTGGGGTATGGTTCAGCCACTCGCCGGCCTTCCAAATGCAAGATGCTACCGCATCTGCACGTCTTGGCATGGCAATGTGAAAGCCAGCCTGCGGTGAAGCACAGGGGGTACGGCGCGTCAGTGAGGAGGGACCGGACGTTACTCCGCACGCATCCAAGCGTTCTCCCGTCCAGACGCGTCGCTCTCTCCCGCGACGGTCCGGCTTGTTAATCTCGGAGAGGAGCCCCTCAGAGACACCATAGCCTGCTTATTCTCCAATGGGACATCTGACTCTTGACATTTGAATTGCTCGCCCTAAATAATTGAACCTATAGAGGTCTGGCGGGCGTTTATAAATATTCAGGAGAGCCGAGAGCGATACTTCTGAGCATAATCGCAGCCAATGTGTGAGGAACGGTGTGTACAAAACACACAACATCGAATTACAGCAGAAACGTTTAGGATAGCCGACTACATTCAGCACCGGGACTCGATGAGTTGGCCATTCCCTAATTCCGTCAATTAAATCTTTTCTAAGAATAGTGTTTTTCTTACCTAAAAAGATCAACTTCAGTGCAGCCTTTTCCTTCTTTGAGGGAGAGTGGAGATTGCTAATTCACTAACTTCACAGCAAACAGTACAAACAGGGGGAACATTCCTTTTGGCGTTCTATCGGAACACCAGATATCTATGTTTATGGCAGATAACCATAGTATTCTCCCAAAGAGTGCAAACATTAAATCAACATATATCACCCCAGACAGCACCCCTTACTGTATGTGCCACAGTCCCAAGTTACAGCACTTTGCAATCGGGGATGTGTAAGGATGTCATTCATTTTACATTCATTCCTACAGACCCATGAGGGGGTTTTGGCAGCCACTGATAGCCCCCTTCACCTTGCTGTCCAAAGAGTAAAGGACCGATGTCAGGACCCCTGGTCTCCATGTCTGAACAACCAGCAGTTCCATTGCATACATAGGGCTGTGAGGTGGTCTCCATGGAGACTGTGGCTCAGCACATCAGATCCTTGCCTCAGGACCACCATATCTCCTGAACTCCGCTAATTTCCTCTTCCCATCATGGCTCGGTATTTATATCTGCAGTTCCAGAACAGATTAACACTTTGTACCTGTCATTAGCACTCACAGCACTGACCCGTGTGCCAGTGTCCCGCTGGAGCCGCTAATGGAGATGGCGAGGCAATGTGGGATATTCCAGGTCAAAGGCTCAGACCCTGTAAGAAACCTTCGGGACTCGGCCAGAAACCAGAACGCAAGGTGAATCTCTGCACAGAATTGGTCAAAACTCAGGGCCTACAGGTGGGGGAGGGTGGTTGATTGGGTGATGGGCATGGATGATGTACAGAAGTTCTGCACTTGACTGAGTTTAATCACACCTCCAAACTTCAAGGTCTAAAACAAAATCTGCGAAACAAGCGAATGAGTTTACGCTACGCAGGACTGACTCCACCACTCAATGCTTGACCGGTCAAGGCATTATTGCTGAATAATAACATCTTGTAAGGCTTCTGGTGCTGTCCGTGGAACAAGAGTCAACCTGGAGATGTGGAGTCAACCAGCACTCCTTCTCTCCACCCAGCCTATCATATTACCACTGCTCAGATATCACAACTCATTTTGTTTTACAGTAGTTCTTACTGTGGTTGGTCCTATTTTTTTCTTATGCAGTTTGCAAACAACCCCTGACACCGCAGAGAATGCATTGTGATGCTATGTGATGACCCTATCCCAGTTAGATGAGAAGCAGTAATATTCTAAGTGATTATAATACATGCTTGATCTATCCTAATCGACCCAAGTATGGGTTTGACATCTTCCAACACTCAAAGACCATCAAGCGTCAACAGGGCGCCACTTTGGCAGGAAATGTCAACAACGAGAGGAGTGCCTCTTCACATTCTCCACGCCTCTGAAGACTGTTTAGTGATCGGGGGGGGGGGCAGGACACCCCCGGCCCATGCCGACCCTCCCACTCCACACTAGTATAGACCGGGGATCATCAAGGCCAACTCGGTGGCCAGCGTCATTGAGATGCTGAGACAGCACTGCGCCCTGACCTCCCCCCGCCCCCAGGTGGGGTGTCACACATGCAGGCCGGGCTTCTTGAGGTCGCCGTTGCGCTGTGCATTGGCACGCGCCTGGCGGAGGCGCTCCTCGGCCTCGCGGTCCAGCTTCTCGCTGCGCATCTTGCTGTAGCGCTCGTACAGCACCATGAAGACGCCCATGACCCAGGCCACCACCGTGCCCGTCGAGAAGATGACAAAGCCGATGGCGATGAAGAAGAGGTAGTCCCAGTAGCCAAGGCTCTGGTGGCAGTCTGTCCGCAGCTGCATGCCCACATCCGAGAGACGCTGTCCCATCATCTCCGGGGGCTCCTGGCACACAATCTGCCCTTCATCTGACACATGGGGGGGGGGGGAAGAGAAGTGGCGTCATGACCATGGGCGTTGTAGACAGCCAATCACATCGCAGCTTCTATGCAGGGCACCGTCGGGCTTGCCTCCAGCATAATCTGGACAGAATGGCTGCCCCTAATGTTTGCACCCGCTTCTAAGCAGACGATAATCGACTCATTTCTTTGGCCACGGCGAAGATTAAGCGCAAGTGAGTCGCAGTGTTGGACAGGAGACGCTCACACACACTCGCACGCACGGCACGGCCTCAGACGCACAGTGGCACGCTCGCACGTG
This sequence comes from Petrocephalus zakoni, assembly GCA_026774425.1. NCBI lineage: Eukaryota > Metazoa > Chordata > Actinopteri > Osteoglossiformes > Mormyridae > Petrocephalus > Petrocephalus zakoni. The sequence goes on along the minus strand of JAODKN010000035.1, from coordinate 17,909,729 downwards.
GGCAGATCCATTTCCCACTGGCTCTGATTGTGTCACTGTCCGCGATGGTCTGCGGGGGCAGGGTTCACACCGAGAGCTCCCCGTAACGTAACGTCACACCCGCTGGGGTGTCTGGCGGTCATCGCGTTTCTGCCCCTGGCTTAGCCTCTCGACCCCCCCCCCAGCAGCCCGGGTCGTGTTTACGGTCTCCCCCAGGCCCCCCCACTGGGTTCTCAGCCAAATTCATTACTCAGTGCTGCTCTCAGGCTGGTGCTGTGTTTCAGGCCAGGACCCCACGGCCTGTCCCGGGTGCCCTACGGAGAACACATCACCCTGCTTAGCCTCTCCAAAAAAGCTCCCCCCCCCCCCCGCTGGTGCCAGTGCCTCTTCTGTAATGGAGACGATAAATAACAGTAAGGGAGCTGCTCGTTTGCAAATTTACTGAATTGTACAAATGAAATAGGTAAAAGTGCCCAGGGAGAGGCCTGCAGGAACCTCGCCGGCACCACTAAGGCCACGCAGTGGCACTGCTTAGCTAATCTGCTAAGTGTGTTTGTCAAGGGGCTACTTTTAGAACACAGGGCCTTAAATCCTTCATGCATTTGCTTTCACGCCACAGCTGCTGCATCGGGATCACTGCAAAGCCCACGCAGAACCTTTCAGAACTGCATTTTGTCCATAAGAGGCATGGCGGAGATGCCGTGGCAGCACAATGGATGGCGAATCGCGGTTGTGTTCTCTGGTCTTCTTGCTGAAAGGATGAGGCTAACAGTTGTTACCATTTCTGCAGGGGCCTAAAGGATCATTTAAACATCTGGATTTAAAGAGGCCCTTAGACTGGTGTTTACATTGCTGTTTAACCAACAGATTGGTTAACTATAAACAGCTCCGGGTCACCTCAGATGTTTACACGTGCCTAGAAAAGGTCCTGGTGGCCGGCTGGCCAGCCGTGCCCCCCCCCCCACCCCAGGCTCATTAGCCCACATCATAAACGCGCTGCATCAGCCCCCGTCTGCATCTGGGAACCAGCGTGGAAGCTTCGTCCTTTAATGAAGCGGCCCTGTGTGCGTCAAGCGTGGCGTCACCGTGTGCTTCTCCCCAGCTCGCTCCACAAGAACAAGAGGGCTGGAAAAGTTCCTGGAACTCCAGCCATATTTTTTCTACTGTCCACAGCAACATACTTTTTTGAGAAACCAGGATCAGATAGTCCCAGGAACAAGTGCAGGTTAAGGGCTATGCTCAAGGGCCTGACGGTGCACTCACCCTGAGCACAGGACCAGCAACCTTCCAATCATAGGTACAGCACCCCAACCAGCTGGGCCAGACCGCACTCTGAGCTTTCTGAGTGCCTGGCTGGTGAGGGATCTCCAGTGTGTCTTTTGAATGTGTGTAACACCCATATCATACCTCAAAAAGGGAACCGATCAGGTGGGTTCTGTTTGTTATTGGCCTGGTGGACGGATCCAGAGGTTTGACCTTTACACCAAACTGACTCCTGTGCCACGGTTTTGAATTTGCAGTCCTTTTAAAGTCCTTTTGCAGCTCTGAAATCCTTCCAAAGTAATCACATTTATTCAATCGATATACTTTAACTCGTATTTCATAAGTCTGCTTAAGAGTCACCATGCTGGGCCTTAAGCTTGATAGGCCTTATTCTAGAAAAACAATAGATCTGTGGGCCTCCTTTACTTTCAATTGAATTTCCACTGGAGATTCAGAAAAAAAAAATCACCAAACTCAAGTTACCATGTATCAGGCCCAACCAGTAAGATTTATATAATTAAAGAAAATTAATACTGGTGTTCTTTTGTAATATAAATTGGCTATTCTTGATTTGTAATAAAACTTTGATTAAGTTCACCTTCAGCTTCAGGAATGACTCATAGGACAATGCGATATACGCATGATATATGCAGATGTATTTCCTCTGTTACTCAGATTTATGTTTGAGTGTTTTAGTGCTGTTGGGTTTCTTATGTACCCTGGTCGATTCGCCCTGATCGTACCCCGAAACGCTGACAGATCTTAGGATTCCTCCTCGAGATGCTCACAAAATCTCAATGTGCTTCTCAGTTTTGCTAATCAGATACAGCAGGAAACTGAGAAGGAGCCGAAGCCTTTGTCTCCAACATAAAGTCTCCCAGGGCAAGATCAAAGCAGGTCACCTGTCCTGCTGCTGCCTCGCTTAATGCAAGATGGTTCCCACGTGTTACTACTGGCACAAGGTTCTCTCCATATTATATATGCAGTGTGTGTGTGCCTGTGTGTCTCTGTGTGTGTTTTCAATGCAGCCAAATATAGGCCATTGAACCTCCACTGCTGGCAATCCCATACTACATCGTAAACATTAACATAACCTTTCCTTAGCATTATTTTCTGTATGCAGTTTTATTTACTGAGTAGGCTGCACCTCCAGTGTTGCGGATTTGACTTCTGCCTCCTCTGTTTTAGTAGGTTTCTTCCTGGTATTCCAGTTTCCACCCCAAGTCCAAAGGCATGCACTGAGGCTAATTGGCATTTCTAAATCACCCAGAATTAGAGCATAATTGTGCCCTTCCGTTAAATGCCATGTACCATTGCTTTGTGCCCTGAGCTACGTGGAAGCTGTCGGCAGATATCTGAATGGTCTGTCTTAAACAGTGCTTCATGAAGAATGCACTGGGTTAGAAAGACAGACTGATTCACAGAAACTGGTGAAGGGGTATAGGAGCAGTGTTGGTGAACTGAATGCTAATGCTACATGGCTAATGCCCTTCAGCTTCATCAGAAAGAGGCTACCGGAACCACAGCACTCTGCCATAACATCTGCAGCACGCCCTGCTTCTCTGAACCTCATGTCGAATACATTTGTCAAAATGTTACAATGAGACCCATGACATTTCCCACCACAAAAACTCAGCCCAATTGTAGTTCTTGAACATTTATTTAGTCCCTACTCCATAGTACTTTTCAGTTGATCAGGCACTATGGGGGCAGGGCTTACTGCAATAAAGGCGGAGCTTAGCACAATAAAGGCGGGGCTTACAGCAATAAACTTTGTTGACTGGTTGACTACAAACACAAGTGCCAACTTGGAAGTTACGCAGATGCTGGGAAAAGAGGCTAAATGTATCTCAATTACAAAAAATGCATTAATGAATACCATGCATTTCCATGTTTCTGCATCAGAAAATTTGATCTCTGTAATTTGAAATGAAAGTGCTCTGGCTTTCCTGAAGTTTCTTTTTAGAGAGGTGCACCAATATGGAAATTCTGAATTCGATAATTGCTATATTTTTTGTGTAATATTGCCAGTGGCAGCGGTGAATTCTGCTTATGCTAATTAGCGGAATAACGTTACATTGTTTTTTTATTCTGTGAAAATAAAAAAATGAAATATAAATAAAATGCTACATCCTGTTCTGAACAATATGGGATGCAATTAGATCCGTATTTTTGGACCAGGAAATGAACCCCTCCCCCCAATAACTAACAAAATGACTGGTTCATCCTTCATTGTTTTGGGGTGGCAATGTAGTTTGGTCCACTATGAAATTCCATGTTACATATAACCTACAAAGCTTTTGCGTCTCCCATATTTATTTAGCATAAAGAACACAGTTCCTCTTATGTGGTGGGAAAGAGACAGATGAGTGGCCAGGAACTAAGAACCAGGAACCAGGTTCCCAGAACTTCGGTGGGAAAGCACCACAACATTCTGGGGAAGTCATACAACATTCCTAATTTTTCAAATAGCACTATAGGAAAGACGTCTCTAAAAGTCAAAGCAATGAGGTCTAGTGTAAACACACGTCTGGGGGCACTGCGTTTCAATCCCAGGAACTGGAGAGTGATGTCAGTGTTGGGTCCTTGAGCAAGCCCCTTAACCCCAAATTTCTCCTTGGACTGCCTGACCCCTCTATCTCAAGAACGTACATCACTTTGGATGAAAGCATGCACTAAATATATAAAATGTAAATGCCTGCCTTTTAATCTGTTCTGTCATCTACTCTGTAGGACGGCCAATCATAAATTCCCAAAGAGGTCACTTATATTTTCAATTTATATGCTCCCAAAAGTGAAGGGGATATAAGCAAAAAGCCCTCTGCATGTAACCCTTCAATCTGCAAGCCAGCTCTCTCTCGGGGTGCCGCTGTCGAGGACGTCATGGGTCTGCGTGTTAATCACAGGCTACGTATACGCAAAGCCAAAGAGATTAGCTTCCTGCTAAAAAAAGGGTTAAGAAAAAAGACTTCTAATATATGTGAGACGTGTCATTGAGGAGAGGATCCCTAATTATAGCAGCGCGTGGAAATGTCGGGCACAGCTGCATACGCCCTTGTGTTCCTCACCTAAAACCATTATAACAAGATTAGTCATTTCTTGTAAGAAATTCCCCCCAATGACATTCCTCCCATCCTGGGCATGAAAGGTGGTGAAGCTACAGCCCACCCTCTCTGCGGAGGGGTATCTCCATGTGCCATAAGTCACATTAAATTAAGAGCTGGATCGTCCTATGAAACATCCATCCCTACAGTTTTGTCTGAAATCAAATCCAGAAGCCATACAGCTCCATCCAGGCACCCTCTCTCTCTCCCTCTCTCTGCTTCTCTCTCCCTCTTTCCCTCACTCCTTTTCTTCATCTGCACATTCTCTGCAGGGTGACCATCACAGCCAGAGAGTGACCCGGGGAATCGGTTTTGTCTACAAGCACCCCCAAACAGTCCAAATGTCGCCCTAATCTTAGAAGTCACTCACAACTTTCTAAGTATTTCCCATGATTAGATAGCAATTACAAAAAATGCAATGGATAATTAGTATTCTGGAGCGGCTTAAAATCAAATAATGTCCCCGTGATAATCTATATTTCTTTCTCTCCAGGGAAACTGTGTTATAACAAATTAGTGTTATAATAGGGGAGGGCTAAATGTGGAGTGTGTATTGTCCGATTTTAGTAGTGTAATTACCGCCGGGAAAAAGAAACAAGTACTCTTCCTTCTGACCGGCTAGTAAAATTATGCAGATTAATACCCATCCATCCATCTTCCGGCTGCTTTTCCGGAGCGGGGTCATGGGGAGGGCGGAAGCCCCTCCCACGTGGCCAAGGCATCGTCAGCATATTTTATTAACTTTGACATTTACACGCATGGTCTAAGAAAGTTTCCAGATCCTTCTCAACGCCCCATTCGTCTGATCACAATAGCCCAAAGAAGGTATTCTCAGAAATGTCACAGTTCACGGCAGGACCTAATGACATAAAAGGTGTCCTATCGGTGAAAAGAGGCCATGCACCCCCCCCCCCTGTCAGAGCCCGTCTCACCGGGTTCGCTGACCTTGCTACCATAATAAAATGTCGCTATCCCTATCCCAGCATCGTGAAAATAGGACCAACGAGGCCAGGCAGAGCTGTGATGCCACATTACAGGAGTGGATCCCTCATCTGATCACTTTAGGATAGTTTTTGAACAGCTTCGGGGACTTTTCACCCAGAATGCAGTAAGAAGCAGTTTACTGAAATGTTTCCCATCTTTCAGGACATGGTTTGCAGTACTCTCCTAAAATATAAACCACGTCCTCTTCAAACCTCAAACACATAAAATTGATCAGCAATTTTGTTACTATAGTAGGTCTGCTAGCTGCACCATCGTTATGTATAAAGGAATTACACTATTTGGCTGCCCTTAAAAAGCTGCAAGACGGGGTGAATATCCCAGTCATTGAAGCAAAACTATGAGATAGTCCTGCGTGCGTCTACAGACTGCATGCCTCTCACGATTACCGACTTTGGGGCTGCAGAGACTGAGCCAGTCCTGGCCACCTGACTGATGTATGCGCTTTACCTACCCAGAAAAGTAAGCGCTCAGAACTGATGCGAGCGCGGCAGACGGGCAGCGGCCGTCCATGCTTCCGAAATAAAGTCAGCTGAGTAGGAGTATCGCAATTCCGCAGATTACTTTTGAGGTCACGTTCACCCATATACTATTTATATTGGGCGTTATATCTCTGGGGACGCGGTGCCAAATAGCGGCTGCCTTGCTATGCACTTAGGCGAGCGAATCTAGCGAGTCACGCCGCGCTCCAGGCAGAAATTTAAGTCTGAGCGCTTTTTCGGGACAGTCGGGGTCCACGTGTGTGCGGGGCCAAGGTCACCCGTGCTGCCGTGCTCAGTAACAGTGCTCAAAGGAGCATTCCATTTAGTGTCTCTTTGTCTGCATCCAAAATCTGCATGTATACGAACTCCAAAATAGTGTTCTCTATTTTACGCCGCGCCTATAGACAAAGCCAAATCTCCCAAAAATAACATTACATTTCTTTAAATATATGAATAAATGTTACTTGGAACCCTTTCACACTTCATCTTAGCTAAATCTTCATCAGGAATGAAACTATACTTTAGCTTTAGGACTTAAAAGGCAAATTCACAGGGGAGTTTGCTTGACCAGTACTAAAGAAAATTGGCAGGTGTATAAGAGTAAGAAAGGGAATGTTGGGGAAGACGCTGCCGAGGCTCACCTTGAAACTTGAATCCCTCGATCTGCACCCAGAGACAGAGGTCCTCAGTGTCACAGTCGCACCGCCACGGGTTCCCGCTGATGCCAAGCGATCGCAGCGCCGGCAGGCCGATGAGGGAGGTGATATTAAGCGCTGTCAGGTTGTTCCTACTGATGTCCAGCACCTGCAGGGCCACGTTCTCGGCGAAGGCGTCCGGATGGATCTCCGACAGAGTGGGGTTGTCCGTCATCCTCAGCATCACCAGGCTGGCCAAGGGTCCGAACGTCCGGTCATCTATGTGAATTAAGATGTTGAAGGACAGGTCCAAATAGGCGAGCTTCCGCAGGTTCCCGAAGGTGGACTCCGTGACGTCCGTGAGGGAGTTGTTACTGCAGTCCAGGTACACCAGGTCGGACAGGTAGTTGAGCTGTAGCGCCGGCAGCTCCCCTATGCCGTTGTTGGAGATGATGAGCTGCCGGGTGGCCAGCGGTAGATCGGTAGGAAAGTCGGTCAGCTGCTGGCCGACGCACTGGACCACCAGCTGGTCGTCGCACACGCAGCGAGCGGGACAGCCTGCCGTTAGGGCAGGCGACGGTGCCACCCCCATTACAAATATCAGTAAAAAGATGAGCCGTAAAGACTGCGCGCTGGGCTCGGGGAGAAGACGCATGATACCACTGAGGGCTTCATGAACTCTTTCTGGATCGTACCCCCCAGCACCCCCACATTCTTCATGGGTCTGTACTGCTGAGATCCAGTCTGTGATTGTCGTTCAGCGATGCCGACTCCAACACCTCATCCCGGGCCACTAAAAGACAAATATGATTCCGTTATTGCAAATGCCACTTAATAAAAGCTTTTAATTGCAATGGATTTTTGCTCATCATCATCCAAAGTCTTCGGTTTGCTTCGTTTAGTTTGGGTGGTGAGACTTGTAAAATACTTCTTTATTTTGTTCCGAACTATTCAGAGTAGGATCCATTGGTGCGGTTCCCCTGGTTCTGGCAGTATGCAGAATGGAGCAGCGTCCCGTTCGAGCTGCGGATCCCCTTTTGGTCTAAGCGAGTGTTAAGCAGTTGCTTTTATTGTGGTCTGGGTGATGCTCCGCTTACTCCCCGGTGATGCTATGTGCATGGCAGGCAGAAACGAAAGGAGACTTTGCCCTCCCTCTCTCTGTCTCTCTCTACCAGCCTCCCTCTCTGTCTCGCTCGCTCTGTCTCTCCTGCTCTTTCTGTATGACCGTAGCGTGAATGAGGGACAGCAAAGGGAACAGCAGACGATCGGCACCGTCTGACCCCCCCCCCAAAGCCCACCGCCCTGTGTCGTGCCGTGACGTCACCAAAATGAAAAAAAAAACCTTTTAGGGACGCAAAAAAAAACAATCTGTATGGGATTCAAAGTATGGGAAGTGTAAAAGCCTAAAGGAGATCCAAAGACCTCAAAGCAAAGACCTTTAGGAAATGCAAAAAAATCGTCTAGGGAACGCCAGTGAAGTCCATAAAGAATGATTGATTATTTGATTATTGCAGACACGTGTGAGAGGAGTTTCTCCAGACGCTGGCGAAGCGCCTGTCTGTTCCAAGGTAGGATGTCCTCTGCCGCCCCCCCCCCCCAGTCGTAGCTTTACCGAGGCTCACCGGCGCTTCTCGGCGCTGTGTCGATCGTCCAGTCACTTAATTTATACAGTGAGATGCGCTCATTTCGGGCATACAGATGAAATTAGCGTCAAAGTGTAGCTTAAAGGCTATTTGACATGCTGTGATTCTCCCCTTGACTCTAAATAACACACGACGGCTGGTAAGGACGCACGGACAAACTTATTTTCAGTACACTGGACAGCTAGTTAGAATAACACGAATTCAGTTTCAATCGCTGCGCATTACTCTGCAGATTCACCACGGAACATTTTTTTAATAGCTACACCTACAGCGCACATTCATGAAATGAATTCCTTCCCACCCACGACGTACATATGCTTTCCAGGTTTGCAATGATTCAACCACCGTTAAGTAGCAAAACTGTTGCGTTTCCCAAAGGTAAATTATGCCTTTTAAGGGGATATTTTAATGATGCGGGTCAGACTGAAATATTGCCTTTCCCAGTCTTATTTTTGAAAAAGTTACTTCGATTAGTGCATCCACCTTCTATCCACTTATGGCAGGGAAGGCGTCATCCCGGGCAGCGTGGTGACACGACTGGGCTGCGCCAGTCCATCGCCCGGCACAAACACGCACACAGTCATATATTACGGGCACTTTGGAGACCATAAATATCCGAACAGAAGTTCCTGCAGGAATCCAGCGCACCATGGGGAGACCGTGCAAAATCCAGCGATACCGATGGGACGCGAGACTCGAACCCCCAACCCTGGGGTTCTGGGTGTTTAGTCATTTGAAAATTTGAACATGGTTATGGGGAGAGGTTAAAAACAATGCCCAAAGGAATGTTTGCTACCAAAATAAAATTTCAGAATATTCGGAATAGAGAAAAGCAGGTGTTCGAAAGTTTTATCAAGAATGGCGTCATTATATATTAAGAATTTCTATTTATGTGTAATTAATTCTGTTTTATTTATGAGAAAGTCGTACCTCTAAAATATGCTGGCAACCTATTAAGGCCTAAATTCTGGACAAAGTAGGGCATCGAGTGAAGCCCTGGCCGTTTTAATACAAGCTGGTCTGGATCTCACATCCCATTATTCAGACACTCGGCGAGGTTTGATAATATGAATGTGTGATATACGTCGCCCCGAGTATTGCATCAAAACTAATGATCCGCTGTTCATTTGTTCCGGTGCAAAAAATTAAAAAGTTCGGTGCAAATTTATTTTTTAAAACGTGGACATATTTCTGCAAACACACGGATGTTGCAGATTGAGATAATTAGTGTAACTTTCCTCCCTGGACGTTCCCCGGCGTCTCTCCTTTCAGCCTGGCATGTATCTACTTTGGGTCTTTATTATTTAATGGCCGTATCGCCTGCCTGGAAGGTGGAGTCCAGCTCTGGCATGAGGCCTGAGGCAACTCGGCTGTCTGCAGCTCACTCGGTTATAACCGATCAGCCGCTATGCCTGGGTCCTTGGAGTGAAATATGTATGATACCGTAAATCCTTAAGAGTGTTACGTTTCCAAAACAGTACGCCTGTTGGTAAACAGCAGTAATGCCACAACTACAAAGCCGGCCCGTACGTTAAAACGTTTCATGCGAAACAAAAAATGGTAATATTAATATTACAAATTGTTTCTCACCTTAATGTATGTAACTTTCATACCGTTAATATCAAGTAGCTTATATTTGGCCTCAGCCATACCTGAAGGAGGAAACGATTTATAAGACTTCGTCCTCTCATAAAAACAAAGCTCGGAGCGGGGGCCACTTAAGCAAGCTGTGAATCTCTCTGTCACTATGGGTTTATGGCCAAAGTAAACACATCTAAATTTCATCCGGAGTTTACGCAGTACATGTCCCGTTAATGAACTTCTTGGTCATGTTACTGAACTCACACTGTTAGCCTATTTTATGCTTTCATCAGAAAGGTAAAAATAAATCAACTTTATTACTTTGATCTGCATTATTTTAATTTAGAAATGTATTTTTAATGTTTTTTTCACTTTGACCTATTTATCGGAGCAGATACACTGAGGTAATTTAGGTTAAGCACCTTGCTAGCTGGATATAACGGAAAGTTCTGGAACTCCTGGGGATCTGATAAGTGGGAATGGGGGGTAGGTTGGTCAGGAAGAGGATCGCTGAGAGGTCATGGACACCATCTTCCAATGCTGGGATTCATTTGGACGTCTTCGCCGCCATCCAGACAGCTTCGAACCTCAGGAGATGAGTGGATGAATAGGGACAGAAATGCAGTCTCACTAACACATGCTGGTGCATCTGGATCTTCAGATCAGACCCAAGGGGACTGTAGCAGATGCACCACACATGGTGGGGGTGCAGAGGAACCCCAGCCCAAGCGCCATGGAAATGTACCTGCTATCCTCCTTTCTTATAGGAGAGTGAACGCACACCCTGACCAAGACGCATCGAAATCGTCATGCTAAGTCGGCAGCCTCTCGGATGACACGTCACCTGACAGGGCAGACTGGCACTAATTTAGGGTACATGTACGCCTCGAGGTTTTAGGAGCTGGAGGTGCCGCGGTGTCAGTACTGAATCAGAGGTATCCAGCAAGGGCTCGCCAATTCACACATTACACAGGCTACCGGATCCTCGTCCTGCTCAATGTGTGTCTGCATCCTGAGCCTCGCAAACGAGCTTGGCCCAAAAAAAAGGAGCGTTCCTCAGGTCTGCTCTGTTTCTGGGCTGGCAGGGGAGCTCCCCGGGCTGTCCTCGCTCTCAGTCACCTCCACCCCTCTCTGTGTGGGCCCCGAGCTACAGCAGCACACAGGACTGGCTCTACAGCACCTCCTCTGGCAGGGTTCTTCTCAGCAGGCAGTAAAGGGATGCAACCCACCCCGATGAGGCCAGAGAGAGGTGGTGCTCAAGGAAGGCCAGGCACAGGAGGTGGTCGCTAGCCACATATCATCCACATGCAGAGGCTGTACAGAGGAAAGGGCTGGGTATGAGCACCCCTCCTGTACAACCTGCATCGAGTTCTGCGCCGCCCTCTGGTGGCTCTTTGTGTTGCTGCGCACGGTGTCAAGACCCCAGGACAGGTGGCGACATACGGGCCATCGGAGCCGACCTCCCAATGCCAGGCTGGCATGGTGCAGACTGGAGCAACAGAAGGCATGCCCACAGGGCAGGCTGTGACACTGTCTGCAGGAACACAGGGAGCCTCCAGGGGGCGACGGGTCTGTGAACGGGGGCGGAAAGCTCAAAGCAGCATGTGGGACAGACTGGGGACTCTTCTGTCCTCTCCATGATGCGTGTGTGACATAAGTCACTCTGCCCATTTACCACGTTAACACGTGGAGGCATAAGGACCATAAGGAGGGCAGGAGCGGGATTTTAAATTTTCCCAGATTCAGCACTTCAAAATCTGACTGTCCCTCCACAGACTCGCGTAGGGTTTAGCAGAGAGAAGTTACATGTGGGGGATGGTGTTCCTTGCTAATCTGGTGCATGCATCATGGATGCACCAGAAATGTTTAAACTGTAAGTGGGAAGTCACCAACAACAGGGTCAACCAGGGTCCATCACTCACGATTCCCTCAGAAGTCTGCTGTCCACAGTGGATTTCGGATCCTGACGGAACATTCCAGACATCAGAAGAGGTCCGCACCTCTGCGTAGCTCTCCCCCCAGCCCCGATCCGGGCAGCATTCTGGGCTCCGATGCTCCATGGTGCACCAGTGTGACTCAAAAGACGAAAATCCTGGGCTAGGCTCCAGCCCCCAAACCCGGCCCTCGGTACAGGGAGAGACCATCCGGGCCACTCTGACACAGCCTCTTAGCTGCAGGCCGCTGTCCGAGGAGCCATTAACAGCAACAGGCGGAGCACCAAGTAACTGCCAGTGCCTCAGCGAAACCATTCATTTGTATTTATTAAACAGGAAAAGAGAGCAAGAGACAGGTGCATGTGGGCCGGATGGGTGCAGGGTAAAGGCGGGGAGGGGGGGTTCTGTTGGCCCAATACCAACACCAGCTGGGTCAGACCAGGAGGACGGGGGAGCCAACATGCTCCATCTGAAGCCAATTAGATGACAGAGTTATTTTAGAAAAGAATTAAACAACATATGCAAGTTATTGGCAGAATGATCTTGCTTAATTAGGAGGAGGCTGGGGGTGAGCATGGTTAAACCGGTCTTCCCGTTTCTTGAAGCATCCTGAATTTCGCCAACTTCGTCAAAATGGCAATTGAAATAGCAGCAATTACACTAATTTATAGTAAGACAACATTCATTTCCACCAATGCCTGTACTGAAAAATAAACCCAGACAGTAAACTGTAAGACTTGCTAGGCCAGTCGTAAAAAGACGGTCCACAATTGAGAACAGCCTGCCGTGCCTAGATGCTGATTTATAGAAGTAGCAGCCGTGACCATGTCGAAGCGCAATATTTTTACTTTATAGCTTGAGATGCGCCGCCATCTACTGGACGAAAGTACAACTTCGTTAAGTGCATTTCACCTTTTCCCGTCAAAAGTATACTGTAAAATCGCTTGACGGGATGCTTAAAAACTGCTGCCACCCGTCAAACGTTATGTTTGACCAACACACACTGAAATCACACGCATGTTTTATTTAAATAAAAAGACCCAATTTTAAAACAATGGCCAGAGCACAGAAGTTAGATTATTTGCTCTCGGGTGGCTTGTTTTTATGCAAGTTCTCTTCCCATCACATCAGCTACGTCACGAGCACAAGCCACGCGATCGCTGCAGGTAGTAACCTGACCTTAAAATGCTAAAGACGGTGACCTGGCTCAATACTGCTTATTAAAATTAGAGCTTATGGCATATTTTAAAGCAGCTCGTGCTCATGTGAACCACACGAATTAGAGTAATTTCAGAATTCTCTTTTCCCAAGGTCGGTTTATTTATTTATTCCCCTTATGGAAAGAAGCCCCTGGCAGCACAGAAACGAGGCCAAAACGAATGGCAAGGCATGACAGGTATTTACGCAGGTCAAAGCAGAAAGTGCATGTAATCCAGCAACAGCACTACCTTTTAAACATACGTCATAGAAATGATCACAGGATAAACATCTTACTAAAATATTACATCAAGCCACAACGCAGCAGGGCATGAGTGCACGATATAATTACTGATCACAGCATGGAAAAGCTCCCCACCAACCTGCAGGATCCACCCTCCCAGCAGCATTGAAAAGCTCTCCACCAACCTGCAG
>JAODKN010000035.1:17868783-17891132 GCA_026774425.1 Petrocephalus zakoni | reverse complement strand
TGTTAAATGAGGGTAAACCCAAAAATGTGCAGGACTCCGGCCCTCCAGGACTGGAGTTGGAGACCCCTGATCTACAGCCTGACTTTGTGTTGCAGGTTGCCCCCTAAATGAATTGGGACACTCATTTCAGTTCCATCCTGTCAGCAGCAGATGGCAGTGTGGCCAAAATGCGGGTGAGAATTGGGTTTGATGTGTTATATCTATATTCAACATGAAACAGCCTTTCAGTCTATGTGGTTTGCAAGAAGGGTCTCCAGCCTCAGTCCACCGGTATTTGGTGCCCTATAACTCGCTGTATCATGTGCTTCCTTGGTCTAGATCTGTAAACATGTTGTGGAGGCTGAAAGGAGAGTATAGAGATTGTTAACAGAGCGTGGAACCGGTCTAGTGGTTATATACAATGGGGGAGACAAGGGTTACGGAAAATCCCCGCATCTTGCCACGCTCTCAGCCAAGGCTGGAGGTGCCGTCTCTATCTTCTAAAGGTGTTGTATTTCCTACTCATCGGTGCTCTTTTGTCTCTGCAGGAGCGCCTGACTGCACCGATGAAGGCCGCAGAAGGTGTGTGGGACTCTCGTGGGTAACAACTTTTCTTTAAAGAATGATCGACGTTTGAAGGCTTCAATGGAGCAGCTGGACCTTGAAATGAGCCTAAGGGTCTAGATAACAGTCTGCTTGTGTTATGGTTCTCGGCTCCTGGACTGAAGTGTAGCTGTAGTGACGGTGGGGGCTTCTTGAGGGGAAGGGGGGTGACCAGGTGCTCTGTCGATGTCAACATGGTGGCCTCTTCTTCTCATCCGCTTGCTGCTTCATCGCAGATGTGTTCCCACCAAGTCATGTGTTTCGTGGGGCCGATTTGGGGGCCCCGTCTCCGTCACGGACCCCCCTTGCTCCCGGGCCAGCAGGACAGTGGGGTGACATTGCTGCTATTCAAGCCCAGCTTCAGAGCCAGAGCCAGGTGAAGTCATGCTGTTCCTCAAAAATTTATCACAGTCCATTGGATGAATGATATTCCCACTTCTGATCTCAGTGTTACTGCGCTACCAGGCTATCCAGTCCCTTACGCAGGCCCTGCGTTCCATGGAACGGGAGCGCGACTCCCAACAGTGCCAGCTGCAGGCCCTCCAGGGTAATGACGTTCATATTCTTACCCCTGAGAAACACCACAGCTACAGTAATTTAGGAAATTAATGATGTAATTTAATGATAAATGATTCGTGAGCCCAATGTATAACAGTGATGTGAGTGTGATCAATAGTTTAAGGCCTTTTGTGATTTCTTAATCGATATATAATATACATAATGGCTGGTTAAGTGGAGGAATTACAGTAAGATTGTCATTATACTGAAAGGTCTTTTCAATAGAAGCTGGGGACACGTTTTTGCATGCATTATGTATGCATCCAATTATCTGGGTACTTGTTCTGTGCTCAGTGCTGATAACGTTGAATCTAATCTGATGTTTATTTGGGATTTAACGCGAGTTTAACAGCATCCATACGTTTCCCCAGCGGGAAGCATTGTTCCCACGATGCCCTGTGATGCCCCCACCGACGTTAAGGCCACTTTGAAGTTCTCCGCTAGGCCTTCAGCCTTGCCGTGTTCCAAAGCCCACAGTCTAAGCCTTTGATCTTTTAACGGCATTGTTCCACTCTCTTTTGCATATTGCATCAGAGACGGTTTAATCGTGACTAATTATGAGCGCAGATCCCCGCCGTGCCGGTACTCGTCGAGCCTGGCGGTTTTGATGCCTCTTGCCATAAAGCCTCTTGGCGGGGTGGGTGACAGGCTTTAAGGCAGAGGTCACGTCACTGACGCTTAGCGCTAATGACTCTTTTCAGAGGAGCTACAGAGATTGCGTGAGCATGGGCAGGAGAGAGTTCGGACCGGGCCGGGGGCGGAGGGCAGGCTGGAGCTGTGGAAGAGGGAGGTGGGCAGTGAGCTGAGCAGCTTGAGAAAGCAGATGGACATGGCGGCATCACTCAGTGGCCAGGAGGAAAGGTAAGAGCTTCCTGACTCATGCTGGCCTTATAGGCTTGCTTACAACACACGCTAATCCCAACTTTTCAGCGGGTTAGGATGTCGTGCCCGTGATCAGAAGGTTGTTGGTTCAAATACCAGGAAGAGCAGAGTGAATGTCACCATTGGGCCTTTGAGTGAGACCCTTAAACCCAATGGCCCCAGGGACTGACGCGGCTTTCTCAGCTGTATCTCGCTTTGGATAAAAGCGTCTGCTAAATAAAGACACAGAACTGAAAACCTTTCAATACTCAAAACACCAAGCGCGATCAGTTTTATTAAGCAGTTAAAAGCTGAGGTGCACCAAAAACAGAACCACTGTACCCCATAGCAAGGTAACCATTTTACCAGCAACATTCAGAGAAGTGCTATCTGTCGTCATGGAAACGGCATTGCTAAGGTCACAGGGGTCAGCCGATTCGGGGGGGCAAGGAGACGACGAATGGGCTGAAATAGTATCACCTCAGTCTCTGTCGCCTTCCGGCTGCTTTTGTAGCTTCAGTTCCAGACTGCGGAGGGAGGAGATGGACCGGCTGCGGAGGGAGGTGGACCAGCTCAAACGACAGCTGAGTGAGTCTTTGTTTCCGGAGGCAGGAGAGGCGAAACATCACGCGGGGATTTGGAAATGATCTCGGTTTGTTATTTTTTCCATTTAAGCGTTTTTTTCCTTTAGAGTGAGAGAATTAAGTCATTTTGTTCATGACAAAAGAGATAAAAATATGGATAATGAAATCTGGTTCCATCCAACCATATTCTAATCACTTATCCTGCTCATCAACGATATCAAAGATATCCATTTTACACAGCAAAGAAATTAGCAAATCTGCGGAATCTTAGCCTACAGGTAAATGCTGGTAAACTGCTAGATTCTATAAAATGATCTAGTCACTCAGGTATGGGATTTATATCCAATATATGTGTCACAGAAACAAACATGAAAAGCAGTTGTAGCTACAAGCCCAAAAAACAATGATTCTCAGGAGCTGCCCGCCCCGTTAGGGGGTGATCTTTGTTCCTGGAAGGCACCTGGCACGCTCATAGGCTTCCCAAGGTAA
The DNA here is from genome assembly GCA_026774425.1 of Petrocephalus zakoni. NCBI lineage: Eukaryota > Metazoa > Chordata > Actinopteri > Osteoglossiformes > Mormyridae > Petrocephalus > Petrocephalus zakoni. The sequence goes on along the minus strand of JAODKN010000035.1, from coordinate 17,888,058 downwards.
GATGGATTATAATGCCACCCTTTTCAGCTCGTGGAGTTCACGTGTCATCCTGCAGGGGGTATTTTCGTCAGTTTTTGAGCCCGTTCCCTTGTTTCATATTTCAGTTCTTCAGTAACAGTAGCTAGGCTTTAGTGGCCAAACAGCCCTTTTAACCTTGGGACACAGCTTTCTGCCTGTCCTTCCTTTGTGCTTAGAGATCTCCTTTTTACTTACCATCCTTAATCCTGTCTCCTCAGGGACAAATCGAGGACTGCACCCTATTCTCTGCCTTTAAAGGTGTGGGAATGGCTAAATGAACCCCAGACGGAGGTCATTTGCTTTTGTGTTTCTTTAATGACACTGTTTTCTATGTCTGTGAGCCATACCGTCTTCGAGTAATTCAGTGTGAGGACACAGATGTGCTTTTATTAGTTTTAATGTTTAAATATTCCTTATGAAATACATCAGTCTCATAGAAACTACACGCAGGGCATGGGAAAGACCTAGTGCTGTCTTTCCTGTTGGCTCGCACAGGTCTTAACATGTATAAAAGAACGGGGACAGGCTGAGAGGTGGGGTTTGGGTAATTATTATTACATTAGTCTCGAGGCTGGAAGTGACGACATGCGCGCTCCCGTCTCTCGAAAATCCGAGACAAAAGCTCGGGGCAGCCCAGAGTGCCCCGAGTTTCGGATTCAAGATGGCTGCCCAGTGCAAAGACTGTAGGTGGTGCTGTGATATTTTAAATTTTTAGCACTTTAGTGCTGTTTGAGTCAACTTCGTAAGCTGTGTACACCGTACAGCGTTATTGTAGTCGGTAGATGTGTTGCTACGGTGAACGGCATACGCTTGGAGCCGTTCGTACTCCGCAAGAGCGAGCGCAAGAGCCACTTTCTTGGAGGCTTCCATCTTGGATCGGAGTTCGGCAAGTGGAATGCATCCGACTCGGTTTTCCCCGTGTTTTTAGCGGATGTGACGTTATTCTGAGTTCTGAGCTCAGACCTCCGAGGATAATGGAACGCACGATTAGCCTCAGGCTTCTTGGTTAATTATGCCTGGACCCACATCTCCGCTGAATCCCCGGCGGCTCTGTTTGGACCCGAACGCTTTCCGTAGCTGTGGCCAGATGGGGTTCCATCTCGATTACGGATGTGTGTATCTGCAGGGAGGCAGGAACAGGATCTGTCTGACCAGCAGGCCGAGAGCCGGGACGCGAGGAGGCATTACGAGCGCAACTGCAAGGTGCGTGTGTCCGTCAGGGGCCTGAGGGGGGCAGGGAGGCTGCCAGACCCTCACAGACCCTAACCATCCTCCCTGTCACATCCAGACCCTGGAGAGTCTTGTGGAGAGCTACAGGTCGCACACCTTGGACCTCAGCAAGACCGTGTCAGAGTACCAGGATGTGCATGGGGATGTTCAGCAGCTGAAGTCAGTGTTCCACTTACAGCTATGGAGGAAGATGGGGCCAGGGGCATGTTTATTAAACTAGCAGACTGCTCCTATGCCTTTACTCAGCAGCATTTTGCAGTCTTATTTAATTCGAATAGAGTCATCTAGTGTGATGCACCAACTGAACTGACAAAACAGTATGGGCAGGTGGAGAGTTTTTACCTGACTGCCCCCTACTGACATGTTATGCAAACTGCAGGCTGTTGTCGGCCTGCTCCGGCTTGATGGCCGTTGCTGATGAAGCTGAATCAGAAACCGGAAATGATTGTTGAAAAACTGGTGCTGTGGTTCGTAATTCTGCCAGCGCTGCGCTGTTATTTGGGGACACTGGTCCCAGCTCCCCAGTGCCCCCGAACAACAGCACAGCACTGGCAGAAAGTCACACAAGGAGTGCGTGTCATACTCTGTTGATGTGGTATTTAAACTGGGAAAAAGGAAATGGGTAGGTGTTTGTTTACTTTGTGCCTAGGACCTGGACAGGAAGTTAAGGGACTGTCCTAATGACCTCCAGTAACCTCCTCTGTCAGTTATGCGGGCGAGTTACCTGCAGATGGTGCAAGGCCGTCGTTCCGCGCAGTGGGTGAAACGTGTGCATCCTGCAGGTCAGCTGTTTCAGAGCTGAGGAATCAGATCCTGGGGGAGGGCCGGGACCCCTCCGCGCTGACGGCACGCAGAGCAGGTGAGGAGTGGCTCTCCAGTCGGGATAATGGTGCTTTGAGCTTTTTAATTTAGCCAGTGGGCAGATTGGTAACTTCTCCATAACGTCTTTTCCAGACCAGAAATTATCAGGAAGGCCATGCAGCCATGGGAGGGAAAGATCGCCGTTAGATTCAGAGGAGGACTCCAGCCCCACGCCCAGCCTGGGAGACGTGAGCTCAGACGACGAGCTGTCCTGGCTGGAGGACTTGGAGCCGGGTGAGGTGTCAAGGCCTGGGGGCCTTTCTGCTGCCTGTCATCATCCCAGCAGCTCCTGTCCGAGTTCTCACACACAGACAAACACAGGACACGTGTGGAGAGAAATGCTGTGGCCACCTGCTTCCGGGACTGCGCTCAAAATATGTAGTACAAAAAACTGGTATAAAGAGTCACGAAAATAAGATTAAAATAAAATATAAAAATAAGACAAAAATAAATGATAAAAAGAAATGTATCTTTAATAGTATTTAAATGAGTGACCAGGAAGATGCAAAATGCAAAGTGAGGGCTGGTAGGAAATGGCATGTTGGCTATTGGCAGCCCTCAGTTAGGGTCCCAGCCACCCGTACAGCTCGCTTTTCCAGCAGAGGAGGATTCAAGGGGTGTGTGTGTGTGCGCGCACTGTGGGTGGGGGAGGGGGGTTATTGGGATGTTCATTACTGAAGCCCGAGTGATTCATTTTTAAAAGGGATTTTTTGTGGTGGTTTGGTTTGGAAATGTTTTGTGTGACTAATCAGTGATCAAAAGTGTCTTTAAAGCTGCCAAACCAAATGTTTAACATCCACCCTTACAGTAATGTGCCCCCCCGTCCCCCTTCTCCTCCATCTGCTCAGGAACATGGACTATCTGTCACACCCACTCTACAGAACAGACCTGAACATGTCTCTCATTCAACTGTTTGGATAAACTGGCACAAAAGAGACACACTTTGAAGTTTCTCTGAACACATCTATGGGAGTCGTGTGCAGGTGTTAAACAGGTGGTGTGGTGTCTGTAGGTCAGGGGGGAGACTGAGGCGGGGGGCGCATCAGTGACAGAGGGTTGCATGGGTGCAGGCTGGACTGAAAAGGCACACGATCAACAACGACCCGTAAAAACCCATAAAACAGCAGTGAAGACAGATACACAGCTGGGTCAGTGGGCAGACTGTCAACGGCTCCCTGCTCCTTTGATTACATGACAGGCTGGTAGTACAATAAGCATGAAGCCCCTCGTGATGACCTCCCTAAGTTCAGCTCCAATGGGGCACTCGTGAAACTCCGTCTGTCTTCATTTAGCTTGTACCACTGTCCCAAGGAGGATTATTTGTAAACAGTCACTGCATTTCCGTCAGCGATTAAATCTGGCAGCAGTGTGTAGTAGATACTGTTACGTGCGAAGAGCACATGCTAGATATAAATCGCAGATGACCTTTCTCCTGTGTTTCCAGCACCCCGACGGAAACACCCCAGCAGCAGAGTCGGTTTCCCGTTGACGGAAAGCCAAAGCTCAGAGTCAGGAAGTGGCCCAGAGAAGCCGTCTGCCAGGAGTGAGGAACTGGAGGAGGATCTGCTATCAGAGCTCAGCGTCAGTGACCTCTGACACAAGGCACCGGCAGACAGTCGCAGAATTCATGCATATTAATCCAGAACGCTTTGGGTGGCGGGCTGGCGGGCGGGGGGACACTCAGACCCCCGATGGCATTACCACGGTGACAGTACATGTTGGACGTTTGATGCTATCATTTTAAATTACCAGTTAATCTTCTTTAGCATATTATATAAATGAATCTTGGTTACAATGACCATTCCCATTTTTTTATGTTTCCATCACATAAGTTTAAAATTAAAATGTTTTATTAAAAAACAAAAATCACTGCTTACAGCAAATTCCATACAAATTCAAACTTTAGGCACATTGCAGGAACCGTAAGAACGGAACCAGTTTCGGTGCATGACACACTTATACTTTGGTTGTCCATCATACCTAGATTCTAAGTGTGAAATTAATCTTTATTGTTGCAGAAGCTCATAGATCAAACGGCAGCATTTCTGAGACGTCTAGCCCTACCTGAACAGAGCATATGGCTTTTAACTCTAGTGGCCCTCAGGAGGTCCCACAACTCAATGCTGAGCAAACAGTCATTTCACTTCCTACCAAAACCGTTTTTAATTAAACAACCACACAACAGACTGTTTTGAAGGACGACTGGCTCACTAAGCTGACCTGGGGGCTGAGAACCCAGAAGCCTTCAAGCTATTTCTGTCCCCAACACAGAGAGATGGAGCACATTAGAAAACCAAGGCTTGTTGAGAGCGATTATACATAGATAACTAACAGTAGATAAGGTCCATTTCATGCACTACTCTTCCCCAAACAAGCAATCAAAAGCATTAGGGAGATGTTGTGATTATATGTTGGCTTCCCTCAAGGGTGAAACAGATACATTTTGGTGTTTAGAGAGGTCTCGGTAGATGCATCCGTTAAGAGAAATTATCTCCATAGCAAAGTGGCTGATGGGTTAAATGTCAACGAATGAGGAGCCATTTAGCCATTCCTGTCTGGGATGGGAGATGTGATGATGACATCACTGCTCTGTCCGGGCCTAAGGAAATTAAGATTTGGTCAAGGAACACACTGTTAGACTGTTAATGCACACCCAAACTGTAAAAATCCTGTTTAAAAAAAATAAAAATGCGAAATATACATCACATGAAGAAATGCTACATACATCTGGCGAAACTTTTTCAGAAACAACTCTGTTTTCCCCAAGGACTACACTAAAAAGTCACCACATCCCAACAGCAGAAAGCAAATTTGGCAGAAGCCATTTTCACACAAAGACATAGATTTGATTGAAGACTACTGCCGTGTTCCATTTGAACTTGTCACTCAGAAAGTCCAGGTTCCTAGTTGAAAATTTCAATGGGAACGCCCCTGAAGTCGAAATTCTTACTTGGAAAGTCGGAGGAATCACAACCCTGACCTCTGAATTCAAGATGTCTGCACCCTTTATCAACAGAAACCGGAACACTATTAACTCGGGCGTGACATCATTCTCAGTTCCGACTTCCCAGCTCCAAGGTAAATGGAATGCAGCATAATTAAAGAAAGAGGTGTATCCTACACCCTTATGCAAATTCAACATCTGACTTAAAGCACAACCACTTTCATCTATCCACCGAAACAGTGTGACGGGACTTTCACCCGTCTGCACTTAACCACACAAACGGTTAACAGCACCAACCAAAAAAAGCAGACAGCTGAAAACGTTTGAGGCCTCACAAGCGCCAACCAGCTGAGGATGTGAGTCAGAACCGAAACTGCATCACTACCGTCGATCAAAGTCGGCGGCTTTGGCAGTGCCACAGCAGGACTCCAGCACTGTGTGAGACTCTGAGGCCTACGGGAAGAGCCTGGCACCAAAAGGACACGATATCAGCTGGGTATCCTATGGTGCTCTCTTTCATTCATAATGGTGAAGGGACCAGTATGGCAGAATATTCTCCAGAGGCAGAGAAAACAACAGAACCAGCTATGATTTACCCAGAATCCTCTGTTCACGTCCTCTGATTATTCCCATCAGATTTCCTGTCACCTGACAGTCGTAATTCATTGGGCGCCTGCAGCCCCAGCATGTAGAAATCCAAGAATTACAATCAAACCGAGATAAAGTTCTTAATGCAGAGTCTGCCAACTTCCCCAGGGGGCAACGGCAGCCTCCGGAACCCTGCCAGGGTGGACGGGGAGCAGAGATGGAGTAGGGCTTCAGCAGGGAAGAGGCGAGGAGGTGCGGCCTTGCCAAGGGGCAGGGCTACTCTCAGTAGCTATACATGGAGAGGGGCGCGTCCTCCATCATGTCATCCTGTGTGGACAGATACATCCCTTAAGCTTGTTAAGCTTATCAACAGAGTAAAGGAGACCCCCCCCAGATCCCACAAGAGCTCACCATGGGCAAATCCTGCAGCCGGCGGAACTCCGGCTGGTTATTCCCCCGTCGGAATTTCAGGAACAGGAGTAGCGTGATTACGGCCGCGGTCAGGATGAAGACGGACACCAGGCCGGCCAACAGTGGGTCCAGGGGCAGCTCTGACGGGTGAGGGTCCTCCACTGCGGGAGACAGGTCATGAGGTCAGAGCCCAGCCACGATACGCTCCTAAGCCGTAAGCGTCTTCGGCGGGCGGCCCGACCCGCAGAGACGGATGCGGAATGACCCTGCTCTGTCTCCTCGGCACATATACGTTCCAGAACCGAGGGGAACTGGCACAGATGGCCTCCGGTCAAAAATAAGCCGGATATGGCACCACACGCACGCGCACACCCACACACACACGCACACCCACATACGCGCATGCACGCACACGCACGCACACACACAGGGTACTCGATTGATGGGGAAGTTGTACTCCATACATATTTCCTACTTTGTGTATTTTAAAATACACAACTACATGATAACATGATAACATAAACATACTTGAGGATATATGATGTTATTATAACTTACTTAAAATGAGAAGAAGTCACCCCCCCCCCCACAAGAAGTGCCTGGGCCCCTGGGGGCCCTGATGGCAGAGACTCACCCTTCACATTGAGCTTCGAGGGCCTGTCATGGGGTAGCTGGGTTTGGGAGGAGGGGCCAGTGGAGGGCTTGCTGGACCTTGGGGCGGGCTGAGGAGCCGTGGTGGGGGCGGGGCTTGCTGCATTGGTGGGGTGCTTGGTGGGGTGGAGGGAGGTGGGGAGCGTGCTCATAGCTGGGTGGACACCCCTAGCGAGGGTGGTGCTTGTCGATGAAGAAGGTGGGTGTGCTGAGTAGGAGGAGGGTAACACAATGGAAAGCTATTAACATCTAGTCCATACAGGTGTACAGAAGTCTGCTAGGAAATAGTTATTCTTTAAGTTAATGTAACACACTGAATGTAGAAGGTATGCAAAGTTCTGCAGTGGACCATCCTTTTATCGTTGTTAGAAATGGTACTATTTTACATCCATAGTTTGTATACAATTTATCATTTTGGCTCAAATTGTGTTTCTAGTTGTCTGAAAAAAAACAGGTTAAAAATAAAAGTACTAAGTGTAGCAAGTATAGAGATTTTAAAAACAGAAAATATTTGTTATTAAGTTATTACACACACATGAAGCATGGCATGAAAAACAAACTCTGTCAATTAAAACTGCTAAAGATATCGAATGAGACTCACAGGTGCAAATTATCCTGGAGAGGAGAGAGCCAGATAAAAGGAGACGTGTGAGCAAAACTGCAATTCCTGCCAAAATCCAAAAATCCTGCAACCTCTAAGAGAGAAAAACTGGTGTCTTTCTTTTAATTTGCCATTAGCTGCTGCGTTTCTGAGGCCACATGTGGAGGTGTGTATGTGTGGTTTTTTTTGGGGGGGGGGGGTCAGTTAGTAAAAACGGAATTGGGATGTGATGCTTACAATGGACCCAGTCTCATGTGTGAAAGGTATGCCGTCTAGCTCCACACAAACGGCTCTCACAGGCCTGCCCGAGCTGTCGCCGTCTGTGTGTCATGCCATCATGTGACCCTCGGGCACACCGCTAGCCTCCCCCACTAACACAGAGGGCGGCTTCACACTACACCCTGCGCGTTCCCATTGTCGTGCCACTTCATCCCTTTTAAGTACGGCCAAGTAAAAATAGCCCAGAGTTCAAAGCTCAGCATGGCAGCGAACCCAGGGCGTCACTCTTCTCTCCCTTCCCGGAATCTCCTTCTCGGCCTTATGTGGACTGAGTGAGCCCAGTGTCAGAGTGCCGCACGCTAAGAATAGCCTTGCGTTGTTTTTTTTTTATTCTAGATAAATAATGGATTTGTTTGTGAATCCTGCGAGCAAATCTGGCTACGCAGCCAAGGTTACAAGCACCGCCTTCGCCCCCAGGCATGATTACGGTCGCTGGTGCTCTTCTGTCCTCTAAATTGGGCAAGCTGCCTTTTTATGGACTTCACTGTAGGTTTATTTTCTGTAAAGCTGCTCTAGCAAAGTCTACCTTAGAATTACCATGATTTCTCTTCGCTTTTGAGTAACTGAGCCGACACGTGGGGTCTCTCTCAGACCGGACAGTGAGGTTCCAGGTAAAAAAATCATGCCAAATTGTTTCACAAATACAGAAAGACTTTTAATTACCTGAGTCAGTGGTGTTGGTCGTGGTGGGGGTCGTGGTGGGGGTCGTGGTGGGGGTCGTGGTGTTGGTCGTGGTGGGGGTCGTGGTGTTGGTCGTGGTGGGGGTCGTGGTGTTGGTCGTGGTGGGGGTCGTGGTGGGGGTCGTGGTGTTGGTCGTGTTGTTGGTCGTGGTGTTGGTCACCCCATACTGAGCGGTGCTGTTCAGAGCACTGGTACTGTTGCTGTCACTGTTATTCGTGACGGGACTGTTGGAGACACAGGGACCTCCACCACAGGGGGTGCTCTCATTAGCGATGGGAATGTTTGGGGCAGGGCGGCTAGCACCGCTGACAGGACCTGCAGACCCTGGAAGTCCAGCATCAACTGGGGCGCTGTTATTACTGACGGGACGGTCTGTGGCGGGGAGGCTAGTGCCGCCGGAGTCTCGGTCATTACTGACAGGACCATCGGACACTGGACTCCCACCACTAGGGGCGCTGTTATTTGAGACAGGACTGTCAGAGGCCGGGAGGTCTTCACCACCAGAACTCCCATTCAGCTTCATGGATGGTTCTGGCACGGGGGTCCCTGTCACCGGAGGGGAGGCAGACGACAGGTAGGGGTATGAGACAGGGGTTGAGGGGGGCAGAAACAGAAGCATTCATACATGAATTTAGAATCCTACACAAAACAAGCGGAAGTTTATGCACATAGGGGTGAAAAATGCGGATGGCATTTATGAAGGACCGTCTGCAAGGAACTGTCTCTGCCCCGGTGTCACGTGGGGGGAGAGAAAAATACCACAAACCACAGGTCTCTGCGTGGGTTCGGACTTGGTTGCAAAAGGCTCGCCAGGGCAACATCGTAATAACAGCGCTGCCATTATTTATGGGTCCTGGCTGAAGGCCCAGTGAGCGTTCAGGAGATGCAAGGAAAGCCAAAGGAGGTGTCACTAGTGTAGCGCCACCTCCAGGAGAAGGCCGACTGAACTGGGGCCATGGTGGACAGGTCTACATCAGCATACAGGGCCGTTTTGTGTTGGGGGGGTTTGATAAACGTTTTACATAAACGCTTCTGTGGTTTTCCAGGCATGGGCCACAGAATCCCCTCCTGAACAACCTTGGAGGAAATGGCTTCCCTCCAAAGGCACCATTCTACGGGTACCTCAGCCCACCGAGGGTCCGTTTCACCCAGCGCCTGCTCAGTGCTCCTGCCCTGGACCTCTTGGTGGCCAGCAGAGGAGGTTGTTGGAATTGTGAAACTGGGATTTTTGTGTCACGTGGGGATCTTGATGGAAGCCAGGCCACATCGCTAATAGCGTCAACCCTGTGTTTGTGACGCAGTATCAGGGGCGCTTGCCCTAATTTCTTTTTTTTTGTTTTTAGATGCGGGCTGCTGGTTGAGCGCAGTCTCAGAGCCGCGTCACACGAGGGGCCCGGCAAGACCCCCGACAGAGAGCACACAGTTAGGCTTCTGTTTCCAATGAATGAAAGTGCTACTGCCAGATCTTCAGGTCGAGTAGCACTCTCGTGACAGAAAGTGAACACAGCTGACATTTTTTTCACCTCAAGCTCTGGATTCTTTCAATGCTATTCCCCCCCCCCACAATAACAGACCCACATTTGCTTTGAGATGTTTCCAAATTATAGGATTCACATTCAGAGCTTAACTATGTAAGGAATAAGAGGCACATGGATACACATATAATCGCACTGGAAAAAAGGCAAGAAAGGGCTGACCAAGTGACACCAAGGGACCTTGCAGGCTTGCCCCCATGTGTGTGTCGGCTGACAATGGACATGGACACAGTCACTGACATATACCCAGCAGTCCATGGGCCAATAGCTACAAAAATGCGTTCTTTCTGGGAATATCTGCATGCAGACACCCACAGCTAAACCCTGGCTGGGAACCCTCGGTCCTTTTAAGAAGCTGAGGTCATCCAGCCTGTAGGATGGATGGGGGATTTGATAGGCCACGGAACAGCACTTGGTCCATCCGCAAATCTTTATGAGACTGTCTACATACACACACCAAGGGTATACAGTGATTTAAAAGATCTCAGATGACCAGAAGTACTTTAGTGCCTCCCCAGTAATGGTGATGCTCTATGAGCTGCTTAGCCCTGTTTATACACTGCATCACAGTAAATCAGGCCGTTTATGATCCAGTGTATCCAGTGCTGGGTGTATGATGCTTTCCGGGACAAGAACATCCCAGAATAAGGCAAGATAAATGTGGGGAGAATTCAAACTACAGTGAAAGTGCAAATCTTTGCTGTGGAGTTCTTCTGGGAAAGTGTACAGCTGAATCCTGGTTTGTAAATAGGTCTATAATTATACCGATGTCTCATTGTACCACTCTGAAAAAAATATTTGCTTGGCCATTTTTAGAGCATATTCTATAATTAGAATTTCCTGTCTATGAGTCTATTTTTTCAAATGAAAAATAATATACTTGTTTTGGTAAGGATCAACCAAATTAATCGTAACCAAATAACGGTCTCGGTTTTAAAATGTCAGCGTCTAAAACAGATTTTTAATTTATTTTATTTGTTTTTTTCAAAAACACAAAATGTAGACGCATTCATCTAAAAAGCCAAACGTGACTCAACATAAACGCATTTGGCTGCGTAATACTGAAGAACGAAACGAAACGAAATATAGGGGTGGTTTGGGGTCACCCCGATTTCCTGTAGATAGAAGGACGAGCTGTTGAGCATAACACAAAGCCCCAACCTGCCAAATACATGTACAAATACTGCAGTACATACACAATTTCAGCAGCTATTACTAAAATTACAACAAAAAAAATAGATCTGTTCCAACACAGATGTACAATGCTGGATTACTTTGCGGCACGCTTTCTCCCTAAAATCCTGCGATCATCATATTTAAGAGATCAGACATTGTAACGTCAACAGTTGACAACATTGTAACACCGAACTTAAAAAAAATCGACTCAGCTGTGCTTTCAGGAAAGTAAACTTGCAAAGTAAACCGCATCGGACTTTTGTCAGAGATTAAAAAGTAATTAATTTAAACGTTTTTTTTGTCGTTTGTTTTAACGAGCAAAGTTACACACTTCCCCCAATGTAAAAGTTTGCAGCGCAAAATTAAACTGACCTTCAAGGCGAGAGCCGCACGTCAGAAGCACCACCGCGCAAAGAACTAAATTCACTTCAGTCTTCATCTTTTTTTTGCCGTTCAGTTTAAAGTGAAGCGGTAGTTGGTTCTCCTTGCCTTTCTTCCTTTGTTCAATGCAGAAATGATGTCCAGACTCGTTGTCAACGTCCCCCTCGGAGCTTAACAACATCCGAAGTCTTAAATCTATAAGAAGGTGAGGCTGCCCGTCCGTTCCATAACGCAGCGGAGCAGCGCAGGGTGCGGGCGATCGCGCAGGGCTCTGATCCGCATCCAGCCCGGGGACTCGCTGCCACGTGTTTCAGCCCCCTCCAAAGCAGCTCCCGAAATCGAGATCGGCCCGGTGTGCTCACACGACTCGCTCCTCCCGGCCCTGGCGATCACCCAGGACGCTTTACGGGGCAGGATTAAAAGGGCGCAGTGTGCCAGGAGCCCGGGGGGGATTACTGACAGCCACGCCTCTGGAGCCCAGTCACCGCCCTTTCCCATTAGCAGAACCATGACACGGTGTTAAATGTGTTTGGACCTGTCTTTGGTGCCGTGACATCTGAGCCTGCAACACTTGCGCCTGTCCAGCCGCGTACAGAAAGCGGCAGAGACGCGCTGGGCGACGCCCGGGGTCGCGCCCTCACCCTCCGGATAACAGGCTGCTCATCTCCGTGACCCACGTGGTTCTTTAATCTGGATTCATTTAATATTTGGAACATTTCATCCGCACCGAATCATCGCAAGTTTAAAATGTGAAATTTTAATTAACAGTACATTTTTATAGTATGGGCCACAGAACAACATTTTAGAGTGTACAGGTCACTTCGATACGTCCCTCTTATTTTCCTAGCATATAAATCTATGTAACTTTGTTGCAGTTTAAACTATTAAATGCAGCTACACGAATAAAAATTGTGTTATTTTTCAGATTTGAAACGAGACTAATCTCCTTTCACAAATTATGACACCAACAATGACGATGCTAGAAATTGTACGATATATAAAATATGAAATTAGTGCGATAAAATGTTTTACTCTGAAATGCTTCTGGGAAGCACGCTTTCTCCAAAGGCATTTTCCTCACCTCTCTGTATAAATGGCATGAGATTGTGGCCACAGCTGTTCATACGTCAGGAAAAATAAAGTTTCTTCTCGACAGACACGTCCCACCTTGTCAGCCTGGACCATGTGCACTATTTTCAGAGAGCCACGAGGAGGCGCTCTTATACTAGCACGTTCAAATCGGGGCAGCCTCAGAAAACTTCAGCATCCATAATTCACCGCGACGGACCCCGGAACAGGCGGTGACTAAGAAGCCTGTTTAGAAAGCACTAACAATTTATATATCATTACAAATGCGTCAGACACTTTACGTTTGTCCTTGTGTGTAAATGAAAGTCAATGTAAAGTAAAATAGAAATTTGAATTGAAAAAAAGTTAACTTAATTTACATTTTACATTTCTGTCCAAAATGTATACATATTGATATTCGGTAGCAATATACATTTAACTAATAAATTGATAAATCTTATAATAATTTGGGGAAAATGTAATGTAATTGCAATGTTAAATAAAAATATGTTTTCCCATATCAATGGGAACACCAAGTTTTTTTCTCGAGGACCCCTGTATGGACTGTCACACTTGTCACTGTACTGCCCTGTGCTGCGAGACCGAATCGCCGTCTTAATATCGTCAGCGCTGGGGGTGGCGATCATAAAACGGGAAATACAGTACGTTTGGGATTTCTGCCTCCGCGCCGTGAGATTATCTGTTTGTTTGTTTGTTTATTTTTCTTCTTCCTACCAGGACCCGCCATCTGACCCTTTCCCCTCTCCACTCGCAGACTGCTTCCCCTTCAGGTCTGCAGCAGCCGGGCGGCATCTGGAGCGCGGTGCCGGGGCGGCGCAGCCTACGAGCCGCGGGGAGTCGGCTGCAGAAACCAACGCCAGCGAGCAGCCGGGGCTGGAGGAGCCGGGCTTCTCACGGTTAACCTGCGCCGTCGTCTCTGCGGTCCGAACCCCCCAGCCCTCCCCTCCCCTCTCCCCCGTGCCCCCATCCATCCATCCATCATCGAGGCAGGCAAAGCAAACGCTGCAGCCGAGTCCGCTGCTCGGGTGGCCGTCGGGTGAGGAGCCCCTTATCGGCGAGCGGACGGAGAGGGCTTGACCCCGGCGGACCGACAGACCCCCAGAGTCCGGCGCCCCAGTCCCGACCATGGAAGCACCGGGCCGGCTGCCCCAGAGCCAGGAATCGCTGGACTTCACGGTGGAGAACGTGGAGAAGGTGGGCAACCTTCCCGATCGGCTGCATCCCCCCGTCCCAGTACGGAAACCGCGGGGCTCTCGCTATACCGCACGATATGAATTGATATAAATGTCAATATTTCCTCCCCGCTGCATCTTCTGCGTGTTTGCAGTCGCAGTGGAACTATTATTATATTTAATGTCATATTTACTTTTTAAATAATCATATCTACTTAATTTTCTTGGCATTATTTATCTTCCTCATTAATGACATTAAGTATAATCGGCTAATATCGGTTATCTGGATCGATAGTCCTGTGAGCGATCGGTATAAAGTGCGTTTATCTTGCTTTATCCGTATGAGACACTTGTTACCGCATTTTTGCATAACGGGCCGCTTTCTGATTGCCCTGCACGCCGGTTCCGCGCTCGGCTTGCCGGTCCGTCCGCGGTCCGCTAGCCCCCGTCCTAAGCCCCGGCCGCTTTTGTCTGGGGGGCGGCTGCCGGCGGCCCCATTGCGGTCCCGGGCTGCTCCTTTCCCCGAAGACGTCAGACCCGAGTTCGGGTCTCAGCCTGTCACTTATCGTATATCTGCTTATCGGACCGCTATGGATCGGAACCCTCCTCTGCGTAACTGAAACAGGTATTAGGTTAAAGTTAAAGCGTATGATACGCGTTGTTTTGTAAGTGGATGGTGAAGGCGGTGACAGATAAAAAGGCAGCTCGGATAAGAATGAAGGGACAGGAGACTGGAAGCCGCCGCCCGATGCCCGAGTGTCCGGCCGCCGGGCGCTGTGATCCCCGTTCAGACCCTGCGGTGGTGAATGGGGATGGGGTTGGCGTCTATTGGGGGTGATCTTACTCCAAGGTCGCTTTATTTTCCTGCAGGGATTTTTGTTGTTGTTCTTTAGTAAAATGCTCCTAAAGACCGGAGAATTAAGGTGCGCAGTCTGCATACCTGTACACTGGTAGCTTCTGCGTCCTTAGTGTCGTATTTAACGTGCAAGTAGTTTCCCCACTAAAACGTGGCTAGGCGCGATTTGCATAATTATCACCATCTATTTTCGCAAAGCAGAGCTACGAAAAAGCTCATTATTTCTGAAAAAGACATAATGAAAATTGCATCATCCTGTCTGTCTAGAGCTCTTGGTTTTATGCTTGTAAGTTGCTTAATAAGAATTCACTTGTATTTCTATAGATAATTACTTTTATTCTAAGTGGAATGTGTGTGTGGGGGAACTAAGGTTTGCAAGGTGAAGTTGCTTTCCCTGGTAGCGAGTGTGCAGGTTTTTTTTTTTTCTTGCAGTCCTTCTGTGTCCTCGTCTCTATCATGGATATTTGGCGGGCGGTCATGTTTGGGCAGATAGGTGAGCTTTATGACTGTCTGTAACAGCCTGTCTGCTCGTGGATGAGGCCGGCAGCGGTGGTGCGGCTCAGAATGGGGGGCTGTACGCGGCCAGCCGGGGTGACCATCAGATTTGATCAGATTAGGGCTGAGGCAGCCTCTCTGCATCAGATACGGGTGGCTGAATGTCTGCCCGTTTAAAAATGAGAGGTGGTGAATAATGGCAAGATCCAGCGGGGAGAAGGGCTTTGGGGAAAATTCAATCACTCTGCTACTGAATTTTCCAGCAGGATGCAGTCTGTAGTGTCACCCACGCCTGCCTCCCCAGTGTGCGTGCAGTGGCCCGCGTGGCACAGAATGGACTGCTGTTATTCTGCTGACCTTATAAAAATGTCATGTAGCACCTATTGACTCGAGTTTGAATCAGAAGCACTTTCTAAAAGCTCATTTCCATGGTTCAGCTTCTATTTAAGGGATGCAATAAATCCTTCCTGTGTCTGACTCTGTGGTCTTCTTGCAGTCATATAAGCGCTGTTTCATTTCTAATTTCATTTTTTTATACAAACAGAATATTAAATGGGAATTTCTACTGTGTTTCGGGGGGGGGGACTGTATTAAATGAGAAGGAAAGCTGGACCACTAGAGTGGGCTGCTTGGACACTGGGGTGTGTGGTTGGTAAGTTGGTTGCTAGCTGGGCAGAGAGTGATTGGTTAGTTGTTGTGCTGGGGCAGGATAATTGGTTGGTTATGTGGGGGGAATGTGATTGTTTGGTTGTTGAATGGGGGAGAGTGTGATTGGTTGGTTGTTTGGTGGGAGAGAGTGTGATTGGTTGGTTATTGGGTAGGGGAAGTGTGATTGGTTGGTGTCTGGCAGTTGGAAATGGCTGCCGGATGTCTTCAGGCGAGATGCAGGTTCCTTTCGAGCAGTGAATCCTAACTCAGTCCTCTGGTGTTGCAGCCAGTCCATGTTTTTGTTTTATTCTACACCTGATTTTTTTTGTCAGCTTATCATAAAGCCCCTCTTTACCTGACTCAGTCATGCAGCTGCTGAGCTAGCATAAAAATTTAAAAGGTTGAAACGTTGTCCATGTCCGTCTGGTCCAGTGGAAGAGATGTTGTGAAGTGAGGCTCGGAAGGCGCTGGGGAGCCAGTTGATGAACCACCAGGTTGTCTTTCCTGAGCGAGTGGTCTCCGGGTGACCGTGCCAGGCTCTGGGCATGTGTGCATGTTCCAGCAGGACAAGGCCTTTTGTCCAGCATAAAAGCGCAAAGCTGTCTTCCAGCACAAGGGCGCATTGATGCGTCCTGTGAGTGATTAAGCAGGGCTGAGCCACGTGACTGCAGCATCGCTGGAGATGAGTGAGAAAGCAGATGTGTGAGGCTCTGACCCATTGCCATGATAGCCGCTGCGTCCATAAACCGCTGGTGTTGTCCTCTGTCCAGCTGAGCATTAAAAGCACCTCTAAGACTGGTCCTCCACATGTTCTCCCATTGAGTGCCATCAGTTAGGTGAAGGTCAAACGGGGGCGTTATTATCTGGCTGCAGACTCCCAGAACTATAGTCCAATAGCAGATCTTTGGTGATGGTGACCTATAGATGTTGACTAACTTATACCCCTTTTTAAGTGGATTTGTTCTGTGTAGCTTAGTGGGATGCTCACCTGATCACAGGGATGGTTAATGACACTGAAGGTCGCTGAGACCAGAATGCACCTCTGCTTTTGTATCTTTGGCCAGGATGAATTGCTCCCATCATACGAATTTGGTGAAGATAGCTCGTTGCTTTGGCTTGAAGAGTGCTGGTAGTGGGGGGGGGGGATCGCTGACCAACTGCTTTGTGAAGCCCTGGCACTATGATCACAGCCTCTGTGCGGGACCCACAGCCCCGATGGCCAGAAGGCATCTGCTCTGGCTCTGAGCGAGCGGCCTCACGGCAGCTTGGCTCCGGCGGGGGGGCGGGGGGGCGGGGGGCGTTTTGATGCTGGATTGAAATTCGATGATGGAGAACTGATTTTTGTTGAACGGTGGAGGGACAGACCTGTGCGTGTGTAATAAAATATTCGTGGTGGTTCTGTTAGGGCTCCGATTGATTAAAGCTGGGTTTTTTGGCTCGTGTTCTCCTGCTGTCAGCATGGCGCTCTCTGGTGCATGATGGGAAATAGTACCAGAATTATCTCTGAGTGGCAAATATACTGAGGATGCGAAAGAAACCTTGGCCATAAGGCGTAGCGTGGATGGGGACGGCGTTGCTCTGCTGGCAGGAACGTCTTCGCTGTTAAAAATAAACGAGAGATGCAGTGGTCTCCCCTCTCTCTCTCAACTCTCTCTTTCTCTCTCTCTCTCTCTCTCTACCTCCCCAAGCCTTTGTTTTTCAGTTTTCCCCTTTGTTTAATTATCGCTCCTTGTCTATAGTCTCTGGGGTCCCTTCTTTCTCTGTAGAGTTGCCACGAAAATAACACTTCAATAACATGCCACTTTATACAGCTCTACGTGCGTCTCCTTATCTGTCTTTAAATGTGGCCCTTTAGCTAGGGGTAACAAGCCCCAGCTCTCATCCGGCCGTCTACCTGTCAGGGCACCGCAGAGCTCTGGGCTGTCGATTGGAAGTGGCGGGGGCCTCGATTCCCGGCCCGTGTTGTTTGGTGTGTGTGTGTGTGTGTGTTTTGACGTAATAGCGGTTCAGTGGGGGGCCCCCCGGTTCTCTAGGGAGCAGGGTGTCTGTGGCCTCCCACCGGGATCGCATACGTGTGGCGGGCTCGTCATGATTCAGATCTTGCTACTTTTCATTTGTGAGTCTGCTTGGCGCTCGCTCGTTAGTAAAGGTTAATGTGATGCAAATGCTGTTTTCACATTTTTTTTTTTCATAAATGAGAAGTGTGCGGTTTTGCAGTAAGTGCCGGCTTGGATAATTACACCATCTTATGTTCTAAGCCGGTCGTTATCGGAAACACGAGGCCTGCGTTTTCCAGGCTGACCTGGCTGTCTTGTCCCTCATTTGGGCTGGTCCTGGTCATCCGTTCTCTGAAATGCGCCCTGTCAGCAAATCTCACATATGATACTATTTGCCGTCATCCTGTGTTAGTGTTCAAACATTACCCTCCCCGCTTTTATATTAGCTTAACAGCTAAACGCTTTTAGTATTGATTAATAAATCAAATCGCGATGTCCTTGGTGAAGAAGTTGTTTTATTTTCGTCTGGGTCATAGAGCTGATTTTTCAGGAAAGTGATCTCGGGTAATCTCAGGGAAGTGCACTTGTTATTGCAAGGCTGCTGGTTCGATTCCCCGACCAGCCAGGTACCACTGTGGTCCCCTGAGTGAGGCATTTCTCCCCAGGTGCAGAATTAGCTACCCACTGCTACGATGTCAGGTATGGTTCAAATGCAGAGGACACATTTCATTGTCAACAATGGCCATTAATCACTTCCCTGCTGTGCATTTTGGGTTAGTGTTTAACCCCCGGGATGCCCTTGAATGTCTTGGCTTCTTCGTCTTAGCACATTTTAGCACATTCGCTTCAGTTAGAAGCCCTTCCTTCAGCCTGGCTCATAGGAACCGTCATAATGAGTGTGGAGTTGTAAAAACAGCTAATGGACTGTCGATGTCTGTGACCCTCCGGAAACGAACATCAGCACGATCGCCCTGCTTTGACATGAAACGCGGAGATGGGGCAGGCTTCCTGACGCCTGCTTCGCTCCCCTGGATACCACAGTACTCCGGCGGGTCACCTTAGAAAGGTGTTAAAGCAGCCTGACAGTGAGTCTCTGTGCGCGGCTCTCAGTAACACACTGCTGTGTTATAGAACACAGCTGATTTTTTTATAATCAGATCAGGGCTGAGATTGGAGGCATATATCTGAACATCCTCATCCAATGCTCAAAGGAAATTGTGTTTTTATATATGCGTGCATGTCTCTGCATGAATGTATGTGTGTGTGTTTGTGTTTATATAATGTAATATGCAGTTTATCCAAATGTCGGATGCATTATTTAGGATTCATTTTGGTTTTAATTTACCCTGAAAATCTGAATTGTAGTGTCTCAGTAACAGTTGCATGCTGATGGGGGTCTGCTGCGCGAAGAGATGGTATGCTGTCCTGATGGAGTTTGCTGCCGTGCGCGAGATGTATGCATCCTGTGGCGGTATGCTGTGCTGCCGCGTGCGAGATGTATGCATCCTGTGGCAGTATGCTGTGCTGCCATGTGCGAGATGTATGCATCCTGTGGCAGTATGCTGTGCTGCCATGTGCGAGATGTATGCATCCTGTGGCAGTATGCTGTGCTGCCATGTGCGAGATGCATGCATCCTGTGGCAGTATGCTGTGCTGCCATGT
>JAODKN010000035.1:17760993-17780188 GCA_026774425.1 Petrocephalus zakoni | reverse complement strand
AGGTAACTTGCACTTCTGTGATGGCACCATTAATGCTGAAAAGTACATATAGATTTTGGAGCACAATATGCTGCCTTTAGGAAGACATCTTTTCCAGGGACACCCATGCATATTTCAACAAGACAATGCAAAACCGCATTCTGCACACATTACATACTTGACTGAACTTCTTTAATGATAAAATTACAAACTTTAGACTTCAAGGATGTCCAAATGGCTCACAAGTAGCTCCGATGCAAACAGAATGTGAGCACACCCTTAATGCTTTTGAACTAATCAATGACCAGGAACTAATAAATATAATAACTAAAATCAAATCGACCACTTGCCCACTGGACCTGATCTCCACCAAGCTTCTTAAATAATCCCTGGGAGCTCTGGTAAGACCTATAATTACCATAAGGAATGCATCCCTGTCATCAGGTGATGTACCTGACCAATTTAAAGCAGTGGTAATCAAACCATTACTAAAGAAACCAAGCTTGGATCAACAGGCGCTCAGCAATTATAGTCTCCAATGTACCATTTTTGTCAAAAGTTATGGAGAAGATAATCGCCCAATTTCAGTCATACTAGGAGACAGGAACTATTGTGTGTTCCTATGTGTTCCTTATTAAGATTCACCCTGATACTGCTCAGAATGATTGACGGTAACGCTGTGGGTAATACAAAAGTGTATGGTGCTAGCCGCACGTATTCAGTAAAGTTCAGACAACTTGACTCTGGTGTTATTGTGTGTTTGTGTTAGAGAAGAACACACAACACAACATGCTGGATAGATTCCAGTCAGGCTTACGCCCGGGACACAGTACTGAAACTGTCTTAACTAAAGTTATAAATGACATATCAATAGCAACTGACGGTGTGACTGTGCTACTGCTCGTGGACCTTAGTGCAGCCTTTGATACGGTTGACTATCTTACCCTATTACATAGACATAAATTTAATGTTGGGTTGTGTGGGATGGTGTTGAAGTGGTTTAAATGGTATTTGACTAATTGATATCAATATATTCAAGTAGGCTTGGGTGATATCTCGAAATTATTGTGGCGATGTTGGCAGCCTTTACTAACAATATCAACTTTCGCTTTGAAACAATAACCGTCAAATACGTGTTACACCCGCACTGAAGAAAACAAAGACAGCTGACCAGGGGCCTCATGTATAACGGCATGTGTAGAATTCACACTAAAACAAGGCGTACGGACAAAACCAGAAATGTGTGTACGCCAAAAAAAATCCAGATGCATAAAACTGTACATAGCAAAGTTCTACGCTCTTTCCCTTCTTATATCCCAATCAGCACGAAATGTTACAGACGTGCACGAGCCCACCGCCACGCCTCCTTCCATAATTCTACATATTTTAATATGCAAATCAATATAAAGAGCCCCTTCAATCGAGTTTTATTAAAAACAATGGCCAAGGCACGTGGGAAAAAGAAAAATTTCAGTGAATGTGAAGTGGAGGGCTTGCATAGTGAAATCGAGGCCAGAAAAAAATGGTATTTGGTGGTTAAAGTAGTGGCATCAGCAACAAAAGAAAGACTGATAGAGTGGCACAGCGTGGCTGAGACACTTAAAAATGTAATTCTGTAAAGTCGCAAAGTGGGTCATTTGTCTTAGGCAGAATGATGGTGCAGATATCTGAAATGAAAATTGTAGATAGGAGGAATGTCATTGTGAATATCTACAATGCTCTTTTTGACTATAGGAAGTGTTGAATTGTGGATATCTACAATACTTATGCAGTCTTGCTATTAAATGTCAAAACGGCTTCTAAGGATTTAAAGATATCTTAAATTGAATTTTGACTAGGAGAAGTAAAGTTGCCATTCTGACTGGTGAGAATACAGTTTCGACTATAAGAAATGGTATTATGGATATATAAAATATAAGATAGGAGTGTGATTTGATTAAATGTTAAAAGCAATATTGTTATCCTATAATACTTTGGCATTATGTTTAACACTGTTGACTCAGATCCTGCAGTGACAGGATCTATTTTCAAATTACAGGATTGACACCAAGCTTTTGCCTTTCAGTCATGTAAATGTGCATGTGTGTGCAGACTTGTCTCAACCAAAGTTGGCAACCCTGCCACTAATTGTCTGTATTGACAGTGGCAAAGCCCCTCAGAGGAACTGGATATTTTTGTGCATTTGGCTTCAGATTTTACTTGTTTTTTATTTAGGTTTTAGTTGTTTTTGTATTTGGCTCTCAAAGCGGGAGGATGAGCAAATCACATCCACAGTTGACTCAGATCCTGTAGATCCTGTACAGGGTGTATTTTCAAATTAGAGGATTGACACTTCAGCTTTTGCCTTTCAGTCTTTCCTTCTCCTGCAGCTCCAGCTCTCCCACATGCAATGGCTGCAACCTCCGTGCTCTGGCTTTTCCAGTGGCTCAGCCTCAGAAGTGTTTTAATACTTCTTGCTATGTTTTTAATACTGGGCATCTTAATAAAATGGAAAGCCCCAAAAAACTTCCCCCCTGGACCCTGGTCGTTACCTTTTGTCGGCGATTTACTTCGCATCGATACATCAAAAATCCATCTTGAGTTGGCCGAGGTAAGTCATGTTTCGATGTTAAAGTAAAGTTCAGTGCTGACTGTCCCTTTACATACAATGATTTTTATATGGTTCAAAAAATGTACTACTTAAATATTACATTTTACATTATTGTATATTCAATTAAATTTGATTTTCTAGATCAGGGCACTCAACTGTTTTTTTGCCGAAGTCCAAATTCCGTCTGCAACACCAAGCCAATGTCCACTGCCCCAAGTAAAGTGCAGTGCTGACTATCCCTTAACAAATAATTATCTGTATATGCTTTAAAAATCTGTTAAAAAAAATAAAAAAATCACCCTATTATCTCTAATTGTACAATAACTTTAACTATTATTAGGGTATATTCTTGCAATTTTGGGAGCTACTGAAAGTATACTTGTATGTTTGGGTAAAAATTCATTCTGGGATCGAAATCATTATGAACCAATGATAATGACGGAGTCACACGGGGAGCCAATCACATTTTGGTGGGGGACGATGCCATTAATAGGTAGAATGCCATGCAATGGTAATAGAATTTTACTGAGTTCTGCTACGCGATTAATGCATCGCCTAAAATATACATGTCCAATCTGAAAAATAGGGTTAAATGAGTGCGACTCCAAAACAGTGAAACCAGTCGCCAATAATGTAATTATACGCATTTTAAATATGATATAATAATAACAAATAAATTATAGATATGTCCTATGGGTTTTATGAGTGTCATGAAAATTGACGAGTAACTGCTTCAAGCGGTGATGCCCAACTCAGTAGCTTGTCGATTGCCCAGTATTTGTATATTTTTTCTGAAGTAGTAAGCAACAGCCATCATGTGGCCGGGCATGCACACAGCACGCATACAGTACACGGGCATGCATACAGCACACATACACCGGCATGCATACAGCACACATATACCGGCATGCACACAGCACACATACACGGGCATGCACACAGCACACATACATGGGCATGCATGCAGCAGACATACAATGGATTACGGTATGCCTAGGGGCACTAAATAGCAAGTGAATTTAAAAAGGTTGCTGTGTGTTTTTATATGATAATTTGTCAAATGTTTTTAGACTTTTACAATCTAAGACTTTGACCGGTACAATGCATGGATGAACAAAAGGTTTGTTTCTTCTAGATCTGAAAACAGATTGACCGATTGAAAGTAACCGATTCAAAAGAATGATTTGTTCACAAATTAGACATCACTTTTGTCCAAATTATCTTGGACACCTTAGGGTAGGATAAGTTTCCTGTTTATTAGGCCTGTTTAAACAGGAATTCCTTGCATGCAAAGGAGAAGAGCCCCTTTCGCAAATCAGTACC
Organism: Petrocephalus zakoni; assembly: GCA_026774425.1. Taxonomy (NCBI): domain Eukaryota; kingdom Metazoa; phylum Chordata; class Actinopteri; order Osteoglossiformes; family Mormyridae; genus Petrocephalus; species Petrocephalus zakoni. The sequence goes on along the minus strand of JAODKN010000035.1, from coordinate 17,776,296 downwards.
TATTTTTACACCTTTTCTGCGGGTGACATTGCTACATGAACTCGCCAGATGTTTCTCATTAGCTCGTCTCTTTGTTTCTTGTTAGCTCGGCTCTGATCTATCTTGCTAAATTTTGAAAGTTCCTAATACTGTCCTTCAGTTCTGCCCATACATTTCCTGCTATGGCCTTGCCTGCTCACATATCTTTGTTCATATAGTATTCTATGTTCAAAAAACGTGGAAAGAGGAATAAACATTTCAGAAGGATACAAGTTGATTATGATAAATTGAAAAAAAATGTCCTTTTTACATAAGTATTGATTATTGTACTATAATTGCTGTTGCTACATTTACAGTATGTATGCACATGATTGAACATATACTGCACTGGAAAAAATTAGAAGACCAATCTATATTTTTGAAAATATCTGCATTTTTAAATCCTGGGTTAATCCTGGTTCTGCTGGCAGAAGGTTACACTGAGCAGCAGGCTGCTTCCAGGGTGAATGTATCTAAGACAGCAGTACACAGGAACAAGGTGAAGCAGGAGGCACTGGGGATGACCAGAAAGCAGCCAGGTAGAGGGGGGAGCGACTTTCTAATGCCAGAGATGACTGTCAACTTATCCAGCAGTGCCTCATGGAGTTGGATGATGACCTCAAGTAACCGTTCAACAGGAATGGGAAACATTAAGTGCGTGCAGTTAGATGCACAGCTCTTAACAGGCTCCTAAAAGCAGGTCTGAAATCCCATGAAGCACAGAAGAAGCCCTTCATTAATGAAATGCAGGGAAGAGCTAGGCTGGAGTTTGCAAAAAGTCTATATTTTAAACATAACCATACCCATAAATTGAAACTAAATGTTTTGCTGTGGTCTCTTAATTTTCGAGAGCTGTATGAATATAGTGAAACAAAAGTCTAAATGAATGATACTTATGTGCACAATGAAACAAGAGTTAAATCCTATATTCAGTCTCCCCCTCTTAGCCAGGACAGCTAGAGAGTCATTCAAGGTCATCTACCTACACACCGGGTTGCAGTTTCCTTAACTCATAATTAATTGCTTGCTACACTCCACAGGGTAACAGGAGAAATTTTACTTTCGTGGTTCAGAGTCACATGTTTTTGTGACAGAGAGCAACAGTAGCTGGAGCATAGCATTATGTTTTAAAAGGTCAAATAACATCTGCATGCACGCCTGCATTTATCTGTTCCCCCTATAAATAAGTTTCTTTATTCTGTGAAATAGTATTATATCATGTGTTTGACATTAACAATTTTTTTTATCCAGTTTGCCAAGCAATATGGAGATATTTTCAGTCTTCGTTTGGGACGAAACATCGTTGTTGTGAACGATTTCCGACTCGTGAAAGAAGCCATGGTTCTGCATGGGGAGAACTTTGCAGGTCGTCCAGAGCTACCTCTTTTTGAAGATATTGGACAAATCAAAGGTAATTTTAAAAAATAATAATCAGTGAAATGATCCCATGCTTTTCGCCTGTATTACAGCTGTTTATCATGGAAAACCTGATATGCTGTATCAGTAGCCTCGTACTAACCAAGCTATCTGGATTTCCACTACAAGATGGTGACCAGTTATAGTTGCTTCCACTATTGTATAGCTATTTGATATTCTCATTGATTCACCACAATGTACATTGTACAACACTAGATATGTAATGTTTTCATTTGTGTTGAATCATGTAACCATCATTTATGATTGTATATATGCTTACATGAGCAAATTTTCTTCAGGTTTCTTATTCAAAGTGAGAAAATATTTGTTTTTTCAGGCTTGATGGCCTCCAATGGCTACCTATGGAAACAACAAAGAAGATTCGCTCTCTCAACCCTGAAGAACTTTGGACTGGGCAAAAAGAGCCTTGAGCCCTCCATTCAGGTGGAAGGCACATCACTGAATGAGGTCATAGCCAACACACAAGGTACAAACTTACCCAAACATGGATGTTTATCCCATGACCATGTAGGACATAGCCCTTTGTATAATCTATATAAATATTCCCATTTGTTTATTTAAAAATGATCATGGCTTGCTATGTCAGTAAATATCTGAAGTGCAATACAATACAATCCATTGATACAGAGCTGGATATTTACCCTGATGAAAATCCTTTCCATAGGGCAGCCATTTGACCCTCATATCTTTGTGAACAATGCTGTCGCAAACATCATCTGCTGTCTGGTGTTGGGGAATCGCTTTGATTACAGTGACAGCTACTTCCAAACTCTGCTGAAGCTGATCAATCAAGCTTTCTATTTAGAGGGAAGCATTTGGGCTCAGGTTTGCCGCTGTTTCTCAACTCCAGTGTTCAGGGATGTATAAAAGTTTAATATGTTGTTGTTTGAACTAAACTAAACCCATTACCAGTGGCCGATTAATAATAATAATAATAATAATAATAAAATATTATTAATATTAATACTAATAAGAAATAATAAAAATTAGTAATAGGCTATCCTACGCTATAGCCTACGGCCACTGAAAAACAGGGGCCCTGCTCAAGCTCTGCAAAAACTGAACATTTAAACCCCACAACTGTCTAATTTTCAAAATTTTCCCACAGCATCACTGTGATCTGCAATCTGTGCTGCAAATTTTTGGCCCAGTTGCTGATTAGCAGATCGTTGATGTTGCATCATTTTCAATTCTCTCTTATTTCTCTTTTGGCTTCAAAAATTGTGGTCTTAAGGCTAGTTATGTCAGCATTAGGCCCCCAGAGAAGTTAATCCCTTGTTGCATATTACCTAAAGGACTTGTTTTTTTTGTTTTAGATCTATAATATGTTCCCCTGGTTGATGCGGAGAATCCCTGGTCCCCACAAAAAAATACTGTTACACTGGGAAACTCTGACCTCTTTTATCCGGCTGAAAATTAAGGAGCACCAGGAAGACTGGGATCCATCATCTCCTAGAGACTATATTGACAGCTTCCTGTCAGAGATTGAAAAGGTATCAGACCGGATAGTTAATTGTAACTGGTGATGGTACAGTAATGTATTCATTTAGTACATATTCCTTGCGATTTGGTTCAGATCAACACTGTTTCGTATGAGTAAGCAGTTATATACATTTAATAGATGAGTTACCTACTCTTTCTGCTCATTTGAGTTGGTTAGAATGGAATAGAATGATGGAAATACCTAAATTCCAATTTTAAAACAATTATCTTATTCCTAAAAATTCCTCAACATTTAAAGTGTTTTTTTTGTCCCAGTACAAAGATGATGCTGATGCCGGTTTTAATGTGGAGAGTTTGTGTTTCTGCGCTTTGGATCTGTTTGCGGCTGGAACTGAGACCACAACTACTACGCTGTACTGGGGCTTATTGTACATGATCAAATATCAAGACATACAAGGTTGGTTTTATTTAATTAATCATATTACAAAAATAAAACAGTCCTATAACCACTTCAGAGAAATTTCCAGCAAGCACATTGACACTCTATAATATGCTGTCTAAAGAAATATAATAATAATAGTTGTTTTTGCTGATTATGATTAAATGTGTTGTTTAAGGCCAGGTTTAAAACCAAGGTAAATGATAACCGCTTATATGTCTCATTCCAAAACACTGCAGCAGTGCGAAACGGCTATAATGTTTTATGGTGGAAGCATTCACTCAGTTTGTTTATGTGTACCCTACTCTGTCTTTAGAGAAGGTGCACGCTGAGATAGACAGAGTGATTGGACGGTCACGTCTGCCAGGCATGGCAGACAGGCCGAACATGCCATACACTGATGCAGTCATCCACGAGATACAGAGGATGGGCAACATCGCACCAGTGAATGCACGCTTAGCCATGAAAGACACGGAGCTGAGAGGATACACAATTCCAAAGGTGAACAATGGAATTCAGCGTAAATTATGTTGCAGTCATTTATGGAAAGTTGACACCTTGTCGTGTTCTTCCCATGTGAAGCTATATTCGTAATGCTTCAGGGGTCTTTGTCTCTGCTTTAGGGAACGATGCTGATGGTGGCTTTGCACTCTGTGCTCTTTGACCAGACTGAATGGGAGTCTCCCTTCACCTTCAATCCTGGACATTTCCTGGATGCAGACGGGAAGTTCAGGAGGAGAGATGCCTTCCTGCCCTTTTCAGCTGGTAAAATTAGCATTTTATCTGCTGCATTTATGCTTCAGAAATGCTTCTTTTTATTGTTAAATCTTCTTCTTAAGGTAATTGTAATGAGATTACAGTAAATGTATAAATATGTAATTTTACAGATATTTTAAAGGTATTTATATATTTTTTCCTAGGGAAGAGAGTGTGCCCGGGGGAGCAGCTGGCTCGGATGGAGCTCTTCCTGTTCTTCACCTCCCTTCTCCAGCGCTTCACCTTCTCTCCACCCCCAGGGATGCAGCCCAGTATGGAGTTCACACTAGGACTCACACGCTGCTCAAAACCCTATAAGTTATGTGCTATCCCCCGCTAAGCCTGTCCATTCCAAATTAGGAGTAGTGTTTAAAAATTCCTGGCGTCTCTTGCATACATCACTTTCTTTCTGTAATGAGTCCTACAAAGGTGCAGCTGTGATAAATTTTAGCAATAACAAAGACAAAATCATTATGATAATTAAACCAGAACAGGACAATAGCAGAAGCGGAATCCAAAAGTCGAAGTTAAACAAATGGGCGAAAGGTCGGGAAACACTAGAAATGCCAAGTACAGAAAAGAGCTCACAAGGCACTAGCAGAATCAAATGTTATTTAAATGATTGCAGCGATAAATGAGCTACCGGTGTTTTCAAAAATGGGGGGAAACAATCAACAGAGGGTCATTGGTTGCTAATGGGAGTTTTACTTACCCAAACATGTCCTGAGAGCAGAACGAAAAATGATTGGTTCATAGAGATAACCAATCCGATCTTGTCAAACCAACCAATCAAATATCTTGGTTCTACCTCCCTTGGTCGCTTGGACATACCTCCTCTGCAATCTGATTGGTTATCTGTCTGAAATAATTATTATTTTATTCACTCCTCAGAACATGTTTGCGTAAGTAAAACTCCCACAAGCTCATCGGTTGGCAATAGAAGAGAATTGTAGGCTCAGGTGACATGCCAGCTTCACTCCTGGGGCAGGCAGGTGGTGTAGTGGTTAGGGATGCAACCGTGTATTCAAAAGAATGCTGGTTCGAGTTCCCAACCCACAAGTACTGCTGAGGTACCATGAGCAAGGTACCATCCCCAAACACTGCTCCCCGGGCACTCACGTAGCTGCCCCCTGGTCCACCTCATTGTCTTCAGGAAGTTGCTTTGGGGTCTTTGCCTGGGTGTACACATGACTGGATAAGACATAATCTCAAATATCTTTCACCATCGATGACCACCAAAATTTATGTCCAAGAAATTTGTGTGTCCTGGTGACTGTGGATGGCCAGAGCCAGAGACAAGACAATGAAGGACAAGTCTGTAGTGCAGTGCAAGACAGTGCAGGACAAACAGTGTAATATAGGAATGAGTAACAAAAAAGTGATAAATATGTACAATGTGGCAAATGGATCACAGTATAAAAGAATGGAAATTTAACAATGACATCATAATGAAATGGGGGATATGTCCTGTCATGTTTCGAGTTTAAGTGTAGATGGTGTACAGTACATTATGTGTGTGTTGTGTCTGTATTTCAGATCACTCCTCTGTTCTACAAACTCTATTTTCTTCTCTACTCTGCTTTTCGCTTCCACTTCTGCCCCGGCTGAGCTCCAGATTTCCAGTACGGTTATTGTCTCCTGCTCTACTGAAATAAATCATCACCAGAAAGTGAATAAAATAGTCTTTATTTATAAACATTCCTGAATTGGGCTCCTTTCACTTGGATTCTGTGCTCAGCTGTGTTTTGATTTTTCAGGATTGATCTTTTTGGCTGTTCATTAGATTATGATCCTCTGGCTTTAGTCGCTTGGTCGTGTATATTTCTGTATATTTTCACCACTTGTTGCGATTGTCTACCACTTGTCACTTGTGTTTGTCAAGAGAGGGAGTTCACTTGTGTTGTTTTTGTTTTTGGTAGGTTCAATTAGAAACAAGTTTCCTTTCATCAGTTAGTTGTGGGTGTTTTATTTTGGCTTGGGTCTTTCTCAACACAAACCCTTACACAATGTAATTCCCCAGTCAATAAACTCTTCCATTTGTTTTACATACCTTGCGGTCTCTTGGCTTCTTTATTGTACCTCCTTACTTGCACGCACACACACACACACACACACTCCAATACGTACTGCATCCTTCTGAAAACATCACATCTTCTGTATGCTGAACCCTGGACTGGGTCATAAGTCAGTCACCGGTTAGCAGTCAGATGGCATGGGTGATTCACCAATAGCACTTTCCAGAGGGCAGGAGTGTGAAGAGGGCGTGAACTGCGTGGCAGATGTCCCTGATGATGGACTTGAACCTGTTCTGGCCGTTGAAAAGGTAACCCGGGATCCCGGTTAGCAACCTCCCAGGCAGACACGCAGTCCAGTCACACCCTCTGGAATTGGCCATTCATCAGGGACAGCCAGCTGTTACATGGATGTCCCCTTGGCCTGGTCCAGCCTCGTGGATCCTCAGCATCCTCAGGAAGTCGCGGCACATGGCCATAGTGGCATAACTGGCACACCCTCACAATGTGCCTCATTTAGGACTCCCTGAGCAAGCGATCATTCGATACAAAGTCCAACCAATGGTAGCCAAGGATTCTCAGACGAGACACAGTACCAAAAAAGTCCAGTCTTCATCTCAGGCCAATGGATATGTCTTGCAGCCATAGAGCAAAGGGCACCAGGACAATAAAGACTTGGACCTTCATCCTCTTGCAAAGATATCGGGAGTGCCACACACTCCTTTCCAGCGACCTCATGACCCCCCATGCTCTCCCAATCCGTCTACTGACTTCATAGGAAGAGTCACCAGAGACATGAATGTCGCTGCCAAGGTAAGTGAACCTCTTCACATGGTCGACATTCTCCCCGCAGACAGATACACTGCTAATGGCTGTGCCTAAGAGGTCACTAATGGCCTGGATCTGGATTTTAACCAGAACACTCGCAAGCCCAGACACTCAGACCTGTGCTCAGTTTCTCAAGAGCCCTGATCACTGACTCCATGAAGATCACAGCTTTATTGGCAAAGTCAAGATCAGTAAATCTTTCCTCACCAACCAAAGCCCCAAAGGTACTGGACCCCACAACCCTGCCCAACACCCAGTCCATGCAAGCATTGAACAGAGTATGAGCAAGAACCCACCCCTGATGAGCCCCAGAATCAACTGGAAAGAACTTAGAGGCTCTCCCTCCATTCCGCACAACACTCACTGTTTCCTTGTACAGGCCGGCCATGATGTTCAGGTCTCAGGATGTTCCACAAGGCAACTCGATCATCCGAGTCGAATGCTTCACGAAAATTGACATAAGCTGCAAAGAAGCTCTGCCGATATTCGCGCTTGCGCTCAATGAGGACCCTCAGTGCCAGGATGAAGTTGATAGTAGACTTCTTAGGTATAAAATCAGACTGCTCCGGTCGCTGGTAGGATCACGGATCCTATTAAGGATGACCCTAGCAAGGACCTTACCCGGCACAAAAGCAGTGTTATCCTTCTGTATTTGCCACAATCCAGGTGATTCTAGATAAGGAAAAGTCCTGTTTTCCAGTCAGTTGGGATGATGCCCATCTCCCAAATGGAAGCAAAGATTGCTTGCAATGCCAGGAGGACAGCTTTACCACCAGCCTGGAGAAGTTCACCCCAGATACCACAGATCCCTGTGGCCTTCCCTGCCCCCAGCTGATTTACCACCAGTGCAATCTCTATGAGATTGGGTGGTTTACAGCTGATTGGCAGGTCAGCCTCAAGAACCGTGAACCCAGAGATGTCCATCGTCCTAGCTGGAGGATCAGCTTTAAACAGCTGCTTAAAATTGCAATTGCAATCCACTGGGGGGAAGAGTGTGGCTTAGCTGGTTAAGCCTCTATTTTCAATTAAATATGGGATTATATGATTTGTAAATCATGGCATTCTGTATTTATTTACATTTTACACAATGTTTCTACTTTTTTGGACACAGAGCTGTAACTTAAATACAAAGCTATACTATTAGATGGGCTTAATGGTCTAGAAGGTAACTTCATCTATTTTAGTTGCCAAAAAGGGCATTTTCCTGGCCTCATGTGATGTGGTTTTTACCTTTCAAATTGAAAGTCAGATAAGTGAAATATATCTGCCATATAGTTTACATTCACAAACTACAATGGCTTCTTTGTTTAACAAGAATTATTGTTAATGATTCTGCTGCCTGGAAAAAACACAATTTTCTTTGCTTATCATTTTAAGTGTCTGGTCATTTATTTCCAGTTTTTGGATCAACACTATAACCCATTTGTGAAATATTGTTTTACATTTTAAATTGCTGCAATCAAGTGACATGGTATTTTGACTTATTTTGACGTACTTCTAGTTGTGGTTCACTCTGACCTGAAGTATAAAGTTTGGTGTAAATAACATACATTTCTGTAGTTGTTCAACTTATTGGCGTAAGTCTTTGCTGAAGGATAATAGTGGCAGTCATGAGGGACATATATGCAGTCACCCCACCGTGACTAGGGTAGATAATGAAACCTGTAAACTATGAATTCTTTTGGCTGTGAATATTGTGTAGTGAAAAATCTGATATTGTGACAGCCCTACTGTCCTCTTGGGAAAAACAGCCTCTAGTGAGTCTTCCTGAGGGTGCAGCTCATGTTCTGAGACCATGAGCAGGAGTTTGATCTGGACACCCAGGAACCTAAAGCTCCTAACTCTGAGAACATCCTGAATCTCCTCCATGATCTCCCATTGTATGTGGGCCATGATGCAGGATGGTGTCAGGCTTTGGTCCCTCGTGGGTGCTTCAAATTTATTATGATAGTTTGTTATTTTTAAAATCACGGTGATAGATAACCATAAAGTTAAGCCTGGTAAAGAAAAGAGCCCACCTGGTCTGGCTAGGGTTAAGCTGCTTAGTTCCCTTTATGTATTCTAGGTTTTTATGGTTGGAGAGTACTACAAATTGGTGAGTTGTTCCCACAAGTCTCCACTCCTCCAAAGCCAAATTTATCGTTTATAATTCACTAAGACACAAGGATACAGTTTAGCAGGATCCCCTTAACACTGGGTAACAGCCCAATATCCCAATCTCTGTTACATTTACTTCCCCTATGGAAAGAATTGAAATCTGGCTGCCAAAGGAGAAATGCTGTGGTAAACCAATATGCAAGAACACTTTCAGTATGCCTAAAACACTGCAAATAATACAATATAATATAATATAATACAATACAATATAAGGTAAGTCATAGAGCACACAGTACCCAACACAAGAAGTCTAAAATGGGCTTTCTAGAAATGGACACATTTTCATAGTGCACATTATATACCCCAGATACCTACTTCCACTCCCACTGGCTCTGCCCACCAGTTTCAGGAAAGAAATCACTAATAGAATCTTCACCCTACTAAGCTGCAGCATTTCACTATCTCCTTCCATTTGTCTACTTGGAGATCTTTCAAACATAACCCTGCCAATCAAAGACGTATTACCCATACTGATCATCTTAACTATCACCAGTAAAACTATCCTGTTAAACTGGAAAACCAGATAAAGTAAATATCACAGATATCAAAGTAACTATTGGGGCAGACGGTGGTGTAATGGTAAGGGATGGAACCGTGTAATTGAAATGTTTTTTGAGGATTTGTTATACTTGTTAGGAGGTATTGATCTAATTCTACTCTGCAATAATCCAGTATATTCTCTGCAAACCCATCACTGTCTGGTTTGCTTCAGCCTCCAAACAGGACAAGAACAAACCACAACAAACAGTCAACAGAAAAAAATCATTGGTACTGACCTGCCCTTCATGACTTACACATGTCAGAAAACACATGTCAGAAAACGGGCAGGCAAATTCACTGCAGACCCATCACACCCTGGTCCCAACCTGTTCAAACTCCTCCCCTCTGGCAAGCGCTAGAGAGCACAGTATGCCAAAACTGCCAGACATATGAACGGTTTCTTTCCCCAGGCCATCACTCTGATGAACACTTAAAGCAATCGCAGTGTCAGAGGCAATAATTGTGCAATAAATCTGTTAACACTAAACATCCACAGTACCTACAAACTGAAATCTAAGTATGCTGTACATGTTGTATATACTGTATATAACACATACACTATATTGCCAAAAGTATTGGGACGCCCCATTCTTAATACATAGGATTTAATCTGGAGTTGGCACACCCTTTGCAGTTATAACAGCTTCAACTCTTCTGGGAAGGCAGTCATGTTGGAACAGGGAGGGGCCATCTCCAAACTGTGCCCACAAAGCTGGGAGCATGACATTGTCCAAAATAGCTTCATATGCTGAAGCATTAAGAGTTCCTTTTCTGGAACTATGGGGCCAAGCCCAACCCCTGAAAAATAAGCCCACACCATAATCCCCCCCTACCAAACTTTATACTTAACACAATGCAGTCAGGCAAGTTCCGTTCTCTTGGTAACCTCCAAACCCAGACTTATTCATCGGATTGTCAGACAGAGATGCGTGATTCGTCACTCCAGAGGGCACGTCTGCACTGCTCTAGAGTCCAGTGGCGGTGTGCTTTACACCACTGCATCAGACGCTTTGCATTGCATTTGGTGATGTACAGTAAGGCTAGGATGCAGCTGCCCGGCCATGGAAACCATTCCATGAAGCTCTCTACACACTGTTCTTGAACTAATCTGAAGGCCACACAAAGTTTGGAGCTCTGTAGCTATCGACTCCACAGAAAGCTGCCGACATCTGCACACTGTGCGTCTCAGCATGCACTGTTCCCACTCTGTGATTTTACATGGCCTACCACTTTGTGTTTGAGTTGCTATTGTTCCCAATTGCTTCCACTTTGTTATAATACCAGTAACAATTGACCATGGAATATTTAGTAGTGTGAAAATTTCACTTGAATTCACTGAGCTCCTGAGAGCGACTCATTCTTTCACAAATGTTTGTAGAAGCAGTCTGCAGGCCTAGGCGCTTGATTTTATACGCCTGTGGCCATAGAAATGATTGGAACACCTGAATTCAATGATTTGGAGGGGTGTCCCAATACTTTTGGCAATATAGTGTACGTATAGTGTACTGTAAAGTTCACTGACCTCATGTATATACAATAACCTGCATCTTTGCACTCTGCACCATTGCACTATTTCATTTAAATCATTATTGTACATACTCAGTGTTGGAAAGATTACTTTGGAAATGTAATTTGTTAGAATTATGTTACCCTGTTTATAATGTAACAGTAGTGTAACTATTTCAATTACCATATTAAAGTAATGTAACTAATTTGAATACTATTTGATTACTTTTCTAAATTATGAATGAATATTCTAGTCCGTTAAACATTTTAAATTTTGTGACCTGGCAGTGTTTACCTTATACCAGTATTAAAGACTGACTACTGTCAAACTCCTTTTAGTACATGAATTAACATCATTATAAAAGGATCAGTTTAATAAAGATAAAATAATAACAGCCACCACAAGGTCATCACAAGGACTTCAGGCCTCATTTTACTGTAAGATCATATACACAGCAAATTGCTGGAGTTGAAAAATCTGGAGTTAAGTTATAAAGTGTAAAAGGGTTACTTTATTGGAGTCAGATTTTTTACTTTAACTACTATTTGTGTTGAGGAATACTCCCTTATCACGTAATATTAGAGAGTTAAAATTATCAGGTGTTTGTGGGCGTGTTTTACACTACTCTTGGAGTCAACGATTTTGGTTGGTAGTGGCCTAGTGGTGTGAGGCCCAGGTTATAGGCCAAGAGGTCGCCAGTTCAATTCCCACCCACCACCAATGGGTACCTGAGCAAGACCCTTAAGTTGCTCCAGGGAGATTGTAATCCCTGTAATATACTGTAAGTCACCCTGGATAAGGGTGTCAGCTAAATGTCATAAATGTAATTGGTTCTCAGCACAGTGTTGGCTTTTAACACTGGTAAATAGTTATTATATTTGATGGTCGCTCATGTACACTTAGATTGAGTTGATTTTGACTCATCAGGAATTTATTCCAAAGACTTGAATTTGCTATGTATCTGTGGACTCCACCTCTTCCAAAGTCTCACCATCCAACTTGATCAGGTCAGCTGTGATAGTGTTAACCTTCATGAGCTTAGGCTTCCCCTTGTTGATGTTCAAGCTTACTTGACTCAAGATGGTTAGCAAGCTGTTAATTTGCTGCCACCTACTGGATTATTATCTTGCACACATGCAGTCAATGTGCATAGTTTCCACTAGACATAGGAATGTGGGCTACACGCACACCGACTGCAGTCGTCTGCAGCCAACCCCTGATTTACGAAATTTATGTTACATCTCCTGGTCCGTAACCGAAAGCACACGCAGAAAAGTGAAGGTTGAATTGGCCTTAATCCTCTGACTTTCACATGCTGATTCAGAGATGGAAGCTTAGGGCGACTGCAGCACACCTTACCCATCAAGATGAGTTTTCTTCTGTACAGCTGTTTGCCAAGCTCAAGGGACGTGAATATAATATGATATGTGATGATCCAGGAGCCCTCTTCATAAGGTCCAAAATGACGTGCATGGCCAGGTTTTCCCTTTTTGCATTGCAAAGACCCAGCTTTTAATTCCATATTTGCCTGGTTTCCTAGGCCTGTATTGCTTGAAATGGCAGCATCCTGCAAGAACAAATAATAAAAATATTTATTTGCTGTCCAATAAATCAATCAGCTGAATATTTCAGACAACAATTTTTGGTATCATTTTACAGTATGGTTCTTTAGTAACTTTAGTAGTTACTAAGTAACTTTAGTAGTATAAATCATGAACAAATATAGTAATTGGTTGAAGTAAATGATCCATTATGATTCATTGAGAAGACGAGACTGATATATAAACGTATAATAGATATGTAGAGGTAACTTATTATTTATATTCAATATGAGTGTTCACTCTTGAGTTTTTATTGTTTACTTGTTTTGCCTAGCAATTGTACCATATTTCAGGTGGTCAACAAGAATATGGTTATTTGTGATGGATAAAGTTTTGTATATTTTAAGATTTTAGAACTTCCCATCCTCCTGGTCAGCAGAAGGGTAGGGTCACTAGCTAAGGGATCTGAGCCCAGATAGCTACTGGGTAATGTAGTTTTGGGTGCCTGCTCAGTATTAATGGGATTTTCCCAGTGTTGGGATGGAGGGGGAGTTTTGAATTTGTATAAAAAAGTATTTATTATTGTGCATTTATTCTCATTGTCATTTATAAAACGTAATTGAAAGTTGTGTACTATCACTACTTATCATCATAACTTGATCAGTCAGGATATACAGTATGATTATAAGGAAGCTAAACAAGGTCTGGGGTGTAGAAGTGCACAAGGTTCAGTCATGATGATGGAATTAATCCCAGGAATTGAGTGCAAGGAACTTTGGGACTGTTAAATTATTTTGCTTAGTCTTTACTTATTTTGGGTTATTTTTGTGTGTTCTTATTCTCTTCACATTTAGTTGTTTGGGGGCCAATAGCAATTTCTTGCGGCATTTAATAAAGCAGGTACATCCTATCCTGTCTTACGAAGCGCTCAAGTTTTTCCATCGGCCCACATGAGATAATGGCTTGGCCAGTGGAATAGCATGTAAACACACGGTCTGAATGGATGATGGAGACCCAGCCTCTCTGTCATGCACAAATTGAGCATACCCTTTACAAAGGATCAATATAGTGGAAGTGTGTAGGGCACCTTACTCTTCCACAAAACATCCATGCAATCGTTTCGTTAAGCATGACATTGTGACGTTAAGCCTGAATATCACTGAATATCAAGCTTTTGAAATTTGCTTTTGAAGTTTGAAGTGTACAGAATGTATTTACTGTTGTTCATAAATGTTTAGGTCTTTCAAAAGCAGCTTGTGATAAACATTTTTGATACAGTTTGTAATAATACTATATTATTTTACATGTAGAGCACATCCCACATAGATTAACAAATTGGTTTAGTTGACTAGCAGACAATACAAACAAATTTGACAGCAATTGTCATTGATCACGTTTTAAAAGTGCTGTGAAGGATCTACACAGGCTTGTGTTAATGTGCTTCCTGTAGCCTGGTGCTGTTTATCCCTGTGTAGAATGTCAGCGAGGTATAGCACACATCTTGTAGGGCTTTGGGAAATAGGTGAACCCAAGCAATGGTTCTATGTCAACTTCTTCTCCAGGGCGTGGAGAGAGGGTGAAGCGTTGGAGAAGGGAGGTGAAGAACAGGAAGAGCTCCATCCGAGCCAGCTGCTCCCCCAGACATGCCCTTAGTCCTGGGGAAAGCATGACCACCACATGAGAGGCCCGTTAACCAGAAACAGTGGTTCTTTAGATTAATAAGTAGAAAGGAAGTGAGTTACCAGCAGAAAAAGGATAGAATGCATCCCGTCTCTGAAACCGGCCCTGGGAATCCAGGAAATGCCCAGGGTTAAAGGTGTTCGGGGTCTCCCACTCGCTCTTATCATTCAGTACAGAGGTAAGGATTGCGGTCACACTTGTCCCCTGGAGGGGGAGAGCAACCATCTGTCAGGAATGCACCCATACCAAGATCATACACCTTCTGTACTGCCATTGGATTCATGGTTCATGATTCAGCCCATCATGAATTAGATACAGTTTTTGTTCATGTGGGTCAGTTCCTGTCGTACCTTTGGTATGAAGTACCCTCCCACTGTACTGTCTTTGCTGGTCATTTTGGGGAAGCCCAGAGGCAGGATGTCAGCCAACCTCTGCGTCTCGTGGATGACGGCGTCGGTGTATGGCAAGTTTGGCCGGTCTGCCATGCAGGGCTGTCTCACCTGTCCAATCACTCCGTCTATCTCAGCCTGGACTTTCTCTGTGCATTAACAAAGCAGCAGTCATGCACTTTATAGGTCACTTATGCATCAGAGGTGATCGAATACACTAAGAAATACTATAATCCAGAAAAAATGAAATGTCAGCTTTTGAGAATTATACACATAATACTTTAGTATCAATCATTTTTCTCTTTTTCAGGTAGGTATGAGGATATTTGTCAAGTAAATATCGGATTAGTACTGAGTTCTTTAACAGTTTTCCTAATCCACAAAATGAAAAATACAAATGCCACGTTTTCCTAGCCTGGCAGAATGGTAACCTGTATTTTCTACAAACAAAGACTACTGACTACTGACAATCATATGGAATACAGATGCAGTCGCTTGAAATTTCCCCTGTTTCCTTGATGGGGCCATGGCTGGTCCCTGACAGGTCCCTGCTGGG
>JAODKN010000035.1:17730377-17741528 GCA_026774425.1 Petrocephalus zakoni | reverse complement strand
GTGTCTCTGAGATTCAAGTAAATGACAGAGGTTCCATTATTGATATTAATATTAATTATATAATTAACCATAAATATCAATTGTGTTTATAGTAACCATTGACGAAGTGGAAAATCTTGTGTGGCATCTTTGATTTCCGGCAATTTTCCGTTAAATGTCCTTTGTTTTTGTATTACATTATGATTGTGTTCGTTTATTTTACTTGTGGTAAATGTTTCCATAGACATTAAAAAACTAAATCACTTCCAGATACAACGAATAAGTTGGATATTCTAAGACCAAAATGTCATACCGTGCACTACACTAATGAAAAGTTTGAGAATTAAATGTGAAAGAAAAACATCCTTAGTCACATCAGAGAACAGCAAAAAGAGTGTGCACATGTACGTTTGACTTCCAGTGTGTGGAAAAATACCAAAAGTTGCCACCACATAATACAATTTTGCCAAGAGTGCAATATGTGGGATGATTAAAAGTGTCTACATGTTAAGTAAATATGACAGGCATCTGGAAAATGCTTTTTTGCTACATTGTATCCAAACACAGTATATCAATAATGCCTTCTAACAAAATGCCATGTTTTAACCAGAACACTTTTTGGTAACTTTTCATGGGTAAAGGGCAGATGCAGTCTGTTGAAACGCTGCAAACAGCATCATCCTTCTCCGACTTTGAGACGTTTCTTCCCCGGGCTGTGAAACCTATTCAGCGATGGTGACGCTAATGTCACATTAGCTTATAATGAGCCATGCAGTTTCACTGGTATTTCCAAATACAAGCTCACCGCCTGTTTCCTGCCGTGCCCCCTACAGGCAGAACAAAACGACGCATTAATCGCAATAGGTTTAAGTACCACAGTATGGACCTTGAGGTAGGTGTAAAGTCTCATCTATGGTGATCATGAACTCCTCATCCTTAGCAGCGTCCAGACAGTCACTCTGTTCGCGATGAAGCTCCTTAGCGTTCACAAACTGAGTGAGCTCACCCATCTCACTCATTTCATTCACGCTATTGCTGATACAGTTTATTTGAGTCTTACTGCTGGTGTCGACCGGACGGGCACCAAACACCCAGTCTGAAGAGAGAGAGAGAGAGAAAGAGAGAGAAAACTGGCATGAACTGATAGTGCTTTAGAAAAATGACAACCAGGGTCATGGGTTTATGTCACATTTCTGCAGTGTGTTTGCATGTCCATTGCAATGGAGTGGCATCCCATCTGTGAAAATGTAAGCACAGTGAAAGTGAGGATTGGCTGTAGGCCTCCTTGTGTGTCCATGACCGGGTAAAGTGGTTAGAAGATGGATGGATGGAAAATTTATCCTGATATTCCAATAAGAATAGTTCGCACACTGTCTTTGCTGATAAAATGAGGGCTGGAATCAAATGTGAGGAAAGCGATTTAATGTCAGCTGGTGATACAAAAACCTTGGAACAATGTTTCCCTACCCTGTCTTCGGGGATCCCCAGAAGGAGACTGTCTGGGGATCTTTGAGGACCGGTTTGAGAAACACTGCCTTACAGTGTCTGTCTCCTGGTCAGATCTCCTATGAAAATGACAGAAACCGCTGTGTCTGTGCTGACATAAACAAGATTAATGATCAGTCAGACTAATTCACAATTACATTAATGTTTTTTAGCAGATGATTTTGGCTAAAGTGATACAGGCAGCACATAACAAACATTTGCCTGTCAAGTACCCATGTCAGGTACAAGTGCTGCTAGACTGAGCTTCCAGTGAGTGGCCACAAGTCACTGCAGGAAAAAGAGTGATATAACTATTGTTTACAACCTTGCAGCAGTAGTACAGCATATAGGGAAAAGAAAAACTGTTATTTTTTCAACAAGATGTGCAGCGTGGGCGACTCAGAACCAGGTTTGCAGGTTCATAGGGTCACCAGAGGAGCATGATGCAGCCTTAAACCCATCCATCTGTCTACTAACCGCTCATCCTTGTCAGACTCATGGGGCTCCAGCCCTGCAGCACTGCCCTGACAATAAATGCATCTGCGCAGCTGAGAGGGGATTCAAGCCCCATGCTGGTGGTGCCTGTACTGCACTTGAACCTGCTGCAGTTTCAATGGACGGCATGAGAAATGCTTTATACAGAAGAATAGTGTCTCAGAGGCATCTCTTTGGGGAGAACGAGCCCAAAAAAATCTGTGTCTGACTTCAACAGCTGGTAGCGGAAGCCTGTCCTCATATTTACACAATGTCGGCAGGCAAATAGCAAATAAAAAACAGACGGGGATTAGAAACTGTACCAGTTCCTTTCTCCATAAGCCCTGCTTCGTGTAATTCCCAGGGGTTGTTTAAGTGCTTCCTACTGCTTGATCCTCAGTTCTCGGTGTGTTGATGCAGGCTTTGGGTGTGTGGGCAGCATCAGCCGAGAAGGTCCCTAGAGTCTGAATGCTCTCCCTCATGAAAACATCGTTTACATTTACTCTGCCCAAGGTGTTTTTGGGGGAACGGCCATCAGGTCCAGACTCCACTGGCTCAACTTCACTGACCACTTCACTGACCATGATAATCTTTTTAATGATGGATTGACATTGTTTTCATCTACAATCATAAGGTGTCATTTTTCATTATTTCACTTTTATTTCAATAATAGTGACTGCAATTGTGCAATATGGCTATAATATTGTTACTATATAATTTCTGTATATTATTTTATTTTTAAATATATAGTTCCTTATGATATTTTGGCTGTTCAATTAAACCTAACTTTAAACTTCAAATACATACCAGTATTTCATTACCACAAAACATAAGCATTTTAGTTTGATTTAAAGTCCACTTTGGACTCTTAAAATTAACATTCCATCTGTTCTGCTTCAGAGGATCTTTATTTCTGAAGGTATAAAGCCATTCATTCTAACCTCATTAATCTGTATTTAGATAATGATTACCTCATCATTCATACATTGATTATGGGCAACATATTCGGGCGGGTGGTAGAAGGAAGACGGGTCTATTCAGAAACAAAACCTTTTAGCGAGTTATTCAAAATAAAGGTTTCATGTCAAATTCTTTGATGGAATCAGCAGAAAGAGTTCTATCGTGTAAAAGGCATACGTCAAGGACAATTTTTAAATAATCAAAAATATGAATATATCTCCAAATATTGTGTTACTGCTATGACTTATTTTCAATTATTTATTATCAAATGCAACACTTTCCCTCCATCCATCCACCTATCCATCTATCTTCCAACTAATTTTAATGGTCAGGGTCATGGGACAACATGACTTCGGTGATCGTAATTGGTTTCGATATTTATTTAAGTTTTGAACACTTGTATACGCAACGCGCATTGAAGAGCAGGACAGAAAAACGCCGCAGTGAAGGATCGACTGTAATTAATAATCATGGCAGTTACACGCAAAGCCGTTTCTTGTTGATTTCCCTTCGATCGACGTTTTGGTGCAATATAAACAAGCGACACCAGATGGCGCGGTTGGGCTCTCAACCATGAGATCGGAGAAATACTTAAGGGATAAATTCCCCTGCAGTGCTGATGCTCAACTTTATAGTTAAGTCTAACGTGCGAGAAAACAGTCAGTGCGAGAATACAGTCAAAGCGATATTTAAATCAATGGCATGTCAGTAAGAAATACAGTTAAAGGAAAGTTGTTAAATAAATATCCATGCAAAGTGTAATATAAATCATTTGGACTACACATGATTCATGAAGATGATCAGGTTATAATTTGTGCCAAAATATTACTTTTTACTTTAGCGTTTCTGAAAAAAAAAAAGTTATAATCCATTAGAAATACAACCGATAAGATGATATCACAAAAGTATTACCACAGCACAGGTTACCATTACATATTTACCATTAACCTCTTTAATGAATTTGCATTACAGATCTCAGCTATATAAGCGAGGTGGAAAACAGATGCACGTGCCTTTAGATTAAAATTTAACACATTAAAACAACTAGACGGAAAATTAATCGATATTTCTGTAAGTCGTGCGCAAAATAAGCAGTCAAAAGCAAACGCGCTTCTGTTAGCCTCTATAAGCAACTATACACTATATGTGACTTTAGATTTATGTGTAAATCCCAATGTATGTGTATCATTAACATACTGTTTTCCCCAAATTATCTCAGAAGCAAAACACTCACCAACAAAGTCATGAAGCAGATCCTTCACAAGGTGTCCGACGATAGCATACGCCACAGCGACCATCACCAAAGCTGCCATCACCAAATAGAGCACAGCTTTGGGCAGAGGGATGGGGTCACTGGGCTGGTTTTTGAAGTCCGTATAGAGAAGGTCACTCTCCGAGTAGGAGTACTGAAACAAGTGCTCCAACCCCGAGGTATGGTTCGGGTCGGACGGGGGGCGACTGGCGCTCACCCCGCTGAGGTCAGCTTCCAAGGCGGTCACCATTGCGCTGGTGGTAGCCTCTACTTCTATGCTTTGGTGGACAAAATCTGCCGACTTGTTTACGAGCGGCAAAATCTGCGTGAGGAAAAAACTCCAATCTTTTATGGCACTGGCATTGCATAAAAACATGATGCCTCATAAATATTGCTGGCTGGTTATACTTGTCTAAGAATGACCGCTAGGACAACCATCGCCAGGCATACGGCTTACTGACTGACTGGCTAGTAACTTCTTAGGAAAATTAGCAAATAAACAAGATATGCATAAAAACCCAGCAGAGGGAGGCATACGGATAAAAATGATTTTTTTTTGCATTCAAGAGTTTTCTTTTAAAAGAAATCCAACGAGCTCCATAAAAAAGACGCACATGTGGATGACTTGTTTCCCACGTCCTTCAAAGTCACTGGAAACCTTCAAAAACAGTAAACTGGGGAGCCCCAACAATTAATAGTCTCAGGCAGAGGATATCTGATAAAAGATGCGTGGCTTTTAGTTCACCTGGCTTAAACATTTTGATGCCCAGACGCAGTACTTGCCCACGACCGTCCGGGATCTTGAGAAAACGTTAAACTTCGGTTCAACTCATTATCGAGTCGTCAAACTGCATTCGACCGTCGATTTAGCTTTTGACACGAATTCGTGAAATGAGGATGCATGAAATGCTAAAAGGATGTGACACCGGGGTGCTCATGCAAAAGCGCAATCCACGTTCCCCAACGTACGTAGCTGCAGAACGGATCCTAAGCGTAATGCATCAAGGTGCTGTCATCCTTCCCAAACAGCCCCGCCGAAGGTGAGGACACAGGCATCACTGCGTCAGTGCTGATCGTCTTCCCTGCAAGCCTCGTCGGATGCGTGCTGTATTGTGAGAGAGATTAATGCAGTCGTACCGGGAGAAAAGGCAGAGAATCACCATGACAGGCTTCATCGGATTTAACGCCTTCCTTCCCAAGGATACTTCCTTGGAAATAAAACTATGTATACCACAATGTGTGGGGGTGGTGTTTTTTTTGCATCCATTTAAATTATTTTTGTTAGAATTTAATTTTTAGGAATAAAATGGTTATTCGGGACATGATGTTCACTAAATGGTGTTTTAAGTACTCTTAATGGAGAAGATACCTCCAACGGGATGAAAAGATATGTCATTGCAGTTTTAGGTATGGCATTTTATCGCACCATAGGACTGAGATTATAAAATCCAGAGAAGGAAATCGGAGCTATTGATGTTATGTACTCTGAGAATCAGTAGCGGTCCTAGCTGATGTTGCGCCCTAGGCGAGAATTACAAGCCGCCGACCAGCATCCGAGCCGAAGTGAAATTGGCAGTTGGCGCCCCCTTAGAAGTTACCGCCCTTGGAGTCCGCAAGCAGCTGATCTATGGGGGAGAAAATTTATTATATTTGCATTTTCTTAAATTGGTTTTGTAATATAACAAACGCGCAAACGATTACTTCTATTTCCACATAATATGCAAATATCCACCAGTTAAAAAACCGGTAGCCCTATAACTGCTGTACTTATTAGGCCTATGCGTACAGTTGCGTACCTGTTTTTCCTATGAGATGTTTCATATGACTCACTATACAAAGTTTATATGTAAAGCGATTAAACTACTTGTCTGAATTATGCAACTAGTCAAGCAATATGATAAAGAATCCAGAAAAAAATGAATTCATTTATTTTTACTTGGGAAATTGCTCAGAACTAGTACACTACATATCACATGCCAGACTTGCACACCACAAGAAAATCTTTGAACACTATATGTTGCAGATGCCATCAGAGGAACTGTGTCCCCTGTGTGTTGCCACAAATGGGTAAATTCCCGTTTGTGTGTGTGTGTATGAGGGGCAGGAGTTATTCTCTCCCATTTCGAATAGCTTTGTCCTATTGACTGATAGTATGAAATCTAATTTTTTTGGCACAGTTTAACATTTTGTTTATGTCCAAATGCAGCAACCAAACAAGACTGTTAGTGGGGGTACAAACAACAGACTTCATTAAAGGGCATGAGGTTGCACAGAGATTATGAAAGTTATTGTCACTTAAAGGTCATTGGTGTCAGGCGAAATTTTGTAGCTTGGTAGAATTGTACTACCTTGTCTGGAAAGATGCTCATTATCCTCTGTGTTTTGCCCTGTGAAGGGTCATCCTTGCCGGCAGACCAGGTCAAGCAGCTGGGATGCTGAAGTGGTGAGGAGGGAGTTTGCCCATGGCGTTCAGGGGCGAAGGAGAGCCAGTCAGCAGGCTCTGTGACAAGGCTGGGCTAAAACACAAAAAAGAGAGGCCCTTAAAGGGGAAGCACTCTTCTGTGTGCGGAGTCATAGTCAAACTGACCAGCAAGTAAGACTAAGCCAAAACGTGCACTGAATTTATTCTGAGCATGTAGTCATGAGACAAAGGGGCAGTCATTGTTCTGTTCTTATGGATGACAACTGATGAAGAACTTTCCTGTTTTTCTATCACATCGTACATGGGAAATTCATTGATGGGTCTCTGGCTGATCTGATTTCTTAGAATGAATCTTGACAGGAACAGAGGATGGCTGGGTTATTGGAACACACTCCCTATGACAGTATCTAGAAGCTTTCATCAGTGTCTGAGAGTGGCATGACATACTGATTATGGAACCAGTTACAAGACTGGGTCCAGGGGTCAGGTAGTGTACGGTTCTGGAAACTTAGGATTTGGAAACTCCAGTCTGCGTTCTGCGAACCTGCTATGTCTGACTCACAGATTATGAAAAGAGACATGCAGCCTAAAATATTTTCACATTTTTAACTACATGGTCTGATGGAAACCCTGAAATTTATATTTGAGAGTTCTTGCAACTGATCGAGAATGTTTCGTAAGAGCCGTTTTCTTGAAATCTAGCCAAATGGCAGTACAGCTCTTTCGAAGTATCTGCTGCTCTGTGTACCTGCCGCTGTGCCTTGAATCAAGTTTCCTTCATTGTTTGAGCTGATTGTCCCTTGCAGTTTACAGAATTAGATCAAGTCTCTAGGTGACCACACATCATTTATCCCAGAGTTCAGTTTCGAAAAGTTAACATTGGCGCCATGTGGTCTGTGATGATACAAGGCAGAGCAGTGGCAGGAGGCCGCCGTCGACCTGGAGTCTGGGGCTGGAGGGGGGCTGTTATTTGGTAAACACTAGGTTTGTTTATGCTGCTCCCATTCTCTTTAATTTTGGCAGACTGCCTGGTTCTTCCCCACTTGGTACTTTGGCTGTTGATTTTTAAAGTTTATTTATTGATAGCTTAACCTGTGGCATTGATAACCTAGTATTTCTCACTTTTTTGAATAATACGCTAGTCTGATACTTTGGATGGTGCTATTCCTCTACTGCAAGGACTAAGATTCGGTTTTTTTGTTATGTATTCAATGTAGTGTCTGCGTGGGTTTGTATTGACTGCATTGTGGGGACCAAATGGTCTCTGTGACTGCAATCAAAAATCTAAAAATGCCAAGTCTTGTATTTTGTTGGTTGCTTATGGTTTAGGTTAGGGCTGGGTAGGAGTTATGGTTGTCATTGTTGGGATTAGGGTTTTTCCCATAGAAAGATATCAATACAAACATGAGTGTGTTTAATGTTCTGTCATCAGTACTTTATCAGAAGTACAAAATAAATTAAGACCATCTAAATATAAAGTGCATGACAGATGGAAATCCCATAGTCGCTTATAAAATATCTAAACCCACAGTTGTCCTCGCTGCACTATAATTTTAATGCAGAATTGTGCTCCATTAGAGAATTGCTTCATGGCGTTTTTCTTTCTTATCTGAGCAATTACTTTATAAGCTTCTATTTAATGGTGATATTTTGGGCTTTTAATCCGATCAGAGCAAGAGGAAAAAAAAGGACGTCTCTATATTGTATCTGAATACTGAGATTTGAATGTCTGACTGAAGTTGATATAAGGCAGGGTGATGTTATGCGTATATATCTGTATTTACAATGTAAGATTCAGTGTTTGGAGCGGTGAGCATAACATGCCAACAGAATTCATTGTTAAGAACGTTCCCACAAAAGGTTGGGGTGAAACCTCCCAGTTAGATGTTCACATTTGCTATGTGTCCTCAGAGCCGCACGTAAGAAGTACACACTATGTGCATCGTCATTTTTCTGCAGTCAAGACAAAAAATGTTTTATTTTTACGCTCATCTGAGAATTTCACAAAAAAAGAGTCCGTGACATTTAATTACTGCTAGCAGTAAAACACTAAATTCTGTGCACATAATGTCCAAATAGATATTATAAAATATAATTATTACCCCTTAATCCTTTGCAAGAAGGCCAACAACACGATGCGACAGATAGAATAGGTTTTGTATTCCAGGATGTAACATAATGTAATCTCTTGGCTGACAGAGTAATGACATCACCATTGGGCCCTTGAGCGAGGCCCTTAACCCCAGTTGCCCCATGGGTGCTGTATGTTACCCCCACATATATACAGGTGCATGCATGTCTGTGTCATTCTTGAGTTAAGATGTGATATGTGAAATCTCCCCTACAGGCATGAATAAAACTATTCTATTCTATTCTATTCTATTCTATTCTATTCTATTCTATTCTATTCTAATACAAGCCCATTACATCCCAGGGAGGATCCTAGTGGCCAATGAGAAAAAGACATGACAAATTAACAGGAAAGGGACTGGTTAACAGGAAATATCCAGCGTTGCATAAGAGGGGGCTGAGAGTGGCGATCATGCAGGAAAAGCGGCAGTTGTATGTTTTACAGTAAAACATGGTAAGCTTTTTTTATTTATTGCATTGCAGACTTTGAGTATAAACACATACAGAGACATCGCCTGGTTGATCTAGGCAGGATGAAATTTTCACATGCTGCAATGTGGAAATGTGTTATAAAAGGAAAGGTAGTGTGTTGGTTGCTGTTCACACACTGGTTATTTATACAGGTTAATACAGCTTCTGTAGTCAGTGGTGTCTGTACACTCGTCACCAGAATTAACCCTTCTGGAATTGACTATCCCTCATTTTGACTGTACAGATAAAAAGCCACTTTAGTGGCAGAGACCTGTTAGCTGAGTCTTTCTCTTTGTCTGATCCAAGTCCCAGAAGTCCGTAGGCTGGCTCTGTTTCCAGCGATGGATTCGTTCTCAATATCAACCTTCTCAGATCTTTATCGAAAACCTTGTTTTTCAGCTGACCTAGATAACGCTGAGATTGACGAGATCCTCTGCAAGAAATTGGGACTTTGTTGTGGTGAGGATGGTGGATGTAACCCACAGCACTTAAATCTTACATGGACCATCAGGATTAAAAATGTAAATGCATCTGAGCACATGCCGAGACTTAATGAGACGCTGCCACCATTGAAGTAATTTACAGCTAATCGGATTTAGCCAGGGAAGTGTTTTCGATTGGTGTGTGGCTCCCACTATTTCATAGCATGCTGTTTTAGCTGTTTATTTACATTAGATGAAATATCGGACATGTAATATTGGAATTATATGAAATGTTACATACTTAAGGAAGTGTTGTACTGAATGCCAGACAAATTGTTCGGCAGAAATACATCTTTGTTGGCAAATTTGATTGATTGCTTCCCTATTCAGAAGAACAGATCAGTAAGGAGCCCATTTTAGTTATTCTAAGATGTCATATTGTGAATTTATCAACAGAACAAACAAAGTGCCACTGGAATGCCTCACTCTTCCAGGGTTGAGGGTTTGGAACCCATCTCCGTCTGTGTGTTTCTGTGGGGAGCCTGCATGACATCCCCGTGTGCATACAAATATTCTCTGGGTACTCCTGCAGTCCCAAACTGGTGCAGTTCTGTGAGTCAGTGTCTCCATATTGCCCTTGTTGAGCGACTGTGTGTAAGTATACATAATTCACAGGCAATCTGTCCACTGAGTTGTGACCAGTGCTCCATGTTCCAGGTGCACTGTGACCCTGTACTGCATAAGTGACATGAAAGAGTGATGCATGTATGGATGGATGGATGGATGCATGTATGGATGGGTATACTGATTCAAACAGAATTAAATACAAAACAAACTGAATATAACTACACTAATGTTATGTGCACAGATAAAAGCATTTAAAAAGCAAAAATAACCATCCATCCATCCATCCATCACTTTTCTGAAACTGCTTGTCGCGTCTGAACCTATCCCGAAGGCTAAGGGTGCAAGGCAGGGAACATCCCAGGATGGGGCACCAGAACATTGCAGGGCGCACTGACACACCAGTCACTCACACAAGTCACGCACACCTTCAAGCAATTTCGCAACTCCAAAATAACCATAAAACCTAAAAATAATGTATATAGCATTAATAATTAAATACCTCAATCATGTTGTAAAGACCTAATAACATATTCACATTGCAAAGAGAAAAATGGTTTTACTTCTAAAAATATTACCTGTATATTAAAGGCAAAACCGCTGGAATGATTTTGTTAAATCTTTCCTTTTTCGGATGAAGTAAACAACAATCCTCTGGCATTGATTTTGCGAAGGCAAATGGAATTTGGCTATATAGAATCATGTGTCCGTGGGGCTTTCAATCAGGTTAATAATATTCTAATGACATTCTTCTAATGGTGAAGATTGTATGGATGCTACAATCTCTACCAAATAAGCTTTTCTAAGTATCATCTATCTTTCCCACTGGACAAGATAACTCAATACATCAAGGTAAATAATACAGTATGTGAATTTAGACAAACAATTACAGCAAGCGGTAAGTAAAACAAAGAAATATAAAGAGCTTCTGC
>JAODKN010000035.1:17701867-17730277 GCA_026774425.1 Petrocephalus zakoni | reverse complement strand
AATAATACAGTATGTGAATTTAGACAAACAATTACAGCAAGCGGTAAGTAAAACAAAGAAATATAAAGAGCTTCTGCAGAGATTTATTTGAGCCGAGACCCTGGGTCACAGCTGAATTAATTTGTGATTCTGTCCATGGCCCGATGTATCAAGCACTTGGGTACAGGGTTAATGTGATTGTACTGAGGAGTAACAAGGTGACTCCCCTGGGCTTCCTGTCCCTCCCAACTTGCTACCCATCATGTAAGATGGTATTGAAAACAAAGTCAAAGAGTGTGGCTTCAGTCCTCAAAGCAGAGCAGCTGCTTGAAGCAGTGAAACAAAGACCAGGGCAAAAATTATAACTCACTTACCTTCTTGAAAGCTCAGCACAAAAAAATCCAAGTCACAGAAGCTCCTCATCCAATCTGCCAACATATGGCTATACTACACCCATCAACGACTCAGCTGTTCAGGGGGCCTTTGTTAGGATGCTGATTTTAAGTCTTAAACTTGTGTCTAATACGATCAGTCTAGAACCGCTACATGCTAAACCTCTCCACGTTTCCGATAGGTACAAAACAAAACAACTGGTGAATCTAAAGGAATCTACAGCTACTTGAGTACCCCTGCACCCCAAGGATGTATACTATCTCCATCTCTCCTCTCTCTGGACACAAACAACTGCATCTTTAATGCCCCATCCTTAAGTTAAATTCTTGAAGTGTGCAGATGACACAACAGTCATTGGTCTTTTTTGACATGGTGATGAATCTGTCTGTCAGAGGGCTAATCGGATGGCTCGCCCAAATGTGCAGAGAAGATAGCCTAGAGCTCAGCACACTCATAACAGTGGAGATGACTTCAGAAAGTCCACTACACCCTCTAACTGTACAGGACAGCACGGTGATGACTGTGGGACCTTGAAGTTTCTAGGATCCTCTCTGGATTTGAAGTGGGCAGGCAACATCAACTGCCTTGCCAAAAAGGCCCAGCAGAGAATGTGATTCCTACGGCAGCTATAAAAATTAATCTCGAGAGCTACTACTGAGTCTTTCTAAAGCACCTCCATAACAGTCTGGTGTGGGTCTGCCAGTAAACAGGACACATACTGACCAGAGCATCATCTGATCAGCAGATAGAACCATAGGAGTGAGTCTGCCCAGCATCCACAATCTGTTCATCTCCAGAACAAAACAGAGGGTGGTGAAAATCATTGACTCCTCACATACCAATTTTCACTTATTTATTTCATTAACTATTCATTCTCAGTGTCAGTTAAAACAATATTTACAAAGGCAAATACATTTTTAAAGTGTTTAAATAGTCAAAATTTTCATTTGGGACTATTTAACGTCTGACAGCTTATTCGTCATGTCAGCTTGTGATGATTACAAAGTTTCTTGTTGAATAATACTGTTGTTGGTTCTTTTGAATGAAAGAAGCCTTAATTCTCTCACTATTTGACATCTTTATTATTGTCCTTTTATATGAGTAGAATCCTCAAAAATATTCTGTGGAATGTTTCAGTCCTTCTTCCCTATCTGTTCAGCCTGTAGTGTTACTTGGTGCTGTCATTTCCCATTGTATTTTCAGTGTTTCTTTTCAGACAGAGTTTTTTTTATTCCTTACATTATTTTGACTTTTTCACAGAAGTAGTGAAAAACAACAGGCATGCTGGATATAGTATTATGGTGGGTTGGGGTGCACCTGTAGGGTGGGATGGAGAAACTGGTAACACAGTGATGCCACACATGGACTCAGGCCCCTCTGCTGGCCAGGCTGTGAAGTGCCCTGTAGCCCCAAACCCCACACAGAACCCAGCAGAACACGTATCTGGCTGGAAGGAGGCCACATCCTCCCCACCCCATCTGCAAAGAAACAACGTACTAATGAAGGAAAAAAAATGACAATTCAGGGAAATTTAGCACGGGCTGCTTCATTTCCTCCGGAATCGGGAAGTTATAAATGAAAGATCAGATTTGTTGGCGTGCTCTCGAGTTTAACGTGAGTTATGGCAGTGCTCCAGCTCAGCACGTTCTCATAAATAACGCAGAGGAACGTTTCCATCCCGGGAGCTCTTTAAATAACCGCGGCAGGCTTCGTTCCCAGGACAGCAAGGCAGAGCTTCCCACCTCAGCGATGGAAAGGCAGCCTTCTGTGGGTCTGCCACCGGCAGCTGGAACGAAGTGGGTTCGGGCGGAGGTGAAGGGCCTTGTCCAGTCTCAGTAACGAACATGTGGCTGGGGTCATGTCTTCCTGAGGGTAGCTCCCCCCTCCACCCTCTCCCTGCCCTGTATCAGCTGCTCAGGGTATTAACTTTAGCAAAATACTAGGATTGTAGATTTTTATTCATTTTTAATCCATTCCTATATTTGCTTTTCTTTTTATCTAGAACACTTAACAGAACTCCAGTAATAGTAGCACAATCTGGGCCTATGCAAATAAAACTATTATCCAACTAAAAATGTTTAATTTATTTCTTATTTTCATCCTACTCACTGCATTTTAAAACACACAAGCAAATATAATGGATTTTCTGCAATCAAGTGCAATGGCATTATAATTCTATACTAATTTTGAAGACATTCATCATCCATTCGAATAAGTAACTAATAAGAATGTGAGTATTGATCAAGAAATATCGATTCTGAATCTGAATTCATTTTCATTCATTCATTATTGTTTCATTTTCAGAATCGATTCTAACGTTAAAATAATTTCTTTTTTTGTTACCTGGTATTTAAATGTTTCTATTATTAAAAGGAGTAGGATGAAGGACATGAATTACTCCCAGGCAGGGCTGCCTATATGGGGGAGGAAGACTTTCTGTGGCCCAGACATTAGTTACTGAACAAATGGAACAATCAATCCATCAGAACAGCTCCCATGTGTCAGCACATATCAAGGTCAAATTTACCAAATATCAGGGTCAACCACAATATCAACCACAGTTTTGAGTAAAATCAGACTGAAAATAAAATCTGTGGTATCACCCATCCTTATTAATTAACAAACTAACCAACCTGCACAATATTGCCGAAAGTGTTGTAATACCCCTCCAAATAATTGAATTCAGGTGTTTCAATTAATTTAATGGCCACAGGTGTATAAAATCAAGCACCTAGGCATGTAGACTGCTTCTACAAACATTTTGAAAGAATGGGTAGCTCCCAGGAGCTGAGTGAATTCAAGCATAGAACCATAATAGGATGCCACCTGTGTAATAAGTCCATTTGTAAAATTTCCTCACTACTAAATATTGCACGGTCAACTATTAGTGGTAGTATAAGAAAGTGGAAGCAATTGGGAACAACAGCAACTCAGCCACAAAGTGGTAGGCCACGTAAAATCACAGAGGGGGGGACACTGAATGCTGAGACGCACAGTGTGCAGATGTTTCCAACTTTCCGCAGAGTCAATAACTACAGACCTCCAAACTTCATGTGGCCTTCAGATTAACTCAAGAACAGTCCTTGGAGAGCTTCATGGAATGGGTTTCTATGGCTAAGCAGCTGCATCCAAGCCTTACATCACCAAATGCAATGCAAAGTGTCAGATGCAGTGGTGTAAAGCACACCGCCACTGGACTCAAGAGCAGTGGAGACGTGTCCTCTGGAGTGACGAATCACGCTTCTCTGTCTGGCAATTCGATGGATGAGTCTGGATTTGACGGTTGCCAAGAGAATGGTACTTGCCTGACTGCATTGTACCAAGTATAAAGTTTGGTGGAGGGGGGATTATGGTGTGGGGGTGTTTTTCATTGGTTGGGCTTGGACCCTTAGTTCCAGTGAAAGGAACTCTTAATGCTTCAGCATACAAAGTCATTTTGGACAATTTCATGCTCCCAGCTCTGTGGGAAGAGTTTGGGATGGCCCCTTCCTGTTCCCACATGAATGGGCACCAATGCACAAAGCATGGTCTATAAAGACACGGATGAGCAAGTTTGGTGTGGAGGAACTTGACTGGCCTGCACAGAGCCCTGACCTCAACCCAATGGAACACCCGTGGGATGAATTAGAGTGGAGACTGTGAGCCAAGCCTTCTTGTCCAACATCAGTGCCTGACCTCACAAATGCTCTCCTGGAAGAATGGTCAAAAATTCCCATAAACTCCTAAACCTTATGGAAAGCCTTCTCAAAAGAGCTGAAGCTGTTATAGCTGCAAAGGGTTGGCCAACTACATATTAAAGCCTATGTATTAAGAATGGGGATGTCATTAAAGTTCATGTGTGTGTAAAGGCAGGCGTCCCAATACTTTTGGCCATATAGTGTACCTGTTACTTTGATCTTTTTTGCAGGGTCATGGTTAGCTTGGGGTCCATTCCAGAATGCACTGGGTAGGATATACTGGGATGCCTGTCCATCACAAGCCCAACACACCATGTCCCACAGAACCACCCTGGTTCCCTTAAGCCAGTAATATATAATTTAATTGGCCTATTTCTGTGTCGCTACTAAAATGTTTGGTCGGTTGATGGTTAAAAAAAACAAAACAAAAAAAAAAAAAGAGAGAGGGCTGTCTGGCTGCACTGGTCATGTGGGAAAACAATATGGCCGTCTCTCCCGAAGGAACTTTAAGAGCTGCATCTGCTCCTCCTCCAACAGATTGAAGATGACAAGATGTGATAAAAACACAACTGTGTCTATATTCATCAGGCCAGTCCGTCGTGCCTCCCCTTTGAAATGCTGTACCAGATCACCTAAGCCAGCCATGTTGGGATTCAGTACTTCTGCGCACTACTTTACCAGTCCTTTACTACCTTACCAATCCTTTACTACCTTACCAACCTTTTACTAATACCAGCACCACCTCTGAGGACCAGTAATTTATATGTATTTATAAAACTACACTTGAACCGAGGGAAGGCCTAGTTTTTTTTTCTTATATATTACTTTATTCTGTGTGCAGGAAATCCCTGTCAAATGGCAGGTACACTACACACAAGATTGTTGCCAAAATGCCCTGATACAGTCTCAAGATATATATTTCCCAGAAATATTTAAAAAAGAATGGAGATTTTTAGATGACTTTATTTGTTATCCATATTTTTTAATCCTCTTAATTTAAATTTATTAAAAGTCTCTCACTTTGTATTCACATCATTTAATTATCCCTGTGTGTTTAAAAGTCCTCACCTGCTGGTAAAATAATGTATGTCTGTGTGGGCTGGAAACAGAAGTTTAAAACTCCTGTTATATTCTGAATATTGGCATATAATTGGAGATGTTCTTACCGTGCTCCATGTGATTGCAGGGGCCTCCACAGATGACTGAGGTGGGGCCTGATGCCGCCTTTGTGAGCGAGGCCCTCTGATCCAGTAAAAAGCTCATTTAAGGTAGGTGAGGCAGGGAGTGCGGCCGTTCCCCGAGGAAAGACCCAGTTACTCCCCCTAGTCTCCGTGGGAGCCGGCTGGCACCCTATCGGGGGAGGGAGGGGGCTGGTTGACAGCTCCTACGTGCCGCCTTCCTCCACCTGCTCTGATCCCTGCTGCAGGTAAAGCCTCCAGGATGAAAGGGCAAATGCGGACAGAAAGGCATTAACCGGCGGGAAGAGTCGCCATCTCCCCCACAAATGGCATCACCGCGCTTCCATAATCCGTTCAGCAGGCCCCATGCCCCCTGCGATGCGTCGTCTAATTTCACTTCATTATCAGCCCTATTCGCAGTCCTGAGTTATGAAACCCCAGCAGTAAGGTATTATGGGTTGTGGTACAGTGCCCCTCTCGATTTATTTACAAACAGTATATCCTCACAACGGCTGCTTGTCCAACGCGAGTATATTACATCTCTGCTGCCACTACTCTCCGCTTCACCTCCTAATGACCTTTTACCACCATTTGCCCCCCCCCCCCCCATTTTTATTATACTTCTTACTTTATTTAAAACCCTCCTCGGATCACTTAATAATCCACATAATTATTCCTACAATGCATGTAATATTTCACATACTCTTTACATTGACTTTGGGGATTAACTCCTAACCTTTACTGTCGTAAAGTGCCTGATGATTAACGCTAATTTCAAGCCGGCCACTTCATTCATGATGCATTATGTAAGCTTCTTCGACCCTGCACGATATTGCATTTTAATTTCCTAATAACCCTGCATTAGTGATTCATTTGTGGTTGAGCTGCTTTTCTTTAATATTGAACTCTCCTGGGAGAACTCGACTGAGAATTCTCACCCGGACGAAGGGACCCTGAAATATAACCTAGAGTGATGTGCGTTGAGTGGTGAAGGCACCACGATGAGTCTTCGTTAGAGATCTCCTGGATGGGATTTAAACTGACTTCAGAAAAAAAATTTAGTCATTCAAATTCAACAATAGCTTATATAGAATACATATAAATAGCACGCGCATATATATATATATTTAAATGTATGTGTATGTATAAATAACAAGTTTCTCAATCGTTTGGCTTTTTATTGTATGCCAAAACAGACGTCTTTTTTTTAGGTCAAACCGGCAATTTGTGCCACTGCTAAAATTCATTTTGACTCTTTTTAGAGTTGCGCTACAGACCTCGATTTCCCCCATGCAGTCCCACTTTTCTCCGGACCGGTGAGTATTTCCACACCATTTTTTCACCGCCGTCCGCAGAGAAATTTCCCCTGAAGGCTTTGGCAGGAAACGGCGCGGCAGCTGTCAACAAAATTCAATCACATGCACTGTGTGTGTGTGACACAAAAAGATCATCAAAGCTACTGTGGTTACAGTCGTTTGCGGGCTGCTTCACTGTCACATTTCATAAACCAGCTTTGCCACCAGACTAATAGAAGGTGAAGACGGCGATTTAATGAAACCGCGAGGGAATTCTCGCTAGCGCTGTTGGCGACGCGATCGCCTCCCTGGGCCTTGCTGGGATTTTGTGCCTCCCCGCCGACGTCTGACAGGGCAATTGCTAATTACAAGAGCTCGGAATGAAGTCATTGAGGCACGCAGTCTCGCAGCTTGTGCCTCTGCTGGGCGCCGGGCGTCTCTAATAATGCCAAGCGGTGCTGATGGGGCTCTCGCAGGTAACATCTCCTGCCGGCTTGTTCCGTAATCTTGGCACTTGAGAGACTGATAAACTCAGCCTTTATTATACTCGGCACTGAAATCCGAATCTATTATTAACTGTTATTGTCAGACTCATTTTGTCAGACTTATTTCAACATGAAAGGTATACCTGTTGAAGATTGTACTCTCTTAAAATATAATTGTGGTTCTTTGGCAAATTAACTTAAAAATGCCTGGAAATCAGTGGGCCTAATTAAAGTACAGGTAAAGATACATGCATTTATTTCTTGACTTGTGACTCCTATTGCAGTTCCACAAAATATAATCACTGAAAATGTAAGCCTGATATAATTTTTAATGGCGCTTTATTTATATTGTCCTGTATGTGGGGAAACCCTGAAATGTATGGAAGAGGCCCACAGGAAGGTTTAGCACCACTGCAGGACTGGAGGACAGGTGCAGAATGCCCTCCACATCCAGCCCTGCTGATACTCCTGTCGTACTGATCAATGTCACAATAATGCATTCTCCTTACAGCCCATGCACACACCCCAAGGGTATACCGTGGCCCACCTCTCCCAGTGCCAGCCTTTCATTCAGTTAGTCATCACTGTCACGAATCGTTAAGGCCCCAATCGGTACCGTAGGTTAGTTTCTCTGGGAATGCGCGAGACCGTCACAGCTCTGCCGATGAAATGAGAAATATTGTGAGAATATAGCTTTGGCAACATAACAGAAAACAAATAAAGGCGTTTCATCCCAAAGCCCTTGGGACTGCCCTATCAACATTAACACATCTCTGTAAAAAACATTAGTTTCCATCTATTTAGCATTACAATATATTCTCATCGACTTCCAGCTATTCAGTATTTTTTTTTGCCATTAGCGAGTGTTAATTAATGGCTGTTTAACTTTAAGAAATGCATTTTCACTCAGTGAAATAACTACAGTACATTCCTAAAGCTCAAACTCTTGCCGGGGAAATAAAAACCGATCGCAGCTTTAATTAGCTGTAGAACGGACAGATGACACCTATAGTCCATTATAGATAATACTTTGAAATTAATGTAAAAAAGGAGGGCAAGGATTAGAGCTACTCTGTTATAAATCATTTATTATAACATAATGTATAAATCTAAAAGCTCATAATACGCTGCCGTCACAATTCCATGAATTCTAAAAGCATCTATCAGCCTAGTATGAGACCTTTGCCGTCAGGGGGGATCCTTAACAAACTGGATTTCACAGGTTTCAGTGTGCCATTGACAGTGTAATAAGGCAGCGAGACATAAAAAAGGTGGATACACACAAAAGAAATACACAAATTAGCATTTAACTGTTCATTTAAAAAGATTTCTTCCACCGTTGACTCGTCGGTCCTTCTCGTATGACTTTGTGCTTCACCAACGATTATTTAAAAACAAAGGAGAAGCCGCCATCATTTATTCTGGGTCGCTGAGCTCGGCTAATCTGACAGTTACTCGAATGAGAAATGAAACATCTTAATTAGCATGCAGAATACTTCAGAAGTCAACAAGTCAACCTTTCCCGGTGGTTATGCCTGACAGGAATGAGACTGACTTAGATAATTAAGTGAAAAGGAGGCTGTAGAGATGGGAAAAAAACCTGTCACCTGGAATTAGTTTGTATAACAAGTAGTTTAATAAAGCAGACTTATGTCAGTATTTATGAGTCTTCATTAAGTAACTAAGGTGGCTGACTAACACCTTCATCGAGTTGGCAAGAGGCCAACTATTTGTAGGCTACATAAAGTTTATTAGACTTTGATGGAATCCTCAGCTCTCCTAGACATAGGCCTAACTTTAACCTCTTTGACTTCATGCTGCCCACTTGCAGTTAAAACTCAACTCAGTCTATATTTTAGACAGACAGATAGAGAGATAGATATACGCTATAGATTCCAAGCGGAAAATTCTATCTTCTTCAAATCGATATTGGCGATAGTGGGATGTGATAAAGGAGAACAATGACCTACTTTTCGGAAAATGTTCTCTTCCCAGGGAAATGTGTTTCTCAGCTGACATTGTTGAGAAACACCCCAAGGATAAGCAGTTTCTCAGCTTTGCCCTGGTGCCCGATACCAAAATTTACTTTCTGGAATTTAATTATCACACCAAGGACAGTAGGAGCACGGCTTATATGCTAACGGAACAATTTAGTGGCATCGCTCAGTTTGAAATGTTAAACGTTTTTAGCTATATTTCAAACAGAATAGTTAGCCTACTATGTCCGATACGATTCAGTTTGATTAAAGAGCAAGATCTTCGTCAGTAACCTGAATTGTTCGGTTAGTATGCTCTGCCCATCCCTGAATAAACTCTGCCTAAGGCTGCTGATATTAATTAATTGTCACCCAAGGTAATGAGCTTTGAAATGAGAAATTCCTCCACAAGCCATGATGAGCTGTGAAATAAGGGATTATAATGAAGAACGGACTTTCATTAATATCTATGGAATAAACTAGATGTGGGTGGGAACATGGCGTGTTTTTTACTTTCATGTTGAACAAATTTATTCTTTTGAACTTAAACTCAATTTATTTTCCATAATGGTGTGATTCATCATTGTCCAAAAGTCCCAATTTTCTTTGGAGAGTGCCAAGATGCAAAAAATGTGTGAATAGAAGCGCATGCTAATACTGGGTGGATTACTGGCTAAGCTTGCTTTCGTTCATGTATGTCAAGATAAACCTCCTTGTTTTTTTGACCTGAGGAATAGCTGTGTTCCTGCCGCCCTCACACGAGATTAATCAAGAGGGAAAAGGTTTCTAATCAATGTGTGACCATGTTTTCTTGATTAGACCAGGCTAATATAAAATATCTAAATACAAGCTGCTTGACTAACAGGGTGGTGTGTGGCACAGTGGTTAGCACTGTTGCCTCACACCTCGGGAGCCAGGGTTTGAACCTCTGTCACAGCTCCATGTGTGTGCAGTTTGTTTGCATGTTCTCCCTGTGGGGTTTCCACCCCTGTAGTCCCATAACACGCTGAGGTTAATTGGAGTTGCCAAATTGCCCATAGATGTGTGTGAGTGTACCCTGTGATGGGTTGGTGCCCCATCCTTGGTTGTTCCCATAGACTGTGAACCTGAATAGAGCAAGGGGTTTTTGAAAATGGATTGAGTTATTTGAATAATAATTCACCCTTGTTTTTGTTTGGAATATGTTGTCAGTTCCCTTGAGCAGAAGTTAAAAAGTTTTAACCAGTGTTTTAACCACTAACAGGCAGAAATACTGAGTTCATCTGGAGTCTGAAGGGAATCTCTACTGTAAAAGGATCAGGAGTGCCATACAGCTATAGAGTTAGGATGATCCAGGGCCCTAAAATATTTGGAACATTATTGGGTAAGTCTGGGTTGGGGGCCCAATATGATATACCTTCATGAGGCCCAAAATCTCTAACAGTACCCCATAAAAGGACACAGAGCATATTTGGTAATTAGGTATGTCTTTCTATGTTTACTTTCAAACAGCCAGAGAAGCAGAGCTTTTATGCTTCCCAAACGTTTTCTTTTTGTCACAGACTGTATTTTTCCTCACGACTAAAGAGAAATGTCAGTAATCAAAGAAGCTAACAGCTTCCTCCAGTTCACACAGGGGCCAGTGTGGAAATCAGTTATCATTCCAGGGACCATGACTGTGGGGCTTAAAGCTTCACTGCCAGTGACATAACACAATCAGCGGTCATGCTAATGAGATAACTGACACCAATTACCAAGCTCGATGACTGCAAGGCATATTTGTTGACGCGCACCATTTGCATAAGCAAATAGCTTGTGTTAGCCTGGAACGAGGCATGGGGTAGCTCCCCGATGCCAAGCTTAAAACATGACACTTGTTACTGAAACAGAAAGCCAGAGAAATGTGTCACCTGCCCCCATCCTGGCATTGGCTAATTAAAGACTGAAACCATTTCAGCTTCTCTCTCGATTGTGTTTCAGGCAGACAGCTGGATAGAAATACCGAGAATGTGCGACCAATACAGAAAACAACCGAATACAAGTCAAGCACCTTCTTTAATAACAGCCATAAAAATGATTTTCATGCATATGTGCCCAGATGTCGATGGCAAGCAGTTCAATCAAATTCCCAAATAATATTTTAGAATTATAAAAATTAAATAAAACTAAGTTAGGTGGGTTCAAATAGGCCCTCTCTCTGTCACTGTATAGCAAAGGCTGGCACAAAAGGAAAGGCCTCAGTTACCTAGTTACCCTTTACAGTGTTACCAAGTTATAATCAGTAAGTTCCTCTCTGCAGAATTGAGCATGAATTCTAATAAGTGGATGTTTATAACAGTGGAAGGACTTTGTTCTTTTTGTCTAAAATAGCAGTGGTCTCTGTATTAACAAAGCTATAACGTTCAGAACAGAATAAAACAATGTCAACAAAGTATAATGTCCGCCTGTCTCCGCTCTGCCGTGGCCCTGATGAGCCACACCATGCTTGTTACCCCTTGTTACTCTTTGTATGTAACTGCCAGTTTGTAGTCAGTTCCCTTGTTGCCTGTTCCCTTCCCGGTCCTGTTTATTTCCCTGTTATGTTCAATAAAATGCCCCTTTGTTCTCCTAAATGCTGGCCTGCGAGTCTTTCATCCCACAAGTCATGACACAAAAAAATGCATAGCCAGAAGTATGTTGAGTGCAGTCTTACCTTAAGGTATAACAACAATTGCCTGGTCCAGAATTTTCCAAAGTAAAAATACGTACAGGCTGATCATCCAGGCATACATGTTTAATGACACACTATTTGGAAGTCTGGATTTCTGATCTATTGACCTACATTAGATTCTGCCTGTCGATTGTATCATCATATATATTTCCCTTAACTGTTATTCCAGTGCAGGGTTGCACTGGGCCTTTAGTGTCTGCATATGGCCCTGGGCAGCCCCTGCATGGAATGCCATTCAAGACCATGGAAACGTGTGTTTAATAAATCCATTAAACTGCAAGCCTTTGGACTATCTATGGAATCCAGAGCACCTTTAATAAATCCACACAATCAAATGAAAAACATGGAATTGAACCTGCAACACTGTTGCAAGTGTGACACCCAATTTATTATTACAAGTTTAAGATTATTTTATCCAACCTGCTCAACCCAACTGTAAACACATTGATCAAGAACTGACGTTGTGTATATCGTTGTTTTAATTAATTTTTTATTTTTTTGCAAAATTCACCCGTATGATGCAAGATTGAAGCGGCCTTTGAAGTCTAGAAGGCTGTACTTTCAAGGATGAGAGCAAAGTTGTTTAATCCAACCTTTTCTTTGTCATGAACAAACTAAAATTCACTTGAAGCCTTTTCAGGGACCCTCTTTGATTTCTACTAGAAATACCCATCAGGGCAGGGCTGCCAAGAAGTATTTTGTAGTCATTGGATTGAAACGCCACTTATCCAAATCTGAACACATCGCCGGCGTATCTTGTTTTCCCTACAGGTTCAAAGAGACGCACAGACTCCTCCCTCATCATTATTGAGTTACGGGCACATTGTCCACAGTCATTGCATTCACCCCGATCTGAGCCTATTTTAGAGGCATCAATCACATGGTTTGTAGAGTCTGCCTCTGGGGACGACGCATTGCTGAAATATCTACTAAATAAATAAATCTTCAGTGACAGTCTTACACTACTATGTAAAACTCCGGTAAAACCGCAGTAATGGAAATAGCTTTGTCGTGACAGTGAATATATACAGGAAGTCCCTCCCTCATAATAACTCTTGTTAATGCAAAGACATCTCTTGGAAAGTATAATCTGAATATATTCATTACACTTCATCAACTCATGTTTCTGAGATGTTACTATGGAATTCCATGCATTACTTTCTCTGACATTTTTGCTCTGTTACTATTATTTATTATTGTTACTGTCTATTAAAAGTGTTCTAAATGTTTTATTATTTTTATTGTATAAATGTGTGTTGTGGTACTGTAAACTTGTCTGTCTGTCTATTGTTCTGTCTGTCTGTCTATCATTCTGTCTGTCTGCCATTCTGTCTGTCTGTCTGCCTGTCTGTCTATCGTTCTGTCTGTCTGTCTGTCTGTCTTTCTATCATTCTGCCTGTCTGTCTATAGTTCTGTCTGTCTGTCTGTATATCATTTTGTCTGTCTGTCTGTCTGCCTGTCTGTCTATCATTCTGTCTGTCTGTCTTTCTGCCTGTCTGCCATTCTGTCTGTCTGCCTGTTTGTCTGTTTGCCTGTCCACTCTAACAAAACAAGGCTCTCCTCGACTTCTGCTCAGCCTCATATTCATTAAAGAGATTGCGAGTGACGGTACATTTTTTTGTTGCAGTTGCATAAGCAGCTCCTGGTTGTACTGAGTGTATACAGCATAAACAGCAGCTGGACAAATTCCACTCTAGAGGTGGGAATAAGGTTCCTAATCAATTCAGCCAGACGCATTAAATCGAACACTCCGCTGGTGAGTTCTGCCAGCAGTGTCTGGTCCCCTGTCAGATTTTTATCTCCCGGAGCTGTGAGTAAAGTACGATATTTTATTTATATGTCACGGCTGCTGCACTCCGCTCACATGTCTATTCCGCCTGCTGGACTTATTAGTGGACTGTAATCAGACTTGTAAAATGGTCTGCTTCAGCCCCACCAAGGTCAGACATGGCATGGGAGTAATGCCTTCCCCTGAAGAGCCATATTTGTCAACTGCCAGCGTTGTCAGAGGCATTATTACTCTCGGCTGAGGATGCTTGCTGCTCTATGTGGTTTGACCACGGTCTTACCTGCAGAGTCCAGGTGGGGTCCAGAAGTTTCCGCTTCATATGTATGTGCAGAGTAAAGCTCAGTGCATTAGGGATCTGTGCCAATGTCCAGAAGGTCGTGAGTTCAAGTCCTCTGGCAGGCAGAGTAATCATACCGTTGTGCTGCTGAGTGTGGCTTAGACCTTAAATGCTCCTGGGATTCAGGCTGATTCTGCTTCAAGACACCATGCTTTCCTTGCACATGGCCAAAAGTGTCTGTTAGATACGTAAATGTTCACACCGTGTCAGTTTAGGCAGTTGTTGATGAACCCAATTCCTGTGCATGCATTCAAATACAGGCTAGACTTTAGTGATGTCTCAGTCACTTATCAGATCTTAGGAGCAGCCCTGTGTTTTTACAAAAGGTAGATATATGGTTAATAAAGCATGGCGGTGCTGTGTCTGTAATCAGTTGGTTTCCAGTTTGAATTTCATTCTCATCTTTAACTCCCCAAAAAATGCTCCAGGGGCACTGGAGGAGTGGTCTCAACCTAGGGCATTCAGAACTATTCAGTGAAATCTGACTCAAAAAAATCTTTGCTGCATAAATGCTAGCTAGCGGTTAATTGATTTTTAGTAACCATCTCCCACACGCTGAGATGGGATGCAGCAATCCAGATGAGCAGGGTGAAATGGTGAAACCATGGGCAGGCACATTAATTTAGCTGGAGCATTCAGACAAACTCAGACACTCATCCTCTTTCAAGCCAGAGTGACCTATCCACCTAACAAGCAAGTCTCTGGACCTCTGGAGGAGACCAAAAAGGAGAAACTTGCAGCAACACAGGGAGAACATGCAAACTCCACACTTGCAATGCTAAGCTCTGAAATCACACCGCACCCCCTGAGGTGCTTTTCATCATTTAACTCTCCGGATTGTGTGTCATGAACGTCACTGCAGCAATTCATAAAAAAGTCCTGCAAACACAAGTGTTCTTCCCGTAAAGGGTTACTAAAGTTCACCACTGAGTAGGAAATAGGACTGCTCCGGTCTTGGTCATAAATTCTGCATCATCAGCTCTCCATATTCCCCTGCTAGAATGTACGTACTGAAAGAACCCATTAATCACCCAATCATATTTACTGTCGTGAATATATATTACTGATTGTAGATATAGACACACATATATTCACAAATACGACCAATACAAACAAGACTCTAAATAAAATAATGCGGACATGTAAGGCAGCGCACTAGACGCACCATCTGGGTCTTTCAAGGCTCATTGAATTGATGGAATACTAATGAAAACCATATGACAACAGCATACTAAGTGCGCAATTAATATTCTAAAATATTCCTGCCCAGCGTGTGGCTGCACCGTGCTTGAAGCTGCTCCCCGCGAAGTGACGGTGTTGCCTCTCTGGCAGGAAAGACGTCCGTATTAACCTTTTCGCCTTCGCCTGTCTCCCTTTCAAGCTGCCTGCGATGTGGCACGTCAGGTGCCTTGCCCTGGCTCCCATACTTTAAGCTCCCTCCCAGACCTCTCGTCTGCCGTTTACTTCTGAGCGGCCAGCCAAGTTGTCTGCAGGTAAATCGACGGCCTCGTAAAGGACAGCTAACGTTCTGCGTTTTTAAGACGGAAGGAGGGAGACCAACGTGGAAGATAATAAATAGGGTGACAATTAAGCCATTAAGGTTGACCACATATTAGAAACCACACTAGGATTGATTGCATTAGGATCAAACAGTAGGAGAAAAATATTGCTAGATATGTTTTTTTCTGACCTTTTTAATACATAAGCAACATAGATATTGTGAATATTTACATCATAACTCTCATAGGAGACAGAGGTTTCAAAAACTGAATTTCAAATGGCTACAAATAGGAATAAAGTATTCTTAGAATAATGATATCCAGAAGATCGATATTATAATTTTCGGCTCCCTATGAATATATCTTTTTGGGCTGCCTCTTGGGTCCTGCATAGATTCCAGTCTTTGTTGTCCTGTCCGCAGCAGACTCCTGAGGTTTTAGCCTCACAAATCTATTATTCTCTCCTTTCTCCTGGGTGAGCAGGGGCCATAAATAAGGCGGCTGGTGATAATTGCCTGTTAAGAAAATACAGTCCTACACCTATTTTTGCTTTTAAAAACCCCTTCAGGCAAATAATAAAAGGAATATTGAAGCGCATTGTGAGATTACATTTTTTTGCACCGATTTGCATGAATTAAAATTACAATAAGTTATGAAGGTGGCGTGAACCTCCTAGTTTAGATTAATACATCTGGTCCTTAGATACATGCCTGTCAGCTTAAAATGGGGCTCTGGAAAGATGTCCATCCTCTTCTCACTTAACCTCAGCTCCCATCTTAAGATTCGGTGATGTAATAAAGGGCTAAATTACCGGGGGAGATAATTAAGCTGGAATGAATTAAAACAGTTGTTGAAGTCAACAGGCTCCAAGGCCTAAACTTTCACTAAGCAGACACAGCTAGCTTAGACGAATCTCACTGCATATGACTGGAGGCATTGTGGGAAAGTGGGCTGAGAAGGTCAGGTGACTGGGATCAGGGGTGCCACTTGGGATTGCAGACCCCATGAAAGCACATCATATTGGACCCCAAACCCAGACCAATCCAATTCTGCTCCAAATTTAGGCCGCTTGTTAGTCAAGGGGGTCCTTGGAATCATCCTAACTCCTCCCCTCATTACAGCGCCCCCGCATATACATCAATAAAGTGGTTGTGTATTGGCTTGTTTGCCCCAGTCACCTGGATACCTATTCTTGGAGCTATATGATTGGTTCCCAGGTGAGCCCTGAAGCATCCATCCTGCCTCAACCCCTGGTTTCTGTTTGTGGTATGTCAGCCCTACCTCTCCCCCTTTAAACCTTAAAAAAAAACCTTTTATGAATAAACCCGTTTCACATGCGTCACATGGATGTTTCCTATACTAACCTAGACTGGCTGATGCATTAAGATTTATAAAAAATATTTACCCATCTAACAATCTGCTCACAGTTTTCTAAAAGGATACTCCAGGGCT
The DNA here is from genome assembly GCA_026774425.1 of Petrocephalus zakoni. NCBI lineage: Eukaryota > Metazoa > Chordata > Actinopteri > Osteoglossiformes > Mormyridae > Petrocephalus > Petrocephalus zakoni. Next base: position 17,713,528 of record JAODKN010000035.1, on the reverse strand, counting down.
GACGTGTTAACCTTAACTCAATAATTGGAACATCTAAATGAAGATGATTTAAACACCCTTGGAGTTTTTCGGAATTTATGCTCTCTGAGATTTTCTGATCAGCATCCCATTGACTCAGGTCTCTTTTGTATGGTCCTCTTGCGTCTGACACTTACTGATGACAGAACAGGGACCGAGGCAGTTTGCTGCCTTGCAGTCACTAAGGTGCACTGACCCCGGCGATCCATTAAGTGCCACCCGTCCCACAAGATGGTCACACCTGGCGCCTGTTTATTTATTTACCCACGGCACTGGCTGGAAATTGACAGGACCTCACTGTATCTTCACTCTGGGCACTGACTCAGGGCTTCGCTACTCCTCTGCATTACGATCTCCATCTGCCTTTCTCTCCCGTATGCCTCGGCTGTTTTTTTTGTTGTTGTTGTTGTTGATGTTCCTCCTGTTCTGATCTTCGGCGTGTCTTAATCAAGTCCGAGCGGTATGAGAAAAGTGATTCTTTTGTTTTAATTAAGTGAAGCTTTATTTACCATTTGTACAAGTACGAGTAAAGCTACACTGGAATGCTTCTTTGCCCATATCCCACTTTGCTCTGCTTTTTAAGATATACACACAGGGTATAAGCACAGGGTCTGTCATCAGGGCCATTTTTCAGGGGTTGGGTGGACATTGTGGACCTTGTTCAAGGACCCAATGGGGATGTGGCTACTTTGCTGACTATGGAATCTGAACTGGCAAACCCGCGATCACCATAATGTTACCAGCAGAACCACATGCCACCTCCCTAAGTAGCGTAATCCTATAAAGACTGTAGAAGGAATACCTAAGCAATGTAACTAAAGTAAAATGCAACGGCTTGTAACGGGTGAGATAGTATAGTGTTCCTTTAAGACGATTTATTATATGCTGCTGCATTTAGAGCATACCACGGTATTTTGAAATCTTGGCAACAAAATTAGTCAAGCTGGGGCAGGGAGGTTGGTGGTCCCCCATGATGAAATTACCTGTTTGGATTTAAAATACCAGAATAGCGTTGCTTTTCATAATACTGTAGGAATATTGTATACTGTGGTATAATGTCTGGACAGTATGATGGAATGAAAAATTAGATACTGCGCAAGTCAAGTAAAAACTGTCCATACGTATAGGCTATAAGATCATTACGTGACTTGCTGTAATTGCATGAGCTGGTTGCAAAACTTGGGATGTCAAACAGAGAAGAACTGCAAAACCTATTATGGAGGATGTACAGGCAGCTGTAAAAGGTAAAAAGATGTGTGAGCTGCCCTTTGTGACAGGGGAACGGGAAGGTGATGTAGATATTAGACAGGTACTGTCAGCTTTAGCATTAAGGCAGAAGAAGAGAGAATGTTTTTACAAGCTTTTTGGATTGCGGTGTGACAGGAAGGAGAATATGAAGACTGAAAATGAGATCTGTGATGTTAAGTTATTGCTAGTTTAGAGGTTTTACTGCTTTTGTGTGAACATGAGGTCGGGCTGCTTGTCACTGAAGGAGCTAAAGTGGGTCAAAGTCAGCTGTCATACTGAACAATGGAGACATTGGATCAGCATCTTGCACAGGGAAGATATCATGGTCGCCGAGAAGGAAATCTAATGAAAGATGAAGAACAATGCTACAATGATCTAAGTAAGAGATGTGGCAGGAGACTCCATGGGGGAGGAGAAGAGCTAAGAGATGGCAGACCAAGAAAAGTATCATAAGTAGATGATTCAAAGCCCTCTGCTGCCATGCTGGGCAGAAGGGGGAGTATCTGAAAAGGTGAGGAAATAGAACACCTGATGTCATGTGACATGTTCTATTCTTCACCCAAAACCAAAGCTGTGAAATGTAGGGTGGATGAAGTGATGTCTCGCTTCCTAACAGCGATCCGGCTATCCCGAACTGCCTGTGTCATGGTGAGGCCTCACCCATGTATGAAACTAGTTTCTGAGTGGGTGCTTGTCCCTTTTGAAAAAATCTTTTTGAAAACCCTTGTAGGAGACTCAGTGGTTTAGCTGGTTGGATGGATGGATGGAGACCTGAAACCTAATCGCTTTATTTTGCTTCATGTCTAAACAGCTTAAAAAGGCTTGCTGTGACAAGCACCGCCACCTTTTAAAACCACGCCGTCTCATTTTCATTGTGTAATGTCCCAGAACGCGTGACCCACTTTTTCAAAAGAGCAACATCCCTCTGGGCATGTTCTCAAAGTCTCTGTTTTTTGTTTTAAATCTTTTGCCATATCGGCTGCTCTAACTTCCATGTTTCAGGGGTGTTTTCTGGCTATAACATCCATAACCAGCTTCCTGGACCGCTTACCTAATACAGAAGCGTAGTGAATGTGCTGGAGAACACAAATCCAAACAGTTAAGGCAATTTAAAGACATCAATTCGCCATCATGGATGTTTTTGCTCTGCCATTATACCAGGAGAAAACCCATGTAAACACAAGGAACATCCATACGAACTTGCATGCAGCGCCTGGGATGGGATTAGAACCCATACAAACCTGCATGCAGATGGAATGGGATTAGAACCCACAACTCTATGGGCATGATTCTGCATAGGCATCTGCTTATACCCACGCTTGATATAAAATTATAGAACCTTCCCTTCATTTCTCCTGAATAATGAGAGATTCTGAACGATTTGGCATCTATAAACTGATAACTATTAACTGCACATATAATAGCTGTGCAGTAGGGGATGCTCTTATCGAATCAGCCACACTGTTTATACAATACGTCCTGCTCTGTGCGGGATAGTAAGCAGCAGATAACGGTACCAGGGAATTTGCGGGCAGGGTGGGGCACGTTGCAGAGGCGGGAGGTCACTTTGAGAGCCGGCGGATGCCGGTATCCGCCACGATGCGCTGTGCAGGGTCAGCAAAAGCAATTTACATTTTAACAAAGCCCCCCCACCCCCCGTCTACAGGACAGTAACGTGGCGTCTCGCCATCAGGGCCCCCTGAAGGGCAGACTCTGCAATCGCTTTTGACATTCTCTTAATGGAGAGGCATGATAGCACGGGGCCCAGCTGACAGACGGAACTGGATTTACTGTCAGCTGTCTGATTACCGTTTCCATTTTACGCCTGGGCTACATCCGAGCCAAGGCGCACCCAATCGATGTCACACGGGCACTTCATTTCATATGCTTAGTTTTCAATTTTAGCCCCAACAGACATTTATGTAATTAATAAAATAATTATTAATAATTATCCAGTAATATGTCTTCTTTACTACTTATATTCGGACTCCTACTAATACTGTGTGTGGTGTTCAGTGGTAAGCAGTATTTTTAGTAAGCAGCCATGGGGGAATGGCTGTCTCAGGAAGCAAAGTCATGTGACCAAGAGCATTTTCTTCCTTATTATAATTAGATTTTTTATTCTCTGCCCAGTAAACCTGCACCGATTCCCCCATGCCCGTTTCATGTCCTGCAGCCTTGATTATTTTCCCCAGTGCTGGTGCCCAGGCTTATTTTTCCTTACTGAAACATTCTCTGTATTGTGTTTATGCCCACCCTGTAACTGACAGTAAAAGCATGTGTTCTATGCCTGGCCTGTGTCACATCGTCCTGGGTATGCAATCCATACATCTTCCAGGACAGGGTCATGGGGGCCTGGAGCTGAGATCCCAGCTGATGCCAGGCAGGGTACAAGGCGGGGGAAGCTCAGGACAGGATGCCAGTTCTCTGGAGGACAAACAGTATTGCAGGATATTTGGAGATGCTTTTAAGCCTAACTGAATAGCCTTTGGGTAGTTGAAAGAAACCCCCAACACAAGGAGAACATGGAAGTTCCACACCCCACTGACAAATTAATTGCCATTATTTTGTAAAGAACAAATATGCATATATGCCATTTCTTATAATGCCCTTTAAATCAATTTTTTTGCAGATTTCATGTTACTAACATGCATTGAAACTGGAAAGACTATTGGTAATAAATATGAAGAAAAAAACAAGACAGAATGAATTATGTAAAGTTACCAGATGGAACAAAATAATAAACATTTAAAACGATATTTTAAAAAGAACAATCAGACGAACACTTTTATTTTTCCAAATCATAGTTTATTAACTGTAGCGTGAAAATTAACAGGCCCAGCAGGTCACCGCAGTTTTCGCGGCACATGATTTTGAAGTGATATTTCACAGTCTGTTTTGCTTAAAGCCGAACATGATCCTTTGATGTCAGCAGTCTAACGAATCAGGCTAGCAAGAGGAATATACTAAACGCTCTGATGCCGTTCTCCTGCGAGCTGCAGTGTTTGTCTGCACCTACAGGGCCCTCACTGCAGTGTGAGTTTATGAAGACTCGGGAGAGTTGTTCTTCCCCTTTGCACTCATCACTACTGGAATTCCCATTATCATTTTTATTATTCTATTACTTCTTTCTGAAACAGAAATGACAGAATTTATTTGAACAATTTATTTGGATCTATTATGCTGCTTTAATTTATTACCTCATTTTGAAGCTTTATGACGGTAAAACTCCGAGGCTGAATTATTAAAATGCAGCTTTAGAGTCACCAGTCACTCTGAACAGCGTTTTTGTAATCAGTACATTGTAGACTAGATTTCCTCACAATATGGTAAATGCTGTAACTTTTTTACCTTGTGGGGACATTTTTCGGTCCCCACAAGGATATCCACAACTTAAAAAAAATAATATAGCTGAATAGGGGTTAAAGTCGTGATAGGTGGGATTAGGGTTATGGCCATATAAATTAATTAAATGTTCCCATAAAGATCTGAATACTTAGACTGCGCGTGTTTGTGTCTGTGTGTATGGGGGGGGGGGGGGATTCTTGCATACCAAGACATACTTGACATTACGTTCCAAGACATACCTGACATTCATCTATTCCTCGAAGTCCGAACAGATGATAAATCTATAATTCGTTCATTTGGTCTTCAAATTATATATGTTTCTTTAAGAACATCACTAAAAATCACGACCTACAGTAGCCTGGCGTGAAATTAAGTGCCTCCCATTACTCATAAACTCCCTCAGAGGTGGTGCCTCAGAACTTTCCATGGTGCACTTCTCTACACCTTCTGGCAAGAACACGAAGACCAAAGCAAAGCATTTCTACGGCTTTTGGTTCATTGCTCGGCTTTTGTGCGGATCAGCCTCTCCTGTGCTGCAAGATCGTCTTATGTTAATCACTTTTTTAACAACTTATCATCATCCTTAACCGTTAATGATCAAAAGGTGCAGCTAATATACTAACAAATCACTAAATCTGTTTTCATTCAGATTTGTATTCCAGGGTTTAAAAGCTTTAAACGATAGGGAGGTTTTTCAGCCTTCCGGGAAATTAGTCCGATTTACTGTATGGTTAGGCTCTGACCTAAGCTTGCGCGGCCCATACTTTGTTACCGTCGTCGGCAATGCTTAATGTTATTCATACAGGAGAAAAGTACGCAGGTTTTTAAAACTTGGGTTTATTGCACAGATAATTGCTTCTCGTTTTACTCGTATCTATGAGCATCCGAAATAAAATGCGCGTGTTGCGACAGTTTAAGTGGCAGGGTGGTCGTGATGCAGCAGCTGCTGATTCCCACTCACCCCGATCCTTCATAATGACCAACAAAAGCATTATTATTATTATTATTATTATTATTGTTGTTGTTGTTGTTGTTGTTGTTTTAATGTCAGCCCAAGACTCCGATAAAGAGTTTAAACTTTCCACCTAGCATTAATCAAATCCTAGTAGCTGGATACTAGCAGATTCATTTCCTGCCAAACCGTTTAACACGAAGCCATTAATTACCAAAATTACGATAGAAACATGTAGCGTGAAACTTTACTGTCTGCTACTCGAGAGAGCGAACAATTAACGCAGTATAAACTGTAGCGAGTGTGGAATTAATTTAAATTGGCGCCTTCACCGCGCTCAGTCGTATCCTGCGCATAAGTGCGCTCTCTGGCAGCGCCGAAGAGAGAGAGAGAGAGAGAGAGAGAGCTGAGAGATTCGTGATATTGATAGAAGTCGCCGCCATGCGATCACGTGATTCATGTAGCCTTCAGTAGTCCTAGGCAGTGCCCCTCTGAGCAGTTGCAGCGAATGCAGTATTAAACGGGAAATATTAAGATATTAAACCATCTGTGCGTATTTATAAGTTGCCTTTAAATGTACTGCATATAGGTTAATGTCCATTTGGTATGTGTGACAATCAGTTTATCAGTTTTATTTTGGAGGGAAAGAGTCGATGAACAGTTGGGAAACTGATAAACTGATTGTCACTCTACATGATGAGCACATACACAAACAAAGTTACAGTATTTACTATATCAGTGACAGCTAATGCATTAAATGTTTTTTTTAAATTAGGCCTACGTTATCAACATGCAGCTTAAAGTGCCTGGCAAGCGAAGGAAATGAACGTGATTCTATGTCATCAATGTTTGGAACTATTTGCCGTCCCTATGACCCGGAAGTTGGCTGGAAATTCCTCTGCCATTTCTTTACAATGGACCCCTGTGAGAGTGTGGCCACTCTGTTTTTTCCTACCGCTCTGCTCTCTACTATGTAGTGCATTTTTAAGGACGGCACACCGCATCACATGTACAGTACATGGCGATAAATCGTGTTCTGGGTAACCATTTGTTTGGCTTAAGCTTATTTGGTTTAAGTTTATTTGGTTTATAGTCAAGAACTCACTCAAACAGCATCAGGTAGAACACCTCACGTAAGTTAACAAAATTATTTGAGTCATTGTACTGATTCACTTATTTTGTTCAGTGGGGTAAGTGACCAACAGGTCATCCACCACGGTGATCAGTAAACTATCATATGATTCATGCGTACCCCATCACCAAAGTGCTTATGCACATGTGAAAGAGGATTTAATTGACATAAAGCAAAATATACTATTGGATCAACTAAATAATTACGTATACGAAATACGGGCCTATATGTATACAGTTCTGGGAAAAATAAAGAGACTCCATATTTTTTTTTAAATCTGCATTGTTCAATCTTGGTTTAATCCTGGTTCAGCTGATAGCTAGACTGAGCAGCAGGTTACTTCCAGGTTCAAAATTTCTAAGACAGTAGTACAGAAGAACAAGGTGAAGCAGGAGACCCTGGGTACAATCAGAAACCAGCCAGGTAAAGGGTGGAAGTGACTTTCTAATGCCAGAGATGATAGTTAACTTATCCAACAGTATGTCATGAATTGGAGGATGACATCAAGTGACCTTCAAAAGGAACGGAGAACATTAAGCGGTGTGAAGTGCACTGCTAGGACAGTTCGTTTCATGCTCCTAGAAGCAGGACCAATGTTCCATATAGCAAGGCAGAAATCCTTCATCAACGAGAGGCAGAAAGGTGTCAGGTTGGAGTTTGCAAAAAGAAATGTATTCAGAAGCATACCCATAAACTGAGAAAGGAGTGAAACTAAAAATTCTGCTGTGGTTTCTTAATTTTTTCCAGAACTGTATATAGTTTTGAAGTAGGCCTATTTTATAGGCCTACTGACAAAGAAATGAATGAAGGCCCCCTGACAAAGAAATGAACGAATCAATGAACAATTCTGCAAGAACCTTTTTTGTTGAGAGAGAATCGATTCACAGAATAGAATAATCCCTACAGGCCATCTCCGTGGCTGGTTGGAGGAGGATGCCTGAGAACATTTTTTAAGCTTCATTTCATGTCTTTGTGGTCCACACAGGTGCTTTCTGGGGTCTTTCCTCTTTCTAATCAACTTATTGCACAACCACACCTCCCAGGGTCTTTGTAAATGCTTATTTTTATTATGCATTTGACATCCATCCACGTGAAGCAGAAATCCACAGTGCTTCATTTGTCTGGCGAACGAGCACTGGCGCATCTGCCGATCATCTGAAAAACACACGACAGAGTCAGTAAGTCCACAATTCCCAAACAATAAAAATACACTGATGTATTTATTTATTTATTTATTTTGCATAATAAAAAATACTAACAAATTACTAACCAAACGCTATACAGTTGCTGCTTCTTTGTGACATTTTGCCTTGTGATGCGTTTTAGTCTCTTGTTTCTTATTTCGGTCAGCAATGGGCATATTTGCTAAATGATATCTTCTTTCTGGCAACACTGTGTATATGACCAAACTATTTGGCTTAGTAGCACTGATCGTACAATGTGATGAGAATGGATGACATAATTTTTCTGACGCACGCAGTACAGATTTTACTCTTACAGTTGTATTATATTGTATTTACAGTATTTAATACTATTGAATATTAATATTAATGCTCTTGTTCAGAATTTAATACATTGAGCCTGTGCTTTATCGTTTTACAATAACATTTGGTAATGTTAGTGAAACATTCCATTCTAGCTTTTTTGAATGTTTAGCCACAAAATAAACAAACTGCTAACGTGTACCGAAAACAAATGTTACTAGAACTAATATACAAGACTTCTTTCAGCGGGATGCAATTACTTTATAAATACAATAATATAATTACCAATATGCTATTATTACTTGTGTACAAACCTTTAAAATAAATAATGCCTGTTTATAAAGCTGTTTTGTTTTGTTGAGCAGTCCTTTACACATTGTCAAACAGTATGATATTGCAATGGGATATAGTAGTTTGTAATTCATTAAAGCACTGCAACTATATCATTCTTTTTTTGGAGAAAATCGAATTTTGATGGCTCTTTAAAACTTGGTACAAAAGCGCCACCTAGGGGCTATGCTCATACGCAGCTGTATTGCACCTCATGACCAAACATGTGGTACATATTTGTCACTTTAAAAAGTAAAAAAAAAAAATAGCGAAATCAGTATATTTTAGTCATTCCATTTTAATTGCACTTTTATTTTGTTGCATATGCGTTGACTTTTTCGTTCAGTTTGCCCTCACGCGTTCAATAAAAAGGTCAAGGTAATAAATCACTCTTATCTCTAGCCTCGGGCAAACAAGATTGCTGGCCACGAACTGCCTAGTCCAGCTTCCAAGGGGTGAGAGTATCACACAGAGGGACTTGGTATCTCAAAAGGCTGTCTCCTCTATCAGGCCACTAGAACGTGTGCTCAGGGGGCTACCGAGTAAAACGAGCTTCTCAGTGATCTTGAATGATCTTTTTCACGCTCCAGTTACCTTCTAACTGTCTTCAAGACCCAGGGAGTGCTTCTTTCTGTCGACACATGTACTTGTATGCATATAAAACCTAAAACTCACAGAAAATTTATAGCGTTGTGAAGGTTACATTTGCTGAAATTGTGTGGCATTTCTGAAACTGAGTATATTGTTAAATTGAAGTGGGTTTATGTCAGGTTTACCTTTGTGCTTCTTCTAATTCAGTGCCTTGAGTCCAAGGTCCGATTACTTTGCAGTGGCTGTAAATTCAAAGCAAGCCTCCTTCTCTGTAAGGTTCACATGCACGATTGTTTAATTTTGCCTTTTCACTTCAATACACAGATCAGAAGACCAACTAACTGGTACCTTTGCCATGGTTGCATGTGACGTGTCAGACAGTGGTGACTCTACCTGGCTTGCAGTGAAAATAATTGTTAGCAAACAGATAAAATATATAGAGTGAGCATAAGAGATGTATGTATGTCCATCCACCCATCCATCCACTTTATGGAGCCGCTTGTTCTAATCTGTGGATATACAGCGGTGTATATCCATAATTCCTTACATATAGTCTGGTTCTGGCATCTGTAAATAATAACATGCTATCACTAATTTTGTCTTGAAAGAAGGAGGAATCACCAGTTACAGTGCAGAGGTGGAATTGAACAGATACTGGTCAGGAATTCCTGACAAAACGTCACTTTGGGCCTACTGCTCGTATTTAAATTATATAAGTTGATACTTTTAAGTATTCGATGGTCCCTATAAAATGCTGGGCCCCAGAAATCTGCCAGGATATCTATGCCCCTACTGTGTTATTTGACACTGCAATGTTCTTTGAACTTCTAGAAAATCGGATTAAACTGACAGAAAAAAATAGCAGGCCTTTTCAAAGTGGTCATGCAGCGCTGTGAGGTTGATAATTACATTTATATTTATTTAGCAGCCGCATTTTTAAAAAATTACATTCAAGTGGAATAGATAATGCAACACAAGTAGTAACTGAGACTGTTTTCAGGAACCATAAAGAGGCTTTTTTTTCTATAAAGCCTCAATTTTACTAGTAATTCATTAAGACAGTATGCCATGTGTTTCAGCCTGTTAAGGGTAATTATGGTGTTGGCTGTGTTTTTAAGATGCACTATTTGGACAAAAGTATTAGGACCCATTCTAAATCCATAGACATCAATATGGAATTGGTCTCCCCTTTGCAGCTCAAACAGATGCCATTCTTCTGGAAAGGCTTTCCACAAGTTTATGGAGTGTATCTGGGGGAATTTTTCCCCATTCACCCAAAAGAGCCATTGTGACACCTGGCACTGATGTTGGACATCAAGGCCTGGCTCACAGTCTCCATTCTAGCTCATCCCAAAGGTGTTCGATGCGGATAAGGTCAGAGCTCTGTGTGGGCCAGTCAAATACTTCCACATTAAACCTACCCAACCATGTCTTTATGTACCTTGTTTTGTGCACTGGGGCATAGTCAAGCTGGAACAGGAAAGGGCTTTCCCAAACTGTTCCCACAAGGTTGGAAGCATAGAATTGTCCAAAATGTCTCGTTATGCTGAAGCAGGTAAAATTCTCCCGACATCCGCCAAACCCAGACTCGTCCATCAGACTGCCAGACAGAAAAGCGTGATTCATCAATCCACAGAACACGTTTCCCCTGCTCCATTGTCCAGTGACAGTAAGCTTTACACTAGAGCCCTGCATTGTAGTGATGTTCGATTCGTGAACGAATCGTTCAATACTCGAGAATCACTTTACTGACTCGTGAATCATGATTCACAAGCCCAACTGACTCACTGACTCATCCCTGTTGCTGTTAGCAAGCTAATTCCATTAGTAGAAATACATCTAGCTTATAATTAAAATTGTGGGGGAAAAAAACAACAGCCAGTTTCTTAACAAAAGCATTTCTGCTTTGAACTGGAAGAAAAAACCCTGAGTAGAAACCTCACATCAAGAAAATAGCTCCTTGGTTCACTGTAGCATCGCTCTGCTAACATGCTAACAGCACATCTGAGTTACTCACCCCCTCCATTCCTGTACTGAATCATAGCATAAGCGAATCACTCAGGACTCACTAACCCCCTCCCTTGCTGTGCTGAATCGTAGCATAAGCAAATCACTCAGGACCCACTAACCCCCTCCCTTGCTGTGCTGAATCGTAGCATAAGCGAATCACTCAGGACTCACCCCCTCCCTCCTGGCTCACAGCTCAAACGAGTTGAACGAATCACTGACTCACTCACCCCCTCCCTTCCTGTGCTGAATCGTAGCATAGAGGAATCACTCACTCACCCCCTCCCGATTCGCAGCTTCTTCTTCTTCTTGGTTAGCAACCAACGTTAAGGTGCATTAGCGCCCCCTGGTACACAGCTCAGTGGACCCTCATGCTTCATAAGACACACTCACCCCTCCCTCTCGGTTATCAGCTGTTGAAACTCAGAGCGTGTTACCTTGGAAGAGTCGCTCCTTCACCGAAGATGAAGTCCGGTAGTCTGACTGACGCAGTATAACATTCAGTCTACACTTTGTTTTTTTTGAAAAGATCACAAGCAGACTTAAGGAAA
>JAODKN010000035.1:17691191-17701767 GCA_026774425.1 Petrocephalus zakoni | reverse complement strand
AGTTAAATAAAAGGCTATTTTTGCTATATATTTAAACATTGAGGATTTCTTTAAAAAAATGTCTAAAAGTCTCGTCTTGTTCTCGTGAACCCAGTCTCGCGTCTCGTCTCCTCTCGTGGGAAAAGCGTCTCGTCACACCCCTACTAAATTCACTATATAAATGCAATGAAGATAGGTCTAAAGCAAAAAGAAGTGCAATCTCTCTGTCTGAGATCATGTGCATATACAACACAGAATCATTGTAACATGATTCATTGTTTAATCCTATATTTCATATCGAAAGATCTTCACGCATCCAAGCATTAGACATCTCACGAGTTAGCTTATAAAAACATCCGTATGATCCAGAAGCACTGATAAACCACAGGCTCCAAGTCAATAATAGATAATAGTAAAAAACACATTAATTGACTGCATTGCCTTCGCGTATTACGTTTGCGTCTATATCTGGGATCACATTTATGGTCAGCAAAAGTAAGCTACACCCTCTCACTACCACTCACCCACCACGTGACCCAGCGTGCGCACTTCCCAAATTCCGAAGACCCCGCCTACCTCGGTCTCCTACAACGTCAATGGTCTTATCAGTTCAACACGAGATATTTAATAATTTCACAATGGCAATTTAACAGCTGATGCTCTTAATGTCATAGACTTCAGTAAATGCGTGTATACCCCCGTTTTCTCTCTTAGTTTTGTCCAGTTCGATGCCTCATAGTTTAAAAGGAAAGACATAAAAAGAAATGAAGCAGAGTTGCTTTTATGTTTTATTTGCACACACACATTTTCATGATTTATTTCGCATGGACAGTAAGCAAGGAGCTGGCAGTTAACATTGAAACACCATCAGGCTTTATAGGGTTACATTTTCGCTGGGTGGAATTTTTGCTAGAGAGCCAATGGGTTCAATCTATGCACTTTTCCTGCCTCCTGATTAGCATTTAATTTAAATAATTAGCATTTTGGCTTATACTAGTTCAACTAGTAAATGTTTTGAACCTCACTATAGTGTCACGTTCAAGCAGGACGCAGGAACAGGCGGACACAGAATGGGGCTATATTACCCACAGGGGTACACAAAGCACACAACTTCAATGACAGGACTGGGGAAACAGACTTAAAAGCAGACTAAAATACACAGCACTAATGACAATCAATGCAAGACAGCTGGGGAACGCTGGGATTCCACGCGAGGGGGCGTGGCACACAGGAGGGTCGGACGGGAGGGCATGACAACTAGTTAACTAGTAGGATCAAAGGAGCTGCTTTAACTAGTTAACTAGTGCAAATTTTGGGCTTCACTAGTTTTACTAATAAACATTTTGAGCTTCACTGTTAACTAGTAAGGACAACAGAGGCTTTAACTTGTTAACTAGTGACAAGATGTCAAAGTAGTGCTGGCAAAGAGCAAACTAGTGGAGGAAACTGACGTCTGATATCCAGGATATCAAGGATATCGAATAAATGCTCAAACGGCTTTCCATAAGCGCCGCCCAGAGTGTGCATGTAAACACAGAGGTTTCAGCATAAACGAAACCGAAAGTGCGGAGCTTTACTAGACGTGTCCCAGAAGATCGGACCAGCAGAAGGTAAGGCTTACTCATAATCAATAGATATATTTCAAAGTTAAATTTTTTGCCATAGGTTTAATATGACTATATGTTCTGCATTTCACGCTACACTGATGCATGTTTATTTATATAATATATTATATATTATATAGTTTATATATTACTATATGTAAGAGCGTGTATAACCAGGATATATAAGGAAAACGCAGAATTTCTTACTGAATTTTCGATTACAGTGGCATGGTTTGTCAGATTTTGTGAAGTGACTCATGATAACACTATTTTTAGGAATAAGAGAAATGGATAATATCAAGAAGGAGGTCATTCAATTGCTGTCTGAGTACCGTGACGGACTTAAAGTCTCCGATTTCAGTGCTGCCTATCGCAAACATTTTGGCAAGATGCTGGTTCTCTCCGACATCGGATTCAAGAAGCTGGTTAATCTTTTATATTACATGAGGGATAATGTGGAGCTTGTGGAGTCAGACGGGGAGCAAATTGCCAGGATTAAGTCAGAGAATCCATATCAATACCAAGCAGCAGCTTTTTATCACAATAATGAACCTGACAGCAATGGAAAACAATTCACACCTGTTCCAAAGCCTAGACTCAATGGAATAAAAGCAAAAACCAAGTCATATAGAGATGCTCTTCAAGATCGAAATCGGCAAGGACCGAAAAAGGGTAGGTGACGTAAATTACATTTTTTTTCCTTGTGCAAAACGTAAACAGACCCAAATCCAGCCCAAACAGTTGGTTATAGTTTGATCTGGGGGGTGAACGACAGGTAGCCTACGTAAAAAAGCTTCTACAGCTGGGCTGAAATCTATGTTCACTTCTTAATGGACCATAACCAATCCAACCCAAAGTAAGGTTCTAGGCTCTCATAGACCTTATTTTTTACATGTTTAGAAGTATTTGGGGTACATTTAAGTTAAGTTGCTGTTTGTGTGAGCTTGAAGGTTTGGTTTCCAAGTAGTAGCCTACAAATATTGATTTCTTCTGTTTATGTCTAATGAAAATAACTGAAATTAACGCAACTACAGACTAATTATTAATGTTTCACTTTCTGTCCTAGTTATCGCACCATCTGCATCTGGGGCTCGTTTACCACAGCCAGATTCTATAGAGGATGATAATTTAGCTACGCTGAAGGAATCTCTTCAGAAACTTCTGGAACAACATCCAAATGGTGTCCCATTGTCACAGATTCGGAAGTCTTTCCCTATTATTTATGACCCGGGTCTTTTGAATAGCTTTGTGTCTACTAAACATCTGCTGGCTTCCCTGAAGGATGTACTGGAACTGAGGGGCTTTGGTGTCCAGACCTGCATCTATCCAGCAAATCAGAATAACCTCACTGCAATATAAATATACAAGGAAAGAAATGGTGTGATACTGTTGTTTTCTGTAAACCATACTTTCCATTAACTAAACATAAGTGGTTTGTGTATTTTGTACTGATGTTATAGAAAATTATGGGCAAAATGTTCATATTTTATAAACATAAAGCTCTGGTATCCAGTCCTTTTGGACTTTTTTTTTTTTATTTTAGAAAATTTGAGCATTCTTTTTAAGATCTGTGACTTCAGTTTTTATTAGATTCATTGTTGTGTAGAATGCTTACAAGCCTTGCAAATTTTAATTTAAACAGACATGTTTTCAACATTACTTTTAACAATCAAAAATATCATAATTCATCAGTACAGTACAAGAACTGTATGACCATGTGATGGTATATAAAGTGTATATAAACCTGTAACATTTCCACCTTTGCCATACCATGCTGTAACATCACCGTAATATTTATCACTAATATTTTTGTGGATTTTCCTGGATTTGTGATTATATAAAAACAATACAGAAATAAGCAATAATAATTTAAAAAATAATTTATTTTGACAAAGTTGTGTTGTGAGTTCTATAAAATCAGTGTTTGGTATCAGTAATGTCATAAAGGTTATTAATTACCTTATGCTGGATTTGGTTTCTCTAAAGCCCCAGGTGGTTGCACGTATCTCCTGTGTGTGTCCTGTCCTGCCCTGCCTGACCCTCCTGTTTCTTCCTTGGCATGGCCCTAACGTGCCACGCCACTCCGTTCCGCTGGTGTACAGCACAGTAGATTATATGTCCCTTTTTGTGGGTTCCCCCTGGGTGTGTCCTAGTGTTTACCTAGTCCCAACACGCGCAAATCTAAATTCCCCTGAGTGAGTGTCCCGTCCAGCCTGTCCCCTGCGCCCCCAAGCTGTTAAGAAATATTGAATCTGAATATTAAAAGGTTGCTTAAAATGCCAAGAAAGAGAAAACTAAAGCATGAACATCAAGCAGTGAGCATAGTTATGATATGTGATATTTTCCCGAACAAGTTTCTAAAAATACTGTGCGTTTAAGTCCTGTGGGACACCAGACTAGTTGGACTTAATTTGCAGCTCAGCTTTTGAATTCCCGCTTACAGCACACCAACTTGAAGGGTTTAGGGCTTCTGAGAATCCCGAAGATCCCATCGTTGTGACTGGATTTCACCCCGGGGGGGTGGGTGAATCGAAGGTGCTGCAGCAGCGATGTGAAGATGATCCATCCTGGCGAGCTGCTCACTGAGACACACTCTGGCGCCTATGAAGGGAGACCGGTAAGGCACTGACATACTCAGGGCTATGCACCGAGCAAGGTAAGGCACTGACATACTCAGGGCTATGCACTGAGCAAGGTATGGCACTGACACACTCAGGGCTACACACCGAGCAAGGTAAGGCACTGACATACTCTGGGCTACACACCAGGCAAGGTAAGGCACTGACATACTCTGGGCTACACACCAGGCAAGGTAAGGCACTGACATACTCTGGGCTGCACACCGAGCAAGGTAAGGCACTGACATACTCTGGGCTGCACACCGAGCAAGGTAAGGCACTGACATATTCAATTCAAGAAACTTTATTTGTCCCCGAGGTAAAGCACTGACATACTCAGGGTTACACACCGAGCAAGGTAAGGCACTGACATACTCAGGGTTATACACCGAGCAAGGTAAGGCACTGACACACTCAGGGCTACACACCGAGCAAGTTAAAGCACTGACATGCTTAGGGTTATACACGAGCAAGGTAAGGCACTGACATGCTCAGGGTTACACACCGAGCAAGGTAAGGCACTGACACACTCAGGGCTACACACCGAGCCAGGTAAAGCACTGACATACTCAATTTAATTAAATTCAATTCAAGAAACGTTATTTGTCCCCGAGGTAAAGCACTGACACACTTAGTGTGATACACCAAGCAAGGGAAGGCACTGACACACTCAGGGTTATACACCTGCCTCTTGTTAGTCGTTGTCTTCAGTGTATTTTAGTGCCTGTCTTTGTCCTGTTCGCTAGTCGGTCATTGTATTGTTCTGGAAGTTGTTGTATTGTTTTTGTAGTAGTTGCATTATTTCTATACCTGTTTAGTGTAGACCTGTTTTCAGTTGGTTTTGTCTTAGCTGGTTTATTCTGTGTTTCTGGTTTTAGTTGTGACCCCTCATGGTCTGTTTTCTTTTGTAGTTTTCCCCAGTTTCTGTTGTTCCCAATAAACCCCATTTTTTGTTCCGGAGCCACAAGTGGGTCGTCACCTTTTTCCCCCCCTGAATTCTGTCGGCACTATGCCCCGCCGTCGCCGGATCCATGACAAACGGCGGATAATAACGAACTATCTGCAGACCCCACATATACGGCGTTTTTCATGTACATATATACTGTATGGTAAAGTTTAATTGATAAATTACGGAGAGGAAGACGTTACTGGCATTAAATTCTGCGGGGAAGCCTGGGTATGGGGAGAAATGGAGATGTACTGGGCGTGACTGGGCTGGCGGAATTCATTATGTTACAGCCTGTACCCGCTTAGTGCATGGTTTTAAATCTTATGAACCTTTTATTTCTGAAATTTTACAGTTTGTTTCAGACTGCAGCAAACCACAGGTATGGGGGTCTCACTGCATGCTGCAAGTAATTAACTCAGTGGATATTTTGACCAGCGGGAAAGTCATCAGCCATCCTTATGCATGCTGCGACACATTTCGGCCAGGCTTTCACCATTGTGATGTATCCTCTCCTGATTAATTTTGTATGATTGAATAAAAATTGACAAATTTACAGTTGTGCCTATTTAGCTCAAGAAAATGAACTTCAAAAACATAAAATTCATATTATATGCGTGTTTAAACATTCAGTAGTATTTATTTAATACTAACTTGATATCTCACTTTATTTTAATATGTAATTTTTGTTACATTTATCTGGCAATACCAGTGGCATATTGCAAGCACATGTGCAGATCATTTATTTTCACGTCTGTCTGTCAGAATGATCAACTCAGTAGCTGAAGTGCCAAGAAACATGAGATGAGAGCAAGTCTGATTTGCACCACCTCCTGGGGGTCTGATGTAAGGGAGAGTCCCACCATCCCCTCCCCTATCTGCCTGAGCAGGGCAACAGGGCAGAAGGCAACAGGGCAGAGGGAGCCCAAACTGTGAAGGGAGACAGACAAACACCAACACTAACCTCTACAAAACTGACATCTACCACAGCTACAATGACCGAACTGGGTAACATGGTAAGGGTAGGCAGGCACACACACACACACACACATGCACAGATAATGAATAACAAACAGGAAACAGGTGTGAGTGTGCAAGGCTGCTGGCCACATATGACTCTGATCCTGGACTTCTTTGGGCTTGTACTGTGTTTCAGCCAGGGGGAAACCATGAACTGGACTCAACCTCAACTGAGCGAGAAAGAGCCCACAGGCAGACCCTTGCGGACTCGCTGATCATAAACCTATCCTGCCTCCCCCCCCCTTCCTATTCCCCTGCCCTTGTCCCAAGTCCCACATGATCACACAAAAAGCCAAAATGGAAAAATAATGTCAGTGTAATACACTTACCCATGCTTAGTCTCATTATAGAGATCATAGACTTAAACTAATATATCATAATTTTATGAAGATCTAGAAAATTACAGAAATCTTGCCTTGTTGGAAGGCTCTGCACCCTCAGTGAACAAAAGGCTCTAAAGACCACAGCCATAACCCCACATGGTAGGTGTGATTAGCATACTTACCTTGTATAGCCTTTACTGAGGAGACATTCTCTTATCAGAGCTATTTGATTTATATTTAAAAATATTTTACTTAAAGCTACAGTTAAGTCCAAAACCGTGGTTCGTCAGCTTCATGTTAATGTGGGAACCAAAGTTCTGAGGAGATGCAGTTCCGGGGACCTTTAAATTTGCAACCAGAAGCCGGTAACGCCGGCGCATGCGCCGCAGTCTTTCAGGTCGGAAGTGACGTACATTATTTTAGTTGTCCCTTGAAACATGTAGTTAGCGTCAACTGGCTGCAGCTAATATCGCCGGTACGAGTACTGAGAACTAACATAAGGCGCACATAGCTCATGTTTTCTTGCATGTTCGGCGATTTATGTGCTAAAACGTCTTGAATGCGTCTTAGAAAACGGTCCAAAATGTATTTGAGCTAACTGACTACCCAAGCACTGTCATGTCGTAGGTTGATGTTATAAAAACATTGGGCGGCTGCCTGGTTAAAATGCTTGTATGGTTGCTGTAGCTCCACGATGCTCGAGTTTCGATTCGGTTTATTCGTGTGCGAGTCGGCGTTTGTACTTTTAGACCACGTCCGTGCTGGTGTTTCGCAGGGAGGAGCGCGGCGGTTTGGCTTCAAGCGTTGACCTGCCCGTGGGACGCGGCTAGAAGCAACCCCCCACTTCCCCCTGCACATGGCAGCGTGACCGCAGCGGACCGAGTGGATGCGGCGGGGCATCGCCGGCGCGACGCCGTGAGCCGCGGGAGCGCGCCCTCCTGCTCGCGCCATGGACTCGTGGACACCGAACCCGCGCGCCAAGCCCTTCATCCCCCGGCAGCAACGGAGCCTTTACCTCACCTGGAAGTACAAACTGACCAACAAAAGGGCCATTCGGCGGCTCTGCCAGGTAAGCGGGCCGAAAGGCACCCTCACAGTTTGCTGGCCATTGCATTAGTCGCGTTAAAGGCTCTGCCAGCACCCATTCTCTAAAGCTCTGTTTTTGTCTTCCACCCTGCTGCTACAGCTGTGTGTTTAATTACCCATGATGCCAGATCTTCCTGAGTATAATTTTGCAAATGTGCAGGGATGTTTGGTGTAGTATCAGGTGATAAATTGTATAGAGTTCTGTAAAAACAGCGGTGTGTGTGCATAGTGCTATAGCAGGCACTGTCATCTGTAGTGTGGATGCCTGTTGCTATTTCTGACCAGACATGCGCGGCATATTCCATTAAAAGGCTAAGGCTAATGTGGCCTGATTATCTCAGACATCCCCAGGGATAATTTCTTCCTAGTAGAGTTGGCTGTCATGCCAGGTTAATGTCTGCACAAGTGTGAAGCTCCTCTCAGTTATCCAGATAGAGCATATAATATAAAAAATGTTTACATACACCCAGGAAACAGCATCTTGTCTGGTGTTTTGTCGGCAGGCTGGAGCTGTGCTCTTCTTACTGGTGACAGTGATCATAAACATCAAACTCATACTGGACACAAGGAGAGTAGCCAATGAGGAAGAGGCTGCACAGGATTATGGTGAGGTCAAAGGTCAACCATTTCAACAGATGGCAGTATTTGGTATTTGTGCACAATGTAAGATCTAAATGACCTGGGCATCTTAAACCTTGATGGGGTTCTCTTTATAACTGGAGTCTGAATGAATATTCTTAGGTCATACTGAATATGTTAATCAAGTTGTTTGCTAGTACATGACTTGGGCATTGTGCACACATCTGTAGATGAAACACTGCCTAACATGGAGACCCCTCGACGGCCTCAGAATGGACGGAAGGTTCTGGACATCGAGGTGTACTCCAGCCGCTCAAAGGTCTACGTGGCAGTCGACGGGACCACTGTGAGACTGAGATTTTTTTTCCCTTTAGCTGTCATGTACATGTGCTGTGAGGAGTTATTTGAAGGTCTTATGACTCATGAAGATTTCTGTAAATGTCCAGACGTAGTTCATGCCTTCAGTTAAGCCATCTGTAGTCTTTTGGCCTCTCAGCATCTGTACGAAATATTTATTCACCTGATTGTTCACTATTATAGCGCAGGAAGGGAATGTCCTGGGTATTTTTTTTCTCCATTTTATGCATTTAGCCTTATTAACTTGGTAGGCCTGGTTGCCCGAGCTGAACCCTTAATTAGCCATAATGAACCGTGAGGTATAGAATAAAGCCCTACTTGGAAGAATAACTTTTTTTGGGTTAATGGCTCTTGCCTACTTCTGTTCCTTCTCTAGGTTCTAGAGGACGAGATGCGAGAGCAGGGGCGGGGAATCCACGTGATCGTCCTCAATCAGGCCACCGTGAGCATCCCTGTTTATCATCTGTTCAATTAGATTTCTGTGCTTGTTTATGGATGGAAGTTTTTTTTTTCCTCCCCTGTATGAATCAGTCTGGCTGCAGTGCCAAATAGAAAGACGTGATCCTGGGCAGTAATAGGTGGAGTGCTTAGCAGTGACACTTTCCTTTTTGTGAGTTACAGGGGGCAGAAGGCCCTGATTCCACAAAGCACAAAAAGTACATGGTGCTCTAGGGACAGGACAGGAAAATGAAAGTTAAACTGAGAACAGGAGCGAGAACAGAATGACTGCAATAGCTGGTGCTGACACTGTGGTACGGACACCCTAGCCTTACTATGGGCAACCCCCCCCCCCCCCTCCCCATAAACTCATATATACACTTGGCAACCTTTTTATTAGGCACTCCTACCTAACTTTTTTTTTTGGTACTGTTGTATTGAGCTGTTCACTTTTGCACTTGGCCTTCTTATTTAGCTTTAACGAGTCTGGCCATTCTCCTCTGACATCAACAAAGTATTTTTTATCATAGCTGACCATATATTTATTACCCCGTTCTCTGAAAGCCCTAGGCCCTTTAGTGTGTGACGGGATCTCTGGAGGGTGGCTGTTTCTGAGATGCAGGAACCAACATATCTGGCACATATCTAACACCTCGTTCCAGTGCACATAGATCAGACTTCCTGCCTATTCTAGTGGCTAATCAAGCAGTAAGTGGACCTCATGATCCTGCCTGCCTGCGTTTGTGATGTGATGAGTTGTAGTCGCATGATTTGCTATTCTGAGGGGCCAGCTGTTTGAGCAGGTGTATCTAATTAAGTGGCCACTGAGTGAATGGGTGCGTTTGACGCGGGCTTAGGTCTGTCTGCAGCTGACGTGACGTAGCATGAGATCTGCCCACGGCTGCAGGGGTGGAGAATAAACTGACTGGCGTCAAGTCGGACAGCTTTCACTGCTCCTAGTGCGCGAGATCTGACTGCAATGGTCGAGCTCCCTGTGTTGACATTTTTTGTAGCAGATTAAATGGACATCGTGGAAATTCCGATGTTCTTGCATGGAGAATAAGGCGAACAGTGAATGTTATTTACATTTTTCTAAAAAATGCTTCCTATTTATAACCTTATCCCTATAGTTTCCTTTGGCTTACGGAAAAGGGGAGATTAAATCTTAAAACAACTCCATAACTCTTTTTTTAGTCTTTTTTAATATAAGATCCTTTCC
The DNA here is from genome assembly GCA_026774425.1 of Petrocephalus zakoni. Lineage (NCBI taxonomy): Eukaryota > Metazoa > Chordata > Actinopteri > Osteoglossiformes > Mormyridae > Petrocephalus > Petrocephalus zakoni. The sequence goes on along the minus strand of JAODKN010000035.1, from coordinate 17,691,598 downwards.
CCCCAAAATATATGAAATAAGAGGTGTGATTTTAGCCTTGATAAATTGACTGGTAAAGGTACCACTGAGGTACTCATGAGCAAGGTACGGTCCCCAAGGACTGCAGTACTTTGAGAAGAAAATACATTTATTTCAAGTATTTATTGTCATATGTCATTACAGTAACTAACAGCAACTAACGTGTACTATTAAAGTTGGCATTTCTTTAATTTGTTTGAACTTTATTTTACCAGGCAAATTAACTAACAACCAGTTCTCACTGCTTCACAATTCTTTTCGTGAGAAATACAGCATAGCCTAGCGTAAAAATACAGCATAGTTATATTATACAATAGAGCCCGACCGATAAAGGATTTTGCAGGCCGATACCGATACAAATATTTGTTGGTTTTAAAATCCGATATTCC
>JAODKN010000035.1:17665076-17685406 GCA_026774425.1 Petrocephalus zakoni | reverse complement strand
TTTATGCTCAACTGATTGGTTGAAACAAAATCCTAGTCTGGATTTTTACTTTCTGGACCTGAAATTGACACCTCTGGTGTTTTGCAACCCAGTCCTCGGAGATGCCCAGACAGTCCACATTTTTGCTCCCAAGGGAGCTGGGAGGGAGCAAAATTCTGGATTGCCTGGCCGGAAGCTGGGAGGGAGCAAAAGCATGTGTTGTCTGGGCGTCTGCAAGGGCTGGTTTGGGAATCAGTCGTACAGGTAGATAATTTGATTATCAGCAAGTTAAGTGGAGGGTAACATGCTGTGTAACATGGGAGGTGATGTCTTAGCGGAGTTCACGTGTTTCACTGCAGTTTGAAGAAGGATGCATACGAGATGGAGATACAGAAGCTGCTGGGGTGAGTAGTTCCCTACTCTCTGGCTCCTCCTCGAGTGTCTCCCACATCCTCAGGTGCTACAGCAGACCCCCTTCGGCCTTCTCCCTACAGGGAGGCGCTGCTTCTCGACCACAGCAGGAACCCCTGTGAGGATTCGTTCATCCCAGACACGGAGGGGAAGACCTACATCATGTATATCAAGATGGAGCAGGAGGCGGACACAGCCACCTGGACGGAACTGGCAAAGGTAGGGTGCCCCCGGTGGAGGTTCAACCACATCGGTTAACACTAGATGGTGAGAATATCCAGTATCAAAACTATTGAGCTTGTAATTATAAATGTGGCACCCTGTGACAGTGCCACGCTTGAATTCACTGAGCTCTTCAGAACGACTCATTCTTTCACAAATATTTGTAAACCTGACAGCATGGCTAGGTGCTTGATTTTTATACACCTGTGGCAATAGGTCTGAATGAAACGCCTCAATTCAATGATTAAGAGGTGGGTCCCAGTACTTTTGTGCATGTAGTACGTATGCTGAGCACTCATTGGCTGCTTTTCCTTCACTGTTTGCTCAGACTCCCCAAAAACCATTTCTGCTGTGTTTAGGTCAGATGGCTAGGCCACGTGATACAGCACTGTCACTCCCCTATGTATGGCATGTCCAAACTTTTGACTGGTATTGTATTCTGTAAAACAGCTGGTTAGGTCTTACCAGGTGTCTCCCAGGAAGTGACTCTAGAATGATCTGTCAGAATTTACATCCTTTCGCCTTTAGAAGCATGTCGTTTGTGCTATGGGAGTTAAGCTATGCAAATTAAGTCCTGTGAAGCTGGAATTCTGAATATTTTATTGCACTTTGTTTCTTAAAGGGGCCACAAGCCATGATATATTTTCTTGTTATTGGTTCAACTAAGAAAATAATTGTGGTTTTCCCAATCCAGTCCTCGGTGACCCACAGACAGTCCATGTTTTTGCTTAACCGGGAGCTGTGATGGACCAACGGTGGGACCCCAGAACTGGATCTCATTGTTTGTGTGAAGTAAATGTGGCTAGATGGTTTTGGTAAAGAGAGCAGGGGAAGCTTCCAGGCGAGGTGGTCTGTAGTTCAGGGTTTGTGTTAGGGTTATGGCTTACTTCATACTTTCTGTGTGCTGTTATGCTGCACATTCAGGGTGAGTGATGTTTTGTCATCACTGGTGTCTAATGGACCGTGTGCATGCAGGCAATTTTTTTTGTCTTGGTGTTTCCAGTAGGTGGCAGCACTGACATTCACAGAGCCGAGGTGAACAAAGAGTAGAATGATATTTGTCATTGTAGTTATGGCTGAATTTGTTGCCAGTATTTCAAAATACTATGCATGCTGTAATACCACCCAAGCAGAGTAACAAATATTAAATAACTTATTTTAAAGGCTTAGTTTTAACACTATACTGCTGGTATTTGTGTTTAGGGAGGTGAACAAGCTTTCTAACGTACGATCCCCGTCTACTTGTCTGGTCTGCAGTGTTTGCATGTGTGGGACCTGGACGTCCGTGGGAACCACAGGGGACTGTGGCGTCTCTTCAGGAAGAAGAACCACATCCTTGTCGTCGCCGTGCCGGTGTCTCCATATTCGTGAGTGATCGTCACCCACCGTCCTCTCACTGGTCCCCGGCCTCGGAGAACCATAGGACATTCCCCAACGATAAGTCTCTATTTCTTTATGCTTTTGAAAGACTCAACCCCCTTTCCTGGCAGAGTGAAGAAGCCGGCCCAGATAAGCCCAATCCACCTGGAGCCGGCGCCCAAGGAGGACGGCGCTCCCGTGGAGCAGACGTAGCGGCCGGCTAATGCGGTCGCTCTAATCCTTGACCGCTCTCGGTGGCGGCTTGACCACCGACCTGGGCCCTACGGGGCCCTGGAGGGTGAGTTTGCCGCAGGACTCTGGCAGGGGCCGTTCTGGGACTGGGGTGGGGTCACGGCCCCGTCACCTTGTGCTTCTCTTTATGTAATGCGAAGGTGGTGATAATAGCCCACAGCGCTAATGCTAATCAGCTAGTTGGTAGGAGGAAGCTGCCTGGCTCAAAACACCGTCCCGAGCACTGCCTTAATCTCAGGCCTGGCTGCCCCACTCCCTCCAGAACTGAACACTGGGGGGTGGAGGTGTGCTGGAGGCACAGGGTTTGACTCAAAGCATTCGCTTAGCATTTACTGATGTCGGAAGTGTAGCCATGGTATCGTGTCACGAGACCTGGGCATGCTGATGTGAGTGTTTTAGGCAAGGTGATTGGGTGGGGGGGGATTCAGGCCAGTGGCTCCAACCACTGAGGGGGACTAAATGGCCCGTATGGCTGTCAGTGACTTTATGGCACTCAAACACCACTTTCAAACTACTGAATACTCTGTCCGTTTTGTACATACAGTCATTTTAAATTATGTCTATTTATTTGACCTGTGTCATCAGATGAGTGGTTTTTGGTTGATCAGCATTTTCACGAGCAATGTATCTGCATCTAAATACCATTTGAATTAGTATTGTTTTCGTAGTTATTTTCAGCTTTGATAGTATTGTAATAATTTATTTCATATGTAAGGGGCTTTGGGTTAAGGACAATAGCTTTTACTAACATTTGAACACTGTGTACTATAACCTGTGTGAAACGATCACTTTGTTTCTGTTTAGTATTATTATTATTTTTTTTTTTTACTTTTTAAAGGTCCTTCTTACCAGGAGTTTTCTCAGTGTTTAATATGCCAGATTCTCCTGATCATTTCAAACTGATTTTAAAATCAGGTTTTCCCAGCTGTTTTATGCTTGAGTACCAGAGAAATGACTAATTTACCATCATCATGTGAAAAATCTGCCATTTCAAAAAAGGCTTTTACTGCTGTAACTCCTGATGGCTGTCATATGAGGGTTTGATACCATTCCGCAAACAAAAGGGAAAGATGTAATGGTAATTCTGACCAGTTCTCACAACCCCTGAACGGCAGCGCTCACTGGCATTACCGGCTGAACATGTGACTGAACTTCTGCCTCAGTTTTGGTGACTGCCATCCGATGTCATGTCACCCATCCTGCACTGTCACGCGTCTGACATTTTCATTATAGCACCATGACATTTCAGAGTTAATGTTAAACTTGTAAATTACAAACATTTTTTTCTCTTGTTGTTTTTGGGCCCTTATACACAATAAAATTAGTTTTGTAGTCTGTGGTTCCCTGTGTTGTCAGTACTCATTGTTTCAGCCAAACATTGTGGCAGTTTCCCTGCACGTTATTGACCTACTGGGCTGTGAAAAAGAATTCGCCCCTCCTGACTTCCTCTACGATCAAAGGCCTGTCGCACTGAATGGTTTCAGGTTTAGATATGAAACGTAATATTAGAGAAAAGGAACATAAAAGTACTGTAATTTCCTTTATGGAACAAAATAACACCCATGTAAAAAATTTCCCGCACCTCCTCTGAAAAGGTCATACCACCCTTAGCAGTAATACCTACAAACAAGCACTTCATATAATTTGATTTCAGTTTATTGCTATCCAGAAATCCAGAGCTACTTTATATCCAGTATCAGGTGGTCTTGCCACTGTATCTTAACTAGGCCATCCCAAAACTGTTTCCCTTGTCTCCGGCAGTCAGATGCAAGCCTGCTTTTTGTTTTAGATCGTTACCTTGCTGCTACACTATTGACCCCCTCGCTCTTCAGCTCCCAAACTGATGACTGGACGGCTACCTTAAGAATTTTCCGGACCTTTGCCGATGGCGTGGCGCCCGGGTTCCGAGGCAGAAAGCTTGCCCACGCCATCGCTCTAACTATGCCGCTAGTACTTTATTATCACGAAGTGCTGTGTTTGCAGCCATGATGGGAACTGTATCATATAAAAAGTTCCACTTTTAACTCTCCATGCATCATGGTCCAAAACAGCTTGGGTTTCATCCGGGTGCTTTTTGTCCTAAACGTAAGGTGAGTATTGAAGCTTCTTTTAGTAGGCTGGCTGCTGTCACAAGAACCCCATATTTGCCCAGTTATTTTGGAGTCTTCAAACACTGACTGTAGCCATGGCTAGAGAGGCCTGCAGCTCGTGGGTGTACGCCTGGAATCTTTGTGGCTTCCTGGATGTGATGCCGGTACTGAAATTTTGGCAGGATGGCAACCCCTGGGAAGGTTCACCCCTGTGTTTGGAGATAATGGCTTTCGCTTTCAAGTCCCAGTGGCTTACAAATACAATTTAACCCATTCCAGATTAATAAATTCTAACTGCAGTGCAATGGCACTGAGCGTAAGCTTCTGTGTGAGCAAGGTTACAATCACCATGGTTCACTGCATTCAAGTCTGGCTCTGTTCTATGAACTGAATCTAATTATCAATTAAATTTGCTTAATTGGTTCACTGAGTAACAGCAATTACTTTTTTTTTTTTTTTTTTTTTACACACAGGGGTGATATGGATGGTGGAGAACTTTGTTCCTTAAATTAATTTGAAGGTGTTTAAAATAAATGTTATATACCAGCCACCAAGTCTTTGTCAGATGTTCTTTGGGGATTTTTCAGTACCAAACATCACAGAGGGGGGAAAAATGTATCATCAGTGCCAGGTACACATCTAATATACTATCCATATAAATGCATTGTTCGTGCCAACAGCTAGTCTTGTTAAAATGATAAATAGTTTTTAGGTACACCGCAGTCCTCACCCAGATGAGAGTTTATGATATTGGTGGGATGCAGTTTTATGGGTGTAGTGACCCCATGTGACCCCTGTCAGTTTCGTGCTGCCGCAGGTGTTTTTACATCGTGAGCAGGGAGCTGCAGCACTGCCAGCATTTCTCACGTGTGCTGACTGGAAGGGGATGCCGCTGAGCTCTATGCAGTTTGTGACCCGGCACATCTCCCGCATCAGGCTGCCCGTAGGAGATGGGGAGAGGATACTGGCCTCTTCTGCCTGGTGTCTGTGCCCGTCTGATATCCGAGATTTTACTGCACGCAGCAGGTATTGCAGTTCTGCGCGCCATCTGGAATGTCTAGGAGGCGGATTACTGTGCTACATGCACCGATGGTCACCTGTCAGGACTGGGACTAAAAAAAAAATCCAACAGCTTTGGATAAAGTGGATTTCTAGTGGATTTTCCTAGACAAATGTTTCTTAACCTAGTCCTCTGGGGCTGGGGGGGAGCAAGAATGTGGACTGCCTGGAGGTCCCCAAGGACTGGGTTAATATCCAGCCAAAGAGTTACTTCTTTTTCGTGTCGTGTCCGGCAGTTTAGCAAGCAGGATGTTGGTCTGGGTGCTTTATTGTGCCAACACTTTTATTTTGCCAAGTAAGAGTTACTTCTGGTTTTCCCTGGTTTAGTCTTTTTTGGCTGTTTTTTGGTCGTGTGTTAAGGGGAGCTTCTATTCCAGTAATGTTATTGTTCCTCCCTGTGTTCTCTAATGACAGGGCTAGTCTAGATATGTGCAGTGCTCTAAATTTGCTCAACAGATTAGTAAGCAGCAGAAGCTAGAGTGGCCCCATTTAAGTGCATTGATATGAAATGTGATGTATGCAGATAGTGTGTGGACCATATGAGGGTGATGTCTTCCTTTGATAGGCCCTGGCTGTCAGGTCCTGTTCCTGAAGGGCTCTCGCTCGCAGGGGTGTGCTCAGCTCTCATGTCCTCCTCCAGTTCCGTACAGCTTCTTCTGCATTCGGTATGTCAAGCATTTACAAAAAGGCACTGAGAACACTCTTTGGGTTTTATTACACCTTAATCATTATGTTCAAGCATTATCAGTGGCACGTGCAAAAAAAAAAAGACAAAGCCTACGGTATAAAAAAAGAATGTTTAGCTAAAAAAAAAATAGCCAGTCTATTTACTGAATACAGTTGAATAAACTAGGCATTTTAATAAAGTCAAAGTTCACCCCAAAACTGCTGAAGAACCAACAAATGATGGCCCTAGTTGGCTATATGCCAACCTTGACCTTTTTTCCATTTCATCCCAAGCCACCATAATGAGCATACTGAGCTCATCACTGAGCATAATAAGCACATTGCTTATTATTTTACTAAAAATGCTAAAATATTAAGGGGTTTTGACTATCAGTGTAGGTGGTCACACTTTTTGGGCAAGAAAGGGTTACGTTGTGATATTCAACCAAATCATTTCGCACCATCAAGCAGTAAATGAAAATGGTCTCTTTAGGAGCGAGCTCAGTGGCTTCAGGGGGATTTAATTACGTTTTTCTTTTTTTTTTTATGTAGAGCTTTTAACAGATCCAGGCTCTGGTAACAATGGAACAATCACCAATTCAATCAATCAAAAACGAAAAATAATTTTGGACGTTAGCACACAGACGAAGGGTTTGACTTTTCATTAGGGCTGTTTCAGGACTTAATATGCTTTTTAAACAGCATATTAACAAAAAGTGCACTCAGCTATTGGAATAATACCTATGATCTCTTACAGAATAATCAGGTATTATGTAGGCCGTTTTGGCAATCCCACACGAGTAACAGTGTAGATGTTTTATGGAGAAGGCAGAAATGCACTTTGTCTTACCTAGCATCCCCCACCAATTAAATGACATTTTAAATCTTATTTCCATACAGAGGTGATGGTAATACAGAAGATCCTTGCCAAACAAATCTGTGCAGGGTAGCCTGCATTACGTGTAGAGTCCCTTGGTTCCTTTTAAGTATTTGATAATTTTTACATTAGGCATAGGAATTGGTGCCTTACAGGTAACGGTGGTAGAAAGGCACTTTGGGGTGATGTCTGGGAAGGGAGAAAATACCCCGTTAATTTTCACCTTTTTACGGTGTATTTCCGCCTGTGAAAACTCATTTTATGGGCTTTGCAGAGGCTGGCAAATGATAAATTAGAGTTGGACAGCAGACCGAATTTTAATGCATAATGGGGATTCACGCCTATCCTTATAAACCAGCAGCTTACAGCATGCCACGGTCTTATAAAAGTCAGCAGTGTCACAGCAAGTCTGCACACTGTCCAAGGTTACCTCTCTCAGAGCTGAAGATGATTTAGACATCATCGAATGTATGCAGAGCTTATTAATTAATGCATAGATAAAGAACAAACAATCAGCCTTGTTCAGTCAAACACGAAGCTAGATATGCTATTATACAGCTCTTAAGGTGAAGAATGCTCGCTTATTATTGAAAGCCTTTATTTTAACTTGGGGGCACTGTATTGTAAGAAACATAAATAGTCCCGGCAATTTGTTGGAAAACCATTCAACTTTCCAGGTGTGATGAAGACTCATCTTCAGTGGATGCCTTTGTCAATATGGCAGTATAAGTACATGGATGCAGTCATAGCCGTCAGCTAGAGTAGGGGAATAAGAAGCTAAGTAAATATAGGCCTGCACAGAGTTTAAGTAACTGTGAATTATCACTGGAGTGGTTTAGTACTATCCAAACAAGTTTATCTGTAAACAATTTATTTTTGGTGGAATGGGTCCAGCTCATTTTTTTCCCAAGTGGGTGTGATCATTACCTGCATTTAAATGATAAAAAATAGCTAAGATGATACAATGACGACTTTTTGCAGGCATTTTCTGAATATGCGTGATGGTGCCATTGATGTTTACCTCAATGCCAAACACAGCGACAGCCACTCCCCCGACGGTGCCGGCATTCATCCTCAAGACTGATAGTAGTTTTTCAAAACACCCCTGGGGAAAGGAGGAAAAAAAAACATTAACAGGTAATAGGGGTGAGAGATGGACATGTAACCTACAATCTGTCGCATTGCACCTTTGAAATGAGATTTAATCCGAAGTGCTCTGGTGCCCAAATGGGCGAGGCACAGATTTTATAATAAGCGAGTTAATTTCAATGAGAGGGATATATAAAAATGCAAATAATAGCATCTGCATGTAGACGATCAGTATTGCTTCTATTGCCCCTGCTGGATGCTGTCCTCTGAGTATATAAGCCGGATGTGAGTCTCACCGGGATTCTGCTCCCCTCGGCGCCCGCCAGGTTGCACGGGACACTGCCCAATGTGCAGCAAGTAGGCGGGTAGCTGCCGCCATGCTGCCTGTAGTAGCTGGAGTTGGTGAAATCGGTGTAATTGGTAACACCACAGCAACTCAGCTAAAAACAAAAGCAAGAGGGGAATCCAATTTAATTTAATTGCTTAAGCAGTTTCTGCAGAGATGTGGTAAAGTCAGGACAATCAGCAAAACATCCAAGTAAAATAATCTATTAAGGCCTAATATAGGCCTAACCGATCTGTCACATTACTTAGTATTCTTAAATGAAATCCACTCCCCCCCCCCAAATTGCTTTTCCTTGTTATAATTACATCTGGGTGGTGTGAGTTTTAAACACACAGTTAACACGGTTAATGCGGTTTGCTTTTAAGGCCGCGTGGGTTTCTGGGGGTCACCTCCAACCCACCTCTGTCATGGTCGCGTTCCATATCTGTGTGACGCTTGGGTCGGTGCCATACTGATTTGTAAGAGCTGGGGTCGCCCACTCTTTCAGGATGCTCCAGGCCTGAGGACAACAGCAGAGGGACGGCTGTGAGCGTGTGAAGAATCCACCCAGGAGGCCCGATCCGGCCCAGTGAGGACACTCTACACATGGCGCCATCGTTCACGGTATGCAGATCCGTAATCAAGACTCCTCTTGGGAACACATACAATCTTTTGCAATCATCTATGATTTACTGAATAGATTATTTTCAGTCAGAAGCGAACAAAGCATTTGGGAATTAAATATCCTTGTCCATTTTCTGTCAATAACAAGTAAATATTTTAGTATGCCTGTGGTGTTATTTTATATAAAACACAGAGGGTGATGAGGTTTTATTCCCATCCCCAGCTCTGTGTGTGCAGTGTGAGTTTATATACATATATATAGTTGGTATATATAGCGTGGGTTTCCTCCCATTGTGCAAAAGCAAGTGGGTTGGCGTTTTAAATTTGGTGAAGCTGGTGATACATTATTTTCAGGTTAAAATAAGTATCTTTACATATCACATGTCAGTGTGCAGGTATGTCAGTTAGCGTACAGCTAGGCAGCCGCCGTGTCTTTGATTAATTCGCCCGGATGAATCACTGATACATAACGGCTATTTTTATGGCAAGCCAGCGGGAGGCGGTCTGCAATTAAACACCCCCCGAGAAGGAGGGGAGGCAGCGCGGATCACAAGACTTATTAAGTGCTGTTTAATTTATCACTGTCAGGACTTGCCGTTTCTTTGTGCTCACCTACACGGAATAACTCGGCGGCCGAATACCAAACCAAACTTTGCGTATTCCTATCACTCGTATGTAGCCTGTACCGCTTAGGAATTCGTGAACAGGTTGCTGGTTCTAATCCCAAGAGGGAACCCCCGAATATTCAAAATTAATGCCTTCCGCAGAATTGTAGGTATTTTGTGTGAAAATCCTACAGAAAACAGCCAAGACGGACGATGAATAGTGGTTATGGAAAGTGGCTGCATGGTTAGGTATAGATATTAAGCAAAAACGTGAGTAAATAATGCAAACAAAAAATCTATTAAATAACTAGGCTATAACAGCTTTCTGGTAAAAAATAAGCATTGCTGTTTATTTGTCTATATTCCCGTTCTTAGTTGGAGCAGGCCATTGCAAATGATCGAATGACCTTTAGATGCACGCAGGCGTGCGGTTTTGCTCAGCTAACCGAGGAAGCCAGGGCTGCCTGGGAAATTATTTGTGCAGAATTAATGATAAACGTTTGGCCAGATCCTCGGAGGACAGTCGCGGCAATCAGCGCTCACCGTTTGCGGGGAGTGTCCGCCGTCCCAGGGGGTTTAAGATGAGCGGATTCGTACCGGATATGTAGCCTTTTTCTGGATGGATTACGCACATTAAAATGCAACCTCTGTTCTCAAATCCATCTTCTGATCACATTAGCTTGTTTCTACGGTTCCGCTGTATTCGCTGTAGCCAAGATTGCTTTCCGGGACTCTGATGAATTCTTTAATTGAACCCGGTTTTATATTCTACCTTTTGGATGCTTTTTGCGACCTTCTTTGAATAGCTTATATGAAATGCTGTAATTATTATACATTCCACAAAATAGAAAACATATATATGTAAATAGGCTGCTTTGCATATAAAATGCTTTAACTTCAAATTTCTAATGTAATAAATTGCACAAAGTGAAAACCGTCTCATACAGCCCGAGGCAATCCACGAGTCATTAAGTCCATGAATGTAGTGAAGCGGGAATAAACCCCGGTAATTTAATGATGCTCGGGAATATGATAGGAATTTACACGGCGATAAAAATCGAAGGGGATTGAAGGAGGGCGGGGCTATAGACAAACTTACAAGTGAGGAATAAGCCAGTAGGATGACTCCACCCGTGACCTCGGCGATGGAGATGATCAGGAGAAAGGAAAAAAACTGCAACATAAAACAAAGCAATGTTGGTTTTGTCCGCTGCGGTACGCAGAGGTGGGCTCCCCGCCTGAGTGGGGGTTGCAGGTGGAGCGGAGGCAGACGTGCCACTTGGTTGGGCGCCAAACACTTTAAAAAATGGTGGTTGTTTTTCCTACCCAAAGATTAGAATATGCCTGCTGGGTTATTTCGCATCCAGTTACTAAGTCGTGATCCAGCATTTGGATCACTGGCCTAGTACGTCCCTCAGACGGCTGATGTAATATAGATGCAACATATACAAGTATAATTATATATTTATAATAAAATAATAGTGTAATATTATAATACAAACAACAATGATGTTGGTTCATTTTAACTCCTCCACTTTGAAGAATAACACCGTCTTTTGTCTAATGTTAATTAGCTAACATTAGGTGTTAGCTTGCTAGCTGGTTAATTGTAACGTAAGTGAGCTAAGTGATTAGCAGGTGATTATCTTGGAATAAACCTTGACGGGATGACACTGAACTGCAGCCAAGTTCACTGGATCGCTACATATTTTCTGACATTGAAATTACATACCTCAAGATGCTGGGTCAAAATAACCCAGTGTCTATTCTGTCCAGTATTTACCCAGTGCTGGGTTGCCAGTTAACCCAGGTTTAGTTGTTTTTAACTACATGTTACCTGACTTTTGCAGGTGTGGTTAAGGTTTTGAGCAAAATCCGATCAGATCAGGGTGAAATAACACCAGCTGACTTTGCATGTAGTTCCTTGTGTACCTGCAGTGGCTTTTTTGTGAGTATCGTTGATGTGAGCATGGGAACTCCGCTACACCCATGCCTGTCACAGGTCACGGTTTTAATTCTCTCCCATACCTCATTTCCCCAATTCAAGGTGAATCTAAAAGGCGTTATATTATAATGGTTGTGTAGGTGTGCTGTGTCTTCTGGGTGTCCTCATCTGTAAATGAGTGTCACTGAAACAGTCCTGCTCAGTGGCATTTTGGACCAGGCTGTGGTGCTGCGTGCTAGCAGTTTGTGGCCAGGCTTGCTTTCTCACCGTCAGAAGAAGGCATTTGCTTTCCCGATGGGCTCCACAGCAGCCCAGGAAGCCCAGCAGAAACAGCACCAACCCGACAACGATGAAGAGGATGCCCACATTGGTGATCTGCATTGCTTGCGTGGAGACAGAGCCCAGTGTGTTCAGGAATGACGTTCTGTCTACAGTCACCCACACCCCCACAGCTAGCAGGGCAGTGCCACTGAGCTGTGGTGAGAGAAGGGGAGAACATTTAAGAACTGTGTCAAGTGAAATATAAGGTGTCACACTTTTTCTTGGTCCTTTAGGATCTATAAAATCATCTCTCATAAACAACAAAGAAAAACAACCCAGGGTGCCTTTTAGAACCTAGAGGAAATTACCCTCTACACTGTCAGAGAAAAAGTACCAATTTGTATTTTTGAGGGTACAATTAATGTTGTTTCTACCTTGGGGAACAAAATTGTACCAGGGCTGTACCTTTTTTTCTGACAGTGTATGTCAGTTTAAGAGTCACTATCTTTCATGTCTACGTCAGCTCATCTCGTACGAACTCAGCTTGGCAGCGATCATCTCTCTTTATAAAAAAGACCTAAAACAAAAGCTCACTCTGACCTCCTTTCCTTTTCGTTGTCTCAAAGACGCTCAAATCATTTGCAGAGACAAGCCACTGCGAGGCAGATGAAAGGGAGTCTTTTCCCTTGTCTGTTTGTAAAGAGCTCGCCCAGTCCTAGGTTTTCCCAAACCAATGTCTATCCTCCATGTCCATTTAAGGTTAAAAAATGCCCTGGCTTTATTGAAATGTTTCACGCAAAGAGCATTTATAACCATGACCACTACAGAAGAAGTGATTCTCAGGGTTTTTATGGGTTTTTTTTTCACACAGCAACACACTTTACTATGGAGTATCTCTCTTCCTTTGCTCTTAACAGGTCGGCCCTTTTGGTAAATAAGATAGGACAAGCGTAAAAAAAAACATGAAAAATAAATATATTTCATTCCATGGCCGATAAAATGCATGCTGGTGTTTTGATGTCTGAGAGGGCTGAGACACTTCAAAAGGGAAGTACTTTAGCACATTAGATGTATATAATGTCACACGTAACGTCAGTTCCCTGCACGTAATATCCTGCCAAAAAGAAGCAGGCCCTGGCCTATTACAGTGATATACTGGGGAAGCGTGCCCCTGAAAGGGGATGTTAAGCAATCACTTTGAGGAAGCTCAAAGGAAAAACAATCTAATGCATATTTTGTTTCCATCATCCGAAAAAGACAAAATGAAAATACAATTGATAAACATGCTCGCAAGTTGTTGAAATGCATTGTTTCATTCCTCAGCTCAGAATGGAGCCCTGCAGTTGGTGAACATTGCAGTATTTGTCCACTGTTTTTTTATTTTTTTTCCTCTGCTCATTGTTTCCTACAATATATCAGCAAACAGGTGACAGTGATTTGATCAGAATAGCGGTTTAAGTAAGATTTAAAGTTCAAACCTGTCATCGGTGTATATCTCTAGTTATACTGCCAGTGATGAAGCAGAGTTTGGCCATTCTAGTGACTTATTTAAAAAAAATAAAAGATTTTAAAAGGTTTTTTAAATTGGGCCTGCATGATCTATATCGTTTCAGCATCAGCATTGCGATATGCGCATGTGCAATAATCACATCACAGGACATGCCAGTTCAAGTAGGCCATATTACATCAAACACATCATGTTGCAACTTTGTTTGCTGCTCCATACAAAAGGAAAACTTACACAGTTCTCATTTCCCATGACTAATCTACAAGAGAAGTCTGTCTCGTATAATTTACTCCAATTTAAGGGACACACGGAGTTTGTTGATAGTGTACAGTGAGCCACTCATCACAATCATTCTTGACAGAGGTGCACAATGTGCAGTATTAATGTTGACACTGCATGCTATACACAGGAGGTTTTAACATCGGAAGGGCTGCAGTAGTCTGCTGGATTAAAACAATATGTTATGCTAAAACATTTTTATTCTGTCATAGGGGACAAAACATAGCAGGCCATGCAATTTTTATGATCGTTTCAAGGTAATGGAGTCAAAATTGTTAGCTCTTTCCAGGTGTGGCCCATAATGGACCATGGTTATTAGAGTTGCTAAGAATATACCTTATTGGTGTCCTCAGTGGTAGGTACAGCATGAATGGATTATATGTTTTAAAAAATCAGTTTAAACTTAATTATCCCCGCATGTGGGTTTGCATATTATTTTCATCATTGCTATCGGACTTGCTCATAGGGACTGTGTCTCGGTTGTGAGATATTTAAAAAAAATAAGCGGGGAGGAAAAAAACGAGCCTTCTGCAGAAACTAAATATTTTGCAGCAATATGAGACGACATTGAGCAAAAGAAAGTGATTTGTCGGCACCGCTTTGTGTTTGTTGAAAGAATTTGGCAACACCACCACCTCATTTGTCACACACAAATGGTAGATAGCAAGTTTTATTTTGCTATAGTTTATTTCCAGGCAAATGTAATCTTTTTTGTTTTGTAAATATCGCAATATTAATCGCAAACATTTCAAATATCGCGATGTGATTTTTTTCCCCCCCAATATCGTGCAGCCCTATTTAAAACACTGCTGCTTTGATAGGATGTGTGCACAGATAGCATCACCCAGCCCCGCAGTTTGAGATAATTATGAAGCCCTCCAGTATCTATTACTGTAGAAATGTGGGTCTCTTTGAATAATAAGCACTGCCTTTGTGAGGTGATGGCTTCCATCTCATCTTCACACATTATGCACAAAGCAGTTTCTGAATGTCACATTTGCAGCAGTCAAACAGGATAATACTCACAAATATTAACACGTTGAAAATGATCATGGTGACTTTGACACATATGAAGCATCCCATTTTCATCTGTGAAATGACACACGGGATATAAGCAGGCAGACCTCATGCTTCTGGGTTAACATTCACATTTTGAATTACACTGAAAAGGTGTACGTGTGGTAAATAGAGCACTGAGTTTAAAAGAGTACAATATACTACTTCTGTCAGTACAAGTACTGTCAACCATAGTTATGACATTATGAATACAATGACTACATTTTATTTAACTTCTTAAATCGTGAATGGCTATTAATGGCATAAATTCTTATCATCCTACCTGTTTTGTGCTTCAGATCTCCCTGATGATAGTGTCGTAGTGTGAGCCAAAGATGATTCCGAATGATTATAGACTTACTGCGGGAACTCCGGCTATTCAAACCAGGGGATGGGTTTGTCCAGAGGTGGTGACAGGTGATCGGGCTGCATCCTATCAGCAGTCTTGTGATCTTTGCAAGAGCGATGAGAACAAGAGACTTTTATCAGTCGCTTAGATTTCTTTTTTCTCCTGCGGCGTGGGTCACAAACAATGCATGAAAGGTTTGGGTTGCGAGTTTATATATAACACCTATTCATCTTTGTGTGCATTTATTTGTGTGTATGCACTTTATTCTTAAATTTTAAATTTACTATATATTAATTCGCAATTACTGTAGAACAGGGTAATAGAATTCTTATGTTTTGTCCTTTATTATGGGACTCTGACTACTTATATCCACTTTGGCCACTAGAGGGGAGTGTTGTAACATTGTAGACCTAACATCGTACTCTTGGCTTGCGGAAGGGTAGCCGCGTTTCCCGAGTAGGCCATCGTTTTGTCTTGGACCATTGAAATTAATTATTTTCTTCAATTGAAAGACCGCTCTATTTAAGTTTTTTGGTATTGAGGTGTCAGGTAAAAGAAGAAACTGCTGCTCCAGGCCTAGTGTATAGGTCTACTTGGTGTAGAAACCAGATTTCAGAGCTGTATTTCACTTATGAAATGGAACTATGGTCTCCCCGTCTGCAGGGACAGGGGTCCAGGAGTGGCATGGGGTGCTTGGTGCCCATTGTTCTCAGCTGGTACCGGTTGTTATTTCAGAGGTATTGAAATTCCTGACACATCACACAGCCCCGCAGGCAGTAAAATCACATTAAAAAATTATATTCTGTCCAATGCTACCTCTGCTGGCATTAAGATACATATCAGAATGAGCCCTCCCAGTAATATCACATTAATGGCCCTATTGTGAATTATGACAGTCTCACCAAAACCACCATTAACCCTGAAGTCCTTAAAGCTCCTGGAGAAGAGCACCTGTCAGGGCCCGTTAGATATTAAACTAGTTAATAATCTCTTTGCATGCTCCATCAGTTGGAGAGAGAGAATGGGGAAAAAAAAGAAATAATTGCCCGGCCGCATTTAATCGCGGCGCTTATGGCAAAGCTCACATATGACACGGACGCCTTAATGAGGTGGCTGGATTGAGCGCCCCTCCTGGGGGATGGCGCTCAGATTTGCGGGTCTGGCAGCTCAGTATTTAAGCTGGTCAGCGCAGCAAAGGGGAAACAACATTGCGCCGAGCAAAATCTCGTTAACAAAAATCAAACTTTCTTAATTACGACTCAAGAAGGAGCTGTTTTTATATTGGGTTCTAGTTTTGCCGCTGTTTTCCATGTCCACGGGTTAACGGTATATTCATCTTTATTAATTCCCAGTTCACAAGAACGACGTCTCCATCCATACATCCATTCATTTTAAATGCAGTGGCTGCCTGATCCTTATTGGACAGGGATTTTTGTTTTGTTTTATTCAGTTGCCGAACAGCCCACCACTGGCAATAGTATTTACAAACCTTAGGCCTGGGAAAATCACTGTGGTGCAAAGCAATTGTAATTTGCTAACCACACATAGGCCTAGATACATGCATGCATATGAAAATGCATATTACGCTAATTCTGCATGTCACATTAGGTAAATCAAAGTAAAATACTCCGTAACCAAATGAAGTGTGAGGATAAGGAAGGTCAGAGATGCACGGTCATGCTATAGGTCTATCGCTTTACTATTTTTGGTCGATATGCTTTTGTTAGAACTAAGAATACTTTGTTTACTTCTTGAACATTTCAGGTGATGGTGAGAAGCTATTTTTAAATTATGATTAGCTATGTGTTTCAGCCACCCAAAACATTGTGTTTCCTCTTGTTAATAGCCGTTGTTTGCTGTTTAAGCTCTTTTTAGTCATTTCCTTAAAAGTGCCTTTTAACTCATACGGTTGAAACACTATACAGTGGACTTTTGCATATGTGCAGTGCTCATGTTGATATACTGGGAATCTGAGACTTTGTGTGGGTCTTTTATGTCCATTAACCTACTTATTGTCAAAATAAGTCTCGCTGTTAATCAGGGGCGTTGTTAGAGTCTTGAAATATTGGGGGCTTAGCCCAGCCAATTAATATTTAGATTTTCACCTGATAATTGCACAATTTTCAAATAATTTCAGAGTAAAACTGATATATGATGTGAGATACTCAACTGAAAGGATCCAATCAGTTGCATAGTCTGGCTTTCACAACATAAAATCAAAATAAGGACAAAATGAGTTTTTTCATATGACAAGTGATGTATAGGTTTAAGGGTTTAGGTTTCTATAGGGGTTTGAACGAAATCTGAACCAACACCTCCTTCATGTCAGTCATGGAGGTGACTTTTTCCGAATAATAAGGTTGCCACATTTCACGCAGAAAAATAAAGGACGCCTACCAAAGTGGGGACTTGCCACAACCACTATGTACCAAGTGACGCACCAGTGGTGGCAAATCAAAACCTCAGCACCAAATCAAAAATCAAAACCGTATTGATTAAAAACGGGAAGCGCAATTTTGTCAAATACAGGACAATTCCATATTTTTAGCAAGCCCTTTTCCCCACCAGCCTGAGCCTGCAGATGAAGCTGCTACTGTAACTTCTGCTATCCCCCATATATCACTAAAAGATCCGGGGATGTAACCCCGGCTGACGACGCCCCTGCTGTTAATGGTATTTTTTGTTTGTTTTGTTGCAAACCAAGTTTTTGGGGTATTGATAATTGGAAGGCCTCATACGCCTTTTCTGTACATGTTTTTAAACCTTTAAAAAAAACAGGGGTTATCGCTAAATTATCGGATTTACCTTGCATTATACGAGTGTTCGAGTATTTAAACACACGTTTAACTTTAAATAGTGACCATTTGGTTATATGACTGCCCCCTTTTGGTAGGTTTCTGTATTACATAGCGTTTTGGGTCATTCCTTCACAACCTTTTTTTTTGATGAAGTGGAACGATGCACCAAAAAATGCCATGAATAGATGGAAAACCTGGTCAAAAGCGCTTCTTGTCTTCTTTCGAAAAATTACATTGGTGTGAAATGTAGAGAGGCATGGACGTCTCAGGGGAGAGGCAAGCTTCAGGGACACGCCCCCTACCAGCATGTTGTAAAAAGTAAATTTTGCTTCGTATACGTGGTAGACGGAAACTGAATCTGTGTCTTGGGGTTTGGTTTCGGTTCTGGTTTTGATAAGTTTAAGTTAGACTACAAAATATGTATCCGTTTGTTGTTTGGTTCATCTATTTATACCGCAATGGTGCCAAGGTAAATTCCTCATTCATTCATCCTGTTCCTGCACCAGGTAGGTCTGCCTGTCAGCGTGAAGGTCTCAGTTTTTGTTACCATCGATACCCATTTATGCAGACCCATGGATTGCTGAAGCTGAAGCTGTAAGAGGTCATATGTCAGGTCACATATCCGAAGGAATGTGCAGCTCTGCAGAATAAGCTGCAGAAGCAGGGAATCCGATAGCAGTAGCCACCGCGAGTGTGTGTGTGTACATATATATGCAGCTTTTTGTACAGATAGGCTTGATGCATGGAAACTGCACGTTGGATGGGACAGGAGGCCCATCGAGGACTATACCGCTGACAATTCCTTGCGCGGTTGAATGAGCCAGACAAAACGGGGGCTGCATCCCCAGAGTCCAGCCCCCCCCCCCATGTTAGGAGGGATTCTGTGACATTCACATGACATCCCCGTCAACACTGACTCTGAGATGCTGGAGTAGTGACTTTGGGTCAGCCGGAAATGTCTGGTGTCACTGGGGAGTGGGCCGCAGTTAAGGAAGGAGGGGATGCTTTTAACAGCTGCAGCCACCGCCAGTTTTACTGATTAATTTAAAGTAGTGGATCTGGTCTTTTAAGTGCTGTAATGTCATTGGGACCAGCACCCAGTCCTCCTATAAAACATGATAAACCTCGTTAGCGATGCCCAAACCATGTATCCCCTGTATACTGTATCCTCCATATGTCTAAAATATCGGTGTCATAAAAGGGACATCCCTGTGGAGGACACTCCTGCAGCTAGCTTTACCTTTGGAACATGCCGCTCTGCTGATGATGTTGTCCTTGTTGCGTTCGTCTGTGCGTTTGCCCCCTCAATGATAATATGCTCTCAGGTTCTCTGTTCAACAGATGGCCTTCTGCCTCATTAACTCTGATACGTACAACATCAATTAGAAACCAGTTAATTGGGATGCTAAAAAGGTGATTGCCGACTAGCGCACCGCATACGAAAGCTTTCGCTGTAATAAATGAGTTGCGTCAAGACAAAATATGCCCAGCAGTGGGCTTGGAAGGGGTAGTGGACTCGAGCTGTATTAGACAAATGCTTCACTGGCTCCATTTCAAGCCTGACCATATAACCTTGATCAGTTGATAAAGACATAAAATACCAACCATGCATCTTTGCCACCTGACTTCCTGTCACCCAGCACCTCCATATCCTTACACTCTGTGTCCTCCTGTCCACCTCCCCCATCTTTCTATGGCGCTCTCACAGTTCATAAAGGAATGTTGTCCTTCCTACTTGTCCTGTCCTCCACCTTAGACCTATCTTCCAAAGGATTGTGGGTGTGGTATATGTTTTATTGCATTTAAGTGGATTGGCCAAAAACAAAACACCCACATAACATTTTGGTAACGCCTCTTGTCAAGAAAGTCTGCAATAAAGCCGAAGACTGAGGTCTAGGTTGGAGAAGGACAGCTTTCGAACCCGCCGCAATCTCGCCGCTTGTCCGCCATTCACTATGACCAGTATCCAGTATCTCTTGTGCTTCCTTGCTGGTTTGTGTTGCTGTTCACCCTCACGTCTCTTTTCTGACATTCACCCTGCGACTTTTTGGGATCCGCATTTCACCTGATCCTTTCCCCGGAATCTATCCTCTCGATGCCTTCTGGTCAGTCACCCATTGTTCACTCCAAGCAAAATTCTCACGGTAAGAGTCCCAAAGGCATGGATGGGATTGTGTTTATTTAGTGCTGTGGGGAGTCTGAGCACCTAGGAACTGGTGCAGATGCGATTTCCACGGGGCTCACTCTCACGGTTAACCTCTATGGGGTTGGCTGTTTTTACTGAAAAGTTACCCTCGCTGGTTTTACCTTCTGTGACAGCATTCACAGCAATAAGCCTGAAACCACCCAGTTACGGAACGTTACATCTATCTTCAGGCCACAAAAAAGCAAGCCATTCTGAGGGTGTCCAATGTGCACTGCACCGCTGTTTTCATTCTTTTGTCACCTCCATAATCCACCCACCCATCCATATATCTTTTGTTACCACATATCCAGTACAGCAGTGGTTCCCAACCTTTTTTTGCCTGAGACCCCCTTTTCCCCCGGAAAATATTTTAAGGCCCCCCTCTACATTTA
>JAODKN010000035.1:17631507-17649994 GCA_026774425.1 Petrocephalus zakoni | reverse complement strand
TTAGACAGTTGTTGGAGGTGTTAGCTGTTTTGTCAGATGACTTTGGGACCAGTCAGTACCCGTCATGTCAGTCCTCACCAGCACTCAAAAGTTAAAGGAGTCTTTTTTTTCGGTCTCAGTCTCGGTCTTGGTCTCGTCTCAACTTTGTCTTGGTCTTAGTCTTGGTCTTGTCTTGGTCTCGATACCCTCTGGTCTTGGTAGTGTCTTAGTCTTGGTTTAGGTGGTCTTGACTACAAGTCTATCCACACTTCACCTTCAATTCAAGTCACACTCACGGTGCGCCGCCCTCACAACAAGCCCTATGCACTTAAGCTGAAGGAAATTTTAGCAATGATTTGAGACAGACTCACCCGCACCCGTCTTTTTCAGTCTTCTTTACAGGAAAGAGGAAAATGTGTGATGTTGAGGAATGGCTCCCTCAATAAACTGTACTGTGGGTTCTTTAATATTATACGCGTTGTCAAAGCTTATCCCCTGTGAGAAGATGACGGTTACGTGGTATAATCGCATCAACCAATCAATTTGAAATCTGTACACATTTTGAGTTCATTTTAAATATACCACACAGTAGTCCAGGACCTAGCTACCATGGTCCGTGGATGGCCAAAGCGGTGGATATTAACGAACTATCGGCAGAGCCCATATATAACGTGATTTTTATGTACATATATATGGTAAAGTTTAATTGACACATTACGGATAGTAAGATGTTACCGACATTAAATTCTTCGAGGAAGCCTGGGTATGGGGAGAAATGGAGATGTACTGGGCGTGACTGGGCTGGCGGAATTCATTGTTACAGCCTGTACCCGCTTGGTGCATACAATACACCAATACATCGTCTTCAATATTTTTTTCTCACTGTTGTTTCCTGTGTGCAAAGCACTGTGGGTGGTGTGAAGTGGTAGTGGAGTTGCTTGAGCTTACATCGCTGCTGACTCGCTTCATGAGGGCATAATGGACCACGCCCCCTTAGCCCTTGCTGCTTTGAGACACACTTCAACATGGCGACGGGTCTCGGGAACACGCAAACGAAGGCGGAGTGGTGAGGCGGAGTGTGTAGGGACTGGTTTGGGATTGGGCCTCAGACCTGCAGGCCCAGAGATGAACAGCCCAGTGTGCAAACTCCACCTCTAGGTTTGGGGGTTTGAACTCCACCCTGTATGTGTGTGTGTGTGTGTGTGTGGTCATATTTATATTATGTTGTGGGGACCCAATGTCCCCACAGTGTAATAAAAACCTGTTATTTTCTACCTTGTGGGGACATTTTTTTGGTCCCCATAAGGATAACCTCAATTTAATAAATATCTGTGTCTGCAATCAAAAAACTAAAAATGCCAAAAGTCTCATATTTTGTTTGGTTACTTGTGGTTAAGGTTAGGGCTGGGTAGGGGTTAACGGTGTCATGTTGGGATTAGAGTTTTCCCCATAGACTGTATGGAGGCTGCAGTCCAAAAACACACAGCTAGGTGAATTTGTCTCAATTGCCACTACTGTATGATTGTGTTTGGATGTGTATATGTCCTACATTGGGCAAAAGAATAAACTAGAATAACTAGAATAAACATAGAAGAAACTATGAGCAACTGCCAAAATAAGTAAATACTTCAATAAATGAGGGATTCAATGTGTTTTGCATCATTTGCCTGTGCCATATGAAAATCAGTAATCTGTTCTTTGAGCTATTTCCCACACATTTGAGAAAACCCCCATCCCATGGTACCTAAAATAATATAAAATTTTAATTATAAATTGCACACATCATTCCAGTGTTCAAGTGAATGAACTCAAGCCACATCTCCAGCTAAACACCATTACTTGTAAGTCACATTAAAAGTCTTAGGTGATTAATGGTTTTCCATGTTAGCACTCTATGCCGTTTAGATAGCTGCTGTTTTAATATTTTAATTATTATATACAGTGTTTACATCTTATTTAGTCCTGGTTACTATTATATACAGTGCTTACACATCAGATTTATTGCTGATTATTAATGTATACAATGTTTATAACTTATTTAGTGCAGATTATTATAAACAGTGTTTACATCTTATGTAGCCCTGGTTATTATATATAGTGTTTACATCTCATTTAGTCCTGATTATTATATAAGGTGTTTACATCTTATTTAGTCCTGGTTACTATTATACACAGAGCTTTCACGTCAGATTTAGTGCTGATTATTAATGTATACAATGTTTATAACTTATTTAGTGCAGATTATTATAAACAGTGTTTACATCTTATTTAGTCCTGATTATTATATACAGTGTTTACATCTTATTTAGTGCAGATTATTATATACAGTGTTTACATGCTATTTAGTCCTGATTATTATATACAGTGTTTACATGCTATTTAGTCCTGATTATTATACAGGATATAATTTTCATTTTACAAAGCAATGTTTTTATTTTGCAAAGTTATTTTTAAAGTACAGTGGATATACAAAAAATGTACCCCTGTTAAAATACCAGGTTTTTGTGATGTGAAAGAATTAGACCAAATCATTTCAAGACTTTTATCACCTGTAATGTGACCAATGACCTGTAAAATTCAACTGAAAAAACAAACAATAATGTAAAGGGGGAAAAATACAAAAAATAAAAGACATACAATAAGCTGGTTGCATAAGTGTGCACACCCCTAAACTAATACTTTGTTGAAGCACCTATTGAATTAATTACAACATTCAGTATCTTTTGGTAGGAGATCTATCAGCATTCCTCATCTTGATTTGGCAGTATCTGCCCACTCTTCCTTGCAAAAGCATTACAAATCTGTTAGATTGCGAGGGCATCTCCTGTGCACAGCCATCTTCAGGTTTTCAGATGGATTTAGGTCTGGGGTCTGCCTGGGCCGTTCCAAAGCTATAATTTTCTCCTGATGCAGCCATTCTTTTGTTGATTTGGATGTATGCTTGGGGTCATTGTCATGCTGAATGGTGAAATTCCTCTTCTTCAGTTTTCTAGCAGACACCTAAAGGTTTTGGGCCAAAATTGACCAGTATTTGGAACCATTCATAATCCTTCCACCTTGACAAAAGCCCCAGTTCCAGCTGAAGAACAACAACCCAAAGCCTGATGCTGCCACCACCATGTCTCACCGTGGGTGTGGTGCTCTTTTGGTGATGTGCAGTGTGTTGTTTTCGCAGCAAACCTTCTGAAATCGTGGTCAAAAAGTTTAATCTCGGTTTCATCAGGCCAGAACATGCTTTTGGGAAACGATGTACTTTTTTTACAAAATTTAGCTGGGCTTGGTTGTTTTTCTTTGTAAGAAAAGGCTTCCGTTTTGCGACCCTACCCCGTAGTCCAGACAGATGGAGAATACGGGAGATTGTTGTCACATGTACACAACCAGTACTTGCCAGAAATTCCTGCAGCTCCTTCAGTGTTGCTGTAGGCCCCTTGGCAGCCTCCCTGACCAGTTTTCATCTTGTATTTTCATCAATTTGGGAGGGGCGCCCAGTTCTTGATAACATCACTGTTCCATATCTTCTCCACTTCTTGATGACTGTGTTCAATCTAATGCCATGGAAACTTTTTGTACCCTTCTCCTGACTGATACCTTTCAGCAATGAGATCCCCCTGATGCTTTGTAAGCTCTCTGCAGACCATGGCTTTTGCTGTAGGATGCAGCTGAATAAATGTCAGGAAAATCCTCCTAAGTCGGCAGAACTGTATTTGGGGTTAATCAGAGTCACTGTAATTGATGGCAGGTGT
Organism: Petrocephalus zakoni; assembly: GCA_026774425.1. NCBI lineage: Eukaryota > Metazoa > Chordata > Actinopteri > Osteoglossiformes > Mormyridae > Petrocephalus > Petrocephalus zakoni. The sequence goes on along the minus strand of JAODKN010000035.1, from coordinate 17,646,272 downwards.
GTACCCAAAGAGACTGAATGCTGTATTTAAATCAAGAGGTACTGCAACAAAACATTAGTGTAAAGGTGTGCACACTTATGCAACCAGCTTATTGCGCTTTTTATATTTTTCTCCTTTACAGATTTGTTTGTATTTCAATTGAATTGTACAGGTGAGGAAACATTAAAGTTGGGAAAAGCTTTGAAATGATTTACTGTGGTCTCATTGTTTTTTTTACATTACAAAAACCTGGCATTTTAACAGGGGCAAGTACACTTTTTATATCCACTGTAGTTATACAGTTTTATTTTACAGTACTGATTGGGTCATGTGTGCATTGGGTCTATTAGGTGGTCGTGATGTCCTGTCCCCGACACTGTGACACGCTTTAGCACACAAATCCCTGTTAGCATGAATGTCCACAAATGCTTGTGAGAGTATAAGAGATGATGACAAGTATACACCTACTTTTTAAAATAGCTTTGTAAAATAAAAACCTTACTTGGTAAAATAAAACATTTGCTTTCTCAAATAAAAACTGTATACCTACTTTTGGCCCACCCTCTATACACTGTTTTCATCTTATTTAGTGCTAATTATTAAATACAGTGTTTACATTTTACTTATACCTGATTGGTAAGTGCCGTGTATATATTGTGTTTAGCCCAGATTGCTGTTTATGTACAGTGTTTACATTTAATTAAATTTTTAGTTTAATTTGTTCTGAATATTATTATATATGCCTAGTGTCTCCTTCTTAGTTAGTTAAGTACAGTATCTCTTTCTAATTTGTCGCTGATTATTATTTTGTACAGTATGTAGTGCTTATATAGTTCTGTAGTGCTGATTTAAGACGTCAATGCCCCCCCCCCAACCAGCCCGCTGTCACTCTAGCGGTCGGGGGCGTGACCGCTGACGTCACCCCATTAGCGGAGTACTTCTGATGTGAGAGGCGCTTGCACCTCAATCACAGCCGCCTGTCCGCTTTAAACACAGCGCCGGTCTCATTTACATATATATGTACACACACACACTCATACATTTCCCATGGGTCACAAACTTACGCCCTCATATCTGAGCTGATTTTTCACGTCGCATCGCGGGGAGAAAGATCGTGTCCTTAAAACTGGGTAAGTTTTCTGCACAATTTTACAGCACCTTTCAATGCGTGCGGCTTGCAAACTGGATCGCGTACCTTTTCCATTATCGTGTTTATAATGTTTCGTGTGATGCACCTTAAGATGTTACTCTCCTAACACCACAGACGATCCACGATTGCTCCTAAAACTTAAGACGTCTCATAGATAAACCGGATAATAAAATGTCGGGAGTCAGGGCTGAGTCCGCTAAAATTAACGGTAAAAGCTTCATTTGTGTAATTTATGGCCGTTTAATGTCGTTATAATTGCCGCAGTTGCCTGCTATTCAGTCGTAATAACTTCTACGCGTCTATTATGCAATTATAACGGCGCTCATCCTAATGATAATATGTATCCTTCAGTTTCCGGCGTGGGCGTTTCGGCACCTCGGCACATGGGCTGCATGAGAAAGAAGTGGATCAGAGTCCGGCTGAATGTCTGCGGAGGATACGCGTAGCTGAGACGGATCTGTGAGTTTGTACGGCCACACCTGTGACTGGACCCGCAGATCTATGCGGCGGAGCCGTTAATGCGGATCTCCGGGACTCTGAGCCGAAGCCTCTTGTCTGGGCCGCTCTCTTATCTCGCCAGCTTTTCTAACTTCTCCATCTCGCCTCTAAAACGGCTGCCGCCCGCCGCCTCCTCCTCATTCTGCTGCCTGAGTTTTAAATGCAGCCTTCAGGAGTCTTCAGGAGTCTTAAATGCCCCAGACGCATTGACCGCTGGCACTTGCAAGGAAAGTCTAAAGCCTTACGGTCCTCCTCCCATGGTGAAATCGTTGACTTTCAGCCTTCCAGCTGATTGCTAACTGTCCTGCAGTAAATAGATGCAAACCAAGACAGATTATCTTTTTTCAGTTTTGAAGCAGGAAAAGTCAGGTAGCCTGCTGCCCTGTCCTTAAGAATTAAAAGAATGGCGTCTGAAGGCTTTCAGTACCGTGCGCTTTTTGAGTATAAGAAGGAGAGGGGAGATGACATCTCCCTGCAGCCCGGAGACACCCTCACCGTGAGCAAAGTGTCAGTGCTGACGGCCGACTACCAAGAGGGCGAGGAGAAGGCCCCCAAGGGGTGGCTGCATGGCACCAACGAGAGAACCAAAGAGAGAGGAGACTTCCCGGGCACTTTCGTGGAGTACGTCGGCCTGGTGAGGGTGGGCCCCCCTGTCGCAAAGCCATGGCCCAGACCAGTACCGCCGACACCAGGGGGCTCTCTGACACTGGGGGCGGCAGCCGGGGCAGGTGAGTTCTGAGGTCCCCACCCCCCCCGAAAGGGTGATATCTGTGTCTCTGACTGTGGGTAATTAACTCTGTGTATTGATTTGAAGTTCATGGCTGACAGACAGGGACAGTAAGCACTGCAGTGATTGGCTGTGTGACCTCAAGCTAATTACCTTGGGTTCGAATCCCAGGCAAATGGAAGCAGGACACAGTCCCTGATACCAAAACCTACTTACCACTTATCTGGATTGTTTTCTGTTTCTACAAGTATAATTGGAAAAGATAGTAGTTAATTACCCTTTTAATATTCTTGATGCATCTTTCAAGAAATGCTTTTATTTGTAGCTTAGCTTGAAGGTCATGAAAAGCTGATGGAGAATTTATTAATTTTTTCTGTCTCTTCCTGAATGTTCCTTTTTATGTATAATCAGTTTCAGCTGTTGATTTAAGAGGACAGGTTGTTTGCAAAACAGTGCAAGGGTGTTTATAAAAACTTTTCTCTAAACCAAAGCCTTATTAAATAATAGCTGATGTGTATGAGGTCTTTACAGCTGATGGGTATAGGTGATGACAAGTTTTAGGCTTATGTGTTCCTCTAAACCTATTTATTTGAAATAAATAATAAAGATTTGTTAATTGCTGACTTGGGTATGGGGGTGTGTCGTCTTCCTCCTGGGTTAAATTCTTTGACCCAGAACTGCAGACTCCTACAATTGTCTGCCATGTCTTAATACTTTGCGTATCTGGGAGGGCTGTTCTGGGTTCACCATAAATCCGAATGTCCGCGGCTGCTGTCTCCCAGGCCTTGGCCATTAATGCAGATGGGCGTCTTGCTGACTCAGGGCCCTGAATGTCGTGAGCACCACGGCTGAGTGTGACACCAGTGTCCTTCTGGGGCTCACACCTGCCACGTCCCAGACCTCCTGTTTAGTGCCACCTCATGCGCTCCCTTCACGAATTCTCATCGGAGTCTCTGTTAATTATTAGAGTCTGCTCTTTATCCCATGACTGAGGCTAGCCGGGACCCGTGGCTGCCCATTCGATCATTTTTTTTCCGGCTGGTTAGTAAGAGTCGCCTATTTCTGGCATCCTGCACAGCCTGTTCGCACGACTCTGTGTAACAGCAGCCCCATAATTCTGCTGAGTGTCATTGCAGACGAGTGATGCTAGCTGTGGTAAACACTGTACACTTCTCTTAAATGCTCCATCGGAAGTATCACGTTCATTTATAGTTTAGCTATGTGAAATGAACCTTTCGGAGAGTTGTGGTTTCTTGCATGAGGTACAGGAGACATTATTGATCCCTGGGGGAAATTCTTAAAAACAAGTGAGACTGGAGATGCTGGGGATTGAACCCAGGGCCTCATACATGCAAAGCATGCGCTCTACCACTGAGCTACATCCCCTCTTCTATTTTACAGAGACAGAATAGAGCACAAGTGTCTAGGTCAGGGTCACCTTTCCATAGGGCATGAAGCTGGGGTACAGCCTGAATGGGATGCCAGTCCATATACACGCATACACAACACACACACGGCTGGACTCAAACCCTGACTGTGGGCATGTGAGGCAACAGTACCCCCCCCCCCTGCTGAACCACAATTCCTCCCTTTCCATTATCCATCGAGGGAGATGTGCATGTCGGAGATGTAATAAAGTGAGTCTAGGTGAATTTGCTGCATTTTTACTGATTACTCGAAGTAGGCTGTCAGCTAAACTTATGTAATGATGTTTGCATGCAGACATGCAATGCTTTTGTTTCTGTGGCATTTAATGGTGTATTTATAAAGTAGTTAAATGCAGCTAAAATATAAAGATGGCAAATCCCAGCTCAGGGTGTAGAGTGTTTATAAAAACAGCAGGGAAGCCGGTCTAGAACATTCTCTGCAGGTGGCCTCCTCCTGGTCCAGGTAATTGCGAAATGCTAACCGCTAGTACATGTGGGGCTAACAAATCTTCGTAACTGTGCTGTTGGGGGGTTGGGATCTCGTAGCCTTCAGGTCGGTGTTGAAATCTGCAAAGAAAGTGGAAAACAGTCCAGGGCAGGCTCGGGGGTGGGGGGGAACCACCCTGTAACTTTCAAAGATTTGTGGTGGGATGGGGGTTGATTCACCGCGTGGCTGAAATAGAGAAAACGCAGCATGCAGTGTCACAGCCCCGGCCTGCCGGCCTCACCCCCCCACCCCCCCGAGCCCCCTGCCCTCTCCAAAACGGCCACCCCCCACCACCCTGGCGGGACTCTCAGCTGGCTCACAGACGCACCATTGTGTGGCTGGAAATATGTTTGAGGAATTTCACATATTTAACCTTTTAGCAATCGGATTAGCGTGTGAGATTTCGCCACATGTAAGAGTTTCCCACCGCAGTGCCCCCCCCTTAAGTGGTGGGAATTGAGTCTGACACATTAGTGGTGCAATATTTAGCTACACGGCAATTTCACTCTATCTCACCAAAGCTGTCTTTGTCCTAAAACTGAAACTAACTGAATTTGACCTGAAATAGTAAATGAACAGAAGAGAAGATAGTGCTATTGGCACCATCTGAAATGAACTATGGGTTCACCCAGAACTTCAGGCCGACTGTTTCGATGAGAAGCAGCGTGAAACACACGGGTTAGTTTGACAAAGTTCTGCCCTGTCACACATCATATAATACGCTGCAGCACAGTGCAGCCTAAATTCTCATCTCTCATCTTCATCCTTTCTCTAATCTAAACATTCCCCTGATTGCCTTAGTGATATGAACCACACAGTTCATAGTCATTGCTGGGCCAGGAGGCTGGATGAGCTCCATGTCGTGTTTGGGGTCATGGCTTCGGTTAATCCATAGGGCAATAAACACCCTGGTTGCTGGGATAGGCTTTTCTTATTAATCTGTCTCGTCTGGGGTTCAAGCAGCGGCTCTGTGCCATTTCGTGAAAGCTGCTGAGATCCTGCGACCTGGCCTTCCTCTCCGGCCTGTTTACGTTGTGCTTTCCACAGGAGCTGTTACAGAAACTCCCCTGTGCAGCTCTGCTGTACCATGATGAGGAACATCTGAGTAGTCTAAACGTGGACAAGCATGAGGCTTTAATGTGTTTTTTTTCTTTCCTACCTGGAATTCCTTCTCTGAAAGCTTCAATGGACTTCCATTTATGTCAATAGACGGAGAGCTGCCACACTGTCTGATTTTTATGATATGCCTTCCTGTGAGTGGAAGGTCGCAGGTCTAGATCCCAGGGCTTGCAGAGTGGTTTCACCATTGAGCCATTAAACCCCCCCCCCCCCACTTATTCCAGGCACTGGATGGTCCTGCTTTCCCAAAAAAATGCACATCACTTTGGACAAAAGTGCCTGATTAAATAAAAAAGTAAAAGTAATTTTCAATGTGAGATAATATGCAAGTTTGCCATCCAGAGGGTCCCAGTTGGAGCTGGAGTTAAAGTGGGAGCACAACCAAGAATCTGGATTTGCTAGGCTGTGCCCGTCCGGCAGCAGGTTGCACCCCCGCCCACCCTGATCCCATCCTGAATGGAGTCGTTGTGCTCAGCCGTCTGCTGTGGGTCAGAGTCGAGTCGCGAGCCTGCGGAGTTTGGTGTCGTCTGATGGGCAGGGTACCAGTTGTGGTTAAATGGTGCCAACTGTCCGTGGTCAGTGAGAGAGAAGATCTTCTGTTTGCCGGAGAGGTTCAGGTCTCAAGGGATATGAGCTACATCTGCTGCCCTTATGTCTCGGTAGCGCCTCCCTCTGGGCCTGTATATGGTAACCCTAGAAACCCTGTGATCCCCTCTTGGAGTGGCTAGTCCTCAGAAGCTGGCATTTTTGGGTAGATGTTCCCTTTCAACAAACAAGGTTTATTCACTGCAGTGTCATTCCTAGAATCTGTAAGCATATGATGGACCGAATAGTATTTCTGCAAAACATGTAACTGAACAAGCCTCAAGATGGAGGACAGGTCTGAGAGGTGCCGCACTTGAAGGTTAAACGCATTGAGGGGAGCAGATGGGGAGTAGTGTAAAAAACTGTACTGTGTTTTTTAAAAAAAAATTTCTGACGACCCAAAATGCAATGCTGTGAAATGGTGCATTAAATTAGCAGTTTTGGGTCATGTGACTGGCTGTCCACAACAGCTAGCCTCCCATGTCCTGGGCTGTGAAAGTCACATTACAGACCTTATCTGGTTTATCTCTCTCATATCGTGACTTGTATGAATGACCTGCATGCTGCCCCAGCAATGGGACCGGCAGCAGACCTTAAGTAAACAAGCCTTATCGTCCCAGGAGAGAGATGAAGACAGTTTGAAGGTGAGGACCATGCAGGGAGGATGCTTGTCCGCTTCTCCTTTGAATCCTGCAGTGATGCGTTTTGTGCTCGTGCCCTTGCCCTTCTTCGTGCTATTTTTACCCGTCCCACAGGAGGGCGGCACTACAGGGGAGGGCTTTTTTTTTTCTTTTTTTGTCATCCACGTCCGCGAGCCAGAAGCCGTCGACCTTTCGCTCTCTGGATTCATTCCATGTGCTTCCAAGGAATATCCTGCCCGGAGAGGGACTCCCAGTCTGTCAAAGTACTCCTGAACCGATCTCTTTAACAAACATGTCTGATATGTGAACTGCAACAGATGTTGTGACAGATGTTTCTGTGATGAGCTGTCAGTCAGCAACTGAAGGTTAGTTTTTGAGTATAAGACGATTTGAATAGTTGTTTTAAAAACGGTAAATGTTGGGGAAATTCGTGCAGAACTTCTGTTTCTGATATGGTTTAAGCATTTATATGCCTCACATGGTCGGGCTGTGGGGCCAGGAATATGCCATGAATCTTTCTCCACATCACACTCACCATTTGGCTGACTGTCCATCAGAGGAAGTCACATGGCTGTCAGGCGGAGGTTTTCATTGGCTCATTCACATTATATCAGCGGTGAGCTTAGTAATTGCAGAAGGACTGAGGCTGGATTCTCAGGTTTGGAAGTGATATTTTTGAGAAGAATAGGAATGAGTGTGTTTGTATATATTTAGATGTATACCATTCCTGACACTGTGGTGCTAGTTTCAATTCAAATGTTTTTGTGGGGATGTCGGAATGCTCTCAGTACTGTGTGGGGAGCAGGAACATAGCTGTGCAGACCCTCCCAGATCCCTGCATGAATAAGCCAGTCTGCTGGGGTGGTCAGTGCTTGTGGCTCTGGCTCAAAGACTAAACAAAATCCCTCCGTACACAAAGTCTCTGCCTCCATATGGCACTGGTGGCTTCTTCGCCTCATTCCTGCAGGCCTGGTCATTCTCAGCTTCGGAATCCCCTGAAACGCTTATCACCTGTTACCTGAGTCTCCTCGGGAACCTGCAGGTCAAGTTGATTCATCTTCTAGTATTTATACATGACTTTTGCCATTTCCAAACGATCAATGACAAAACTTAGCACAGATTTTTAATGAGACGTAATTAATTATATTGCATGTTGAGATCAGTTACGGTCAGTATAGCTACAGTTTTGCACAGCAGTGGTGCAGAAACTGAGCACGGATGATAAATGGTGCACTTGCACAGTGAGAGATCGGTCTGCGTTCTAGCTGGCTGTACAGAGTTTATTTGAAAGCAGGGAATGCTAGGGACCATACTGCCCCGCAGTTAAGCAGCGATTTAATGGCTGCTGGCTCGGTTCCCTGACTGCCTGCCTGTCCTCCCCCTCACCCGCTTCGCTTATTTCCCGATGAAGGTGACGGGGCGGGGGGGAGGCGCTCGGCTGTCACCGCCGACATTTCGGCAAACTTTTCCGAGGAGCAGGAAATGAACACTTTAGCCCGGGTGCATCCCAAAATAGAGCCTGCGCTCCCACCGAGGATAAGGCAGATAAAAGGGAGAGTGCTGCCGGTGAATATTCCCCACTGGCTCCCCGTTTATTTATTTACGCGGGGGTGAGATGTGTGGCACGCACGGGGGTATTAAACTGTTTTACACGGAGGAGCGAGTCGAGTTTTAAGAGTTCCCCTTTCATTTGTATATAGAATTTTAATTTTAATTTTAATTTTAATATATATATATATATATATATATATAAACGTCTACAGAATGTTTGTTTGGATGCAAAAATGCGGAATACCGGGGACACGCAAACAAAGGCACGTCAATAGGCGATATTTTGCGACGTTTGTTTGTAATGAGCGTTCAGGGAAAGTGGCTGGCGGTGCTGAGCATGGAACCATTTACTGTGCTTGCTTTGGAAGTTCACTTCCAGTCAAATAGTGTTTCAGTGCACAAGGCTGGATTCCGGGGCGTCTTTGGGAAAAAAGTTCCCTTTAATCGGCTCTATTTGCATACCGCAAGTATTTAATAATTAGCATTTAGATGCCTGCGATCTTGGAGCGTTCGGCATAAACATGAACTATTTCGGGGGAGCAGAGACTGAAAGGATCAAAAATGCTTTTGTTTACGTCTAGAAAACCTTAATGCCTTGAAAATTCTCTAGGGTTTAATTAAAGGAAACGAGGGCAGGTCCTTGCTTTCGTTTTAATGTTGCTTTTATGGTGGTTTCATTTGTTTGAGGAAGAACTGCAAGGTTACTCTGTCCGATGTTTAATTTGGGAACGAATACTGTAGGAAAAAAAAGAATTCTGGTCCCTTTTTGGGGACTGAGCTGACCCAAATTTATGCCTCGAGTGTCCTGTCATGTCCTTTCCGTCCATCTGTGTTTGTTTGTGTGCTCAGCTCTGGCTTCGGACCTTTTCATCTGTGATATAACACAGCAAACAAAATGGCATCTTTATAGTAATACTGAACTGACAAGGTAAATTTGAGAATAAGGCCCCCTTGAGAACAGAATGCATTGTTACCCATGAAGCTGTCATTTTTGTTGAAACATTTAGTCATTTCCAAGATAGCAACATGTCTATGTTCAGACCCCATGCCTCTGAAATGGAGTGCTATCTCTTCCATGATTGCTCCAAGCATGATCTTCTCCATCTCCTGGTTGAAGGTTGTGATCGTCAAGAAGGAATAATACTGCATCACTGTGATACCCATCATCCCCTAGCTGTGACACATTCTGATATTCCCAGGCTGGTGGGTGAGGTTGGAGAAGACATGTGGTTCCTAGTCTCTACACTCTCTGAAGTCCTCTAAGGAAAATCCAGAAATGGTAACCTAGTTGTGATAAAGCTGGATGGTGTACAATCCCCCAATCTGGACCCCAATTCCAATTCCAGGCCTTGTCTTCAGTTATTTCAGGTAGTTAGTTTAATAATTACTGATTCTGATTGGCTGGGGGCTTCACACCTGGCTCGCGGGCGAAGGAAGGCTAGAAAATCAGCAGTGCTTGGACCTTGAGGACCGTGATTTAAATAGCTCTGATCTATACCATTGGATCTATACCTTAAGATCTATATCATAAGCTCTGATCTATACCATCGGTGGCCCTTAAGAGGTCGGTGACCTTGCAGTATAGCAGTGGTGGTCATTTGGTGACATACTTGGCTGCCTAGGGTGCCATCTTCTGAGTGGGTGCCAACTTAGCAAGTCGATTTCACTTAGTCACAGACAGGGGGCGCCAGTGGTGAAGTTTGCCTAGAGTGCCACATGGGCACCGACTGGTATTGTCATGGAATACATTAATGGTAGTCAACCTTTCCCAGTGCACTCTGGGTAATTGGTGATTGTATTCCGGGTTGTGGCAGTAAGACAAGCATCTATGGGGGAGATGTGATGTACCCCCATCCATAACAAATATGACGCCTCTTCACAGTACTATCTTGACTCAACTGGGACAATTTTGAGTGGCATACTGTCTATATGCTTAAGCATACAAGCTCTCTTCCACAAATCACATTTCCTTTTTGAAATTGACTACATTTTGAGTAACCCTTTGAGGCGAACACGAAGAATTCCAGCTGGCCATTTCAGCCGTCATACTGTTGGTTTGAGCATAACTCATCATCAAAAGTGCTACTCTAGCGGTAACAGCATCATGTTATGTAAGATCGCCTTTACTGGTTCTTTTGCACAGTAACTAGTTACGCAACACCGGAAGACCTCCATGGGTTGGACACGCTATCTGTGACCTTGTTGTTCATTCCCATTGTCTATAGTGTAAAGTAGCATGTGCATAATCATCTATGTTCCCATCACTGAAAGCTCCTTTCCATGGTTTCCACTAGGCAAGTAGTTCCCATAACTTGCTAATTATTCCACCTGGACTAGAACTTGCCCCGTCCCTGAAGCCAGTGAGGATCTTTGTGGCTGAAAGGCCTTCCATGCAATGTAAGATGGCATGTGTGGCCAAGTCATGCAAATAAGAGGTCAAAGTTCTAGTGTATGCTGTTTTTATTTTGTAGTAATGTTAGTAATATCATAGACAGACATGTTATGTTTCCTTTGCAGCATGTCTGCCCTGGAATTCTGTCTGTCCATAATTCAGACTCTCTTCTGCAGGGTTGGAAATTCAAATCGCACCTCTGCACTGTGTGTGGAGTTCACATGTGTTGCTTTTGTTTAGTAGGATCCTCCCACAGTCTGAAGTTGAGCTCCTCGATGTCTTGAAGATGTCTGTGGTTGGTGGTGTGTTTCTGTGCCCTGCAATGGACTGGCATCTCGTTCGGGGTCTACCCCAGTCTCGTGCCCAGTGCTGCCTGGGCCACTGGCGCTGTAATGGTTAGGGAACCCGCTGTGGTTTTGAAAGGTTGCCGGTTCGAGTCCCCAACCTGCAAATACCACTGAAGTACCCTGAGCACGGTATTGTCCCCAAGCACTGCTCCCCGGGCGATGAATTAGCTGCCTGCTTCTGTGTCACATTGGTTAAATGTAGAGACTCATTTCATTGTTGTGTGCTGTGGTGTGTCACACATCACTTACCTGGGCAAGGCTCGAGGCCCCCGTGACACTGACCAGAATAAGGCGACAGACGGCTGGAAGGAAGGAAAGAACAAGAAAAACTACTCAGCTTCTCCTGCTTCTGGCCCTACTGACTTCTGGTGTCAGTAGAATGTGGGTTTCATGTGGGCTCAGTGTTTCTGGGAGTAATGGACCATTGCTGGGAATGATGGACCATCAGGTAGCAAAAGTTTGAGAAAAATGCATTTGAAAGTTCAAAACTTTTCATCAGAAAAATACCTCAGGTCAGGGATATTTTACTGATAATGTTGTTTGGCAGGAGATTGGGTCATCAGAACCTTCACAACTCACCACAATGAAAAACCTCTACCATTAGATGTGTTTTCTCTGATGTTTTTGTTGAGACCTTGTTAAACTCAATGATTTGGTCATTTCATTTTGTTTAAACATGAGATGGTTTTTCTACTCTGCACAAAACTGCACTGTTAAATTATTGATGATTATAATGGGTTAGTGAAACAACAAATTGTTTTTGGTCATAAATACTTTTTTTTTTATTACTGCAGGATCCTATTTACTGCAGGAAATCATAAACTGGGGCAGCCTGTAATTATGATGCCCTTTCTGTTGTTAATGGTATGACTACAAAGCTTGAAAATCTGATACTAAGCAGTGGAGTGGTTTTGTTTATATAAAACTCTACAAAGAAAGGTCACATATAAAAAAATCAACAATCAACAAGTCATGAATGATTTCACTCAAAGCTTGCAGTGAATAGATCTCGTTCTTCCTCTCCAGGCTAACACTGAATTAGCCTTTCAATAGCACCAATCAGGTGGTGTTTCACGCTGCTTTGTTTTGAGTATGAAATTACAGGGCTGCAGTAAGACAATTCCAAGGGCCCCTGACTGCCCTAAAAAAATTGGAGCATAACTGGATTGGTCTGGGTTGGGGGCCTAATATGATATACTTTTATGGGGCCCAAAATCTCTAGCGGCATCCCTGCTGACATTCATAATTTATCTCCAGCACTGTCTTTAGTTTAAAGTTCATTACATTTATACAGATTATTTAGAAATGATGCTTATGAGAAACATGGTAAACATGCAGGAAGTCCAGTTAGATTTTATGGTCCCTAATAGTAATGAGCCACCATAAAAATATTTGACCAGAGCTCATATCAGTTGGGATTTCAGATAGAAACTCTTAACTAGGGTGTCCTCCATGATTGAATGTTTCAGGTGGGGTGGCTGATCCATGTCAATCTTCTAGATTGTTTCTGTGGATTCTGGGTATTATAGCAGGGTTTCCACAGTTCTGCTAGACCTTTGAACTAAATTTCCTGGCTGTGATGGTCGCGGAGCATGTGGAGCTGTGGGTTTGTGGTTTTCCTTTTTCGGTTTGATCCAAGCTCCCAGGCTGACACCCTTTAATGTCTGATGTACACGTGTGGCTTTTCTGCTCACTAGACCTAGAGACTTTGTTCCACATTGATGGCACCTTCTAAAGTATTGACTGCTCTCTTACGCTTACCTTGCTAACGAGCAGCCTTCTCCGCACCCTGCAGAGGTCTTCACAAATTCACACATAAGACTTTCCACTAGCTGCTGAAGTCTATTAACAGATGGGTGTTTTTTTTTCCCCATCCTCATCTCCCACGCCAGTGACAAGATCTTTAAATGTTTTTATGCGCTTGGGTGATAAACGCGACTGCGATGAGATTTTGGGAAGTCCGCCAGTCGTGTGGCTTAGACATTATCATTTTTATTAAGACATAATCCGGATTAGACTGTATTTTTTTTTTTTTTGGGAAGGATTCTGTTTTCTGTGTTGCTGCAGCGGGTGATGAGGTAGAAGCAGGCAAGATCAAAGTTGTCGTGCGGATTAATTTCTGTGTTTTTAGACACAACTGGTCTCTTGGACCCAGATTATTCCACACGAAAGAGGTCAAGTCCCCAGCTGCCAGCGTGATGCATCTCCTGTACGAAATTGATTGCAAGTTCGCTCCAATATTTTAAAGGTTTCTCGTAAAATATTTATGCCGCCGTGACGTGATCGCACGCTGTTTACGAAGACGGAATGAAAGACATCGACTGGAAGGAGACGTGGGCTTTGAAGACTGAGACGGCACATGCGTGAGATCCCCGCTACGGTTCGATGATGCCGTTTTAATTGGCTCTGTGACCGTAGCCTGAAGCAGTACCCACCCCCCCAACAGTGCCGGTTCAGGGGACGAGATGAAGGGGAACGGGCTGCTGATTTAATGATTGTTATCGGAGCCTTTTGAGGATCTTCTCCTCCATGCGCTGCAGGTTGTAGGTCTGTGAAGCATCCTTCCCGCTGCTCGACCGCAACATGCCAGCGGCACGTGGGGATCAGCCCTCGGATGGAATCCGCCGTCTCCCGCCGCCTGTCGGCTCTTGCTATCGCGCCGTTGGGGGATTTTGCGTCTGTGGGAAGGTGGTCGGCTTACCGGCTTCTTGCCGTGGTGGTGTGGGGCCCCGTGTGTGGATGAACGCGCACGCCCCACTTGTGTGTTCATAGCCAGCCATCGGGAGATGCCGCACAACTCCTTGTCAGTGGCATTTGTGCAGTCAGGCCTGCGGTGATGGGTTTAGCCCCACGAGGGTGATTTTTGAACCAGAGCAGGGGGGTGCTCCTCCCCCTGAATGGACTCCTGTCCTCCATCATGAAGGACTCTGCGTCTTCTTCTCACCGAAAGGTGGGCCTCAGTGAAATAAGCCCTCCACCCAGCCTAAGGGAAGTGTTGGGGGTCTTTTGTTTTTGGCATGGGGGAGCAACTGTCCTTGTAGGCAGAAGTTTTGCAACCCAGAGGCTGAAGAGAGTAATGCAGATGGCTTTACAGATGCTTTATTTTTTTTAATTTGTCACTGAAGCTTCTGAGTGTGGCATGGTGCTTCAGTGGGTAAACCTGATGTCTCACACCTTCAGGGTTGGGGGTTCGAATCCTGTCTCTCTTCTGATTATGTGGAGTTTGCATTCTCCCAGCGGTATGCTGGTTGCTTCTTACAGTCTAAAAACGAACAGGCTGGTGAATTTATGTCTCAGTTTCCAATAGCATGGTAATAGTGTGTATAAGAATGTGTTTGTGGCCTGTGATGGTCTGGCGTCCCTTATAGGATATCTGGTGTCCTGTGCCCTATGGAATAGGCTGTTTTATGTTTGCTGATGAGTGGGTGGATGAATGGACCTGCATTGTTCTGCAAAGTATTGTGTCCAAGTCCAAGGTGTAGGTTCAGCATGTCGGCTGTAAATCTTGACTTAAATGGGTTGCAAAATGGAGATCTGGCAAGAGCGGGAAGCAGAGGAGAGCGTCTTGCCCCGGTCTGGTTTTTGTGAAGATGATCTGAGGAGATGGACGGATCTGGAACACTTGCCTATCGATGGTCAGTCAGTCCCCACCGGGTTCGAGGCTCAGGCACGGTGGAGCGATCAAATCTAATGAAACCAATAAGCAGACAAGTGAGGAAGGTGCCGTTCCGGACATACCTCTCCAGTCCTTGCACCTGCAGCCCCCCCAGCATTCTTAAAATACACACAGAGCTGTCTGAAAGGCCCCTCATGCATGGAGCCCCCCCCCCCCCCGTTAGATCGTGTGTGACTAAGGAGGCCA
>JAODKN010000035.1:17603733-17620627 GCA_026774425.1 Petrocephalus zakoni | reverse complement strand
CCCTCGGGGGGGGGTCCCATGGGTCCGTTGTTGTGGTTTTGGCAGGCCCCCTTGTTTACACCGCCCTGGGGGGCGGGCCCCCCCCCCCCCCCAATCTCCTCCACCCCTCTGGCCAGCTTCTGCCATTGGCTGACGGGGAGCATGTGACCGTCTGGGCAGACCTATCTTTGCCAGGTGACTGTTTTCTGGAAACTCCGGCTTAAATGCTGTACGTCGGACATTTGCACACTCATGTAGCACCTCTGGGTTTGGATATTTTTACGATCCTTGCGACACTCTATCAGGATTGCAGATGAGCTGCACTGATTACTGTTCTGCTGTTTTCCCAGCTGTGTGACCTAGATCGGTTCCGGATCGGTCCCCTCCTCACGGGTACGGCAGCAGAACCCCTCACCCGACACGATTCCCTCTCTTAAGCTCTCAATCCCCGTGCCTCTCCTAATGCCTCCCCATCTTCGTGAATCACCCTGTGACAGCTGGCCCGTTTTCCTCCCTAATGTGCCACCGGGTTTATGTGGAGCGTAGCTGTCCGGTCCAAGAGTAAACCCAGATGAGATGTTGTCTTTTTTTTCCAGTAAGGTTCAGCCAGAGGCTCCGGCGTTGATGCACCAATGAACAGGTCTCAGCGGGACGCCAGCTGGCCGGGCTCGGCACTGTGAGCGCACCAGTGCTCCCACAGCCGTCCTGTGCAGCCGAACCGGGGCACGGCGTTTGGGTTTGCAGGCCATGTTCTGATACCCCACTCGGGTCTAATGTACCAGGGAACGGCGTTCGGGTTTGCAGGCCACGTTCTGATACCCCGCTCGGGTCTAATGTACCAGGGAACGGCGTTCGGGTTTGCAGGTCACGTTCTGATACCCCACTCGGGTCTAATGTACCAGGGAACGGCGTTGGGGTTTGCAGGCCATGTTCTGATACCCCGCTCGGGTCTAATGTACCAGGGAATGGCGTTCGGGTTTGCAGGCCACGTTCTGATACCCCGCTCGGGTCTAATGTACCAGGGAACGGCGTTTGGGTTTGCAGGCCACGTTCTGATACCCCGCTCGGGTCTAATGTACTAAACTCATGAATGTTGGGGCTGTTTGGCTGAGGTGTCCTCAGGCAGCTGTTCTCAGGACGTCTTCTAGTTTATCAATATTCATACATTTTTTGTCACATTTTTAATTCAAATGCCAGCTGCCCTCCGTGTGTCAGGTTGCTTGTTCTTCTTACATGCTGGCTAACTGGCGCCTATAAATTGCCGGTGTAGCCCTGTGATGGACAGGTGTTCTGTCCAGGACTGACCCTTGCTTGGGAAAGGCTCCAGTTCCTGCCTCTCGCTTCCCTGTGTGGTCCTACCCCAGTTTTTGTGTGTAGAATTTAATCGATCAACACGTCTGGCGAATGTGACTCGTCCATGGGTGTCACCCCCATGGTGTGACGAGGTGGTCCCTGCCGTATTCCTGCCCCAGGCACACATTCCTGGATAGGGTGATGGCGTTGGGTGGGCTAGCTGCCCCTGAATCACCCCCCATTTGGCAGGGGGTGGGGCATGGGGCCACAGGACACTTATTGACAAGAAATATAGCTGAATGGTCGGGGGGGGGCACGAAATACTCCGATTTCCCCTAGGCACGGAAGGGAGCCCTGCCCAGCGTGTGTCCATTAATCTGCGCCAGGCCCGGACAGGAGCTCAGAACAAAGGATGGCTGATCGATCCACTGGAGGGCGGGGGGGCGCTCCAGATCTGTTTGGCGGAGAGCCTTTGAAGTGTGGGCCAGGGGCTTTTCAGGCATCTCACACTCACGGTAATCGGCACAACCGCCACGTGCGTGCATGTGTGTGTGTGGGGGGGGTTAGGGTGGAGAGCAGGGACTCGAAATACGGAAACGGATGGGAGGGGGTCTGCTAAACACCAAACCCTGGTCACATGACTCCAAACTTCACCTTTGACCTCTCTCTTGTTGGCCTCATCTTGCCCTGTACCATTGTGTCGCCTGGGTGACCACGGCGGCGTTGTATGCGTCCGGCCCAGGCTCTCCACGGGATGGCCCATACACTCCTGCCAGCCACGTGCCGAGGATGAAAGGCTCACGCCAAGTTGTCGATGATGTCATGTGAGGCAGTGTGTCTGTTTGAAGTCTCCAGATGCTTCTGGAGGCCGAATGGGTGTTGTCTCCACGACCTGCGACCCCCAGTGCGTGACTCTAAGCCGTCTTTACTCGCTCTCCGCTGAATCCACCGCCCCCACTCTATAGCTACTGATTTACCTTCACAGGGGCGTTACGGTCTCCTTCCCTCAATCGCCCACACGTGTCGGCACCCGGGCTGGGCTCCCGACCTCTGGAATGGACCTCTTAGCGACTGCATCGAGATATTGGCAGGCCAGTGAAAAATGAGGACGAGTTTGGAGCGTGGAGAGAGAGCGAGAAAGAAAACGAGAGGAGCGGTCAGTTTTGTTAGACCCAGATATTGACAGCGCTATCAATTCAGCACGCGGGTTCGCTTTCCCGCGTCACAATGTTAACGGCTTCAGACAGAGTGAAATGAAAAATCCTGCCCGCTACATCAACTCAAGAGCCCTGCACGTGGTGTCCAGTCGGGCCGAGGGCTCCCTCTAGTGGGATGAGAAGGCGTCACGGCCGCGTTGAGCAGCTGCATTTTCTGCTGGGCACAAAGAGCAGGACAAAACGTCCTTTGTTTCCCTGGAAAAAGATCTCTGCTAACATGCAAAACTTTTCTCTCTTTTTTTCGGTGCCCAACAAATTTCTGACAGATTCTTGCATATGGTGGTGATGCGCGTTGAGGACATCGCTCTGTTTCTCTTCTGTGTGCCGCTGTTCTGTCCCACGCCGGCGAGGGTGTAGATTTGGCCAAAGGTCACACATCATAAATTGCGAGCATGAAGAAGTCCGTTGCATATTAAGCAGGCGGGCTGCACACTTGATAAACCCAGGGCCCTCTAGAGGCCCTGATCAATAAATAATTTCTAAAGTCATGCTGTTGTTGTAAAAGGACTGCGGACGAGGGGCCCGAACATGCCTGCAATGCTGACCAGCCTCCGCCAATCACTAAATGACTCCCATCCTCCCCGACACAGCCGACCCGGGCCTTCGAAATGAACAACGAAATTACATCCTGCCCTTCAGACTTAAAAGGGGGCCGGACTCGGAGGCTGGGGCCGTCCGTCCACCGGTACCGGTCACTCAGGGCCCCGGAGGCTTACATGAGGCCCTTCATTCATTCAGGCCCAAATGGGTAATTGTTCTTTGTGCTGACTCTTCCCACAATCCACTTCTTCCCCCCGCCCCCTGACTTTCTTAAATACCCCCTCGATGTGGGGGGCAAGCTCTTCAGACCGGGTGGCTGTAGACCTAATCATAAATTAGCTCAGAGCACCCCCCCATGTATTCTCTTGTGCTAAATCGCCCACCCCCACCCCGATCATGCAGCACACCGAGTGAGTAATTACCTCAGCGATCGCTTCTGACAGGGGCTGTAATCGAGCCACTGTACACAAATGAGCTGTATCTCTCCATTTGACGCTGGAAATGCCGCTGTCCGGATATGTGCCCCCCCCAGTCCTATGGTGTGCCCCCCCATCTCTTGGCATTTTCCCTGCTCGCGCCGATGATTGATGCCTTTTCCCAAGGTGGCCTACCACCGTCTGCTATTCTCTTCCATTGCTACATTTTGAGGATTTTAATGTCGCTCAACCAAGGATGGCGGGGGCCGGGGGGCAAATTAAAATGCTGTAGAGTGCCCCCACCATTGGCAAACGCACACGGGAGGCAGGGCTCCTTGTGCACGAGTGTGTTGTTGGTACTCGCCTGTGCCTCTCTATGTGCCACTTGCACCCTCCTGCCTGGTTTACCCACTCCCCCCCCGCCCCCCCCACAATGCCTTTCTCCATGAAAAGTTCCCCCAGCTGTTGTGTTCTTGAGTACCAGGTCTTCCGCTTCCATGGCCATTTTTACATCCACGTCAAAGGTCGCATGTTTGCATGTGTCTTATGTGAGTCTTCTGTGTCTTGCGTGCATTTTACATGTGTCTTACATTTGTTTTGCGTGTCTTAGGTATGTCTTGTGTGTCTGACATGTGCCTGGCATGTGCCTTAAGAGTATCTTTTGTGTGTCTTACACATGCCTTCTGTGTCTTACCTGTGTGATCTGCATGTCTGGCATATATTCTATGCATGTCTTAAGCATGTCTTCCGTGTGTCTGTTGTAAATAAGGCACTCACCCTTTATTACGCAGACTTGAATGTGACAGTTTCGTTGTGACACCCAGCCTCGCCCCACTTCCTGCACGAAGGAGAACCGTGTCCCAGGAAGCCACATTCTTGTCATGCCATTGAACATGTTCATATCTGGGTTTGTCTGGAGCAAAAGTTTCTGCCTCACCAGGCTGTCACATGTCCTCCCCCCACCACAGGACGTCTGCTACCCTCCCCCCCGCCTTCGGAGATCATTCCTGGAAAAATCCCATTCTGAAATCCGCCCGCTAGCAGATGTTGTATTTCAGCACCTTAGAGTAAAAGACTCACCTCTGGTACTCCAGTTCAGGGCTGGGACACTCCGCCCACATCAGAAGGTGAATTACCCTGATTATTGATTGCTCTGGCAATGTAAACACAGGCAGCTGTAAAACAGCCCTCCCGAGCTTTTTTCCCCCCATAATCCCCGGGAAATGGAGGGCCTCTGTGTGCTCCTCCCGGAGGCAGATTGTTATCGGCGCTTGTGGCAGATGTAGAGTCACCAGGCCCCCAGTCAACCTCCCATTTCTCGCACGGGAGGGATGATTCACAGCAGCCTCGCGTGCTAAATGTCTGCGCGCAAACGAGCGACCCGTGGATCCGCCGAAGGGCTCCAGCTGGTTAGCATCGCATGCTAACGAGGTTGCAAAAGGTCACTGGCAATTCGGCTCTGGGTGTGATCGCGAGTGTGTGCGTGCATGTTTGTGGGCTCCTCAAGTGAGCGCCCACGCCGGTGCACTAGAAGCTTAATGAAGGAATGATGGTGCCAGCAGGGCAGACAGTAACATGCACGGTCACTCTCTCCCTGACAGGGCCCCCTGCCCAGGCAGACGGTCCCGAGGCACCGGCCCTTCCGGATGTGGCTCCCCTGGTGGTGCTGAGACTCACTGAGTCGCTGGAGAGAGATGGTGAGTCTTCCCTGTCTGCCAGGACGGGCACGCAGTACTGCCTGAGTCTCACCGCTCACACTTACGTTCTTTAATATTTGTGATTCACCATGGGTGTAACGCAAGTCACGAATATTAAAAAACATAAGCCATCCGAGTTCAGACCTGTTTATCATTTATATCATTTGAATTTTATTAAATATATGTTTGATTCATGTGTATGAGGACAAACCAGTATCAAAGTACTGACCAGGGGTGGGTTTCCCGAAAGCATCGTAGCGCTAAATAGTTTGTTATCAAGCACTTAAGATTGATCGGTAATTAACGAGCCTTTCCTGAAACCCCTCGCAGTTTAGTTCTCAATTATGTGCATGAAATCATAACATCAAAAAAGCAAGGATACTTTTGTGCAACTTTTACTAATGACAAATACAAGTACATTGGCACTCTGCTTTTCACGTATCCCATCATGCTCTGCTTTGAGACACACATACACATGGAGCTGAGAGTGAAGCTTGGGGTCCAAGCATAGGATCAGATGTTTATCTGGCATCCCTGATGCATTTTTCAGGGGGTTAAGGGCCTTGCTCAAGGACCCAGTGAAGATGTTGTGACTCTTCTGCTAAGCATGGGGTTTAAACCGGCAACCTCCTGATCATAGGCACAGAGGCCTAATCGAGTGTTGTGACAATGGCCCTTGAACACTCACAGTTGGACACTTTGTCTTTTGTTGAGTTAATCATGTTTGTCCTCCCTTCGTGACAGGATGGGAGAACGAGGCCCTCTACAGAGCCCCTCCTGTCTCCTCCGGACCCCCAGAATTACGGCATGCCCTAGATGCAGGTTTGTGCCAGCCCTCACGTGCTGCTTATGGGTTTTGACAAGCCTGCTGTGTATACGCCAAGGTCTTAATGTGAAATGGGCACAATGCAGATGAACGGACTGAAGACATTATACTGCAAAACTACAAGACTGGGAGTGAAGTTTTGTGTTGGACTTTACATATCTGCCACAAGGGGGCACTGCGGTTCAGCTGTCAGGACACAGGCTTCACTTTTTGGGTCTAAAGGCAGAACTCTTCCGATTTTTATGGTGAGGAATGCCACCACTCGAGCTGCCAGGAACAATGAATTCTGTGCTGTACAGTTACCAAGTGGTGGAACAGGCTTCTGCTGTGAAATGTACTGAATCACCACCAATCCATTTCCTGTTTATATGTATACCCTACATTGCATTTATGGCACTTGGTAACCAGAGCAGCATCAAGGTTACAGGCTCAGGTGGAAGGAAAGAGCATGACATTGAGCCGAGTTCAGCCTAAATTCACATGAGCAGAGTTACTCTGCTCTGTTTACGCTCCAACGCGTGTAATTAGAAGTGACTTGTGTTGCCAAGGGTCTGCTAGACATCTGCTACACATGAATCTGAATGAGGATCCGGGCAAGCTGTTGAACCTTGGTGTCCCTTGTGGAAATGAAAACTCTGCACAGTATAATCTCACATCCAGCCGGAGCGGGCCTGGGTTCTGGGTCACGTGAAGGTCTCATATCACGTACAGCATTTATGAGCATCCCGCACTGTTAGGAGATTGGGATTTCGGCTTGCAGAAAAGGAAGCATTGGAGTCGATTCCCACAAATGGGCTCTGGCAGTCCTGTGGAGCTCAGTGTCCGTCCCACGGCTGAAGCGGACTCTTTCATGGATGTTGTTTTAATTTTAGTTGATTTATATATATATATATATATATATATATATATTCTGGGTCTGTGGTTCCCCTTGTTATGTAACTAAGGGATCCTAATGCGGGGACCTGCGCGGCTAATTACACATTCCCTGCTTCCTGGCAGCAGATGGACGGTGCCAGCTGCTACATTTCCAAGGTTGCATCCAGTTAAAAAGTTCAGGAACCCAGAGAAAAAAGCCGCCTCCCGCCTCCCGCTCTCTGTAGTCATGTGGCCTGACAGCCTGCGCTGTAGTTTAGCTGATGTTTTCCATTTTCTGCGCCCCCCCCCCCAAATAACAGTGTTATGCTGGCATTTGGCTGCGGTGGTGGATGGGGGGGGGGGTGAGCCACACAGCTGCCAAACATAAATGCTAATAATAGCATGATAATATTACCATGAGAATGCTGTATAATCGTATTCCGGACAAGAGGGAAGGCCGTGAGGCCGTGCACATGATTTGACTTGGGGGGGCTTGGGGAGTCTGACTCCACCTTTTTTATTCGGGTGCAGAGCGCGTATCCGGGCTCCGACGGCCCTGAAAAAGGAGCCTAGGCCGAAGTCCACGTAGCGCCCTAGGCGAGTTTTGCCGCCGCCGCCCCCTACTGGCCGCCCCCTGCCGGCGCTGCAATAATGCCAGAAATGATGAAATGATGAAAAAAGGGTTGTCCGTAGTTTCATATGCACACTGAGCTGACCGTGACACAATGTAGAGGGGGTCAGAAAAGCCCCACACTATGTAAACTTATCAGTGTACGTTTATTTGGAGTGCTAAAGAGCACCACCCCGGTGTGGCCCCTCCCATCACGCCCTCGCATTTTCCCATCTGTTTTCCCTCCGCTGAGGTTGGACGGCACGCCTTTCGCACCGGACAGCAGTCTCCCACATTGTTCTCCTGCCTCCCAATCCGGCTCTGTTAGCCATTCCTGCCTGGAGCCAGTCTCACACATGAAAGGCAGCACGGCGCATCATGGGAATCGTTCCTGAACATCCCTTCTCTCCGACTGCCGTACTCAGCCGCTGTGGAGAGATGAACTATTTCGATATGAATCGTGTTTGTCCGAGGGCCCCAGGGGCCCAGAGGGCCAGTCGAGGGCCCCATTGCCATGCCTCTGTTAAAATAGAGCCATCTGTTTATTTACTCAGCCTGCTGCTTTGTTCTCTGGTTTGGGAATAAGTGCTTGGATCAGCAAGAAATGGGGGGGGGGGGGAATGCAGCTGTCATTCTTCATGAATGGACACTTCTGATTGGCTACAGGTGATGTCATCATATGCGATAGTCGATAACCTATTAAAGGTATGCATTTTATTGTCAGCAAGGGGGTTGAAACCCTCTCCCTGGCTGCTGAAGTAGTTATATATTTTATTACTGTAATCAGCATCCTGTGTGATTAACAGACACAAGGTTAATTGTCACAAGGCCAAGGCGATTTTGGGGCCTTGTATTACTACCTGGGTGGGGGGGGGGTGTTTATGCTACTGCTGCTGTTTGTGTTCCTGTTTCTGCTTCTGCTTGCGAGGTGAGCTTTGGAGGCTCGACACGGTGAATATTGGGAGGGTGGGGCGTGGGGGCAGTGTGGGATGTGCGGGATCCCCAAAGCCCTGCCCAGAACTTCCCAACAGCCCCTGCTGCAGCGCGTCCTGTCCTGTGAGGGGGCTGTGTTTGGAAGCTCCGCTCCGTAGCCCACAGGGCAGCATGTGCAGGTTGTGCAGTCGCCCTGGGCTCCTGTAGAGGCGCATTTACTGGGGGTGAGCCTCAATCTGCACCAATTCTCCGGTTCAGGTTTTCCCAACCCTCCATTTTGCTGGGATACTTCCGCTCAGAACCTCAGAATACCACTGCTCCCGCTCCTTGGAATCATCGGCTGCCCCGGGCCCTTCCCATCTAACTGTTACTTACCGGCTTCTGTAAATTTCCCCATGAAATGTCAAAATATTTCCCATATAGCACATTTTTTTTTTTTTTGAAGTCATGCATCCGAGTGGAAAGAAAGATTCAGACCCAGAGCACCCTAGGCCTAGCTTGGAGTGGGGGTTGGCAGGGTTCTGGGGGGTCAGCTCATCCACAGGAGGCAGGTCATGCTGCCCGGGAAGGAAGCCTGTCATCTCGTAAAGTTCACTTCCCTCCACGTCTGTGAGGGCTGCGCCTCGCCGGAACCTTCCGCCCGTTCCCGGGGACGGTGAGACGGCCTGCAGAAATACCCGGAGGAAAAATGCGGTCTGTCGCATACGCTGGCGGTGGCTATGTGGCTCCAGCGGGTTTCTGGGTAAAAACCGCTCGGTGCCGCTGTCGTGGCCGGTGGAGGCCGCGAATAAATGCTGCTGACAGCATCGTGAGTTTGGACCCGACCTGGCATGAGTGAGCCACAGCCTGCGTTTAAGGCTGCCCACTCTCAGTGCTCCTCTTTCTGCAAAATTCCCCCTTGACCCCATTCCTTTAGAAGTGGAGTCACTGGCCCCTGGCTGAAAGCTGATTGGTCTCCGGAGTGGCTCCTCCCATGTCCCACACCGATTCAATACATACCATTGGCTAATAAGGTTGGCCCCTATATAAATTATGGCCACTCTTATGCCCCCCCACTTAAAATGTCCTGGCAGCAGACGAGGTATCCATGGGGTTAGTGGGGCCACCCTTCTTCTGTTTTTCTCATGGATAGCCGAGGAACGCCCGCAATCATTCAGTCATTGTTTTGAGTCGGAAATTAGAGAATCAGTGAACCTGAACCTTAAAATAAGAAGAGTAATATTGAGGATTAATCTGTGTGTTGCTCTTCCATTTGAAGAAGCTGTGGTCACAATGGTTGTAATTTATTCCCATCTGCTGCCTGCTTCTCGCTTGTTGTTTTATTATATGTAGGCAGATGACTGAGGCCCAGATCTCCAAGCCCAGATTCAGAGCTGCTACAGTATACAGCTGGTCCCTACGTGGTCTCTGCTTATTCAGTTTTTTCTTTTTTTTTTTTTTTAGCTTTTACCAGATTGTGGCCTTACATGCAGCGACGGTGTTTACCACCACTCAGACCACGCATTTCAGTGGGACCCCTGAGGTTTGGGGGCCACCAGTTGGCCACAAACAGTCAGTACACTACATGCTCCTTATTTAGGAGCTGCTGAAGCAGCATGTTCTGCTGACCAGCTAGCTAGCTTCAATCTTCCGGTTTTACTCGCTAGCTATTTATGGTCATGTGGAAAAGAAAGTACATTTGCTTTCGGTTCTATGATGTTACTTATTGGGACATAAAAAAATCATCTGGTTCTTACTAGGTTCTAAAATTATTTAAATCTAACCTCAGGTATAAAATAACACGCAACAGATTCCATCGTGTAATTTTTTATTCAACGAAAATGAAGCCAAAATGGAGAAGCCATGTGTGAAAAACGAAGTACACAATTCAATAGCTGGTAGAACCACCTTTAGCAGCATAACTTGAACAACATTGAGGTTTGCAGGCATTCGTCTATACATGGCTCTCGTAAGGTCCAGCAGACACACGATTCAGGTTGAGGTCTGGACTTGCTGGCCCATTACAACACTTTGATTCTTTTCTTTTACAGCCATTCTGTTGTAGATCTGTTGGTGTGCTTGGGATCATTGTCCTGTTGCATGACCCAATTTTGGCCAAGGTTTAGTTGTCGGACAGATGGCCTCACATCTGATTCTACAATAGTTTGGTATACAGGGGAGTTCATGGTCGACTCAATGACTGCTACTGTAGGTGCCCAGGTGCAGGGGCTGCAGAACAGCTTCAAATCATCATCCTTTCACCACCATGCTTGACAGTTGGGATGAGGTGTCTGTGCTGATTTGCTGTGTTTGGCTTTCACCAAATGCAGCACTGTGCGTTGCGGCCAGACGTCTCCACTTCTCGTCTGTCCAAAGGACATTGTTCAAGATGTCTTGTGGTTTGTTCCGACGCAGCTTTGCAAACCTAAGCCGTGCTGCCATGTTCTTTTTAGAGAGATTAGGCTTTCTCCTGGCTACCCTCCCATACTTGTACAGTCTTTTTCTAATTGTGCCGTCATGAACTTTTATGAACATTGAACATGCTAACTGAGGCTTGTAGAGCCTGAGATGTAGATCTTGGATTTATTGCAATTTCTGTCTGACCTTGGGGTGAACTTGCTGGGAAGTCCACTCACGGGAAGATTGGCAACTGTCTTGAATGGTTGCCACTTGCGAATAATCTTTCTCACGGTAGAATGATGGATTTGAAATAGTTAGGAAATGGCCTTATAACCCTTCCCAGGTTTACGGGCGGCTCAGTTGCTTCCCTAAGATCATTATGATGTCTTTCCTCCTTGGCATTGCTTTAACACACTAAACAATGCTACAGACCAGCAAACTGCCGAAACTTCAGCTTTTATGGAGGTGGCCATGCTTGCTGATGATCACTTAATCACATACATTTGATTTGATTGGCTGCTGCTTATCCTCTTAATTCCTATGGAAGCACTGAGGATGTACTTAATTTTTCACACACTGCATCTCCATCTCCACGTTTTGTTAAATAAATAATGACATGGTGTAATATGTCATGTGTTGTTGTTCATCTGAGGTTGTACTTA
Source organism: Petrocephalus zakoni (assembly GCA_026774425.1). NCBI lineage: Eukaryota > Metazoa > Chordata > Actinopteri > Osteoglossiformes > Mormyridae > Petrocephalus > Petrocephalus zakoni. The sequence goes on along the minus strand of JAODKN010000035.1, from coordinate 17,609,220 downwards.
CTTCATTTTAAGTCCTACTAAGGATCAGATGTTTTTTTTCTTTTGATTTCCTGATGAAATAGCGTGTACTTTATTTTTCACATGACTGTATTCAGGGTTTGAAACATTTGAGGGTGGGGGCCCTGAAGTGACCAGTCTCGTGTAATTTGTCCTCCATTTAAAAGAACCCCATGGTGAAGCCGCAGGTGGACTTTACTGGGCCCAAATGGTAAATGCTTCTCTGACTCAGGATCTGCGGTTGGGTTCTAGCTGATGGTGAAGGGCCTCATGGAAAATAACAGAAGGAAAATAAACAGTGCAGTTTGGGCGCACAGGGGTCACGCGCTGGGCACAGATTGCCGGCGGTTGGGCAAATTGGCGGGGAGGGCCCTCCCCCTCCCAGCGGGCGGATTTTGAGTGATTCAGCACGGGAGGCAGCCAGGTTCCCAGCTCCCGCAGATCCTTGCTGGTCAGACGAGGCACAGCTGTCCTAGATGCTAATCCCCGCTGAAAGTGAGAGTCTCTGTGCTGCCAGCACAATAGGGCCAAACACATTTCTATAATAGCTAACATTGTGTAGGCGCTAAGCGTCAGGGCCCAAGTCGGTGACAGTCAGAGCATTGTGATAATGAAGCCAGTCCAGTTATAGCCTCGTGCTGCCAGCCCATTCAAATGAACAGCAAATTAACATGTGGGCTCTGTTGATGCGTACCACCAGATGTGTGGCGGTGGGGGTGTTTAGAAGGGTGCAACGTGGGCCTCAGTCATGTGATTGTCCCTGAAAGTGCTCATTCATCTCACCAGGTCCTTATTCTCTTTGCCTGTTTATGTGTTACTCTGCTTTTCACCAGTAAACCCAGAGATTCTGAACTGCGAACCAGTAAAAACACTGTGTTTGTTGTATTTCTTCAAAAAAAGGTTGTGCTGCTATTGTTGTGACTTGCTAACTCTCCTGCCATCATATATCACCTAAAATAGAGACCAATCTCCTTTCACAAGCGCTGTCCTGATTGATTCTGTCCTATTCTGTCCTGTGTCATGTGATTGACCTATTCTATCCTGTGTCATGTGATTATGACCTGTTCTGTCCTGTGTCATGTGATTAACCTATTCTATCCTGTGTCATGTGATTATGACCTATTCTAACCTGTTCTTTTTTCTTTGACTACTTTTTTTTTGTTCTTTCTTTTGTTTTATGCTTTTTCCATTCTTTACCTGCTCACTGCAGTCAACTCGCCATAAGGGGGTTTGTTAATCTGCATGAAGATCTCAGTAAAGAGTTTAAAGACATAGATCTTTTTTCTCCTTTTTTGAGCAGAATGCTCATTAATCCAAAGCACCAGTGTAATAAAATCCTTCCATTGTTGTATATACTGTTATAACGGACCACCGATTGAAGGGGGACGTCCGTCGCGGGGATGAGGAACAGCGGCAGAATGAAAGGCCTCAATGATCCGGTTTGGAGAACCAGCGACTCCATGAATCTCACAATAGGGCAGAAAGAGCAGTTATTAGAGCTGCAGAACTGTGACCACTGTACGGTGACGATAAACCCTAGGCTTGTGACGTGGTGACATTTGAAACAGGCGGCTATTGATCCATGAGGCGGTGTGAGATGTTGGGAGAGTGGAGGGCTACAGTGAGTGATGAGATCGATTTGATTACAGGGAGGATGGCCACCTGCACCCGCCCAAATTACTCCGGCGTGGTACTTCGCTCACTCTTGGAAATGCTCCATGGGCCATTTGGCCAAAACTGTATCAGTTTTCCTTTGTACCACTCATTCTAATACGCTTTATGAAATTTTGTTATACCCTGTGTTTTTTCATTAGACTTGGGCCTGTTCCCTAGTCAATTAAATTCTAATTGTGAAAATGTCCATCCAGCTATCAATCCATTAGCTTATTCATCTTCAATAACTTTAGCTGGAACCCAGTTAGGGCTGCAGCATTCTGGGAAGCATGGATCTTGGGAGAAGGTGTAGAGGAAACCTGCTCCTTACACCGGTCCAGACTTCACCAGACCTGCATGTTGTTATTTTGTGTGCAGTGATGTTTGCCGCCACTCAGACCAGACTTTTGCGTGTTGACCACGAACAGTCACTTCACTAAATATTAAATACATTTCTTATTTAGGAGATGGTGCACCAGAATGTTCTGCTAACAAGTTAGCTAGGTATGATTTTCCAACTTTACTCGCTAACTATTTAAGTTTTCAAAACAACTGGCCCCTGGACGCATGTGAACACACTGGATACAAATAGTGGGAATATGCAAACTGCATTCCCAGAGATGTGGCCCCAAGGTACCGACCTGTGACTGGGGGGGGGGGGGGCGTGAATCCGCTACATTACCTGCTGAGCCAGTCAATGGAGGAAAAAATCAGATGACCTTTGAGATTTAATGACCCCCCTTAATGCTTGGATCCTCTAGCAATTAGAGCACACAGAACACTAAATGGTATGATATTGAACTAAATGGAATTAAACTGGGTCTGCTGCTTAACCCATATTATTAAAAAGAAAAAAAAACAGAAAGAAAAAAAACTCAGCATATAGGGTTCAGGGTTCGAGCAAAGGTTGAATATAGTACAGCATGTTCAGATAATTATCATAATAACAATACATCTTAAAGAAAATCACACCTGAGGGGTCAATGCTCTACGCGCGTCTCTGTGATGGATGTTGAAGAACTCGGGAAACCTCGGGATTAATCACTGAGCAGATTCATACCAGTGCTGCACTGTACCAGGTACACTGTAACATGTCAGCGAAAGACACAAACCTCAACAAACCCTGGATAAAATGAGCACTAAGTATGCCAGTCATATATAGCGGAGAGGGCAGTGGTGTATATAAATGCATGTAGGAGCTGAAACAGTTACTCAGCACAGTTATTTGAGTGCTTCCAAACATCAGTATTGTTTCTGCTTGGAGCTGTTGGAATATGAGAGAGGGGCTTTTTCCTGGGAGGGGGGTTTTCCTGGGAGCAAATGTGACAGAAAGCCATGGCTTTAGCTGGAAACCGCTAAATTACAAATTACGGCTCCATCGTTGTGTCAGTGGGAACCGGAATAATCAGGTTGAATAGATCCAACACTTCCATATTGAGGAGAGTAGCCGGCCCACATGGAAATGAGCGCATTAACGTCAGGCCCGGTCATGGTTCTGTCTTAGATGGCTGGCATACAGTACCATGCCCCGCCCCCCCACCCTTTGGCCATAACCGTGCATTGTTGCTGGCAGCTCATGGATCTGTACTGTGAAGGTCTCCATTAAATATTTAAAAAATAGAGATTTAAAAAGGGGGAATAAAGAAAGAAAAAAATGTGTATTGGAGATGAAACCCTGGGATAAAGCGGGCCAGGTTGCTCAGACCAGTAGGAAGCAGCCTTCTGGTATAGTAGCAAAACTGGGTCCCAGGTCTATGTGACAGAGTTTGTCTATCTTTAATAGGCTGTTAATGTTCTGTTAATTACTTATGGTGGGATAATCCTCACAGAACCCGAACTCCATCTTAAATATACTCATTTCTCATAGGTCTAAAGTTATATTTCCAAATATAAGTATTTTATAACGATTCATTAAGAATTAAACTTCGTAGAGGAGAAATAGCAAAAAGAAACTATTGTTTCCAAGAATTCTGACACCGTCTGAATAAAGACCTAGGGGAGGAATTCTAAGGAACAGCTGTAAGATATATGATGTTTTAAAAAGCGTTTTCCTCTTCTTAAAGCCAGACTTTGGGAGCAGTATGATTCAGAACTGATGTTCTGTAAAATCATGTTCTGGCAAGCACCTCCAGGAAAACTGCTCATTTTTATAGGGGAGAGAATGTCTAATTGACCAAACTGTGTGTGTGTGTGTGTATATATATATATTTATATATATAAATTTATTAGACATTCTCTCCCATATTGGCCACACAATTGGCCATCCAAATAACCATAACCCTAACAAGCCTGCTGGGTGTCAAGTCCCATGGCTGTTGATCTCACATGATCTCACCTGATGTCGTCCTGGGGACTGTTTCACAAAGCAGGGTTTCTTGCTTAGCCAGATAAGGTAGTCTGAGTTAAGTGTAAGTAAACTAGGAGACTTCCAGCTTAAGTTAACTGAGCTGAGAAATCCTGATTCATGGAACACCATTGAAGAAGCATGACCAATGTGATTGACAGCAGCGTAGTCAGTCTGCTAGGCTAGTTAGCATCGGTCACTAGTTTAAACTATAATGAGTTTAATTGCTCTTTTATACTCCAGCTTCTTGATATAGTAGATGGTGGTTGTTATATATACATAATTCATGAAGAGACCCATCAAATCCTATAGGACTCAGAACTCAAGAACATAGACATGTTGGGAAGAGCAGTCATTCTGGTTAACAGCACATTTAATCAAGATGGCATACAATTGAGAAAAGTGGTTCAATCAGTCCCTGGAGCAATTGCGGGTTAAGGGCCTTGCTCAAGAACACAACAGTGACATCATGCTGCTAGCTCTGGCATTTGAACCAGTGCAGTGCATTTGTAAGTATTTACAGTATGTGGAGGCTGTAGTGTTTGTGAAGGTGGCTCTCCGAGATAAAGTTCCTCGTTAGATGTATAAGAGCTAAAGAGATGTCAGCATGTCCTGATCTGCTCGCAGTACATCACGCACCTCAAACTCAAACCATCAGCGACTCAATGAGCAGCTGCCGCTTAGATCCTGTCGTCTGTCACGTATAAAACTGATTAAGTCATGTGTCCAGCTGTTGTCAGACATGTCCAGTTGTCCAGCTCATTTTGTTTCTATTTTAAGTATCTAAAATACATTAAATATTAAAATAGACCAGCGACAGACATCAGTGTTGAGATTTGACGGATTTCAGCAGAATTTAGTAATGAGTTAACGTGACAGTTCTCTAAATGACTGTAACGAATCCCCCTAGGATGGATCAGCGCGACTTGATTAATTATCGATGTGCAGTCTGCCGTGACTTTGGTGAGCTGTGGACTGAACCAGTGAAATTGATGGCTGGATAGAAAGGGGGTAGGCTGCCATGAATGCACACCCTTCTGGCGTGGGGGAAAATGCTAATTGATAGCATTAACGGCCTCCTTGGTGGTGGTGGGGGGGGGGGCGAAGTCATCATGCCCTCAGATGGGCAGAGAGGCTTTTCATTCAGCGGATCGGAATCAGCGCAGGGCACAGAGGACATGGAAAGCAATTAAAAATGGCAGGCGGGGACGCGATCCAGGAAGATGGCCACGGTGTCGTGGAGAAGACCTCATGTTCCGGACCTCCCTGTCAGCCACTCCAGCTCTGATTGGTCTCGGAGCGGCCTGCCTGATTGAAACGCAGCCGGCACTGCCACGCCGTCCTCAATAAGCACGCTAGCAAGATCCCACTACATTTAGATGGGCTACATGAAGTCCGGCCCGGAATGAGCATCGATTTCAAGGCGCTCGCCCCGGTAATCCCGTAATGGCTTTTGCCACGCTGCCCACCCCCTCGCCCACCCCCCTCGCCCA
>JAODKN010000035.1:17587818-17603458 GCA_026774425.1 Petrocephalus zakoni | reverse complement strand
CCCCCCCCCCCCCCGCGACTCTGTGTGGGATTCTCTGCCTTTCATGGCTTTGATTTCCACTTCCATCAAAGGGACGGCTTCACTTCCCACTCTCTTGCCTGCCGGCCTGCTCTGACATAAATGCGATAGGGGCAGCGAGTGACGAGAAGGTCTATAATGTACGGGTGAGGAACATCAAGTCCCAGTCCATGCTCATCTCGGATGAGACTGTGGGACTCATTGAGCACATTGATCTATAAATCAACATTATTATGTGTTATTCACCTGCAGTTGGATGCAGTATGCTCATTAATGGAGTCCCAATAGGTCAAGAGTGCATTGCTTACTCGTTCAGTGGACACCTTTATCCAAAGTGACATGTATTTTTGCAGCATTTGAATCGGCAGCCTTCCAATCACAGACACATCATCCTGCTCTTGGGGGGGGGGAGTTCAGACATCTGTTCCTCAGCGCTTTTTATTTCTGGTCCATCCTTGGGCTTAGAAGCGAAGGCAGCGCCGGTCACCGTGGCCCAAGAGCGGCCTGTCCCAGGAGTGGCCCCCGGGGGCATTAGCAGAACTTGCCGAGATTCGACCCAGTCGCTCGAGAGTTAACGTGGCTGCAAATCTCGAGTGAATTGAAGGTGTGAAATATCTGCTTCGCGTGCCAGGATGGGTGTCCAGGGGTGAAGAGGGAGAACGGAGGTGCGTGGAAAATTTGTGGGGGGGGGGGGGGGTTAAGTGCTCATTTTGCTCACTCGAGTCCTCATGCCATGGCCTTCTCTGCGTTTTGTCAGCTGGCATGCCTGCCCCACTCTGTTTTGTCTACGGCTTTCAGTTTTGGGTAGTAAGCAGTGATATATTTGGCTGTCTAGAGATAGTGTCTGGTTTTATCCCTTGCAGCTTGTCCCTGGACCTTAAACAGCCGCTCTTTTGATTTCAGGAATAAACAGAAACATAGCACGACTCTGAGCTGCTGACGTTTTATTGTACGTAGAGCAGATTCCAGCCAATTGCCAAATATCGTTTCGAAAGCACTTGTGAAAACGATGGCTTCCTGTATTCTTTTGATTCCGTTGATTTACAGTGTATCCCATTTATTTTAAAGCGTAAAAAGATGTGCAGAAGTTGAGGAAGGCCTTCTGTATAGTGTTTTGGTCTGATTTGCTTCCCCAAGGCAGATCCAGCTGTTGGACAGCCCAGCAGATGTTGCAGTGTAGTTGCACACCTGTAGGTTTCTTTGCCGCTCTGATGGTCTTTTTGCTGCCAAGCTGAAATCCATGCACTCTGTTTCATTTCAGATCCTGCCTTGGTGGACCTCCTGCAGTACGAGCTCCCCATCCTGGCTGACACACTGAGGGGATACCTGCAAGATCTACCATGCCCGGTGGTCCCAGCTGCCATCTACAGCGAGCTGGTCTACACAGCTCAAGGTGAGACTCCTGAGAAGGCCAAGGCCAGCATCGAAGAGCCCCAGCACAGAGGTCATGAGCGCGGGTGCTGTAGGCCAGCCAGCTCAGCGCTATTCTAACTCAGGGAGATTGTGCTGCACTTTTGACCAGGTATAACTTTCACATAGAGATTGACTTAATTGACATCACATGCTTAGCATGTCGTTTCCCTCCTTTTTAAGTTGGTGTTAAGTTTCTGAGTTGGTGATACCACCCTCTTTACCGTCCAAGCTAGCAGGTCTTAGTGACGGTGGCTAAGCTTAGGCTAGTCCCGACCTCCTTTGAACCCTCCAGAAAGACCCGGCATCTGCCTGATTTCGCCCAGACCTTCATGCCTGGTGCGATCCTGTGACGGCCACGCTCCATCTGTCATCGTCTTCAAAGGAACGATGCACCCATGTTCGAGGCAAAGGCCATGGCTTGCAGTTCACGGTCGTAATTCCTGGTCTTCGGTGGTCAAGCGGGAGGTGAAATCTGATTAACGGAGTGCTACTCCCCTCCTCACCCATGGAAAGCATTGAGCATGTGGTTTAGCATTTAGTGGATCAAGTCTGGCCAGAATCTGTCAAAGAGATCTCACAGTGCCTGCTAAGCCGCTCGCTAAATCTGATTTCTACACCGGTACAGCTCTTTACTTTAAAAGATTAATTATCTAATTTAATTATTAATCCTGTCTGCTCACTATAATCCCATGTTCTGCTCTTCCGTTTGACGCCATCTCGCCCACTCGCATTACTTAACGCGTCTCTGCGAAGGTCTGTCTTCAGAAAGCGTCAGGCCATGCTAAGATGTTCCCAATTTAGATGGCCGCTTTTCCGGCTCCTGCATAGACTCCTAATTCCGTGATCCTCATTCGGAAGACTGGCTGGCCCGGAGACTTTTCCCAAAGGTCTTCTGGTCCGTCGACAGCTGGTCTTGGCCAAGTTCCACGCTTTGCCCTATTGAGCAGGGGTCAGGCTTTATCAATACCAGCCAGGAGTTTGCTGTGGGGGTGTGAGGCGGGGGGGGGCGCAGACAATCGAAGGTAGGGCCCCAGCGTTAGTTACTGGCAACCAGACGGAGGTCACGGGTCTGACCCCTATCAAAGCAGGAGATTATCCATCCGTCACTCGGTAGCTCGGTGCCTGGCTGGTCCTGACCTCCAGCCCCTGGACACTTGTCTCCCAAATAAAAACCAGCTTCCCCTTCAAGCCGTGAGTTACGAATGCAATTTGTTAGCGGAGAGCTGATGATGTAAGCCTGGTGCCTGCTTGCGTGCCAACAAAGTGAGCTCAAGTTGATGTGAGTATCTGGGGAAGATGCAACCATGATTCTTTGGTGGAGCCTTTCGATGTTTCTGACACAGTGTGCAACGTATCCAGTCCTAGACTATGGGAGGAGTCCATTTTAGAGGTCCTCTGTAACAATATGGCCATCACACATGAAATATGACCTACTGTTGATATCCAACAATGTGTGACAGACATGGTCTAAACTGAACCAGAAGTGTTTGCCCATGAGTGTGTCACTTAATGGGTGTAGCAAGTGTAAGAGCAGTGGGTGTTTCTCTATACCAAGAATGCAATGATCGTAGCGGTCCTACTAACGTGTCTTCCAAGAACAAACGAGGGGGGCTACGAATCATACGATTGGTCTTTGTTTGGTGAGGATGCAACTGATGACTCCTTGATATGTGGGGCGGGGCAAGAACAGCTTCTGGGGATGTTTACCGTCCTCTGTACTTCTGTTCTTAGTATTCAAACTGGTCCTCAACAATGAAAGAGGGCATAAAAGGGGTACACAAGAACACAGGTACAGTCAAGTGCACATACTGAGAAACACTCAGTGTTTAGTGCAGAGCAGTAGTCACCATCACCACTCCTCCTCAACCCCCCCGGCCAACAACTCTTGCCATCAGCACTCCTCCCCAACCCCTCATGTATCCCCCACATTTAAAAAAAGGTTGCAAACTCTTGGTGTATTTTGGTTTGTTGTGTTGAAGGTTTGTGGTCCGTATGAGCAGACAGGGATATAGGAACCAGTGGGGACACTGTGGCGCGCACCCCCTAATGTTTAATTTGGCTTTATTCATCCCCAAAATAGCAGACCTTTGCATTGAAGTTATTAAGTCATATCCCCTCGAATATCAAACTCTCACCCACACCACTGTGAGCAGAGATGGAGGTTCTTCCTGACCTAAAAAGCAGGACGATAGCCTGTCTTTTCACAGCCCTGAACTGAGATCAGCCGGTCATCTTCCGGGCTCCTCTCTCCTTCAGCCAAGTCCTCCTGGCCCGCGCTCTGGCTCAGACGGACCTTCTGCTGAGATTGGCGTTCTTGTGCACTCCCTTCAGAGACCCTGAGCATCGAGGAGTGTGGCCAGCAGCTCCGGAGGATCCTCTACTCCCCCAGCATCCCGGCCGCCAACCAGCAGCTTCTGCTACACCTCATCCGGCACCTGTGCAAGGTGGCGCAGGCCCCCGGTGCCAGCGGGCCGCGGCTGCTGGGACACGCCTTTGGGGACCTGCTCTTTCAACGCTGCGTCTCCAGGTAACCGCCACCCCCTATGGATGCGTGTGGGACAAGCGGGAAAATCTGAAGGGGGTGCCGGGGGAGGGGCGTCAGGGGGGCGGTCAGCATTATTAAACAAGCTTTTGAATTCAGGGCAGCCCTCAGCTGTGAGATTTTATGAGCCCGGCATGTGACTCCCCCCTACCACTGGAAACGTGGGGGCTGTTTTCCGAGGTTAGGGGTTACCGCAATGATTAATGAACATGTGAGCTGCAGTTGCCTCTGTGATGAATTCCAGCTTTCCAGGTCACTTCTTCTCCTCCACATCCCAGGGCATTCCTGGGCCTCCATCAGGCTTTTAAGGTAGAGTCTTGCATCAGGTCTGCCTAGGGCGACTAACGGGAAGGCTCAAACCCTGGTCTCTAACTCCCCTTAGTGATAGTATCTACACGCTTTACAAATCTCCACATTTCTTAACTGTCCCCTAAATAGTCATAGTTAATATCACAACACATGGTTAATTGTAGTAAGATTGCTACAGTGTTTCTCAGTCCTGCTCCTGGAGCACCACCTGCTAGGAAGTTCTCACTCCAGCCTGACCTTAATTAGCATCAGGTGTTTCTTAATGGCCTAATAATGAAGGCGGTAGGTTGTAAGCAGTGCGGGTTTTACCAAAAACTTTCTGGCAGGTGGGCCTCCAGGAGCAGAATTGAGAAACACTGGATTACTACAAAAAAGCTGTTTCAGGTGAAAAGACCACAGTGCAGTGTATATAAAGCCCTGTTACAGCACTACCTCCCATATGCTCTTGTTTTGATTTGACTTGACATATTGGCTGCCCTAAACATTTTTTCTGTTCCTTTCACATTCTCCGTCCTCCGGTTTACCTTGAACTTTGCGGTGGAAACCGACAAAGGCAGTGTATTTTCCTCCAAACAGTGAGCGAATTCCCGAAAGCCGTACGGCTGACGATAAAGGGCAGTTTGAGCCTTAAGGCTGCCGCGCAACATCAGGCCTCTTTAGCGCGTTTTCGTTAGCAGACGATAAGCTGAGGAATAGCAATATGGACTAATGGAAGATAAAGGTATTTAAACTTTTTGTGGTTAATAAGTCTCGTGGAAGACGCACTCACAGCTGCCAGAGGCTGGAAAGGACAGCAGGGGAGCCGTTATTGATGATGTGAGGAATGTTAAGTCTCGTCCAGCTCACAGCATATTAACGTTTAGCATGTGATACGCGAATCAGCTTTCGCGCGTGCAGTGTCTCAAATGAAGCTCATCTGCCTCCTGAGCTCATTTTTTTCTGGGTTTTCCTGTGTTTTTCATACAAAATATACATACATATCCCCCCCCCCCCACACACACACACAATGTGCCCTAAAATGGCATCATACACCTGTTTAATGTTTCTTCCCCACGTTGACCCAACTTCTCGCTGTCCACAGCGCCGACGTAAACCCAGAACACCACGTGAAGATCGTTGAGGCCCTCCTGGTGGCTGGGGGCTTGATGGAGATGCTGGCTGCTCCAGGTAAGGCCTCTTACTCCTCTGCCTCTCTGCTAACAGCAGAAACTTCTCAACTCCCGAGCATTTCTGGGGGGCAAGGACCCAAAGGCTTTTTTGCTGACCACAGAGTTTAAACTGGCGACCTGCTGATCACAGGCACTAAATCGCTGAGCCGCACTCCACCCATTTCAGGATCTCAGCTGTCCATTCAGGCTCGTTACTTATGACCTGAGCGAGCTCTTTCATTCGTCCATTTGTTTTGCTAATATATTGCATATTTTATGGGCTTTCCACTGTTTTGAGGCTTTGGCTGCTTTCACTTTCCATATCTGGAAATGCTGCTTCTTGTTGACTCAGCCTGTCGATTTGCAAGTTGCTTTTGACATAAATGTCCTGAACTTTTGGCACGTTAGGTGGAGGAGGGGATGGATCTTATGGTAGGAAGAGGAGGTGATGGGACACGGTGCTCTCTCTGCTAAATTTACCGGCAGAGTCTTATCTGTGATCCCGAAGCCGCAGATGGCCGTGAGGCAGGGAGATCAGTTTCCCATCAGTACCCAGATCAAAACAGGCCAGCAGATAGTGGGCTCACGGTTCTGGGGAAAGTGGACGGGGCGACTCGGAGATAGCGCCCAAGGACAACTGTCATTCGTAGCCCTCCTGCATTTCTCCTTCTGAGATAATGAGTCCTTGCTACACCGGGGAGCTCCAGCTCTGCTCTGCTCCAGGGTTTAATGAACCGAGTCGACCCAAAGCTGCCATCCTCCAGCGTGTCTGCCTGGGAAAACCTGTGGGGGCTTTTTCTGAGGAAGATACGTCCGCCCAGAACTGCATAAGTACAGCTAGATCGGCATGTCATGCCTCACGTGATGCCATCAGCCTATGCTTGAGGATGACATAACGCTCCACAAGCCCTTTCGTTTATATTGGCTCTGCAGCTGTCTAAAAAACTGATCAATACATTGCAAAGTTAGCAGGAGAGCCCATGTAGCATTTGCGTGTTTGTGGGTGTTTGTAGAAAGGCAGAGAGCCCACTTTGAGGCAGTAAATCAGATCATTCTGGGCCGGACTGGACCGAGTCCAGGCACCTTAATCAGGCATTACTAGTCGCTGTTTCGGTTGGCAGAACCATATATTAATGCTGTGAGTCAGCAGGTCAAGACTGCAGCTGGTAACGTAGCCTCTCTGTGGAGGGATGGATTTTTATCACAAGGATCGGGCAGCCGGGGTAGCGGGTGGGGGGGGTTACAGAATTGAGGCTCAGCAGGAGTATGAATGAGAGGTGAGAGCTCGCTGTTGAGTTATGAATCCCATGTGTAAATATGCCTGTACTCTGCAGTTAAAACCCGCCTGCAGCTTCCATTAAACATTAAAAAGGCTTTTGGGTTTGTGTCCATGCGTGGCCAGGCTCTACGGTTGGCATGGAAATGCTGCCATACGTTGGCATCCGGGACTGTTTTTAATATCGTCCCGTGCTGACGGAAAGACAGCTGGAGGCTGCCGACTAATTACGTGAATGAATTAGCAAACGAGTTAGTAAATAAAAGCAGGTCAACGGCCCCCTGTTCGCCACCGAGGGCAGGCCGCCGTGGGTCGGCTTGCATCCTTCGCTATGCCCAGAGGACTTTAAGACCCAGGGGAGTCCAGGAGGGAAACTGCTCTCCCAAATGCCCCGCCCCCCAGGATGAACAGCATGCACTTCCCACAGCTGATGTGTCACCCGTTCAGTTGACTCAGTCCGACGCAATGTGCTAAAAATTACTCGGGCACTCACACACCCACCCACCCGTGTGCACACAGCAGGCCCCTGCCATCACCCCCCCCCTTTCCAAAGAGGCACACAGTACATATATTCATTCTGTAGCCCCTGGACATTTCATTCCTGTTAATGCGATTCATTTTGGGCGAGAAGTCAGCCTTGGGGCCGTTTATAAGCAGATCCTATACCGAGCCGTCTCAGACTCCTCATGCCGCGATAGCGGCTCCTCTCAGCATCTTACAGATCCGTCGGGCTGCCGGCCAGCTAGCAAGGGGGGGGGGGGGCAGAACCTCTCCGGATTAAAGAGCAGCGCTCAGTACGACTGCAATGACATCACCCTCTTTCTCTCGGTCTATTCTGGGCCCGCTCGCTATCAGGGAGCCGCGTTATGGCGAGAGAGAAATGCGCCGATCAGGGTTTCGTTCGAATAGATGCTCGGACAAATCCGAGAAACAAACGATTACGGCTGGATTCATTCGTTTGCGACTAACGTTGTGGCTTAAAAAAGCCTCAGATGTTAAATGGGGTCGTTTATCCTGCTTCTCTGAAGTCACAGGTTGTGTGTGTGTGTGTGTCTCTCTCTCTCTCCCTCATTCGCTCACTCTCGCTCACTCTCTCTCGTTCTGCCTCTGCAATGTGAATCAGCCCCTTTCGATTCACGCCTGCAATCTCTACCGGTGTCACACATCCCCTGACTTGCCACTCATCTCCACAGATTCAGATTCTAGGGCAGTCACGATGGCAGTGTGGTTTCGTTTGGTGTAGTGCATGGGGGAGAGGGGGGGGGCTTCCGTCTTCATCTTAGGATGGTGAACAGCCTATATGACAGTTGATAAGATGGCTTTAAATCAGGGGGGCCGCGTTCGAATCGTGTTGTTTAATTAACTGTCTTTGAAGGACAGACTCTGTTTCACTGGAGAGGGCGTGGGGGTGGGATGTATCCCATCCGCAGCGGATGCTTGTGCTCTGAGCCGTGCTGGTTAGCAGCTCTGCTATGCTGGCGGGGTGTGAAGTTGTATATCTTTAGGGGGCAGAGAGAGTCGCTGGCCACTGTCCATAAGACTCAGGCTGGACATACAAGCCCAAAACCACGGTCCTGTAACGTGTAGTCGACAGATTTACCATGAAGTCAGGGAGGGGGAGTGAGGTGGAGGAGCAGCTAATTGAGGAAGATGTCAGGGGAGCAGGCTGTTGATGGTGAGGTCACCCCCGGAGATTCTCACTTTGCTGTAATAATGGCAGAGTTAGGGATGAGATGATGCAGCCGTGCAAAGGAGATCGGTCCAAAAAGGCCTGGATTTAATTCCCAAAGTTGAACTTAATCCTCTGGGAATCCCTCACCTGCCTCACTGCAGTCCTGCCCCGCTAACGGGCCCTGTCTGTACTCAGCCGGAGGCAGCGGCTTATTTCAATGCACTGTACAGAGGAAGATTCTGGGTTTCTTACTTTTTATCGCACTGCATCTACCCCCCCAAAAAAAACCAGCCAACTTCGTTAACCTATAAAATAGCCTTGGGGCTGCATGTTAAAGAAGGTATTAATCTCAAATGCCTTCGTTATGAAGTACGTGCCAGAGTATGCCGGTACGTTCCGACAACTCTTCTGTAGAAGCCCGGAGGAGCTACGGAATGCCTCGGGGCTCAAAAAGCACTAGGAGCGAGCTAATCACAGTCTCCCTGCCCAGCCTTAGCCTGTGTATGCCTGGTGTGGATCTGGGAAATGCTGAGAGAGCCGGAACAGATGTAGTGCTGTGGAATATAAATCCCCCAGTTTGAAAGAGCACTTCTTGTATAAACACGATTAGATTTTTTACATTCTTTACATGTGTTTCTCATGCATGCGTTTAGAAAAACCATGTTTACAACTGACTTTTCTGCACATTTCTTCACCTGTAGAAAATCTTCAGCTGGAAACATCAAAGCTACAATGTAACATACAGGGGTTTGACTGAGATGTTAATGTCTTGAGTATTACTTCGGATGAGGATTTTATGTCAATTTTTTATGTCAATAATGAGTAATCTCATGAAGATACTGGTTTTGGTAATAACCTGAAATCATTTCTGGATGTTAGGGAAATTGAATTAATAGTGAAAAATCAGCTACAAGCAGTTTTAGATGGTTGACTCACACTGCAGCCAGAATCCAAGGGATTGAGTTTACGATGGGAAAATTCAGTGTGAGGATCTAATCAGTGAGCAGCTGTTTGTCCACTGCTGAAGCTGTCCTCCATGAATGACAGATCTCTGCTCTCTCTCTCCCTCTTTCTCTACCGATCATGAAGTAGATTGTCGGGGGATTCGGAGCAGTGGCGCCCGGGGGGGTTGGGGGGCTTCCCAGCAGAGCTTAGTATTCTTACCCCAGCGTGTAACTTCTGGCAAAAAGACAGTCACGCCTTTTGGTTATTGGAAAAACAAACACAAATTTTAGCCTGGAAAATGCTTTAAAAGGAGAAAAGTTGGTGCCATTAGGTTAAAGGGAAAAGAATAGGGCTGTGTTTCTGGGTAGCACCCTGGCACCGCAATGGCTGCCTGCTCCACTGAGCTCCTCCGAGCTAATGATTGCCGAGCTAATGATTGCCACAGGAGGCTTCCGGGAAAGAAACGCCAGGAGCATTCAGTCCCGCGCAGGTCAGGGGCCGGTCCTGGCCTAAGGTGTGTAAGTGCTGGGGGGGGGGGCGAGTGCGTGGCACTGTATGCGGAACACCCCCGAAAGCATCCAGCCGATTGGAAACAGCTGTTAATCTTTTTAATCAGTTATACAAGAGGAACCTGACTTCCTCACTAAATTGCGAACAAATCCGTGCGTAATGGGATGTCCTTAATCTTAAGGGGTTTACAGAGTGCAGCACATTGATTGGACCGTCTGAGGTGGACTTGGCGGCACGGTGCCGTTAAGATAAACCGGCGTTTAGAGTGATGATGTCAGCGAGACTCACTCCCGGGATAAACAGGAAATCAGCAGTGTTGGAATTGATCTGGGTAATTAAAATTCCTCGTTTTAGCCAGGCTGAAGAGGGTCACCAGAACTCATTAGCTCAGATACACTGAACGCATCCGATTTTCCCTCTTGAGGTAATACTTTGAGGTGAACATGAATATGGTTAATTTTTTTTTTCCTCAGAGATCTTTACAATAAACCTTGGGTTTTTGTGGAAGATGAGTATGCTATGATTATTTAATGGCTGGTCCTTCTGTGTGAGGGATTGTCTTGGGGGGTGCCCGTACCTCACAGCGCACACCAATACACTCACAATCACTCAGGGCACACACCGCCGACACACAAACACTCCTTAAGGACACTAAATGACCTAACTGCATCTCTGGACTGCGGGCAGTAGCGTTGCTTATCACCACTCAAACCATGCATTTGTGTGCGGCCCCTGAGGTTTGGGGGCCCCCTGTTGGCCACAAACAGTCATTACAATAATGGGTATGGGGGACCCTGAAGTGATGTTCTGGGTGGGGCCCCAGCAATGTCATAGAGTGTGGAAGGAAACTGTCACACATAGAGGAGAAAGGAGAATTCGAACCCCTAACCCTGGGGTCATGGTGCTCAGGGTTACCCATGGTGTTGTTGGGGGTGGTCGTGATAGAGGCTGGGCTGCCATCAGCGGTAACTCCCTGGAGATTAAGGCCGTGTACAGTTTGTCCAATTTGATCGAACAGGGGTGTAACAGATATGAGACACAGACTGCAGAGCTTTCCAGACCAGTCTAGATGTAGCGGGCAGACGACGGGGCCTTGGGTCTGGCTGCAGCGTGAATGAAGATTGAAGCGGATATTATCCATAGCTCAGACGCCAAGCTAGGCTCGTTAATCGCCGTGACAGGCCGGCGAGCGGAAACAGATTAAACCGAAGATAGCTCCGTGTCACATGTCAGCACAGATCAACATGGCCGACGCTGGCAGCAGAGTTTCCAGATTAGCAGTGCTGCTGGTTCCGGCTCCCTGATGTGCTGCTGGTGTTTCGGGCTGTCACGGAAAACGTGCTCGCTTTGGATTCACCTCGTCAGCATGTCTGATTTAGTGCAGTGACTGCAGTCTTTTTAGGGTTTGGTACCAGTCAAGGTCTTCGGTCCAGTATCGTGGCCTTAGATACTCCTAGTTAGCTAATTCGGAGCTACATCTTAACTTCTTAAATATGGCGTTTTATGCAAGCAGACACATTTAATGGGTGTTCTTGTCAAAAACTTATAAGGGAGAGCTGAATAATAATCATGGGGCCTCCAAGAATGGTCTGGCTTCCACTCAGGGCATGGATCAGGACTCTGGTCTGAGGGGCTGTGATGGTGCAGACGTTCCACTGTGAAATAAATTGGCGTCGTTCCAGTAAAGCCCTAATCACCTTGGCTCCATCCTGACTGACGGTAGTGTCTCTCCTGTAGCTGCTCAGCAACAGCTGATTCTCACCATGAAACAAGTCTCTGGCGATGTAAGTGAATTAGAGGAATGTACCGGGGCACATAATAGACCTCTGCTCACCCTCTAAGGTGTGAAGTCTATCCAGTCAGCCTTTCATAAGCACTTACCCATGGCACGGTGGCGAATATGAAACTCATTCCAAGGAGCCGGACCTGTGATCAGACAGAGTGACAGGCTGAGGGCAGTTCAGAGACACCACAAGGACCCAGGGAGAACATGCAAAATCCATGCGTGTTCCTGGGGATCCCTCTTGTAGCATGGCAAAAATGTGCTGGCAGATATTGCACAGTAAGATGGGGGGAGTATTTAATGTTATATCCACCCCAGGGTGCAGTAGGGCTATGGATATCCTGGCAGATTCTGGGGACCCAGCACTTCACAGGAGCCCTTGAATATGGGGGGGGGGCTAAGGTGAAATTTTGTCAGGGGACCCGGCATTTCTAGCTGCACTCTTGTTTCCCCCCCATTACGCTGCCGTACTTCTTCTCCTTTACATACATGCTCATTACTCTATTTATATAACCCCGTTTCCAGCCCCCTCCTTTCTCACCATCAATCCTGTGAAACTCCTCCCCCTTCACTCGCTGTCTGTTATGTCGGCCCGTATTACTGGGCGAACGCTAGTCCATGCCAGTGTATGCCTGTATGATGGGGGTGTGACGGTGAAGCCCACCTGCCTCGGCCTGACGTTCCCCGGACCTGCCAGAGCACAGGGGGAGCGGCAGGGAGGTGCCCTCTCAGATCAGCAGTATAAGTCGAATCGCTGACAGCGTGCGCCGGCCGTTCTTTTCAGCTGGAAGTGCGGTCACACCCACGCGCACAGACACACAGCCTCCATCTTCTGGCAGTGCCTGCCAGGTCCTAGTTGAGGCTGACCTCTCCACCCCAGAGGGCTAGGAGACTCGTCCGTGCTGGCGGCTTGTGAACGCTGGCACCCCCCAGCCGCCCCATTGGTGTACAGTGACCCGCGCTCGCGCCATCACTGAGGCCCGGTCCTCGGAGCACTCGGTGTGGCTGCCGCTGATAGAGGGAGGCTGGAAGGCAGTTAGAGTGCCAGAGAAAATGAAGGAAGAACATCTTCAAGGGAAAGGTCAGAGCCGGAGAGCTCCCAGATATTTGCAGTATGGGGGGGGGGGCGGCAGCACTCCATCTTGTGCCTGAAGTGTGACAGTAAACATTGGCTGACTTGGATGAACATACACACACACACACACACACACCCTCTGACCTTGATGCTTGCCGGCAAATATTGGGGGCAGCAAGTTGCAGATATAAAGGAAAGAGAGGGTTAGAGAGAGAGAGGTTACTAATGGTAATTATCATATACTAGTACTGCAGTCAGCGCTTCCCTGCTTAGGCTGCTGCCCCCGCGACCCAACCCGGAAAAGTGGTAGGAAATGGATGGATGGATGGAGTACTTTACCATATATTATCCAGTAGCATTTTAAGGCATATTTTACTAAATCCATCCCTCCAAATTGATTGTGTTAATGGTTGTATACATTTAAAGAATCTGTTTTCCTGGTGTCATGTTGCCCGGTGTGGTGAGCGAAAGGCGTTGTGCTATTTCCAAGGCCTGACTTAGGAACCATGAGCTTCTCTCACTCTCTCACTCTGCCTGATGGTCGTCCCTGGCTCGGCCTGCCCTGCTCACTGCTAATGAAGTTGTGAAGTTGGGGGGGTGGGGGGTAGGTTCTTCACCCTTGACCCGGCCCGCTTCTCTCTTCCCCTCCCACCCGATCCAGCTATCCATCCTCTGCTCCCCCTCCACGCCTCCCTCAGTGTCCCTCTCTCACGGCTTCCCTTGAAGAGTCCGGTTCAAACAGACTTGAAAAGGTTCCCCCTGTGCACAGCGGGGCTTTGAAGGTCTGGGGAGCCGCTGGTCCGTAATGCTTGATATTTTTAAAAGACTCATCAGGGGACCCTGTGTGTGCTATCTGCCTGTTGTGGAGAGGAGTTTATGTGCGTGCCTGCATTTGTGTCTTGTGATGCTGGAGGAAGCCATCTTCTCTTTGTGTTTCTCAGCGTGGTCTTTACACGCTAACTTTGCCGAGAGAGCCGCATTCGTAAGGTGTTTGTCAGGGATTAATAATGGACGTGTTTCGCGATTTCTGCGGCCTTTGACTCTTTGTACTGGGTTTATGGTTGATATTCCGCTTCTGAATTGAAAAGGAGACACCTGTTGCATGGCAGAACATCAGAACATTGTGGAACATCTCTCCTGCTGTGAAATTCGCTGTGAACGAAAAGCCGGCTTCCCAATTTCACTGGTGCAGCTTCCGCCCATGAACTGAAGTCAAGGCAATAGAGAAACCATATGTGTTTAGTATATCAAAACACATGTTTTCTGTTCTATATATATTGTCTCACTTATAGTGACCGGTGGTGAGAATGCCTCTATTCCGGTCCTCGGGGACCCACAGCCGGTCCACATTTTTGCTCCCTATGAGCTCCCTGCCAAAATGTGTTTGCGGGTCCCAGAGGTCCAGATTGGGAAACACGGGCCTACCCTCTCTTCCCATTTGTCGTTTTTCCCTGTTCTTGTGTCTGAATCATTCATGTTTACCAGTGCGGCTGGAATGATGTACTGTGCTCATGGCAACATATTATCAAAGTAATTACTTTTTTGTGACTCGTCGAAAGCCTCTGTGTCCAAGAGTGAAATGACCAATGAAAATACAAAGCAAAAATAAGACATATTTAGGTATATTAACTGTGTATCTCCGTAAGCTTAATAAGGCTAAATCTCTGTTTTGTCTAACACTCTGGATATTAGGCTTAAACAATTAGCTTTCCACATCAGTCAGGTTTTCTGCAGGACACGGTATGAGACATCTGAGATCATGATGTGAGGTTATTTTGTTCTGTTCTGTATTATGAATTCATAACAGAAGTAACACCAAGATGAGAAGCTTATATGGAAGAAAAATATGGACAGTGGACTAATTAACTGTGATATTACCCCCGGAGGTGAAAATGACCCACGTGTGAACTGTGATCTTCTCATCCTACACCTGGGTCTTATGTAAATATAAAGAGCTGTGATAAAGAAGCCTGCACAGAGATGATAAGGTCTCCCTGGAAGCTCAGCATTGGAACATCGCACAATTAATTCGAGGAAATCCTTGCAGAACCAGACATGTCACATGACCAGAGCTATCCGGAGCTTCACTTTGCCCTGAAATGGGAATATATGACACTGGTCAAACATTAGAGGCAGTTAAAATTGGTATCAAAAATGTTTTTAAAATAAATCGAGTTTAAGGCAGGGCACGTTCCATTTAGCGATACGGGAACTAGAAGGGTTGGAATGAGTAATATCGAACAGCCCAAAGGCGTTTCAGACCTGCGTGTGAAGGACTTATCAAGAAGCCCAGGACATTGTCTGTCCTGCGTCGGTTAATCTGCTGTGAAATGGGCCGACCAGCCACCGGTGGGGGCAGCTGGTGGAGTGGCTTTCTGGGACCTGGTCCCCTTTTACCCTCTAATGCTCCATGCATCTTCAGAACCTACAGAATCCCAAGAGCAGCTCTGCAGAGTTCATTTAAAATATATATGTACCGGCAGATAATGTGAAGGAGTCTGTTCAGGGAGGGAGGAAGAATACTTTAGACTGTTCCATCAATATTGCTGTTGTGAAGTGCATGCAGGCCTCTTCTCGGGTGGGAGGCTTTAGGATGGATATGGCTGAGAGCACAGAAGGCGTAATGCGGTTGGACAAATGAAAGAGACCTCTTGGCAGAAGTGGTAGTGACTGGACCTCCTGGGTACCGTCCAGGATGTCGCGGGGGGGGTTGATATGTAGCATCTCTGTGTTGTCTAGGGAGTGTGGAGTGGCATTGGAAGATACCACTTGGTCCCCTGGGGATGGCTGGCAGCTGACACTGAGCCAAACCAAGTAGCCAAGTGATGGGGGGACAGCTCAGAGGATACTTAATCTCAGGGTTTAGCGGGGGGGGGGCGGCCCGCCGGCGGGGGCGGGGGGCGCGGGGGGCCGGGGGGGGGCGGCGGGGGGGGGGGGGGGGGGGGGGGG
>JAODKN010000035.1:17571479-17585053 GCA_026774425.1 Petrocephalus zakoni | reverse complement strand
ATTAGCGATAATATCAAATCCGAAGCTTTCCCTTGTGATCCCACATTGTGTGCCTAGACCTTCCTGCTCCACCTGAGACCCAGCTGGAGCCCTTTCCAGCTCCCACCCCCCCCCCACCCATTTCCTTATGCAAAAACATAGTCCCACCCTTTTTAAAATTCCAAGTCCCCGCTCCAAGCATCCACACCCAGGTCACACGGTTTCATTTAACATCCCAGCTCAAGCGAATATCGCAAGAATTAAAGACCCTTCAAAGAGCATGGCACACCTATTCAGAGTTAAGTGGTTAAGTTAAGTAGCGATCCTGTGCCACACCTCCATACTCTGAAAGGTATTAACCTCCACCTGTGACAGACCTGCTCCCCCCCCCCCGCAACTCGCAGGCACTTTTAACCTGCTAACAGCGTTGAAGAGGCTCCTTTGACACCAGGTTAAAGACGTGCCTCTGCCTCGAGTGCAGGAATATGCCAGAGCACAAAGAGCCTTAGCAGGCATGTGAGACAGCCTTTAGATCTTAGGCCATTCCCCACGCTTTTGCTTTGCTAATGCTACGCTACGTTATAGTACATCCGGGACAAATTACAGACCCCTGTCACCTCTCTGTGGTGAGCAGCTTCCATCTCTCCTCTCCAGATGGATCTGTAACACCACTGGAAGCCAGATCTCGGTGACCTTCAGGACTTCATTAACCATAAAAGAGACGGCCAACCACCAATGGCCAGCTTTAGGATTTTTTAAGAGCGTAAGAGGGGCCATAATTTGTGCTGTGGGGCTAGTGTTATCACTATCCAATGACATGTTTTGAATTGGTGACTGACAGGGGAGGGGGGACTCTGAGGGCCAATCAACTGTCATCTGGGAATGGTGCCCTTTTGGCCCCACCCCTGCACCCATCGGGGAGGAGATGCTTGGCTCTGGGATTCAGAAGCCTTCCCGAGATAAAGCAGCACCCTGGTGCTGAGTGGGGTCATTAAAACATGCCCCTCGGCAGAGTCCAGGTCTCCCCTCGGCACCACCGTGAGTTTCTGGGTGGCGCTGATAACACCGACTCCCTGCGGCACTCGCCATGTCTGCGTGTAATGTTACACACCTGACCTTTATTTTACGCCCTAATTGGTGGCAGAACAAAGGCTGACGGTCCCTGACTTTTAGTCGATGCTCCGAGGGTGAAGTCAGCCGGTTGGTAGCAGGCAGGGGGGGGGCGGACCCACGCAGCAGCACTCACTCCTGATTGAAGGATTTGGAAAAGAAAAACATGACAACATTCTCCTTTTGAGTCCTTTTGAGTTTTCTCAGATTTTTGAATCAGACCTTCATTGTCTTGGTTTTACCTCGAATGAAATCCAACAAATAACTGTATCTTCACAGGCTTCCATATCCTGCTGCTGTTTGATCTCTGAAATGGACGTTACTGCTAACTGCGCTGCGATGATATACAAACTGTTCAAATCCTGTTTCTGTTTGGCTGTTTCATGTGAACATGGACAATAATGGTCATATGTATGTTTATACATATGTTTGTATTTATGTCTTGATCAGTGTTTCTCAATCCAGTCCTTGGGGACCCACAGACAGTTCATGTTTTTGCCCTACTTGGAGCCGGAAGGGAGCAAAAATGTGGACTGTCTGGCAAGGAGCAAAAGCAAGCACTGGTCTGCCTAATTATTATGGCCATGTGTGTTTGATGGTGGCTCTGTGGGTAGCACTGTGGTCTCAGCTCTATGGTTGGGGCCTTGATCCTACTCCAGTGTGCAGAGCTTGCATATCTCTCCCTCTGCTGCATGTTTCCTCCTGGAGTCTACAAGCATGCAGGTAGGCTAGATGGCATCCATAAATTGCCTATAGTGTGTCTGTGTCCATGTGTCTGTCTGAAGGAAGGCATCCCATCCAAGCTGTACCTTTCTTTTGCCTGGGATAGGTTCCAGGTCGACCTTGACCAGGTTAAGTGGTAGTAGAAGGTGGATGAACCTGTATTTTTACAGCTGCATTCCTATACGGTATGTACCATGTGTTGTATGAGTGAGCTTCGCCAAACGGCACAATGCATCATGCATGTTCCGCGCTGTTTGCAGTGGTCACCGCCACCTCCCATGCGATTTGCGTGGAGGCTGGCAGATGCCCGTTAATTAGACTGAGCGGCTGCCACGCAGATTTTGATGTTTCGGTGATTCTGTAAATCCCTGATCATCGCTGTGTAATTGTGAAACAGCCTTGAGGTACAGCCTCGTCTTGATGAGTGCATTGAGACTCTGCTTAATTGCGATGCTCACCTGCCCCCTTCCCCCATCCCCCCTCCCCCCCCCACGCTTTCCCATGGGCAACGCAGGCCTTATTACAGGAGCCTCTGCCGCAAACGTCGCCTGTGCATTCCCGCACAGAAATTCCGCAAATCAGCGGTGCGACGCCGCGCGGCATCTCGCGAGTCGCAAACCCGCGCTCCGTATGTTTCTATCTCTGACATTTACAGCGCCTGGGTTTCTTGTGAAACACGCTACAACACACAACCTGCGTCTTTTCACACGACACATTTTTGCTAGATATTAGTCTGGAAAAAGTTGTGGAACGGCCCAGAAGTCAAAACGAACGGCTTTAACGTGAAGTTGCCATTTTTATGTGAAGGAAAACATTGCTGCACTGAAGTAGCGATCCTCAGTGCCACAGGCCACAACGTTATTTTGTATATGTGAGTAATAATGGGATTTGCCAAATACCCCCAGGTCGTAAATCTATTTCTTAGTCATCATTGTATTAATCCCAAATAACTGGTCATGCAAAGCTGCCATGGTAACGGGAATTCCAAGGTGATGTTGTCGGAATGGTCCGGGCTGTTTCGGAAGCCTCGGCTCGCTCCCACATCTGCTTCAACAACATTAAAGATGAAAGAGGGACGTGCCTTCTTGAGCGATACAGTAGAGAACCCGAGCGATTCGGAGCAGCAGGATGAAAAGCAGAGCTGTGATTGTCCAGGGAGTTTAACAAACCCCCCCTCCACAATGCTCCTGAGACAACCTAATCCCCCCCCCCCAACCTAACTTTACACCTACTGATCTGCTCACTCTTGATTCTTAATGTCTTACTTTCAGTCATATTTGATTATTTTTTTTTATTTATTCTCATCTTTTCATATATTAGGTTTTTCTGTGTATTACGTATGTCTGACAAAGCACAGTGACAAGTGGGTGTAAAAAGCATTTAAGCACACATACGTAAAGTGTATGTTTGTGCATGCGACAAATAAGACTTAAAATTTATAAGTTGCGCCTGGTGGTTCTGATCCGCTTCACGCAGTGACTGAATACCACGGAACTGTTTGGGTACAGAATCACATGCCCTTTATTCCTCAGTTCAGTGAAGGTTCACCTTTAATGTGGTCCTTACCTTGATTGATCGTTGGTAGTGGCCACATCATTTTTGAATCCTCTGAAAGCAGGTGTTGAAGACAACCACAAGACTCACTTCAGATCTGCTCTGATCGTCCATCTGGGCTTGTGGTTTTGGTGAGCAGTGTGCCGGTGTGTTTGGGAGATCAGAAACAGGGCACCGAGCATTGCCAGAACCTTTAAAAACCCTCAGCAATAACTGGCAGAATTAACCACGGCATCCTACTCACAGGGGAAAGCGGAGAACTCCTCGCCATGAGTACACAGGAATTACTGTCCCAGCTATTAAATTTACCGCTTACCAGTTATCCTGATTCCATGTGTGGATTTTCTATTCCCTGATGTTTGAATGAGTGTCAGGCTCTGTTTTTTAAGAAAAAGGGTCTTTGGTGTAGGATGTGGCAGTTCTTTTTATACACAACTAATAAAATCCTGTTCATAAGGGGAATGACTTTATTGGCTTGGTTGGCTTTGGAAACTGAGCGGGTTCGCCGTGATGTCGCTCTTAGTCATGTG
This sequence comes from Petrocephalus zakoni, assembly GCA_026774425.1. Taxonomy (NCBI): domain Eukaryota; kingdom Metazoa; phylum Chordata; class Actinopteri; order Osteoglossiformes; family Mormyridae; genus Petrocephalus; species Petrocephalus zakoni. The sequence continues at coordinate 17,581,157 of JAODKN010000035.1, read as the reverse complement.
GGTCCGCATGGGGGCGATGTATGAAAGTCAACATGAAGAAGAGGGGCTGCGTGTGTCGTCATGGCATGCCTGTGTTTACAGACAGGTGGTAACTGGGCGTGGTAACCACCATATCTTCTGTCAAGTCTGGGCAATTATTTTCTATGGGAGGGTGGGGGGGTGGTGGTGTCAAATTCATGCATCACCATGTCAACGGGAGCCATTTTTAATGATTTAATATTTTCAGGTCTCAAGGTTAATCCTAACCCTAACACCTATAAACCTAACCTTAACATAATTTAATTATTGACGCATATATTAATTATGAATTATTGTGTGGCCAAAATCTGTTCATGATCAATGGTTTGAACATGAATCTTCAGCCGTTATTTTGATGACCGTGTGGGTCAGTGTTGGCTTGTGCAAAGTGTGATGGAGCCCCTCCTGGGTAGCTGAGGGCAAGAGGCAGGGGTGCACCCCAGGACATGATATCAGCCCTCTACAGGGCGTGCATAACCGGCAATTTATAGGCATAATTTAGCCTGCATTATTTACATTATATGCATTATTTATTTAGCTACATGTCCTTGGGGTATTAGGCAGCCCGCACCAGACTCACAGAGCAGAGGTGGGATTTAAATCCCCAACCCTGAAGGTATGACCCACTAAGCTACCTGTCTATGGTTAAAATGGTATGCAGTTGAACTTCAGCATAAATTGTGTATCGATTACATAACCGCAGATGACAGAAGAAGTAAGTATTCACAAAGAATGGTAAGAGGATGTGGATCGGGCGTGCCACACTGAAAGGGCTCCAGCTGGGTCTCAGGTGGAGCAGGAAGGTCTAGGCATACAATGTGGGATCACAAGGGAAAGCTTCGGATTTGATATTATCGCTAATTAGGCACAGGTGACTGAATATAGTCATCACATGATGGCCACCGCCATCTTCAGACTCCACACTAGGCTGGCCTAGGAATGCCTGACCTTACAGATTCAGTCTACTCTGGAGGCTTCACTAGAAACAGTTAAGGAGCATGGTTCTACTGGTTTTACCGTCAAGCCGTCATCAGATGGTACCCTGAAGAGTGTCCCTGGGAGGGCCCTGAGCCACGGTACATTTTAGAGGGTGCAGCAAACACCACAGCCATACCCCGAAGCATCCTCTGGCACAAAGGAGCTCTTGTTCAATAAAGCCAGGTGTTCAGACAGCCCCAGGTCTGCTAGAGCGTTTCCTCGCCCCAAAATTTGTGTGTGCATGTTGTCTGGCAAGGTTGATGTGGCCGGGACCCAGAACCCGCTCACACCCATGGGGCTGCCACCCTCTCCGGCCTGGTTTTGGCAGGAAGCCACAGTTTTTCTTATTGATAGAAACCATCCCTTGGCCGCTCTGGCCGGCCTAATGATGCCATTAAAATGCAATGTGATTACAGAAAGCCCTTTTCGCTGTGTGCGCACTGGCCCTTTTATGACTTTTTAACATAACATTGAGTCCAAAGAAAAAAACTAAAAATGGGTTTGTTAAATGTTTGAAATGGATTTTTGTCATGCAACCTTAAGCACTTCTGCAAATATTGTTTATGGTTGCGTGTGTTTAATTTGAATTGTATTGTTTAGCAGATGCATTTTACCAGACTTGCCGACTTTGCACGTTGCAATGGGCTCTTTTGGAGCTGCAGGCCCAACTCTTAAGCACACCCTAAGGCAGTGTCCAGATGCCCCCGTTTCCACCCCCGCTGACAAATGAGGCGGATTTGCACAGTGGAATCCTTGCCGTTTGTGTTCCGAGTTTCTGTCTGGCTGGGAAAGCCTCTGATTATTCTGTGGATACCCACTGCCTGCTCCCACGCTCATGGGTAAGGCAAATTAAAAAGTGCAACTAATTTAAAACTACATACACATCGAAGTTTATTCTATTCCACAAATCCAGATTTGGGGCTGAAAACATGGAGACTACGATGCCAGTTTCTCTTTACCCCATGGTTTGCTGTTTCTCACTTGCACATGCCAGCCATCTTCATTAGATAAATCGCCTGTTTCTATCCTTGATAGATATGCTCCAAGTGTTTATTCTGCTAAAGTGGTGTGCTTCTGCCCTTGGAATTGTGGAATCCTCTCAAACTAACTGCGTGTCGTTAAATTTTGTTGTGTGAAATTGCAAATAAATTTATCGAGAAGCTTCCTCCTTAATCTTTGCCTTGCAAGTATGTCACGATACCAATCTTAAAAGTGCATCCATATATAGACTTTCCTTTGTTACAATTTCCAACCTCATTTCCCCCGGACTTTTCTCTCAGTGTTTCCAGAATAGAATGTTTACTGCTGCCACAATTTCAAAAACACCGAAAGCCACAGAGAGAAACAGAGAGTCAGTGTTATTGGTTGTCGGGTAATTTGTCAGCCGCTATCATTGGTTAATTAGCTAATCTAGTTAGCTTGCAGGTCAGGTGACCTCAAGCCCAAAAAGTTTAATGATCATATATGTTATAGATTGTATAACCATGTTATACATTAAGATTCTTGCATACATGCCGATTATTTTGGAATGCGTCCGTCCATCCATTTTCCATCTGCTTATTCTGGACGGGCTCCTAGGGTGTGTTGGCATCTTTGTCATTTTTCCTTGCTATACTGGAAATCATGAATATTCTTAGTTTATTAATATAGTGTGGCTTTTACTGTTGTAATAACTGTGGTCAGTAACCTCAAAATGGCATTTTGATGATGATATTCAATTATCTCCTGTAGTCAGTCTCCACTCCTGGGCAGAATCCCCTCTACACGCAGTTTCCCTCTGTAATGCGTATGGGCTAATTATAGATGTGATCACAAATGCTCCATGCCCATTTAAGTTGCCCACTTAAATATCGCTGCGTTCTGAGCGAATGAGCAAAACAGATGTGGAATTATAAATCGCGAATTTCCGATTTATTAGAGCGGACCGGCATCGGGTTCCGCCGGGCCTGTGTGAGGGGCCTGAGGATCGACATTGCGATTAAGGCGCTTCGGTTTTGCTTTTGCGTCACACGTGCGTAAGCACGAAGTAGCAGCGACATAACGATGAAATGGGTATGACTGTGGTGGTAGCTGGTGTTAGCTAGTGCTCGACTAGCAGTTATTTAAGCTACCGCCGCCACTGCTGTCACTGCTTTAGAAAAATAACCAAAGGTGATGCGATGGACTGAGCTACAGTCAATATTTCTGCTGCCAATTTCAGTGCCAATTACTAATAATATCATAACAGGTGTAGGGTGAGACTCCAGCCGATTGCCCACACATCTGGGGGGGGGGGACAAGCGTGACTGATGAGGGGCCTGTGATTAAGAGATGTACGATCTCACTTTCCCTGTGGTACCCTCCAGAATTCAGATGTGGCGCACTTCCCATGCCCAGCCTGTTCTGCTGCTCATCTCAGGTCCTGACTCCAGTCGCTGCCTCGCGCCCGCCCTTCTCCCTAGCTGCTCAGGTGTCAGTAATGGTAATCCATATTGGCCTAGCCAAAAAGGATTGACCCGCTTATAAAGAAATCCCGAACCACAGCTGTAGCGTGACCCCCGAGGACAGCTAATCACTTAAGCTTGTTCGTTTATAATGAATCATAATTTGAATCCATCTCGTTTCTAATGAGATCGGTGTCTGGAATTGCCGAGGATTTCGGTGTGGCCTGTTGACTCTGCCTCCTAGGTCATTTCAGGATCTTCAGCATCTCCAGGAGAAGAAAAGCTTTTGCATGTGCTGTGTAAGCATTCTGTAGCTACATCAATAAGATCCTCCAGACCCAATAAGCGGGCCAGTGTTTCTGACATTTGGGAATTTGGCAACGCTTTCTTTGAAGCCCCTATTCATAAAGCCTAATAACTCTTCTTATGATTAATTGTAACACATTGATAAAATATTATAAACATATTAAACTATTAATATTCATAAAAAGACATCACATTATAGCCTTGTTTCTCATGTATTGCGGACGCTCTATGAAGGTCTCATCTATATGTAACACAATATAAATAATGTCTATATTATGGCTATAATGTTATGCTGTTTTAGAAATAGTTATAGCCGGGTTTATGATACTTTATAAATGCATTATAATGCATTATGAAGGTACGTGTTATGCAGTGTAATGAAAAGGAAGAGTGTAATGCTTTAAGTATAGTGTTACCGGAAATTTTAACACATTGGAGAACTTAATATTGACATGTTGCTTGAGGTGACCCTGACCAGGATAAGTGGTTAGAAGACAGATGGATGTTTGTTGATGTTTCTGTAAACCATACGTTAGCATTCTAAGGCCTGTTGTGTGTCTTCTTTGCATACGTAGGCATCCTTCTTCATCAGTGACAATACTGCAGGTTCCTAACCTGTGCACTCTAAAGAATCAGGCTGGTCAAATGCCTCTGTTGGAGGTGGGGTTCCGGTCAGCCGGGTCCTCACCTCCAGATCTCAAGTTTACCCCCTTAAGGCTGTCCTTGAGATTAGGAGTGGCCCCTTGCCTTGGCATGTTAACAAAGAGCCACCAGACCCTTCTCTTCTCCCATTTACAACCATACCCCCTTACGGTACCTTCAGATTTTTACCATGATAGCTGTATAGTCGGACTTTATTGCCCTGGTATATTAAAGGTTTCAACTAATGGACACATCAATATTCCACTCGTGTTTGAAATTTAAATGAGCAATGCTTTCATGGAGGTGCAATATATCTGAAATGGATTTTGTTAATAATGTAGAGATTTGCTGATATTGGGATCTGTGTCTTTTATGAATACTCTAATTCGCCTGCCTGGAAAATGCAAGTCATTGGAGTTTGATTGAAGCAGTTCCAGTGTCGTCTTCTGGGCACACTGTAATTGGATAATACAAACTCCTGTGCCCCCTATGCTGACGCTTCCACAGCAAATCGGCAGTAACCTCCGGGGCTTAACGGGCTTGTGCCAGGTGCCTGTGGAGGAGGGACAGGAACTGGAAGAATTAAGTCTGCAAGTTAACAGCACCTGGGCGAGACGTGGTTTCGGTTACACTTTCACCCTCCGCCATCATCCCGCCTGGCAGAGCCAGCTGTGTTCGGAAACCACTGAGCACTGGCGTGATGGCATATCAGGAATGTGTCCAAACGAGCTAAATCCCCGCTAAGTAGGCCCGTTATTGGGGGGGGACGGACGTAGGTGACCGTTAATTAGCTGGCGTGTTCCATCTTATCCATATTATGGATTTTTGGCATCTGCACAGGCAACACAAAACTGGGTAGGTCACGGTGTGCATGTAAATTCCCGAGAGAATGCATAAGCGGATGACGAAGCTATTAAATCGTGACGATTAGGAGTCAGAGTACCGAACATTTTATTTCCATTCTGTAGCCTACATGGCATTAATAGATGATTAATCTTGGCATTGTGCTTTGTTTCAGCAGCTAGGGTTACTCATTTGTACCAGAATATCTCATCTGAACTTTTGCTTTTCATTTGTTTGTTCACTCGCAGAAAAGGTCCTCTTTAACTTCCCATTTGCGTAACGCCCCCCCCCCCTTCCCCACCATAATAAATGGAACATTCTTGTCCAATCCCTGCACCTCTGTGCCCATGTTCAGCCTTCCGACCAAGGGGATTCTCACTGAAGAATACATCTTATCTCGCAAACTAGCATCGCTCATTCTTTCTGTGACCTTTTATCATAGAGAATTAGATTAAACTTATATCAGATGGAATGCACAATTAATGCGCATTTATAAAACATTAAAACCACGGGCCTTGAAACCTGGGAGGTTGTAGGAGGTGCACCAAGCGCACGATCCTTTCTCCAATTAAAATATGACAGTAACACTCTGTATTCCCAGGTCTAAGTCATTCGGTGGCCAGTCATTAATATTTTAATATTAATAAGGTGTGTTCTTCAAGGATATTACAGCTCAATGCAGTGTAACCAAGCAAAGGGTTTTGAGACGACTGCAGGTAAATTTGCTTAAGTAAACTGTTGTGAGTGCCAACAGGCATCAATGAGTTAATTTATTTGCCAGTATCTTTCTGGTCCGTTTTATCTATCTTGCGGTGGAACACACTGGAAGAAGCAGGGTCACCCACGCCTGACCTGCTCCATTATTCATAGGCGAGGAGCCCAGTGGCAATAAACACCAGAAAAGTGATGTCCGTCTTTCTTAGCTTAGTGAAATCCTGCTCTGCCTAAAAGGCGTCTTCACTGAATCAGAATTATTCTTCCAGGCATCACCTTTCGTTTCTGTGGCCTTCCGTGAACAAAAAGGCCCCTAAATTGTTTGTATTGCTTTTTTTTTTTTTTTTTGCTTTCTTATTTTACCTTCATTTCTCTCTGCGGTGGCAGGTGACGGCAGGCAGTTGATGGGGTGATTTTATGTGCACAAAAAGTCTATTTTACCCCTGAGTTGTGGCCAGGGAAGTGGAACCGTTTGGGGGGGCACAGCGCCTCACCCTGGGAAGGCTGGGACGTGGCACAGACCTGACAGGTTTCAGCACTCTATGTCATGCGATCCGCTCTTCCTTTATCCTCTGACAACCTCTCTCTGATTTAATTAGACCAGTAGTTAAAGTACAGCTTGCTCTCTTCCCTTGGGAATACCCAAAGTGTCAGGCTCTCCGGTCTTTGGATGCAGCAGGGAGGCTGAGTGTATGTCTTGGCAGGGAGTGAGTTTGCATAGGCAGGGTACAGCTGTGAATCGTGTAGCCTCATAGTTTAACTTGTGGCTCCTCGATCTGGCTAATTCTAATGAGCTTTTATCACCTGCTGGTGCTGACGGTTATACATTGTTTCTGAATATATTACACTTCTGTGGGTGAATAGGTTATACAGGCCTTTACTAGTGCCATATTTTGTCTTATTGAAGAATATTTATTCTTTCATGTTGTTCTCCATCTCCTTTGTTTGCATATGATTTTTATGACACAAATTTTTATTTAATCAGGATTTTTTTTTTGATAAAGGATCATGCCATAATCTTGATTTTGGTGGTAATGCTCTTCAAGGGTTATTTCAGACAGCCATATTTTATTGAGTTGTAGGTAGTTTTATGCTGTAAGTTTGCTTTTCGTTATACACTGAGAGTGGTTAGGCCTGTAGTCCAACGCTGATCACCTAACGTAAGGGGTGAGGATGGAGATCTGACTCACAGGCATCACAGAAAGATGAGTCTCAGCTCCTCAGGGACTCGCTCACATTTGGTGGAGATATTTATATTTGGCATGTTTATCGCTGATTTTCTGGGGTGTAATCACCAGTCCCAGCATTCTCGACAATATCGGATTAAACAGACTGAGTCAGCGAGGGCCCAGCGCCCAGCGCCCAGCTCGGAGCGTGGGTGCCGACAGCTTCCCGTTACGGAGACGAGTCTCAGGCTGCTGGCTGAGTGCTGTGAGGTCGCGTCTCACCCCAGACTGCTGTCCTGGCAGATATAGATGTTACCTCTGCCTCACTTCCTGCTCCTCTCTCCTCCGCACGGGAAGGAGAACGTGCAGCTGCTACGAGAAGCTCTGGTAGTTCACAAAGCAGTCTGAGAAATCCCATTTTTAAATGTAGTTCTGTTTGGATTAAATAATGGTGAATTTCTGTAGGGAGTCTGTTAAATGCAGGTTCTCAGTGTTACTGAGTGACGGTAACCATGCAGAAATGAGCTGAAGGAGAAGACCATCAGTGAAACGGGTGCACAGCTGGCGTCCTCGCGAAAATGATTGCCTCCATACTATGTGGGCAATGTCGACAAAATCGTAAAGATTAGTGAATATAAGAGGGCTAAAATAAATAAAGAAACGTCATTGCGTTTTGCAGTTTACGCTGCATTGGAATACCAGCTTTGACAAGGCGATATCTTACAAGCAGCCGTTAATTAAACAACTCAGAAGATGGGTCAGAGATGTTTGAGATGCTGTGACCCATTTTGAGAATGATTTCTTCAGCCCATAAGACTGCGATGCATCGGTTGTACCCAAGGCGAATGCACTCACTCCGAGGGGCGTGTCACTTCACTGAAGACGCGGATTGGACCCAACGCCTGGCTTCGGTGCTGAGACAGGCGTCAGTCAGCCACGGTGTAATTGATGCGTCTTATTGACGATGATCTAGCGGTCCGTCTAGAGCGTGCTGGCCCTGGTCATACGGCTCCCTCTTCGACAGGCTACGCTGGCCTTGATGGATGAAGCAAGGGGATAGAGACCCCTGTGTGGTAAAATGGACCTGACAGGATAACGAATGTCCAATCATGGCTCTCAAGCCGCTCAGCCAGACCCGATTCTATCAACTGCTGCCTTGTTTCCCTCACAGCGCCAGTCTGACCCGTAGCCATTCACCGGGAAACCTCTGGTTAATATTCTTTTCTCCCAAGGAAATCTTTGCGGAGTCTCCAGGACTTGACCTTGGAGGACATGTGGAAAGCCACTCGGTGGCGACTCTGACCTTTGACCCTGGGCAGCCAATAATATTCTGACAATGGCATCTTCTTCCCCCGACACCGGTAACGAATTAGAAGCCCGCAAATGCTTGGCCCGGCCACCGGAGGGCCATTGAATGTGGCCCATAAATCTTCTATGATTTTATAACCTCACTGCTTTCTCCTCCAAGTCAATAGTTAAGGGTGACTGGAGAGGAATCTACGACTATGACCCTTGTAGATTAATTACCCCATCAGTCCATCACGGCGATACAAGACCCATGGGTTTGCCAGAATGGCTGTTCCAGAAAACGAGGCCCCCTAGAACGGATGTACTAATTATTGGACTTCGTTCTCGTTCTTAATCTACTCAGCAATGTGTTGTTTTCCAAACACTTCTAAAACATCTCCGATTGCATCTCACCCGAGAGCCCTGACATTTAGAAATCGGCGGTCTGCTTTTGGCTTATGCTGTGCCAGCTACAAAGGGAACGTAATCTCAGGCAAGCTGCTTTACAGCAGAAAGTAAATAGCGCAGTCCCTCCAGATAGCATCTCATTATATATTGTAGCTAATAAGGTCCCGAAAGGGCCTAAATATACACAGCACAATTAATCTAAGTTTTTTTTTTTTTTTTTTTAATCGTTTTTTCAAAGATAAGCGGGGTAAAAAAAGATTGCTTTGAATTACGGGTTGTGATCGCATGCATTTTGAAGTTCCTATTTTGATGTTATTATGTATAAAAACAACATATGAAGTGGTAGAAAAATCCAGTCTGCTGGGAGACGATTGAACCAGATGGTGATGACGATGTGACCTCAGACTTCAGGCTGTTGCTGGCCGCTAGTGATGTTAGCGGGCCACAAGTGAATGTGGCAGAGCTGAAACTGGGGTATTGGTAACTGGTTTCATATTTCTGCGTTATAGCTACCTATACGCCCTCAGTTATATTTGAAGATGTATGTGTCTATCCAGAATAGCAAGTGAATATGATCTGAATGGGGTTGGTATGCATTATTCCCAGGGCCTTTCCAGGACAAGTACCTGGGGTGTTACTGCAGCTTAAGAACTGGGATTTCGGTTAATTAACCCTCTTAAGTGGAAAGCTTATACACTTAAAGCAGGATATACAGTATAATTCACAGAGGGCCTTGCTTTCTGTGACGGTAGCATCGCGGCGCTAACTGCAGTCACGCCGGGGACGTGCTGCGGGCCCCGTGGGGCCCCCCTCGGATCCCTGTGACAATGACACAGATGCCATTGGGCCTTTCTCTTTGTCATTACCACGGGCTGAGGAAGTGTATCGCCGGA
>JAODKN010000035.1:17552704-17568238 GCA_026774425.1 Petrocephalus zakoni | reverse complement strand
ACAGCATCTGTCGCCCCCTCACACGAGCATGGCCTTCAGACTCTCGTCCGGCAAGTGCCACCACGCGGGATGTCATCTGTGCGTGGTCGCCGTCACCTGCGTCTCGGGGTCAAACCGGGGGGGGCGGGGGGGGGTGAAGAGGGAGAGAGACAAACACGGATTCGGACCTCCGGTCCCCATCCTGGCTAGGGATATTCGGCACCCTGTGCAGTGGGGTGGGAGGGGGACAGCCCCAAAGGGCCCATTACAAGCGATCTGTCCCAATGCCCTTCTTAATCACCTAATTACTATGGTTTCAGACATGTGACGGTGACAAAGTGGCGCCAGGCTCTGACACCTTCCCGGACTGCTCACTGAGAGCCGCGCCGGATGGCCGCAGGGCCGTAGCTGCGAAGCGGGGCCGCTTTTGCGCCTTTCCGTCAGGGCCCGTGTCCGAGAGCCTCCCAGGCGAGGTGCTGGCTGACTCACCCAAACCCCATGACCTCGGGACTCCATGACGGGAGGCGGCGCTGACAGGCAGTACCCCGCTGTGCCGTGGGACAGGATCCCGATGTATGTCAGCAGAAACCAAATCTGCTAACTATTTATCATCTACCAACTCTCCATGGTAACCAATCTGTCATGCTAAACCATCCATCCATCCATCCATCCAATAATTATATTAACATACAAGCAGGACATATTGATTAGGGATGACCAGACCTGTGGCACCCAGAAGATGCGTGTCTTCTGGCCCACTGACTTCCAAGTCAAGTCAAATCAAGTCGCATTAAGTCAAGAGGGCTCTATTGTCATGTTATTTATATATAGCAGCATGAAATGGTGTTCCCCCAGGACCACGGGGGACGTCTGCTCATTTATTCATACTTTTATGTTGGAAGACTGGTCATTTGAGGATCTAAGAAGTTATTTACTTTTACATTTCCCACTGGGGTGACAGAGTGGCCTCACACCTCCGTAAGGGTAGGGGTTTGAATCCCAGCCCTGCCCTGCGCCTGTAACGTCTGCATCTTCTTTTGATGTCGCCTTGGCTTTCCTCCTGCAGTCCAGTGACCGGCAGTTATGTGACTTATCACTTCTAAATTGCCTGTAGTGCGTGTGTGTGTGTTTATATCTGTATGTATGTGCATGCCCTGCGGTGGACTGGCATCCTGTCCAGGGTGCACACCTGCCTTGTGGCTCCCAGGCCCCATGACTCTGCCCATGATTGGCTCCCAAGCTCCATGACCCTGCCCATGATAGGCAGTTGGAAGATGAGTGGATATTTTTCCCACTTCTCCATCTGTCTGTAAACTTTACAGCTCACACGGGAAGACCTGTTCCTGTTTGCATTGGCTCTCTGCTGGGCATGACCTTATATAAAATACCAAGGGCACATGCTAAGCTGGGCTGATTTGCTATAGGTCACATTAAAGGTGGAAAAAGTGTTGCACTGATTTATCGTGGTCTCATTTTTTTCCATCACAGCAGTGTGGAAACACTTTTTATATCCACTGCCAATAAATGAAACACAGATTGATATAAAGTCTTGGTAAACCATTTCAATCAATTAGAATCAGAATATTTTTATTCTGCAAGTTGCTGTAGGTGGCCAGGTGAATTAAACACACAATCAAGACCAGTTCCTTTTAACCATCTGGTCAATCATCAGGCTAATATGACATGTAAGGTGCTTGGCTTGCCATAAAGCACACAGTCACCTGTAGCTCATGCACAAAGGCTTTGTGAGAGAACACGCTCTTGTAGCCATGTTTGTAAATAACGTGATGGATTTTTGGAATTGGGTGACTTGTGCTCGTTCATTCAGACATGTCAGAGTTTCCAGTGAGATTTTTCAGAGCTGCTTTTTTCTTGCATAAACATCTAAGAACTGCCAGTGGAGCTCTGGCTTTGTGCTGTCCTTCCTCCTTCCTGCTTGGCGTGCCTTTGCAGAATCAGCAATATTACCGTACCTCCAGAAACCATGTGTGGTGGACCATGGGGCCGCCAGCGTGCTCCCATACAAATCTGGATGTGTATGCAGGTCAGATTTGATGTGAAGGTCTCTGTGTGCTGCCTTGGTACCATCAGGGAGGGCAGGTGTGAGCTTACCGTGGTGGCTGGGCCGAAACGGAGTCAGGTATTTAAGCCCATTAACCGTGTGTCTCAAGTTCTTCTGAGAACTTCCTTTAGGAAACCGTTTGCATAAAGAAAGGAAGTCATTTTTAATTTAACAATAGACTAATTTGTTTTCATAAACCAGATATTGCTATGAAACCAATATATAACCAATGTAGGATTGTTGTACAGGATTAAGAAATGTAGTAAACACCAGAACCAAGGTGCCAGTAGGTGACGTTACAGCGTAACAGACTCTGTGAAATCATGATGGTTGTTATTTTTGGTTCTTAGCTATCTGAAGAGTTGGTTAGGTCTGGGTGCAAAACACTTTTAACTTCCTTATCACTCTTTAATGGAGTAAAATTGTATTATTTCTGTCATAAACTAAACTAAATATTTAGCAGATAACATTAGGTATGTGATTAGATGCAAGACAATTTGATTTGTTTGGAGTCCAAAGTTCGACATCTGTGCTGGTGAAAGGAGTGACTCAGCTCCATCTAATAAAACCGCCTGGCACCTGTGCTCCACGGTGCTTCATCCCGTCGGGTTGTTCCTCCTCTCGCTGTCGGTGACCGGAGATCCCAAAGTGGATACGTCTCTCGGCTCGCTTCTGATAGCTTCAAGACCTCATTATCTGCAGGACCTCATACCGGCTGGGCTGACAGCTACAGCGAAGCGGAGGCCTGGCGTTTAACAGCCCCACCACCCACAATAATACCTCCAGAGCTTGCATACGATTCACAAACACCCTCCCGGCCATGATATGTCCTCCTAACATCTGTCAGTCCTGCTGAATCACACCACCAATGTAAAATAATTACTCTGTTGTACTGGAGTAACCGTTTAATTAATATTTAGTTCTTTAGCATTTTATACCTCAATATCAGTGTCTAATATATGTGCGTGAAGTAACACAAATGCTATTGTTATTGCCTCTAGGTTCTCTGTTGATGTGCTGAATATTTGGCTGTCTGTATGACTTAATACAACTATTTGCAAAATTAACAGAATGAGACAACCACAGTGTTATACTCATGATTTAAGGAAGAATTGTTTTGGGAATAATATATCATAATGACTGTTTATCTGCTTTAAATGTCAAGTGTTAGATTTAGACACCAAAGACACAAAGAGGGGACCTAAGATTTTATTAGGATCTCCTAATCAATGCAAATTAAAAAACTTTATTTGTGTCTTTCCAATGAAGAAATGACCTTCCTTCAGTCTGAGTTTAGTTTCAGGTTAGTATATTGTTTTGTGAAATTCCCTTGTTGTGCCAGAGAAAAAACTCTGAAAAGCACAATCAATAATCTAAGAGGTTCTGCAGGAGCTCAGTCAGTCCGAGGCCCGCACTCAGCCCCTTTCTGCAGAGATGACCTGGCGGGGAGGACCGCATCTTCTGGGATCCGTGTCTGCGGTTGATGTGCTGGGGAGTGTGTGTGTGGGGGGGGGGGTCAATAGCCTTTGTGCTGTGTGCTGACATACTCTGCAATCCTCCGGAAAAGCTTGGTCCGGTACTCGCTCAGACCTGTGTGGTTGGTGTCGGGGGTTCTGTGGGCCTTGTCTGGTAAACAATGGACAGTTGGAAAAAAAAGCTATGCATCTAGTGCAAGAATATGGCCTTATTTCTTTTTTCAAAGCTATACCTGATAAATTAGGCGCGATCTTTGCTTAGCAACACCATGCGTCCTGCATATTTATGTTGAAAACAGGTGGCTGTTTGAATCTGCCCACATTTTCTATTGTTGTTCGTTTTGTAGAATTAGCAGCTCAAAGACACTTCTTTCCTTCTGAAAAGTAGCCAGAGAGTATGTTGTGTTATTGTTACACATCAAAGCAGGCACCATCTTTAATTATTATTATTATTATTTTTATTTATTTTTTTTTTTATCCCCGGTTGTGTTTAGGGGTCCTGTCACCCGTTTGGCCCCTGCATTTTCTCTTAAAGATGTTTTATTTGTAGACAAGCTTAGAAAGTGGCTTGGCCCTGGGAAGGGAAGATCTTTGGGGCCCGGAGGGTGACGATAACTCCCTTTTTTTGTAGCTAAATTACAGAGATACCATTGACACACCTCAGGGGCCTTCAATTACGGCACAATGGGGAGTTTTTTTTCCAAACCTCCCATTCAGTGTTATTGACCGCGTACCTTGGCTTTTCATGGCATTGTTGATCAAAGGTGCTGCCCCCTTGTGGCGGACACATAGCTGGAGCCCCATGCCCCATTACATACACCCCTCCTGCAGGTAACATCTGCTCGCCCGCCTCAAGGCCCCGCCTTTTCCTTGCTATTCTCTGCCTCCCTTACAGCAGTTAATTTGTGCTCAGCAACGGCGGTTCATTAATCTCAGCTGACAGGGGGGGCCTTCCAGGAAACTCCCCAGCTCTGCTGTGGATTTAAAGGCTGCTCGAACCAGATCGCAGATTCTCTCCCTTTCTATTCTTCTGTGGCATTTCATGAAGGTCCACTATTAGCCACTGTAAATCACTTGTCTATCGCTGCACAGGCCTCATAGTCAGGCCTTGGCTATAAATAGTTTTTGCAGTTACAAGATGGATGCTTTTGAGTGTGCAATGAGCAGCAGAGGGCTCCTGGAGTGCCCCATAACCCGTGCTGGACTAAACTGGGACCCCAAGATACTGCATCTTTGTTTCTGTGTGTCCATTTAGTTCCGTTTGTTTGGGCCCCAGACTGTCCTGTCCTTGGGGAAGCAGTTGGGGTCAGGAGGTCAGCAGTGTTGTGTTTTTTTTTTTTTGTTTTTTGCTTTAAATCCCAGCACATTTGTCTGTAGAAGAAGTTACTGTCAATAAGGGACGTGCATTTTCTCACTCCTAACATGCTAATGCTAACACTCTTCTCGCACGTAAGTGGAAAATGCTGGTCCATTTAGTTATTTTAGCAGGGATCCTCTGCCACAGGCTTTGGTACCAGGACCTTTGCCCCATGCACTGTGAATATGAATGCCTGTGAAAAACAGAGACGTAGTGAATATTTTAATGAACATAGCCCCCCAGAGCCACACCTGTTATCTTATTATCTGTGACGTGTCTTTTCTGGAAAAAAGCAGCTTCAAATTACGCTTTTTTTTTAGGTCCTGCACTACAAACCACAAATATATATCTTGTTCTGCAAAATGTAGGAAAGCACGTCCCGTTAAAAAAATATGTAACAAAACAAAAATATCTGAAAAGTAATAGCAATAAAATGAGCAATAAATAGCTATAAAGTGGACCAGTGGGACATTTCGGGTCCAGGCTCAGTATCTGGTTTTGCTTGTATAATATATGTCTGGAAACTGCAACATCCCATTGGAACAGATACTGCAGTTATTAATAATTCTTACTTACTGCCTTCGTAATTTATCTGCTGCTGTTTTGATTGTGCTGCAGAAATTGACAAAGTTGTAAAAAGTGTGATACGAAGCCCACTGGTCAGAGAAAAAGCTGCGTTGTCGATGGACTTCCTACCTGTAGTGTCTGGCTCGCTCTTATTTTCACTGAGGTCATTCGTGTGAAAGTGGCATGTTAAGGTGCCTCTCCGGCGACATATTGAAACACAGGGAGGGTGGGTGACTTCATGCCAGCCGGTCACTGAAGCCATGTGACCCAGTTGGCAGGCGAGGAGGATGAATCCCGGGGCTGTGAGGAAGAAGAAAGCAGGTGGAGTCAGACTGTTTGCCCTTTTGCCTGCTCTGTCACTGTCCTGCAAACAAAAAGCTGCCATCTTTCTCTCCATTTCTGTCTGCCCACACACTCATTTGTTTTCCCCGTTCCTCTCGTCCCCCTTAATCCCCATTCCCCACACACATGCTGGCTGCAGCCATAATCGCGCCACCCCGGAAATGCTTTCGCACCCGTTACTCTCAGAAGAGAAGATCAGCGAGCGCAGCCCGGCCTGGGGGCAATCTGAGAAGGCTGGCGGCCTCTGCACTGAACTCGGATTAAATTTGTCCTTCGCATCTTGACAGTGCGTGAATTGGCCCCGTGATGGCTCGGGAACTTCTCTGTTTATCTTTGACAAATATTGGAGAACAACTGGCCAACTGATTGTATCAGGCTGTGCAATTTGTGTGTGTGTGTGTGCGTGCGTGTGCGCGTGTGTGTGCATGCTCGCGTTTTTCTTTTCTTTTCTCTGTCAAAAACTCTCGTCATGGTCCCTGCACCACATTGCCGCGGGTGATGACGCTTTCTATCTTTTGAATCGCCTGTGCTCGTCCAGGGCAGAGAGGAAGCGGTTAACCGAATCTGGCGCCCCCCCCCCCGATTTCCATTGTCATTTGAATAATGCTGAGTCACAGTACCCAGGAGCAGAGAGAGGCAGCGATGCAGGGATGCAGACACAGGAGAAAGGCAGGATGGAAAAGGCAGGGTGACACAAAGCTGGAAGACGGCAGAAGCGATGGCAGTAAGATAAGGTGTACTGTGCAACGCAGTCCCGCGCCCAGGGGAGGGGCCTGTTACCAGCTCATTACCGAGTGTCACCAGAGTATTGCATCAGTCTGAAGGGGACGCTCACGTTGCAGGATGACATCACCCAGCTGGCTGTGCGCGCAGAAGCAGTGAGTGCCCACCAGCTTGGAGACAATGGGGTGGGACTCACTGTCCTGCCACTCTCATTGGTTGACGCACTAAGATGGACAGGGAAAGAACCAATAATGGGCACAGTGTGTGCTTGTTGGGGGGGGGGGGGGGGTTGTTGCTTGGTCTCGCTCAGTTATTAACACTTCAAATACAAGAACTTTGTAAATCCATAAGTCCAAAGCAGGTGATCACAGTGTCAATGCAGAGCTCACTGGCAGAGAGGTCAGGAACTCTTGTCCCCTCAGGGTGAGCGTACACTCCGCCCCCTCCCTTCATTTATGCATGGAAGCGATAATTTGTATGTTTACCTCATATTGGTTTGTGCTGAAACCTGTAGGGCTGAATTTCAACTGCGCAACTTGGCCGAATCTCACGCCTCAGCTCAAGTTATCAAGGTGTTAAACTACGCCTGGCAACAGAATGCCAAAGTCGCTCCAGAAGCTCCGAACTGGCCCCTCCTGCAAATATATATTACCCACTGCAGCTATTACACCAGGCAACATGTGGAAGATATGGAGGCTAAGAGTTTTATGTAATCATCGCTTTACCCAAGGGTATGTCAGGAGGGAGAGAGAGCAGGAAATATACAAAAGAAATGCTCCCCACTTGTGGGCTTCAAAGCAACAGCTCAATATTCTACGGAATCTGAAGAACTTAGACAGCCCCCCCACCCTCTCCTCAGCCCCCTTCTTTAATATGACTCGGGCATCATTTAGCTCAGTCTTGTAGCTGGGCAGATTAGAACCTCAGCTTTGGCTGCTCTCGGTTGGTGCCCGGGTGTGAGCTCGACCCACCAGCTCGACTGGCAGTCGGTAATGAAGAGAGTAATCTTTCCATTCTTGAGGCTCGCATACACCAGGCCGTCTCGCGGGCAGGCCGCCCCGCACAGCATCTATTATTCAGAATCAATGTCTTGTTTCTGTTGTTACTGAAAAAGGGCTGTGAGACTGGAAGGGGGGGGGGGCAAACATCTGCAAGCTCACAGATATGGCACGAGTTTGAGAATGCACATTCTCATTAATCTCTGTCAAGCACTCTTTCTGCCAAAGGGTGCGAAAAAGGGCCTTTTTGCATTTCGTAAAAATGTGGAGATAAGCCAAAAAAGCGGGAACCCGAGACTCGGAGTGGAACAGTTACTTTAAAGTTCCCTTAAGGGAATGCACTTGTTTCAGTAGACATCTACTGTTTAAATCGGCAAAACATCTAGCATGTAATTAATATAGCCATTAAAACTTAGTTTCCGTAAACTTGATTTCAGGGACTCTTCCATAATGCAGCAGATCTGTCATCTATTCCCCGTTAGGTTGTGACAAATTCCATGTTAGCCAAACACCCTGTGTACCGCTGAACACAGTCATCTCTTTACCCATCATCCCATTTTATGGTTTTTTTGCTGTTTCTCGATTGCTTTTAATTGTATTCTCGGTAAGCTCAGCGTATACTCTTTGCATTTACCTTTATTAGTCTTGTAATTTATTTTTTTGACCACTGTAGCTTACAGATTAAGAACGTACACTGCTGTTAATTTTTACGTGAATCACATACTTTATGTATGTATATTTTGTTTGTTCATCTGGGGGGTTCCTGTCAGTTATGATTAAGTCTTTAGTCGGTTCTGCGGGTCATTGTTATGGATCCATCTGTGCATTTTGCATTATGTCAGAGCACAGACAATGTAAGCGGTTGAAACTGTTAACAGCATGTCTCTGTGTCACCCACAGGCCATCTGGGGGGGGCATCTTGTGCTGGTTAATAGGTGCATTGGACATGGACTACATGGAGCCATATAGGCCATGCGAGGGGGGGTCTTCCTATTTTGATGGACAGACGAGACAGACAGGAATGAAAGTAACACCAGGGGAATTGTTTGAGCTGCCTGGAACAGCAGATTGGTGGCTGGACGGTAGCGGTTCTCTGATGTAGGCCGTCATGCTTTTGATTGTAATTAAGGAGCTATCATCGGAAATGAAATGTTTCTGTGTCTGTTCTGTTTGTATAGCACAATAATGTATGCAGTTCATTTGAATAATCTGGGAGCTGGGATATAGCCCTTTTTCGGGTTAATGGTTCTTGACAGAACTTTATCAATCAGCGTCAGAATATTTCCTGGGAGCTATATGCATGTTATCAGTTAAGTAGTATAAATATTCAGCATTATATTTACAACCTAACCTATATTAATATATTAATATTAGCAGAAAGTAGATAAAAGTAAATGTACGTATAACTAAGTGGACAGTATTACTATTTAGTGGTATTATAAGACAAGCTATGGGAATGTGTTGTGCAGGACATGAATAACTAATACTGATATATGAGAATGTTACTTTGCACTTGGTAAGACAAACGATGTTGTGAGAAATAAATAATATTTGTCGTTATATTATTTGTTTGAAATAGTGGGAGACTGCCGTGTGTCGCCGTGGACACTGCACGGTTCCTGCGCACGCATCGGCGCTTTTCTAGAGAGCGCGGTCCCTTTGTCTCTCATAGTAACCGTTTCGGCCAATCCAGACCCGGCGTCCGCCGTTCTGGCTTTCCCATTGGTCCGCGAAAGGCACGCGGTCACCCAGCGCCCGTCTCCCTTTCCACTCGCCTTCCCCCCGCCCCCTCCAAAAAATGGGAAGACAAAGACACGCAGCTCCAACTTTGGCGGCGGAGCCGAAGCACGAGCTCTGCTCCCATTGGCTGCCGTATCTGGAGCTTGCGTGCTGCGCAGCACTTAGTCACGGTAGACCGAGATGTACCATTTCATTAAGTGGAAAGGGGGGGTTTTACAGTGATGTCATTGGTTTTTGGAAACAAAACCAATTTTAAGCGTTTAAATTTACAGGCGATTCAAAGTCATTTGTAATCCGTCCGCGCCAATTATTCCATTACGGGTGAATTTAATAACAGTTCTGCTGCCGTTGCGCTTTTCTCGTCCGAATTGTGCCTTTGTGGCGAAGTGTCTCCCCCCCAACAGCTGAGCGCGGAGTGGTCTTTTCGGGATGATGTGAAAGGTTGCTCCGCTGGCCCCTGGAGCCTTAAAAATGAAGGCTACAGCCAGTTCTTTGGAGAACGGATTGGACAGTAGAGCTGGTATCTACTTTCTGTTCTGCGGGACTGTTACAGTTTTCTACATGTCTGGACAAGTGCAGCAGTGAAGCCTGGTGCTTTGTTGTTGTTTTTTTTAATATGTATATGTAAATTGATTATTGCAATTTTATTTATTGTGAAGCAGGAATTTGCATGAAGGCTGTTGAAGACACCTGGGTTCCTATGCGTGCACTCAGCTGGTTGCATTAAACCCACAGTCCTTTTGTACAGTGTTCGTCTGCAGTTTATTTTTTCTTTCTTTCATTTCGGAGAGAGAAAGAGAGACATTGCGTACTTATTCCCAGTATAGTCAAACAATGTACAACACAGTGTGGAGTACGGGGAAGGAAGAGGATGACTGGAGAGACGTGATGATGCCCTATTCCACAGAATTAATATTTTACATAGAGATGGACCAACCGCCAGGTATCGCCCGCTAACGACCGCTTTCTTATTTGCTTTATCCGCGCTAAAGTGTACGGAGGGGCGCCCGGAGCTGTTGCATGTTAGCGTCCGGCCGTGTGTCTTTGTCTCTGTGTGTCTCCGTGTCCTTACGCGTCTCGTCCTCGCCGGTATCCGTGCTGCTCATTCTCATTTCTGTCAGCCCCTCTTATGCAACGCTAAAGCCCGGGGTCCGTGCACTTGTC
This sequence comes from Petrocephalus zakoni, assembly GCA_026774425.1. Taxonomy (NCBI): domain Eukaryota; kingdom Metazoa; phylum Chordata; class Actinopteri; order Osteoglossiformes; family Mormyridae; genus Petrocephalus; species Petrocephalus zakoni. The sequence continues at coordinate 17,557,831 of JAODKN010000035.1, read as the reverse complement.
ACCCAGATTGTTTCGCAGGGAAGCAAAAAGTGACGGGACTCTCTTTCCTTATATAACCCCCCAAAAGCCTCGCACGGATATATACAAGCCGTACATATAATATGCATGTGTGTGCGCGATCGTTTGCCGGAGTTGTGCGGATCGGTCCCTTTCTCTTCCCCACACTCGGACGGGTCGCCCCGGCTTCCAGCATCCTGCCTGGTGCAGTAATGCACCCCCTCCGCAAAGTGCATCCTCACAGTTTCGGAACAAGCACTCGGCTCTGCCGGCCTGACAGCTCTCTGATCGGCCTCCTTCGTGGATTGATGGCAAGTTTGGGTTACAGGCATCAGTCTGTGCAGCCATGTGTGAGCCGCACTCCTGCCCCATTCAAATGGATACGCTTTCCTCTTTCTGCAATTTCTAATATCTTGATTTTTTTTCCCTGTGTGCTCCCTCCTGTAAAATGCAATTTATTTCTGTCCCTAGCCAGAATCTCGCTTTCGTTTCTCTTGTTAATATATGACAAAGTTAATTGCTTTAGTTTCCAGAACTGTGGAAGTAGAGGGGATGCAATCTAACAGCCGTAAAAAGTTGTCCTTGGCACTGAGACAAAGCCTAGATATGTTAACAAGCAATCTAAGTGTGAAATTAAGTTCTGGCGTCCATGCATTTTGCATGACCGCCGTGCGCTCCGCTGAGCTGCGTCTGAAGCGGCGTTTCCTTTACATGCCGCCGGCAATAATGATATTTAATATACGGCCCCCTCAGCTGGCCCTTGAGTGAACCCTCTTTCCCTATGCTCACCGCAAACCTCACATGTCCTGTATCGTTTCCCGGCCACTTGACTCTCAAAGTGCCCGGAGTAGTAGTGTGTGTGTGTGTGTGTGGGGGGGGGGGGGGTGAGTAGATTAAGCCTTTAGATAAATCAGCAAAAGGTGCAAATAAGCCTCACCGTGGTATGTTTCCCCAATAGTTTTATGTATCAATTCAAGCAAGAGCTTCTGAATAGCTGCCTTTGTGAAGCCTCTTACCTGTGCTGTGGTTAACAGAAGGTAGTTTGTGGTATTAGGTTCTTAGGCACAAAATGGCAGTGGAGTGTAAGCTGTGATGAGCTGGATGTTGATGCCAGTCAGCCAGTCAGCGCCTGTATGAGTGTGTGGTCTCCTGCACAAAGCTGGGCTGCATCCATGCCTAGCCTTGGAGATCTGTGGAGCTCCTGTTGATCTGCTTTGAAGTCTGCGGCATCACTTGGACGTTTTAAAAATGGCTGAAATGTGGTGTGCTTTTATATAGGTGGCGCGTTGTGCTCTGTGCCACTTGGATGTGTTCGTGGAGTGACTGTCAACGCTTTGCTAAACCTGAGGGATTTGAACGGGCGTCTTGGCGGGTAGTGTCGGCCTGCCGCGGTTCGGGTTGTGCGAGTTCACGGCTCCACTCCAGTTTCCAGATGTTCAGTGCCGCATTGTTCTGAAGTGGTTAATTTATTGGTTTTATTCCTCAAGTCACCTGGCGTGCGTGAGCGTGCTGGACGTGGGTCTGTGACACTCTCTCCCAGGCCGTAGCCCTGACAACACCCCCCCCTCCCCCCAAACCTTGTGAATGGCAGGGGCCGGCGCTCGTTTGCAGGTGTTAATGTGCTCCTCACGGCGGAGCAGAGACGTGAAGCTGGCTGCCGGGGTCTCGTTGTTTTCGGGTGGGGAGGTGGGCAGCTCAGGTGATGGGAGTTAGGCTGGTGATGCACTTTAAATGCTAACAGGCGCAATGCCATCACCCAGCGCAGTTACTATTATTGTTACTAATATGAAACATTCAGTATGTATTGACCTGCTATTTAAATATTATATTTGTTGAGATGACACTGGCATGTCTGTTCTGTCCATCTCGCCTGGTCTCCCGTTTTGACTCAGTGGCCAAGACTCCTTGTCCACAGCATTTGTGCGTGCCTCCCAGATACGGCCCCGTGCCTGAGGTGCTCGGGGACAAAAGGCCGCTGTGGAGCTGGATTGGGAACACCCACCTTCCCTCGGGGTCTAATCCAGCCACTTATCCTTCTGTAAGGGCAGTAATAAATATTCCCTTAGGTATCTTGGTAGTTTGCATTTTAATCTACTTATGTTAAATCTCCCAAAACATATTTAGAAGGTCATTTTCATTGTTATGTTTTTTGCTTCATGACCCTGACCAAAATAAATGGTTAGAAGAAGGATGGATGGATGGATTTTTTTTTTGGTCACCACAGACGGTCTGCAGTCTAGTGCTAGTGTCTGTCCACCAGATTATAAACAGCCTCTCCCGGCTGTTCGAGGCTTCAGCCCTCCCCTGTCTGCTCTGTACTGCCCATGTTTCCTGCTGCCCATGTTTCCTGAGCCATTCAGACATCAGGTAGATGTAGTGCTGCTGGCCTGTGATCTATTTTTGAGGAATTTTCCAGTTTCTTTCTTGCAGATCGGTGTAGGAGCTCTGCAGATCGCTTACCTACCGCGTGGATGTCTGGGAACATGGACAATGGTGAGGGCTGGAATTGTAAAGCACCCCAGCGCCCCCCCGTGCACCTTGAAAGCGTCCGGCTGTAATCCCGCATGCCCGGAGGCCCGGCCGCATGCAGCGGGGGGCCCCGGCTGCGGTGGAGGAGCTCCCTACCGCAATGCAAACGGCTGCGGCCTCCATGACTGCGCAGCCAGCTGTGTCCTGCACACCGGCACTACGCTGATCTTTTATTTATTTTTACTACCCCCTCCCCCCCACCCCACCTCACCATTCCCTCAAATCAGGCTGCGTGTCTGAACCCTGAGGCGGGGGCGTCGGTATATACGAGAGCTGACACCGTGTCCTGCGTACGCACTTCACGATGGGGTGACGCGTGTCACCAGTGAATGTGAATGTGTGTCGTCCAGCCCCCGCTGTGTTTGCTGGTGGGATTTGGTGTGCCGGGCAGCTTCGCCATCGATCGCCATGCAGGCTTGGGGCGCCGGGCGCTCCTCATGGCTGGCCTCAGTGTCCGCAGTCACCTGCACATAAAGGACCAGGAGTCTCTCAGGAAACACCACCTTCTGCCATCACCCTTCTTCACTCCTCTCTCATGGAGCCCTCCTCTCTTTTGGCACCCTTCCTCTAAGACCTGCATTTATTTAGGGGGCTGGGATGCAGAGGAACAGACCCCCGTTCTCCTGGCTCTATAATCCCTGCTGCCTGCGTGCTGCTAGCAGTTGACCCCCCAGTTGAGACCGTTTCCCCAGTTTTGGGCTTCATACCTATAAAATAAGTGTATATTTATATGACTTAGAGATAGGTCACCCTCCTCCCTGGGCCTGCTGGTGATCTTTTCCGTGGCCTTGGGAGTCTGGCTCTTTCTGCATACTTCACCGATGTTTTAACTCCCTGCTATTGCGTTTTGGGGGTGGGGTGGAGAACGAGGCCATTAACGCTGCTCGCACTCTGTATATTGAGCCCCCACCACCTCTCCACTTTTGGTTATGCAGTTACAAACTCTAAAAAAAAAAATGTTTAAAAAGCTGACAGCAGGAAACTGCAGCTCAATGTTGGTCTCCTGCACCTGCCTTTTTGTGGGGGGGGGGGGTCTGTGTTCTGCCTCCGGGGTTTCTGAATGGTGCTTTGTGACATGGTGAAGTTGACCAGACGCCCTCTACACATACACTTGTGCGTGTGTGTGTGTGTGTGTGCGTGTGCACGTCTGTGTTTTCTGGTGCGTTACCGGGTCTCGGGGCTGGGATGTATTATTAATCCCGTGATTACAGTGACGGCATGGACAGCAGAGAGGGCACGTACCTTAAACTGCAGTGAGGAACAGCACTTTTAGGAGTGACCTTGCTGCGTAAATGTGCCAGGTGACTTTGTCCGGTCCGCTTCCTGCTGCAGAAAAGTACATGTACCTACGTAAGCGCAGCCCTTAGCATTCTGGGCAATCAGGTCAGCATGAAAGTGAAAGGAGGGTGGATCTCCATGTCCTGGGGAGATTTACTACTGTCAGGAGATGAATGATGCCCCCCCCCCCCGCCCCATATCAACCCCTGTGACATGTCCGGACATGCCCTTCCGGGCCAGTGGGGAATTACCAAGGAAAGTCTGAGGGGGGGGGGCGCCAGGGTGAGAAGCCAGATGGGACATGGCAGGCTAGCTGGGGTGTGCGTGATTCGAATCACACCCAGTGCCTGGACGTCCCCTTGAGTGATGCAGGGTTATGGCATCTTTACAGTGACGCCATTCAATGCGAGCTGGTGACACGTGACACCGTCTGGGGACTACAGCTGCCGGGGCCCCGGGGGTGGTGCTTTTCAGTGCCCGGGATAGTGTGGACATTCTCTGTTCCTATTGTAGCGGCCGCATGGCCAGTGTGACTGGAATCCCGCATCACATGCAACGCGGTGCCATCGCTTATAAGCGGCGCCGGTGACTCATCAGTGCCGCATTTCGCAATCACGTTATTCCGGCCCGACACAAAGGCCAGGCTCAGTACTTTGCCGTTATCTGCTGTCTGCTTACGCCACGGCGTCCTGGTAAATGGCTCTGAGGGTCTGACTGCTGTCTCGGCTTCCAGGGTGGCTGTGGATCACCGGCTTGCCGCATGAAGGCATCCTCATGATAGTCCAAAGAGAAGCAGGCCGGCCTCCACTCTCACTGTGTCTCTGAAGCTGTCCAGCTGTGTAGCTGGCTTCCTGGAGCAGACTGGTGGGGGGGGGGGGGGGTTGGAAATGGCATTTCAAAAATCCACTTTCTCGACACCATATTTCCTGTGAAAACAGCCCTGTGAAGCATAAAGAGTGTATTGAATCTGGAGGGGGAGAGTACTTGTGGTTTGCTGGGGCCTGCCAGAGGCTTCGGTTAAAAAGCCCTGGACCTGGAGGAGGTGGGGTAGCTGGTTACCCCTAAACCAAAGCGTGTATGCCCAAAAAGGCCCCTCTTTTGTGGGGCGCAGTGGTGCGGAAGTCAGCATAGGGCATGCCGGTGCATGGGCAGTGGACGGTGTGGTTTGGCTCCGCCGTTACGGGGTGTGTAGATTATATAAAGGAGCTGCTGTGAGACTGGGGGGGAGCAAGTTATTTTACAGCTGCACCTGGCTCTGTGTCTGCCCTGGGGGGGGGGGGGGGGGGGGGGGCGGGGGGGGGGGGGGGGCGGGGGGGGGGGGGG
>JAODKN010000035.1:17538227-17552604 GCA_026774425.1 Petrocephalus zakoni | reverse complement strand
CCACCCCCAGCAGCAGAGCCTCGAGGCAGCCAGGCAATGATAGGCACCACTAAGGGTTCGTCTTCAAAGGAAACAGGCCCCGTATGTCCACCGGCTGTACGGCTCTGGGTAGTGTAGACCCAATCCTCTCAGCTAATGGTAAATTCGTGGGCAGTGTTAAAGCTCTCTTTGCCCCCTCCCTCTACTTTGTTTGTTCTCATTTTAGAGGGAACTGATCATGGAGAGTCTGGACAGGTTGGGTTGAGTTAATCCCTCTTGTTGTCGGAGTCGGTGTAGGGATCGGACTTTGGATCGATTGGCTGTTACCACTGTGAATATGCAAAATGTATACTCAAGTGGGAAGTCATTGAGTGTGGGACTGGCCTTTGTTTAGTTATCTTAATGCTTAAAGGCACAACCCTACCAGAAGCACAGAGCAGGCGTGCAGAGTTTCTGTGAAGACTGTACTCTAAGAAATCTGCTTTTATTTAAGCAATGAATTTAATAGAAAAATGCTTTCTTGCCTCTGCAGCAACTCTGTTTCGTCGCAGTTGGGCGCCATATTTCTTTCGCTTCTTAAAATAACAGTTATATCATGATGTAAGATTATTTTTGGTGCCTGCAGGTAAACCAAAGGCTACTAATGCCACACGACACTTTTAGTTCAGACTTGCTTGCCAAATTCATCACGGAAATGCCATTTTGCCTGGCTCTGTACGGCCACTTGATTGACCCGTTTTGAACAAAAACATTCGTTGCCTTTCTGAACTTGAGGAAGTTGACCGCTGGTGGTGTTGACTTCCTCCAAATACCTTCTCCCTTCCTACTGTGTCACTCACTCAACATCTGTTCCTGACCTTTGTATGTGTGTTTCAAAGCTCCCAGTACTAAGTTTGCCCCCCCCCTATCCTCCTCCAGCTTTGCCCCCCAAACCGACCAAGCCCATGACGCCAGTCAACAGCAACGGTGTCAAGGACGCCACCAGCAGCTCTCTTCAAGATGCTGAATGGTACTGGGGTGACATATCGAGGTGAGTTTCTAATGTTGCTATGCAGGGACGCATCCTATGGAGCTGTCCCCAGAAGATACCCCTCTGTTTCAATGTTCTAGAAAGGGGTTTAGGATTCACTGCATCAAAAAAAATATTCAATGGAGGTCTCCACAGACAAACGTGTGTGTGTGTGTGTGTGTGTCCCACATTCAGCTTGGTCATGAGATCCCTTTGCAGAACAGAAGCGCTGTTGTACCAACCCAGCAAGTCAGAAAGTCTGCCCTTTTCTCCCTCACTGACCCTCTGTTTCATATCTGAGGTAGCTTCTCTGGTCACCTGGCTGACTAAGCTCGGCCCATTGTCCCTCTGAAGACAATGACGTCCTGCTCTGTAGTGGTGGTTTTTAATCACCAGTCTGGCCTTTTTACACTGACACCATTATTCATTTGTTGGAACACATGAGTTTGTTCTTTAAATAAATGGGGGGAAAAAACGATTGTCTCACTGCTACCTAAAATCCAGGCATGTAAACCATTAAGCACCGTTTTTAAGTGAGCCAGTGCTTACAGGGTGGCTTAAGCCCTCTTTGATGTAGACTCTGTCTAAAGCACAGGTAGGAGTTCCTATAGCTGATGCAGGAATCCAAGGACTCTAGTACCTAGAGGCGACGGCAGAATTGGGGCTTGGGGGAGTTAAGGTCTTTGAGGAGATTTAACACATCTTCGGTGGGAGGGTGGGAGGTGGGGGTGTAATCCGTTTGCCATTGCTCTATGGTCTCCGGGTCAACATCAGTCACCAAATCTCCAATCTGGGCTGCCCCAAGCAGTAAAAGATGGGTACAGACTTCCAGCTAGAATCACAAAAATGTTTTTCTCTCCATATATCCAACCCCAAAGGCAACGTAAATGTGTTCTGTCCAGTGGGGACCTTGCAGTTGGCCTGCTTATGGAAACTGTTATGCAGGACATTTAGATTCTGGAATCGGATTGGAAATAAAGCTTCTACATTTATGCATGTTTCATATGTATTGAGTCTTGTGGGTGGGAGCAGAGGATGTATGGATGCTCATGAATAAGGAGATGAACAAAGGGGTGATAACAAAGCGCAGCAGGCTTAGCGTCTGTATGCGGGACAGAGATCTGTAGGACGAGGAACCGTTTAGCATTGAAGCCTGTCTGAGGGTGGATAAGATATAGGAGGATTTCCTACCTGCAGGATCTGCCTGCTCTGCTTATTTCATGACACTGTTTCTTTAGTTCATCAAGTATCCGGATGAATTAATGGCCTGCTTTCAAATCCTGATCCTTGTGTGTTCAGGGAGCAGCCCGGGTTGCATAATGAGGGATGTTAATTTTCCACTGGGCTGTAGATTCCAGGCAGTGGCCAAGGCCAGGGCTGAGCTGTCACAATCTCAGCGTGACGGGAACATCCCCCAACAAGATGCTTTTGTGTGCCCTCTCTGTATTGGCCTGTGGTTCTGTTTCATGCTCTGATTGTTCAAGTTAATCGAAGTTGTGCGGTTGGATATGAAATGGGGTAGGGTTCACTTAGCTGCCCAGTTAAGCTGAATGTTTGGTACCTGGAGTAACAAATAAGAATCCTACTAAGCACTGATGTTTGGGTGCCAGGGAGTCACCAGCCTCCCCCCTCCATACCTCAACTGTTCATGCTGCTAATTTTATTCTACTGCCATTGACAAGCAGTCAGCTTTCAGGTGATGCAACTAGCGTGGGTTTGCCTAGAGTTTCAAGTTGGTTCCTAGACAGACAGACTAGGGTATTTGAAAGGCTAAGCCTAAGAGCATGGAGAATTCAGGATGTCCTTCTGATGTCTGGATGTACGGAATGATTTTACTCTGGTAGCCATCAACTTGGTACATAACTAAGGTTCCTCAAACTACAGACTGGACTTCCCAAGGCCTCAACGCTACCAAAAATGCTGTCTGAATGGTTATGGATTGGAGGTGCCCCTTCCTATCTGATGGACTCTTAAGCCTCTGAGTTGTCTGCCCTGTCTATAGGGAGGAGGTCAATGACAAGCTCCGGGACATGCCAGACGGCACCTTCCTGGTTCGTGACGCTTCCACAAAAATGCAGGGGGACTACACACTAACACTGAGGTAAGTATGGAGTAAATGAGGAAAGATTCCTCTGGTATTTCTCTAGTACCATTGGTGTATTACTTTGGTGGATTTGTTCAACCTTCTGTTATCTCCTGACCTCACCAGGAAAGGCGGCAACAACAAACTGATAAAGATCTACCACCGGGACGGAAAATACGGCTTCTCCGACCCACTGACCTTCAGTTCAGTGGTCGAGTTGATCAGCCACTATCGCCATGAGTCCTTGGCCCAGTATAACACCAAGTTGGACGTGAAGCTCATGTACCCCATATCCCGCTACCAGCAGGTACATGCCGACGGTGCACTTGCCTCTACCTCTGGGGTGCATTAGTAGCATGAAATGTGTTGTTTATTTACCAAGCCGGCATGCGTCATCAGAAACCAAAGACCTGCGATGTCAGACACCTCGCAGACATTCACTTTATTTTTAGCATTCACTGCCAAAGGATGTGTGCTGACAGATTGTTGGGAAGCATTCTAGTAGGAATAGGAGAAATTCTGAAATCATACTTGCACAAAAGCATGCTTGTGAGGCTCTTTCCGACTGACCTCTCAAGAAAAGGGCACCTATAAATACTGACGTGGTTCCTCTGTTGCATTCCAGGATCAGCTGGTGAAAGAAGACAATATTGATGCTGTTGGGAAGAAGCTTCAGGAATATCATAGTCAGTATCAGGAGAAAAGCAAGGAGTACGACAGACTGTACGAGGAGTACACAAAGACCTCCCAGGTGAGTATTAATGCAATAAAGAGCAGCAATGGTGTTTAGCGTCAAAAAACAACAGCATTGCAAATGTTGATCTCCAGCCCCCGCTTATCACAACACATCAGCTACAGGGATTTACAGTGCAGCCGAGATGTTTGGAAAGACTGAGCTTGGTTCTTCGTTAACCCCCCCCCAACCATTCCATAATTTAGGAAATCCAGATGAAGAGGACGGCGATTGAGGCCTTCAACGAAACCATCAAGATCTTTGAGGAGCAGTGTCACACGCAGGAGCGCTACAGCAAGGAGTACATGGAGCGCTTCCGCAGGGAGGGGAATGACAAAGAAATTGAGAGGTAGGTTTCTCAGCCCACCTCCTCGGTCCGATCCTGACTGCCAAGTTGCCGTCCATTAATCAGTCTTTCCAAGAAATTGCCAGTGGTGTTGGTCTGGAGATATTAAGGTACCTGGCTAGCAGCCTGGTTCCTGTTTCCCATCTAACCACAGATGCTATACACTTGTTCCATAGGATCATGATGAACTACGAGAAACTCAAGTCCCGCCTGGGCGAAATCCATGATAGTAAAGTCCGCCTGGAGCAGGACCTGAAGACACAGGCGCTGGACAACAGAGAGACGGACAAGAAGATGAACAGTCTGAAGCCGGACCTCATCCAGCTGCGCAAGATCAGGGATCAGTACCTTGTGTGAGTGCCATCTCCCAACACGTGGTTTCTTCACTGTGAACATTGGTAGGGCCAAGCTGGAACTGCTCTCCAGTTACTTCTCCCCAAAACATTGACCAAGCATGTCACGCAGCATTACACTGTTTGAGTTAGAGCTCTTTTCCCTTTAATTATTTCAGGCTAGCAGCTGGGTGTCAGTTGAGTTTGTACCTTGATGTAGCAAAGCTCTCTGCATGTTTCTGTCTGCTAGGCTGGACCTGTTCCAGTATTCAGCAAAATGCGTTTCGTGAGGAATTTGCACTGATCACACGGTTCCACTTTAAAGCAGCTGATCATACTGTGAAGATGATGACTTCTCTGGGGGGATATGGCTTTTACTTCATCATGCAAAGGGCTGGAAACTTGCCTGTAGTCACCGCCATACAGGGTCTAATGTCTCCGCTCAGACGGATTTAAACCCTTTTTCAACTTCTCTCCATCAGCCGGCATTTTTCCACTTATCGACAGGGCCGTGGTGACATTTTCCTACTTTGAATTTCTCCTTCCAAACATTAGTTTGTGCCGAAATATCCTGAAGGTCGTCATTAACAGCCTTTCAGCTTCACATTCTGCTGCCACATTGGGAGAATACAGAATTAATTCGGGGAATCTGCCCAACGGCATTATGGGAACTTTCTCACAAGTGGCATGAATTTTAAACAACTGCCGCTGTCGTTCTGCTAATATACCCCTCTTGTGCCTCTTCTCTTCAGAGGGAAACGTGTGATAAAAGCACAGTGGTTGAACAGCATGCATTTCTGCGCCCTGTAAAGCCATGCAGTGTAACACGCTCTCCCTGCTTCCCCAGCTGGCTAAACCATAAAGGTGTGCGTCAAAAACGCATCAACGACTGGCTCGGCATCAAGAACGAGAATGTTGAAGAGTAAGTAAAACGCCTCGAGCCGTATGGTTGTACGGTATTTGTGATTTAGTTTTGCTGTGATAAAGTTGCATTACCAATGATGAGGTGTTCCGGTGCATTTTGGCCCTGCACGGCCACCGTAGACAACAGTGTGGCTTGAACATGGTGGTTCATTAAAATGAAGTTTCTTAAAGATGTTATTCTATTGAGGAGCAAGTTTAGCTGGAAATGGGGTGTATGTTTGTGAAGGGGTAAACCTTCTGCCTACTGTCTGTTATAGTAATTACTTTCAAAATTGCCAGTTGGTTAAAATACGATTAAGCCTTAACTCCTAACACTGGGACGCCCGTCAGGGTTGTCAGAGAAGCCTGGAAACCCACCGCCCCCATTTTCCCGCAGTGCTTACTTCGCGACCGAGGAGGACGAGAATCTGCCGCACTATGACGAGAAGAGCTGGTTCGTGGGCGACCTGAACCGCACGCAGGCGGAAGATCTTCTGCTGGGGAAGCCAGACGGCGCCTTCCTCATCCGTGAGAGCAGCAAGAAGGGTTGCTACGCCTGCTCCGTGGTGTGAGTATCTTCGCTGGGCCGCCGTCGCCACGGCAACCGGCCACGCGGCAGCCTAGCCCGCACTCAGCAAACTCCAGACACATGTTGTGGTGTCCGAGAGAAGTTATAACCCATACTGAGTTTACTAGGTAAACATAGACTGCTGTCATGTACACTAGGGGTCTCAAACTCAGGTAATCTAGGGGCCGCTGCCTAGGTGGCCTTGAGCCGAAACGAGCAACTTAAAGACTTTCTTAGAAAGTCCAATAGAAACTCCAAAATACGAGTGATTTGACCAATCATTCGACAGGCAGGCCAGATTAATTATCGTTAAAAATCATGGCACAGGTCAGTATTTTGAGACTCCTGGTGTGCACAATGGTGCCGATTACCCACCTACCATTTTTACACAAAGCAAATGTAGCGGAGAAGAAATGATATCAAGCTTAAAGAGACCGCCGTAGTTTTTAGTCAGGAAGGTGTTAACTGGCCGACCAGCTGGCCGAGTGACTCGTAAAGAGAAACCGGCCGATGGCAACTTGAGCAGGAAGGCCGATGCGTCTATCTGAGGCAGGCGGGGTATTAAGTGGCCTTATGTTCACCTCTGCAGGGTGGACGGGGAGGTGAAGCACTGCGTGATCTACAGCACGCCCCGCGGATTCGGCTTCGCCGAACCCTACAACCTGTACGGCTCGCTGAGGGAGCTGGTGCTGCACTACCAGCAGACGTCGCTGGTCCAGCACAACGACTCGCTCAACGTGCGGCTGGCCTACCCCGTCTACGCACAGATGCCGTCCCACCGCAGATGAGCTCGGGACCAGACACATGCACGCACAGTCAGGAGGAAAAGCGCAGGGGGGTGGACGGGGAGGGAGGGGGGGGGGGGCTGACACCTCTCGGACGAGAAGGACCGTTTCGACATTAACCCTTCGCTGCAGCACACGCCTGCCCGCCACCTTGGAGTTACGTTATATATATAAACATATATTTTTACTAGGACATTTGGAGGGCATTCTTTATAAAGATCGCTTGATTTGCACAAGGAAGCTGTAATGTTTCGTGAATGTGAAGAGGGAGGGGGGCAACGAGAGCAGCAGCGTTCCGGGAGATTCCGCCGCACTCCGTCTGAGACTCGTTAAGGTGTCGTCCTCTTAGCGTACCCTCCCGACGTCGTCGTCGCTAACGTTCCTCGTTCACTTCCTCGCCCGATTGCGAAGGACGGCATCTCTTCCTGGTTAGAAACATAAGGGTGAAAATGTAGCAGTACGGACAACACGTTTCACATTTCCGGATGTCTGGCGGGACGAGATCTCAGCGGGAGGTGTGTGTGTGTGTGTGTGTGTGTGTGTATTTTTTTTCTATACCAATAAGAGCACAGTTGGGTTTTTCCCGCCTATTAGTTTTTCAGCGCGCTTTCCTCTCGTGCCGTGTCACCGGGGCAGAGACGCCAGGCTTCAGTGCCGTTTCGTCAGGAATACACGCGGCTTTGGTTCACGGCAATATCCTCCAGCTTGTACCACACAAATTGAGTTGGTGCTTTTAAATTACAGCTCTGTACTTAATTGACCAAAATTGTGTGCACAGAGATCCTTGGTTTGAAGCACTTATTTACCAGAAACACCTGCAGCTGCACAATTTTTACACCAAATCCTAGAATGTGGGGGTGGGGGGGTAAATCCTAGTCATTGTGTTTGAAATATGTATACATATGCTAGTCTTCTGAGCGGCAAGCTTTTTTGGTTGTTTATACCTTCTTTGCACCTATGTGAAACTTTGAATTATTCGATGTAAATGAAGCTGGAACAACGATAGAAGACACAGGCTTTAGAAGACTGAAGAAGACTTGAAGAAAGTGCAATCCAACACGTATTGTTAATAGGGTAGAAGTCTACCAGAACGCTGCACTAACCCTGAGAGGGAGGGATGTCAGATAATCAGACTCGACCTTGGCAGAAAGGAACCGGAGAGGTAGAGGACTATGCTTATGGAAGCTTTTTAACGGTGATCGCTGGCACAGTGACCTTGGTGCACAGCACCTAGATCCCGTCGGTAGTTTAGCCCGAATGCTGGTGAGCGTCTTCGGCCCTGCGGTGAAATTTACCGGTTAGATTCTCAGTGTGGGCCAGCTGATATTGAAACCTTGGTGACTAGACATGTTGTAGAATGGAAATTTGCTGCGGTGGGCTTTTTCCTTCTTTTAAAGTTCTGGTACAGCCCCATTGTGGATATTTTGGACTTATTAGGGAAAATTTCAGTTATGCAGACCAGAGTGCTTTTAAAGTCAGACCAAATTTAAATGTAGGTGCTGGGGGGAGCAGAATTGAACCCCCCTACTGATGTTTAAATAGTTTCCCAAGTAATTCAAAGATTTTGACCTTGTGTTTAAGTTCAAGTCCCCCCCCTCACCCCACAGGCCCTTGTTCATGTACTGATTGGAGGTCATTGTGCCATGTGGTGTCAGCAGCTGTCCGCTGTTCTGCTCAGGGTTGGGGGTTCGACTTGGCATAATATTAGGGGGGGGGGGGTGGTGTTGGTATGGGCTTGTGTTATTGGCTAGTTGGATGTGTGGAGGAGCAGAAGTGTGGCCCCCATTGAAGCCCCCCTCACTCTCTCCGTGTGATATTTTATAGCCAGTAAGAGGGGGGGTGAGGCGTGATCAGACCCCCAGGACTCTAGTCCTTTAGTGTCTCTACCGGATGGTGCCAGGTCACTGATCTTACCTTGTGCCCAGAGCAGGACGACATGAAGGAGATATGCGTCCGTTTTCGGCAGGATCCCAGCTACGCCAGCCCACCAGCGGCTGTTATCTGGTCAGCTTTCGCTGTCATTGGTGCGTTAGAGGCACAGTTTGGCGTCTCGGATGCTGCCAAAGGCCTGATGTTCAGGACGCTGGTGTCAGTGCTCTGGCTGGAGGCTCTGGCTGGTGTCAGTGCTCTGACTGGAGGCTCTGGATGGTGTCAGTGCTCTGGCTGGTGTCAGTGCTCTGGCTGGAGGCTCTGGCTGGTGTCAGTGCTCTGACTGGAGGCTCTGGCTGGTGTCAGTGCTCTGGCTGGAGGCTCTGGCTGGTGTCAGTGCTCCGATTGGAGGCTCTGGCTGGTGTCAGTGCTCTGACTGGAGGCTCTGGCTGGTGTCAGTGCTCCGACTGGAGGCGTTCCCGAGTGCTGAGATCTTTCCACTCCTCTGGAGAACAGGCTCTTGCTGGTGGTTCGTGAAGGCCGTGCATCTTAACATAATTTTTATTATTTTTCTTCTAAATCTAGGACCTCAGAAGGGCCCTGTGTCTTACTTGAACAATGGCATTGGTCACTGTTGAATGTTTTTATATGATCTATATAGAGATATACATATATATATACATTTTATTGAGAAAAGGAAAAAAAAAAAACTTATGCCAAGCAAAACTTGATTCGAAGTCTTGATTTTTAATGGCATTTGGAAACGTTCTGGAGTCTTGAAGTTCATTGCAAGGAGGGGGAAGTTTTAGTTCTGAAGATTGGGGAGGGTGCTGGTGTTTGATGTGGAGCTCGTATTTAAAACTGTGACTTCTTCGGTGATTCTGCCCACTTCCAGGGCACTGGGCTTGTGCTATAGAAACCCCTGATGCCTGTGAGTGGGATTGTTTGGGGGGGGGGGGTTCTCTGATCATTTTTCTTCATCGCACCCGTGTTTCCCGAGGCATTGAGACCAAAGATTTAAGTTTACTCAGCTGTTAGATAGTTACAAAGGGATAGGGAGCTGTTCGTTAATTTTTTATTTTTTTTTTACTCTCCATACTTGAGTTGTTACGATCTGGGACATTGAAGAACGAGCTGTATCGGTGTGACAGACTCCCCCTCAGACACTCTGTCATAATGCTTGGGGCAAAGGACCATGGGGACGCTGTAGGATTCATCACCATGGGGGGGGGGACTTGGGTCAAACAATGGTAGAGTTCCTCCTAAAACTGCTGGGATTGATTTGAAAAATGTTAAATCTCACTTGCTTTAGGTTTGACATCTTTGGTTGCCTACAATCAAACAGAGAGGGGTCACTTGAAAGGTTCTCCAGATGGTCATGGCTTTTTGTAAAGGCATTTTCTATGTATATAAAATGCCTCCTCCACTCTTCAGGAAATCAACTTTGTATCCCCCCAAGATATCACCCTTTTGCTCTTCGATTTGCACACTCCGATCTGGAGACATGGCCGGCGCCGTTGTCCTGCATCAAACGCACGCAGCAGCGCCTTTCCTTCCCTGCTCGTTTTTGTGGTTCGTCTTTAACGGTAACGTGATTGTCATTATCTGCAGGGCGGACTAGGCCTGATACGTGCCATCTCCGGTTTACTGGGGGGGGAGGGGGCTCTCGTTCGCTCATTTCGACAGGCCTGCAATATTCCTGTTTTTAAGCTTCAGGGACAAAAGATCATTGCTTGGGGATTCATTTAAGGAAGTCGCCTTCCAGGACGGTCGTTTGGGGCTGGGGGGGAGTGGCTGAAATCTGTATTCATCAGATTATTATTATTATTATTATTCTTATAAGTGTAAAAGCTGTTAAGTTCCCAAACTGCCATGTGTGTGTTCACTCAGTCTTGTGAAAGTTTGGGGTTTGCTGGGGGAACAGAAGCGGATCAGGAGATTGGAGAGGAGGTGCTCCTGGACTGTCACTGCACCCCCATCCTGTCCTCGCACAGGCCTGCAAAGTTCTATTTGCAGTCGGATTTAAAACATTGTGATTCTCACTGAGAGTTCCTCTTGTGTTCTGAGTGCTGGCGTCGGGCCCCGGAGCTTGACGTTTCTTAAATATAGCATCCTGAAAAGAAAAAACTAAAAAAAATTTTAAAAATCACTTTGTCCCCCCTTTTTGGCGTACATACTGAATCCCAGCATGCATCTTTGGTACTCTTGACTGTTGTTTTTTGTGAAATAATAAAAAAAAAAAGAAAAAAGTAAAGAACAGTTCTGTGTCTGTTTATGGTGTATACCAATCTGAATTTAATATAGCTGGCAGAAAAAGTCACGGCTTTCTGTTAAAATGCATTAGAGGCCTGTAAAACTGTACAACTACAGTGGTCACTAAACAACTGAAAAAACTCTGTAAATACTGAGAAAGAGGACCAGCCCAGCAACACACAACATGCTCGGCCTGTGGGAAACCCATCTTTTCCTTTAAATTGCCGCTTGGCACAGTGTGCATGCCTGTAGTGGTCTGTAAGGCACTGCGGCCTGAGAGAGGCCTGTAAACATAAGATAAAATGTATCTAACTACTTTTTACATGGAATGTCGGTGATTTTACAACTGTCCTTTTTAGAAATCACTTTGTATGCTTTCTATCTTCATACAAGCAATATAAAAGAAGCTGGCTCAGTGACCTGCCAGTTTTCCACAGAGGAGTTTGACATAATCAGTTTTTTTTTTTAATTCCCTGCCCTGATTGATTGGTCACCAGTATGTGGCCTCTAATTGTACATCCCTTTGACTACATAATGGTTGTACTTGTACATATCTGACTTCTGGCTCTCTTACAGGCAGAAACGTCCTCTTTTTCAGTATTAAAGTATCTTCGCTTCAGGCATATAGTTAACCTTCAGTTACACTCTTCACCACAGTACGATTATTTGTGTACCTGTTGCAATAGTTTGTATTGGTTGTAGACTCCATTTGTTATGAAACTGATGTATATTACCAACCAAACTCCACAATACTCATTTCTCTTGCAGAATAAAGAATATTTTGTTCAGATTCGTTTGTTCCTTCATTGCAAAAAATAACAATAACAAAGCACATTAAAGTTGAAGCACTCTAAGGTGGCATTTGACTATTAAGGTACCCGTGGCAATACATTAACATGTACAACTTCAGCAATTCAGTAAAAAGTATGCAGGGTGGCTCCATTATTGGGACCAGGAACAATGTTGTTGTCTCTCACGGTTACTTTCAAACACAGTCGTGATTTGTCCATAAGTTAAGGTGCGAAATCATACCAGCTGCACTTGTGTGTGTTTGCTTTGAAGTAATTAGCAAATCCAGAGTGCATTTGCTAAGACACCCCCCTCACACACAGCTGGCACAGGGAGCCATCTGTGCCCACTCCCAGCCAATCACAGCACCGATGCAGCGGGCTGTACCATTTTGTCTTCCTCAGGGGACCACAGTCACCCAGCCCCCTGCAGAGCGGTGCGATGGCCAAAAGAGTCATTGTTAGAACACAGTGAATCTGAGCAATCAGCAGACTGAAAGAGATCACATACTCCATAAACGAGCGACGAATGGAGCCCCCCCCACCACTGAGCTGACACCTCATTATCACGGTTAATAAATGGCAGAAACCCCCCGTGGTCCTGCGGCCGGCTGCCTGGCCTCCTGTACTGACTGGCACGTGTTACGCACAGCTCATTATGCCACCACGCCGACAGGCCCTGACGCCACAATACGGGGGCTGTCCTAATTAAGATGTGACTTTGGGGACCGACCACGTGGGCACCGGTGAGAGACAATCAAGCTCTCGATCACTCTGGGTAAGTGCTGTTTCTGCAGCAGTTCCACAACGCTTTAAAAGCCATAAAATAAAATCCAAAGGCAGCTTTATGGTTCTGTTTAATGTCACACATCACCCAGTAGGTCAGCCTATGGCCACAATGAGTAAACATATAGACTTATTTTTCAAGGAGACCCTTTGGTGCATATTTAACCAGCTGTATCACCTAATGGCTATTGAGTCTACAGCAATTACCTTGGGCAGATTGCGTACCTTTTAACCCCTTCAGCTCCATCCACGAGCCCAGCCAACATTTGCACACCTGTTACTCTCAAACACTGGGGTCTCTCACCTATGGTCCACGGGAAGATCATGTCTTGGGTCAACCTATATACTGGACACACAATGACCCCACATAAACTCACATTTGGGGGGGGCACAAACAGCGGATGAGAGATGTCACTGCTTCCACTCCCTGATTACCTGCCGACAAAGTCAGTCTATAATTATGCAAAAATCGTCAGAGTTTACGGAAACACCAATACAAACATGCGACATGTGCCTATAAGTAAATTTACAGTTAGATTTTTTTATCAATATATTTAATATGTGTTCGTTAGTATGGATTACTGGTACATTTTTGGATTATATGCTTTTTTTTCTATAGGGGTCTTGAATGGAATGGGAAAGCAATTCTGACTTGTATAAAATCTGTGGAGCATAAGAGTTTGTGGAGACTGATTACTTGCCCAGTTGAGAACCATCTGTACTTGTTTCTACTACAAAATGGCTTCTGGGTATATCTATTTATTCTGGAGAAGGTTTAATACAGCAGGACATACTCTCCTCATGGTTTCTACAGGTACAGAGACCCAAGTTCTTAATAAACATTATTCATGTACCTATTCACTGCATTTCCAATTTAACAGGAGCTGCACTGATCAGACCCTTTGTCCAGGTCCTGCCCTCTGTAAACTCTGTGGTCTCCAGACTGGTATTAGAATAATGAAATAATTCTGTGCAACTGGGGACAAGACATTAAGTTTCTGCGGCCTACCATGGACAGTCATAATTCATGTCCCTTGTTTTTCCCTTGAGACCTTTAATTATGCAAATGACAACATTTTTCTTTGCTGTATACCCCACTCCCCACTCTTTTTTTTTTTTCTTTTTCAAACAACGTTCAACAACATCAAAGACCCAAGCCCAACATGATTTATGTACTCATTAAAAGCCTGGTTGTTTGTAAGATGAGTTTTATATTGACGCCGTGGCGATGACATGCCTCACTTCCCAGCATGCACTGCACACCGAGACTTGGCCTTGAGTGAGTCAATGTCAATATTAAATGGGGTATCTTCGAGCCACGGCCTATTGCTGCCTGGGAAATAAGAATCAAAGTCAGCCTTGAGAGAATGAGTTCAGTGGCATATAAACGAAAGATCCTTTGCATGAAGGCCTTCTAAGCCCTGTTACTATTCATCTGGCTTATAGCTCATGTGGTCATGCACAGATCTGATACGCTGCTGAATATTACTATATTATCTCTGCAGTTTCTAAGGACTTAGGGTTAACATGCTCAAAATATACAGTTAACAATCACAGTTAATTTACTTTATTTTCATATACTGATTAACAGCATTTTATGTAAAAGGCACTCAAGTGGTTTGTCAAGCAAATATCGCACACAATTGCCCTGTTAACCAATCCTCATTTCCGTGATTACCATCTCCAGATGTGTACATCGCCCCACCTGGTATGTTTTTTGCTACACAGCCACAGTTAAATACTCTGTACCTGGTTAACTCTTCTTTTGGATATATTATTTATCAACTTCAAGCCTAGAGCTTTTTCTCTGACCCCCTGCTTAGGGCCATCTGGCCTCGAGCTCACAGATCACCAGCTGGGCCCAGACCACCACCCACGACATGTAGACAAAGGCTGCACAACCTGTGATCCAGTGCAGCAAGCCCCTCCCCCCCAGCCCCCAT
>JAODKN010000035.1:17512759-17523155 GCA_026774425.1 Petrocephalus zakoni | reverse complement strand
AAGATCCTCTCATACAAACAGCCTGTCGATCCCCGAGTCAAACTCCGGTCACTGGAGCACATGCATCATGGGAAATTGACAGGAACTGAATATCCAAAAAGCATATTAAAGTTTCATCCTCGCAGTCTCAAAAAGTTCATATGGGGGGGGGGGGGAGTATTAACCATCACTTGGTAGGCACATTCTGACTCATCTGACTTTGTAACTAAGCCATCACGTTGACGCCGAGGGAAAGGGACAGCCTCACAGAGGCATGGCCTCCTCCTCACCCCCGGACAGGCTCATTACTTTCTGAAGTATGATAATGCTGCTTCCCTGCGGCCATTCCACTTAACAAGAAAACGCTTCCCGCTGAAATAAAGTCAAATCGTGTAACTGGTTTGTAACTCGATGCTGCTGCTGGTGAGCCAACCACAGACTGGAGACCCCCCACCCCAGGGCGGCTTGGCTTGGGACAAACCGCGAAGCCCACTGCTACGGACTCACCCCCAGGTCACGATCTGCCTTTGAACCTTGAAAAGAAGGGAGCACATAAATGCAAAACTGAAATGTGAAAAGCTCTTAAAAGGATCTAAAAGGGAGAACTGTACATGAGGGGACCTTAACCTACTGTGTTTTACATCAGTACCACAGTGATTCTCATGGGGATGTTTTCAGTATTATTCAAACGCACTAAACTTTATTTTCCTGTTTCATTTACCAGGGGATGCAACATTTTATTATGATCATTATTTAAAAACTACTCTGAAATGTGCACAGTTAACATTTTGTGGGGTGTCATCCAGTCCTCCTCAGTGCCAATGCTTACCACTACTTAAAGCACGTACTCACATGGGCCCCTCGAGGTTTGACAAATAGTCACTACATGAAATATGAAATGGGCCTAAAGACACTCCTTATTTAGCAGATGCTGAAGCAGTGTGTTTTGATAACTAACTAGCTAGCTTCAATCTTCTGATACTATTCTCTAGCTATTTATTCAGTTTATGAATCATTGGGGGGTGGGGAGGGGGAGTGACTTCCTGAGTGGGGGGCACAGAAATAACAATCCCTAATCCTGGTCCTCTTTGATGGATATTTACACGAATCCATTCGACCGCTGGACCAGTTTGTAGCCATCTAGGAGTCGTTACAATCCCATGGCGGGAAATCGTATAAATGCAAACCTTTCTTCCAATCTGCTAGCTAGATGTTTCCAGTCTGGTCATAGAAGGTAGAAAAAGTGTTTATATACAATCATTGTCTCGATATCCTTTCTGACATCCTGCTACTATTCCCCTGGAATGTACAACCGAAGCACGTTTGCGTCACTGAACTGGCCGACCACATTCTTTGAATTCTTGAATGGCGCGTGCCCCCAGCGCCGTTTCCGCACCATACCTCTGGGACTTAAACAAAAATGATGTCACAGCATCGGCGTGCGCGGTGGCGTATCTGCAGCCGCAGTAAGCATGAACCAGCCTTCAGACTCATCCTGGCATTCCCCACTGGGAGCAAAATGTCCACTTTCGACAGCTGACCAAGTGAGAGGTAACCAGTGATCCATTAGCACACGCTAGACTGTGGTTTGGGAGACTGGGCTATCGACTGGAACATCTGGCTTCACAAGCAGAGCACTGAGAAACCATGTCTAACTATTTAATAATTAAACAGGATTTGGTGAGAGATCAAGCACCCGGCTTTCAGTCTGTATGCTATATACCCCAGCTAATTAACTGCTATACCATGCACAGGCAGCAGCACTGCGGCGATAATTAAGACATTTCTGAACCCAAACCCATTTAACCCAAACCCATTTAAGCTTCTGTCTTAAGTGTAATTTCATTTCTATTTCGCAGGGAAGACAGACTCTGGAGAGGCCTTACAGAGAGGATGACAGGCAGCCGAGAAGAGGAGATCGAGAACTCAACAGTGGTAGTAATGAGAGAGATTCGCACACTTTGAAGGAAACGCTGGAAAACCACAGACTTGATGCCATGAATGTTTAATGTGTCTTTACGGTGGCTTCCATAAATAAATATTTGTTTTCTGGCTTATAGTCATATAATTTACATTTTCCATTGAGTCCCTCCCTGCATATGGTTTTAATTTTACTCTGTCTGAGTCTTCATTCCAGAGAGATACTAGATTTTCTTTCTTTTTTTGAAAGAAGGAGGATGGATTTTTTTTCTCCCTCATTCAGCGTCTACCTTATTCTAACAGTCCTGGGTGAGGGCTCCTCCCGGCAGGGACATTATAATGGCAGTGAGCATTTTCACATGACAGGAATAAAGGCTGTGGTTCGGTGGAAAAGCCAGGTTTAAGTTGGCTGAACTTAAACGGTTGTTGCAGCAAAGGTATGGCTTGAATCTATGAATTCATTAAAAAAAAAGGACACTTATAATCAAACGGTGTCCATTTACGAGAAACAGTAGCACATATATGTAAAATCAGCAAACTATGAATAATTCAAACTAATTCTAAACAGTGGCTTATGCCACATTCATAACATCACAAAACGAAAAGTTACGGCTTCTTTCATTGTTTAGTCTAGCTTAGACAGTATCATGTGACGCAACACTAAATTACATGCCGGTTGTAAAATCTCTTATGAGAGGAACCCAGGGCTGTAAAATCTTTGGATAATAAGAGGAGACCAGAGCTGTAAAATCTTTGGATTATAATAGACGCCCAGAGCTGTAAAATGTAAAATATAAGATGGGTCCCTCATTATTTTATTTTCATTCCAGAGATGCCTGGATCTGACTTTGACCGAGGACCAAGTGGAAACATTCTTACAGAAGTGCTGAAGTCCAAACACGCAACTTCACACCATCCTACTTCCAGTGCAGGAACAGTGGCAGAAGCCAGGTGGAGCCATGGTTAGGGATAAGATCATCTTCCAGAGGAGAAGACTGACTGTTGTGTGATTTTTTATTTTTTTTTTTGGTTGTTCACAGGGTTTAAGGAAAGCTGCAGTTTTCCCGGTTCAGCGAAAAACCCATCGTCTGCACATGACTCAGAGCAAGCCGACATACCATGAGCGTGGAGCGGATAGTCGTAATGGGCCGTAACGTAAGATCGCTAAGCAAACGACAGGCTTTTGTCCACCTTCGTTCCCTTTTGCCATGAAAAGCCGGCACGGGAGCCTCTCTGGAATACGCTCTGTCACAGCTGAGCCAGAGACGGCCAGCTATCACTGCAGCTAAAACTGGTGCAGAGTCATAAGTCGACAAAGCAGGGAAGCTGCACTTTCGCCATAATGAGCCGGGTAGCGACCTACCCAAGGCTTAGCCAAACTTTTAACAGGAATGTATATACTCAGCCTTAACAGTTTACTATATAAAAGCGTTACAAAATCCATCCATCCTCCGACAACTTATCCTGGTCAGGGTCACAGGGGGTCTGGAGCCTATCCCAGGGGGCACAGGGTACTAGGCACCCAAATTACAAAATGGCCTAGCACCCCTATCAAGCTAACAGCCTTCCCCCGGTACTAATAAGGCAACTAGTATATTCTGGAGGGAGTCCCACTGAAATAGTGAGAAAGAGAAACATACGATAGGACCAAAACCCCCCCCATTTCACATTTGTATTCAACCGATTCAGTTGTGATTAGTGAGCCAGACGTGTGTTTACATGTGTACGCCCCGGGGGCACGTTCACCAGCACCACCGATTCTGCGACTGAACACAGAGGTTGACATTACACATTACAGGTGATGAAACCTTTACTATATGGACCAGTACTGGGGGGGGAGAAAAGTCTTCATGGTTTCAAGATCTGAGGACAAAAAAAAAAACCAAGTAAAACGTGAGACGGGCCACATTCTGGATGGCTTTACCTTCTGGGTTATATAGAGTAATTTTATGGCGCTCTCAGGAAGCTTGTGACCCCGATGCTATAAGCTCAGTTAATGGATTAATTTCAGGATCCACGCGTTCCCTTTTTTCCTGTGGAAACATAAACTTCAATATGCCCACCTCAGTGGAGAGAATCCACCATAACTAATGTGGTGACCTTCACTTTTAAGACATATTAAAGTTTGCATGATCTAATACTCGCTGCCTTTAATCTTTACATGGGGTCTATGGTACTATAGATTGCAGGGCTTAAAACGGGCCCGGTGATTTGCTGAAATATCCCTGGAGTCATTAAGAGACACACAGGCCAACTTCTCTCGATAAACATATATATGGAAAAAAAATGCACCGACTCCTGCTAAATCTGACTGTCACCGTGAAATTATAAAAAATATCCCCTCTGGCTAAGTCACGTTTTGCATTATAGCAAGTGCCATAATGAAAATTAGCCCCAGCATTTTTCCTGTATGGAAAATTCCAGGTTACTTTCTCCTCCTGTTTTATGTGTCCTTATAACAGGACGAATAATAAACATTTACGTGGCGTCCAGGTAGCTGTGTTGTCCCACGGAATTGAGTGGCGCCCGTTGCCATGGTTACTGTGAGCATTAAACCGCAGCCGTGAGCATTCCACTTTCAGGCGCTAAACATTCCTCTCTCACCCACCTCCTCCCAGTAGAACAGTGGCTCACGACTTTCCCACATGGGTGACATGGAGTCGGTTATTGCTCAAAAAGAAAGAAGAGGGAAGGATAAATTTTAAAGGGTGTTCAGCCAATGTCCTCTGATTTCTTCCCTGGGGAGATCATTTAAAGTTACAGCCACATAAGTTGGTTGTCCTCACATGTGAGGGAGCACAGTTATCAATCTGAATAAGGCGAACTTTGGACCGTCGCACAGCGCACTCTTCTAGATAACTTCTTCAGGCATTTAAACTGGCTCTGCAGCTCAGAGTGTTTTTTTATAAGCACCAATAAGTGACCCAGCTGTCAGTCACCTGACACGCAAAGGGCCTCCAGCCAGTGCTGCACACCTTAATCAAACAACACCTACAGAGCAGCCCAGCTGAGCCCCTCACTCGCATCATCACTAACGAGCCATAGGTGCAGCCAGCTGGGGAGTTTTAAACGACGCAGTCGTCAGCCCAAGCCTTTGATACCGAACACCGGGCCCGCGGTGTGGGACTTACATCTCAGGTCCTTCTCAGATCCAGGGAACCCTCCCATATCGACGCACCTTAACAAGGGACTGTCATCGAGCACCGGCCTAGCCAGGAGACCCTCCCATAACACCATAATATTTACAGGGGCAGCACAGCCAGGAAGAGACTGGGAACTCTCCACAGGCTGGGCAACGCAGATGGTCAACCACTATATCAGGGGGGACTCAAACCTATGCTGCCCTGATCGAAACTTTTTCCACCTACATCAGCACGCTGCTACTGTCAGCTGACACAGCAGGACGAATTCCAGGCTTGTGTGGCCTGAAATGTGGTTCGGCACCAAATAAAACTATTTTAGACTATACAAAGGGAGCCGCTGATGACCTCCTCCTCCTGATCGCAGGTCTCAGTGGTTTCTGGAGACACTTCCCTTGGAGAACAACACATAAGCTCAGCTGTAATCAGGATCATGCACTCCCATTCCCCCCCCCCCATTCACATGGCGAATACTAATAACCTCGAGCTGCATTTAATTAAGAATAATCCACACGGGCTGCCTGATAATGGGCAGGAAAGCAGCCAGCCTTGTGAATGTTTCATACGGCTTCACTGAGCGCCAACAATACCAACCGCAATCACAATATGCGCAGCGTCCGTAAGAATAGGGCCTATTCCAGCACAAACGCACATCCTGCACAGCGATAATTATCACCAATTTCTTCTTTTGCAGTCCATCGAGCTGCTCGGGAAGGAAGCGGTCCATCCCAAAAATGAGCTCCGTGCAATTTTTTTTTTTTTTTTTTTTAATAAACTAGCATTTGCATCTGACGTACAATAAGTGGGGGCTACCAGCTGAGGAATCCTCCCTGAACACCCCCCCCCCCCCCTTAATAGGAGGCCGTGTTCACAGGCTTCCCGAGCCCTGCTAGCTGATGTTCTGCTGTTAGGTTGCGGGGAGGGATGGGGAGACCGCTACGGGCTGCATTACAATGAGCACAGACTCATGGGGGACCGTTTGTCTGGAAACGACGGCGGCATTATGGCGATTGTCTGAGTGTATTTTGTCTGCGGGAGCGTCAGGAAATGCGCGCTGAATTTTACGCAGAGCAGCTGGGCGCCACCAAAGGCGATTTTATGGCCTGCACAACAAAAGCATCGATTTGGGAAGGGAAGGGCACACGGGAAAGGGAATAAATTAAAATGTGTATGCAGGGGTGTCGTTGGAGATTTTGGGCCCCATAAAAGCACAGGATACTGGGGCCCCCCCTCCAATTATGTTAAAAAAAATTTTTAGGGCCCCTCGTCCCAACTTTCCCCCCTTTATGGCGCCCTTAAGTGTATGTACCCTTTGGGAAAGCCGAAACACGACATCCGCCCGCTCACGCTGGAGTGTTTTCACAGCAGACGCATACGGACAGAACACAGCGTGCCGCAGCACAGCGCTCTATCATACGACGGACCAAAGACGTTTTCCCACAATTTAACATGTTGTAAATTCCACAATTTAACATGTACGTGGCCTTTTTGACATTTTAACACTTTTTTTCCTTTTGTTTAACTCAGCCTGGGGTCACTGTGAAATGGGGAACGGTAATGGCCACCAATATCAACATGGGACAAAAATCAGGGCTGCCAGCTCTCGGGCATCTGGGTGGCACTCACACTTTCAGACTCTCATACTCACGCAAGATATCTTACAGCAAATCTATATTATTCCATTATAAAAACTTGCGTGTTACATACATGCAATTGCGTGTGCATATTGTGGGCAGACTTGTCTGGAATGGAAAATCTCACGCCAGCCAGCTGACCAAAGTTGACACCCCTGCAAAAACCAAGCATTCGGCGTGAGGCTACGGCTAACCCTCAAGTGTCAACACGACCGCACTGGCCGTTTCCTCAATACACACATTTCCATTTATATGCAACACAAATGACAAAAGTCAAAAGTAATCGGCATCATCTCAGCTAACAGTGCTTCGGCTTGCTTTCATCCCATATGGCCGACGCATCGCCAAAGCAGCAGGCTAGGACCCGACTGGAGGCTGGGGATCCCCAGACAGATCCAGGGGGCCGGTTTGTTTCCTCCCAAGCCCAACGGGACAAGCCGTCTGGGCATCCCATGTATGCATTGTCCCAGTTTCGTAACTGGGAATTCAGCAGCAAGCAAGAATAGCTCGCAGAGTTTGCGGGACAGCCAAAGCTGAGCTTGCACTGTTACACTTTTAAACACAGACAATCTATTGAATTAAAAACCACACGGGGCGAGTTTATTCCATTTCTTTTATTTAAAAAAAAATACGGGTTGTACTGCGACCGGGGTGCGTCCGTGACCTTCGGAAGCCGCTGGGAAGGTGAACTGCGCCGAAGTTATAATGGCCAGGAGGCTCCCCTTAATGGCCAAGGCGAGCCGCCTTATTGATTTCCCCGCCGAGGAAAACTCGGAATTAAACAAGTTGCTGTGGAGTTTAAAAAACCGAAGCGATAAGAGTCCCACTTCATTATCGCCGGTTCGCTGTAAAACTTTATTTCTGCGATCCGAGTCACGCCGGTCCTCCACATATCAAGCCGCGGTGCGCGGCAGTAAAAGCGGCCGGCGGAGCGCCGAGTCTGTCCCGCTCACTTTCCCCAGCCGCCGCCTTTGAAGATGAAGACATTTGGAAATCTCTCTGAGTTTGAGTACTGAGCCGATCAAATATTCCGTATCATCTTCCAGAATAGAGCTGAGGGTTTCCTAACTGGCACACAATTATGCATTTCTGGCAGGGAAAAGAAACCCTAAAAATGTTGTTTTTCTTCCCCTCTTTGTCATTAAATCCCATTAGACTTGGTAAGATCTTCATTTGTCCAAGTTGTCAGTGAGCGCACGGTTTCTCCGCGGTTCCCTCAAACCGAACTGAGCCAAATCAACCAAGTTTTTGTGATTGCGGGGCTTGTGGGCAAATCGCGTGTAAACAAAACACCCCAGTCCATGAACTTTCCAAAAAAATTGGAAAGGGGGTGAATGTGAATGTCTCTGAATTGCCCCCAGCTGTACTTGGATTTCCCCCCATGACGGGATCATAAGTGCTCTCTCAGCATAATCGCCATCCCAGGCAGTCTCTGTAACTGTACTTAGGCCATTATTAAATTATAGTCGAAGTTCTCTTGATAAACATATATATGAAAAAAGAAAGTGCATTTATTCATACTAAATGCATTTGACTGTCACCTTGGAATTATAAAACACCCCTTCGGGCCAATTTAATTTATACACTGTAGCAACTTGTTTGGTAAAACAGTGCCCCCCAGTGGTAAAATCATATAAATCATTGAAATCTGGAAATTAAAAAAAATCCGTTTCCCCGAGCATTACTGCTCATATTGGTAATTAGATCTATTTATTTATTAATGTATTTATAAGTGACAATGACAAAGAGCTTCCATATTTCCAGTAATGGAATCATGTTCTCTGCGTGATGCCAGTGCAGAAAGAATTCCATAACAACTGCATGGGGGGGGCGAATTAAAAATCACCAAATTGAAGTTGGAAGCATAAGACCCAGAGTTCCGTGGGCACGTGCCCCTTAGCCGAGCAGAAAGAGCCCCGAGTTTGGCAGCGGGGCTCAGCAAAGGAGACACAGGTTTGGCCAGCGTGTAATTAAGGCAGTGCGCGCCGCTGATGGGGAGGGCGAGCCGGATCCAGGCTGATGGCAACCCCCGGGGGGGCGGGTAGCGCGCGCCGATTAAGCCCTCTCCCCCGTCGGCCTCGTTGGGCTGCTGCCCACTGAGAGGTGGGCGCGGAGGTCCGGGGGAGGGACGGGACGGACGGGCGGGAGGTGCAGAAGCAGCTCCCCGCCCCGTAGCAGGATGCAGGGAGGACAGTACCCTTTATCTTGGCTGATATCCCAATCAATCAGGGAGACGGCGAGGGAGGCCCCGGCAAGTGACAGCCGCTCCTAACAACAGGGAAACGGGGAGCCGCTCCCATCCATCATCGTAACCTCCCTCCAACCTTTTGACTCCCGGATTCAGCAGAAAATTAGTTTGTGGTGCTAAGGGGCTCGGGAGCATCCGCGCTGCACCCGGATAGACGAGTTAGTCACGAGGATTAGGGACACGCCTGTACTACGCAGGTGAAGACGGCACACGCCCCCCCGCCCAGCCGCCGTCGTTTCACTTAACATTAGCCTCACAGCCATCATTAGCTTTCACACGGTGGAGGGACACACATCTATCACGCCGACCTGGGTTCATTAGGCACCTGACACCTGGGGCTACGGGAGCAATTAGGAAGCGGCAGTATGGCACCGGGCGGGCTGGCACGGGCGCGGCGGCGGCCCCTAGCGGTGATTAATCACACGCACGCAGTCTGAGCCCGTGTTTGTGCGCTCCTGAAACCATACCGCACAATCTGATGTAGCTAATGCGCCAACTACCGGACACAGACAATTAGGCAAATTAATGGATAAAAAATACATTAAAAATAACTGATATTGATATGAAATTTTAGGAGGTAGGGGGCTTTTCCCATTGGTTTCAGGAATAAAATATCAAGAGGAGGACTGCTCCATGTTTCATGTGATTGTCGTGGAGACAACAGGCAGGCGTATGAAGTAGTCAGCCTCAAAGGCAACAGAGGGCTTGTCTGGCATACCCCCCCCCCCCCCCCTTCCAAAGAAAAAACTATTTGCCCTGATCTCCCCCATTACACTCCGTCAGTCGTCAGGATGGCTGCCTCTTGCGGGGGCCTCCTGATGGTAGCGTAGAGGGGGCTGCCCTCCTGCTGCTGGGTGGAATGAGGCTGCTCGTCCGTGCAGAGCATGCGTCAGGCGGAGGTGAGGCTGGCAATTCATCACCGCTGCAGTGGGCTGTCATTCTGGTTGGGGGTGGTGGGCTGGGCACATTCCACTGCTTGTAGCCCCCGGGGTACCTATCCAGACAGGTCGGAGCCCAAGGATGCGAGATCAATTACTTTGTGCTGTGGAATCAAAGCAAGGAGTTTAAATTAGGCGGCGTTGCACTCTGACCCTGAAGCGGACAGCAGGCGTTCCTGTTGGAGGGGGCACAGCAGTGGGGTAGCAACACAGCGGAGAAGCTGCAGTAATGGCCTTCTATTACAGGCAGACACTCCACAGCTTGGGCCCCGGCAAACGTGGAGTACTGCTCAACAAACAGCCCCTGGAGCCCATTAGGGGCGAATCGTTTCTCAGGCCCAGAACTGGCAACCACTCACTTTCTGGCCATTTAACTGGCCACTTTGGCAGGACATCTGCACAGGGTGCAAAAGCAGGGAATCCTGTTTTTCCGTGGGCACGGAAGGGGTGGAGGTAAGCTGGTGTTGCTATCTGGTTCCAGTGGTGTTATAATATAGAAGAACCTGTAGTATAGTTTTAAAAGTGAAGCCAGACGCT
>JAODKN010000035.1:17502482-17512659 GCA_026774425.1 Petrocephalus zakoni | reverse complement strand
CAGCAGGGGGAGACCGCGAGAGCACATTTGGGTCACAGGTGGGAGGTCACAGAACGCACCAGCAGGGGGAGACCGCGAGAGCACATTTGGGTCACAGGTGGGAGGTCACAGAACGCACCAGCAGGGGGAGACCGCGAGAGCACATTTGGGTCACAGGTGGGAGGTCACAGAACGCACCAGCAGGGGGAGACCGCGGCGCCACACAGCTGGGGAGAGGTCAGAGCCTCCCTCCTTCCCTGAACCCGTGCAGTTACTCGCCACCTGCTGGGCATCAGGGACAGAACGGCGCACCACACGGTGTGCCAAAAGCTGAGGACAGTGTGAGGCAGGAAGGTTACGTTATGCAGAGGTACGTCATTATGGGATGTAGACTCAATGACCAGTATATTTCCGAGTCCTCCACACGACTACCTACCCAAACCTCCCTCCATACAATTAAAAAAAATGACAGTCGAGAGCCTCAGCTGTGCATAGTGTCATAACAGAAAATCACATAATGACAGGACAGCGCAAATCTTTTTAGTATAAAAACTTTATTTATAAGGAATAACAACATGCAATTAACACGAAATTAAAAAGATATTGCACTGGTTTTACTCTAGCAGTTTGTCATACCCTGAACCCCATCCCACGTAAGCTGCGGTAACCCCCCCCCTTCTCCCACTAACAGACAAAAGCACTCTGCTCCCCCCCACGAGGGAGCCCCATCCTCGTGCTGCAACTGCCAACCCAGAGGGGCTGGGCCGTCTATGGCACTGCTCTCTACACGCAGGACAACATTAACACTGCTAAGGATTACACAGATCCTGCATATATAAAATTATCTTTAAATTATTGTTATTTATGATTTCTCTCCATTAAAAAACACACAAGACATCTAAGAGAGCTCCTTCCACAGCCGCTGTGTGTCAGGGAGACTAAAGAAACTGTGTGAACGAGAGAAATGGCAAGGAGGGATAAAAGCAGACTGCCACACTCCTTTCAGGTGGCCCCAGACAAACACGTACCCTCCCTCCGACCTCAAGTATCATGGCGAGTAAAACACATCTCTCACATTGACGACAAGTGGTCCTTGATTAGAACAGAGACTTTCAGCTACAGAACTACAAGACCCAGAAGGCCATTGTGGCTATGTCACTCCCAAGATGCACTTCCAGTAAGCGGGAGCCCCTACAACATTAAGGCCAGTACAAGTCACCTAAACACAACACTCCCACAGATAGATTAAATAGAACAGATCACTTTATTTACAACTCACATTTTTTTTCCCACCCCTTCTGTAACTGTAAACGATTTTTTTTTCTCAAAGGCTGTTTGGGGTTTTAACAGGGACTGCAGGTCTGTTTTAAGAAGGCTTTGGTCTGGCAAGCTGGATAACTCCTGTGTATTATTGTCTTTAGGAAATGTGTCACTGTTTATTTCCTGATGGAGAATATTAACGGTTCTGTTGCATTATACCCATAACAAGCTTTTCCATATGCTGCACATGAGACTGTCAGTTCTATAAAATGTTCCCTTCCTAATAAGTCAGATATCCTCCAAATGCACATAGCACACACCACCTGTCTCCTAGGGCAGTCTCCTAATCATCTCAGTTCTTTGGGTGTTTGCCAGTAAACGTCATGGTTTCGCGGGATCAGCCAGGGCACCTCTGTGAGCGAGACTAACCTGCAGCGATCCTGCCTTATGGTCTAACTAAAGGTGCATCTGCAGGCCTGTCAGGACATGCCTCTGTAACATGGGGGGGGGTGCGCTACTTAATTCATAGAGCAATAAGAGAAGGGCTATACTGGATCAGCCCTCTTATTTGGGGGTGATGGTAGATGATCATATAATAAGCACACGCTGTAAACACGCCATGCGAACTGCTGGGCCCAGGGAACCCACTGCTGATCTGAGGTCAGTCTGAAAGGGTCTCACTCACAGTCCCAGGAGATTAACCTGCAGTGGTGTTCAGTATGAGCCAGGTCTGAGCACCGACCTTAACGTGCAAATATACCGCAGCCCCCAGGTGAGCCAAGGACTGATGTCCACAGCTGAAGCTGTCCTGATATAAGCACATTCTCCAAACACAACACACACCATTTTTAAAAGAAAAGGAAAAAAACTCAGAGGAAACCATCGTGTCTCTCTCTCTCTCTCTCTCACACACACACTTATAAAGAGGGATTCACTCAGGAAAACAAAACCCAAGCACAGAACATGGCATGCTGGTCCACTGTACAAACACCGACATCGACAGTGACGCTAACAATGTCTGTAGGAAGGGGCCCATCTCCAGCTATCAGACAGCTCACGTCGCTCTCGGTTCCATCGCCCAAGCTGCCCTGAACCTGCGTTGATTGTGCCAGAACAACAAGTCCCCGATTGGGGCAGAACTCCAATAATTTGGCAAAAAATCCCACTCAGATATGAAGTTCAGCAGGCTAACAGGCAGCGGGACAGGCCTCTGGCATAAGAGCAGGAGTGCAGCACTGAGTGTGTGCACAGACAGCAGCCACTGCAGCCCGCAGCCCAGGTACATGCACTTCATCTACAATCTGGCTTCAGTGCTGCTTGAAACATCAGTAAAAGCCTAGTGCTAATAATGGGGAAGAAGCAGGCCAGAGCCTGGCTATGTACTGGCTAAACTGCTTGCTTTTTCCAGATTAGTGTCATAGGTGTACACAATTTGCTAAACGAAAGCCATTTTTATTGCTGAGATACATACTTGCTTTCCCCATAAAGCTGCTCTTGGGAAAAAAAAAATGATGAAAATGAAATGTTTTCCGCTAAGGCACGACCAGTTAGTGCGAGTGACCAGAGAAGAGATCCGAGTACAGACTGCTGCCTTTCAACTGGAGAGTACCGGTAATGGCAATGGAAAAATCTGCTTTCAAAGTCCATCGCAGCGGCCGCGAGCCGTTCGTTATGGCTACACAGTCTGCGGAAAGGAACACAGACTCTACACAAACATCAGTCAAACAGGAAGAAACACTAACAATCCAGGTGTCACTTAGATACCAGACACATGGCGTAAACAATCCGGAATAGCGCTCGTCTTTTATTCCTGCTTTATCTTAACAGCTAGTGCTCCTCAGGTTAGTGTGTCGATCGGACTGCTATCCCAGCATGCTTTGTCACCAGTCCGTATCAGTTGGTGGTCGCTGCTACGTCTTCCTGCCCATTTTGTCCTGCGGTGACGCAGGTTTCTGCAGAGCGCTGCCTGCCTGACCCTGCCGAAGTTGCCGGTGCACTGGGCTGTCCTGGGGCAGGGAGCCCACCCGCTCTTGGGACCCCTCGGGGGTCTGGGCAGAGGTCCTGTTGGGCGTGAGCCTTCCTCGATCTCCAACAGGCTCCGCGAGACTTGGCGGAGGGGAGGCCTGCTTGGCGGGGGGTACCCCAGGCCGGCGTGGGATCTGAGGGCTGGCCTGTCTAGGGGGTGTGGCCGACGGCGGCGTTTCCTGCTCCCTGCTGGGGGGCTGGAGGGGATTCGCTGGCCGCAGGTCACGGGCCCTGTCGAAGGCCTCCCTGGCAGCAGGAATGCTGAGTCTGACCGGCCCCAGAACACTTTTAGCCACGGTGGCCAACTGAGAAACAACCTTGTCGACCCCGCTCTCAGCCAGAGGAGCGGCAGCGGCAGCAATGGCCGCCACGTGCAGGGCCTGCCTCCGATTCTCCGCCTCCTTCTTCTCCTTACTCGTCCCTGTGACAGGTGCCGGGGGGTCCCTGGAGTCCGAGACCGGGGTACAGGACTGAGGCTTGGGTGAAAGGAGCCCCTTTGGGGCTGTATCGTTTGGCTTGGCTTCAGCAGCGGGGCAGCTGGTCCTCCGGTCCTGTGGGGGCACTGTTGAGATAGAAGCTGGCTTCTCAGGGTTCTCCTTAGTGATGGAGGTGAAAGCACTGCCAGGGGTGGGAAAGGGGCCCGGCAGCTTGTTCACGGGCCCCTGAGGAAGAGAGCCAGCCTTGGCAGCGGACACAGCCTCCAGGACCTCTCCCACTGCGGGGCTGCTGTCAGGGACGACTGGGGCTGGGGTCCGCTCTGCAGCCACATCCATGGACTGTTTCCCCGGCTGAAGGGGGGCCACTGAAGCCGGAGCAGGGATGGGAACTGACAGGCTGGGGGCCGCTGAGGGGCCCGTCCTAACAGACGGAGCGCCCATCACGGTCGCAGGCCTGAGCACGGAGGCTGGGGGCACGAAGGGCACCTCCTCCTTGCTCCTGTGCCGGCTGTCGGCCCAGCCGCCCAGGCGGCGTCCATCCTGGCTGTCTTCGGAGCCCTCGTCCGTCTCGTCCTCGGAGGAGTCCACCTCGTGGATGGCGTCCTGCTTCTGCAGCGACTCCCGCCGGCCGGCGCGGTCCTGGCGAATGGCCGACAGCTTGTCCTTCAGCTTGCTCTTGCCGGGCGTCAGGCCCAGGGAGCCGCCCCCCATTTCGGGGACCTCCTGCCGGCCCGGCTTACGAGACGGGGAGGGCTTCTGCAGGGTGCCCTTCTCGGCGGGGGCTGCCCTGCCCCCCAGGAGGGTCTCGCTGGCTGACTCCTGCAGGCTCTGCAGGCTGGGGTCCCGCTGTAGCATCTCCTTCTTGAAGTCGGAGTGCGAGATATCCAGACTGTGCTTGCGGGAAGCCGTGGGTAGCTTCTTGTCGGCGGCGGAGGAGGGCGACGGCGAGGAGGAGGAGGAGGACAGGGAGGCGGCCAGCTTCTCGGCCGACTGCACGCGCTTCAGCAGCGGCGAGCGCGGAGGCTCGGCGCTCTTGGGCCGCGAGATCTGCCGCACCAAGGGTGGCGACGAGTGCAGCTTCACGGGGAAGGAGGGGCCCAGGGTGTGGCCGGCCAGGGGGGAGGGCGAGCGCTGGGGGGAGGTGCTCTGTGGCGTGGGCGAGGGCGTGCGTGCCAGCGGCGATAGCGGGATGTTGCCGGCCGATTTGCGGCGAGGCGAGCGGTACTGCCTCTGCAGCTTGGGGCCCAGGCCGTGCAGGGAGCTGGGCCGGATGTGGCCGGAGCTGGCCGGGGAGTTGGGGACGCTGGAGCTGGGGGAGCTGCTCTGTGACGAGGTGCCCCCTACTGGATGGGGAGAGGAAGCAAAAATGGCAAACACAATCAGTACCAGATCATCTCTTTCAGAGGAGTTACAGAATTACTTACAAAACTAACAGCTCTCTTTTAGCGTCGTGACATTTGACTGAAGGGGCCTGTGTTCCAGGGGGAGGGGCCTACCAGAGTGCGCAGAGTCCGGCGTTGAGCGATAGCCCTGTGTGGGCGAGCGGGGGGACAGGTTGTGTGTGGGGGAGCCGGGGACACTCTCGCCGGATGATAGCGAGCGGTTCAGCGAGGACAGGCTGCGGCTGGTATGCAGGAGCGAGGCCTGCTTGGTGATGCGGCGGAACAGCGACGTCCGCTTCTTGGTGCTGAAACACACGTCACATGTCCCCGAGGTCACATGACGGACAGGCAGCCCACAATGGCTCAGAATGCCTAAGAGTGCGAGGATCACCTGTCCTGGCTCTCCTTGGTCTTGGTCTTCTTGTTGCGACGTGCCATTTTGGCCTTACGGCTGGCCTTGCGGGCCGGGCCCACCTTGATAGAGGTGTTCTCGAAGGGTGTGGCAGAGATGGACACCTTGTTGCCGCTCTGGTCGTGCGAGGGAGAGAAGATGGAGAATTGAGCCAGGAGGCTCGGAGTGCCATCCAGGACAGAAGACTCTACTAGGGACGGGGACAATACCACCTATAGAGCACGAGTCATGACTACGACCTTAAAGGGTCAAGTTCAACTTAAGACCAAGACTTTGGGGTTTTACAGTGTCCAAGACGGAGTCAAGACCGAGATTTGGAGGAGACCTAAAAAAATAAGTCAATTTTCAAGACCATGGATTTGATAAGACTTAACATCACCCTTTAGACATACTAAACACAGTCTAAAGCAGAAAAACAATTCTGAAAAAGGGGGTCTCGAGACCAAGACAGACATAGCTAGTACCTTAAGGATGAGCTCCACCACTTCAGTGTGCACCAGGCCATGCACAGGCTCCCCGTTGACGTGAGTGATGAGGTCCCTCTCCCTCAGGCCGGCTTCGTGGGCAGGGCCACCCTCCTCCACATGCTGACATCCCCAGAAGGCAGAAGGAGACACTGTCAGACTGGGTCCCCCCACCAATGCAGACAGCACGCTTATAAACCAGTACTTTGTGTCCAGTACTCTAAACTTTACCTTTTATGTTCTGAAACGTTTCATTTTCATGTATATTTTTTTTAAAGTAACATTCAACGAACCATCTTAGGCGCAATTAGGTGCAGGATAAGGTAAAGAGCATTAACGTCACACGGGGATAAATCCATGAGTATCACCGGGCTGAGCTAGGGAAGACAAAGGGAGCAAATCCCCCCCAGCACTGGCCGGGTGCTAAAATAATCTCCCACAAATATTATCTCCAGCAAACCGAAAGCACATTCCACTTACGCTGCATGAGAATTAGTGTAAAGCTGTCAGATTTAAAGCAGGAGGGAGATGAGTTAGCAGCATGGGTAGAGAAGAGGTCAGAGGTGAACCGTGGAGCTCCTCTGTCTGGTTCTGAGACTGAGAATCCAGCTTCACACCAAATTAAGCTTGCGAAGGTGGCTGGGGTCTCAATGCCCCCGTTTTACACTCCCAATGTACACCTTCGACTAAAGACGTCATCTTATGGGGAAACTGACACAGACTCACAACCGAGTTGTCTTCTAGTGGGGTGAAGCTGGTCATATAACTTCAAAAAAATAAATAAATAAAATCAAGGGAATCAACATTGCTTTGCCAATATGACGTTGTATGACGCATAATCACTGTGGTGATCACCATTTCGGCATTTGTTCTGATCGCACCCACTGTCCACCACTGCCGGACATAAAATGTGACCCTACGAGGTTGGTCAGCAGGACTCATGCGGTTACAGGCATGCTTTGCATTGGACTTCACTTTAAATTAATATCTGTATTTGTGTATTAGAACCATATACTGTCTGCCATGGAATGTGCTTTTCATTAGCATGTAACCATGAGTGTAGTTTAAATTGTTCGCTTCCTCTCTGTGCTGCTTCTAGTATTAAGTCAATAGTTATTGTCAATAAAAGACAGATTTTAAAAGAGCTGTCATCGCCATTAAAATGACTTGCGCATTCTGCACAACATGTTTATTTGTGCTCTGTATGTGGGTCTGTTATATCGAAAACATTCTGTGTTGCAGCATGACTGAGAACATACAAGGAGGCGGTGGCATTTTTAGTATACCACACATTGTTCTCATCAGTGTTTGATTTTCCTTTGTCCAGACAGAGTTCGAAGCCACCTTAACTGATACAGACTCACAGAGAAGTTACCTTCTCGTCATCTTGCAGGGTTACTGACCCTCCCTTCTAGAGCAGCGTTTCCCAATCCAGTCCTGGGGAACCCACAGAGAGTCCACGCGAGGGGTGCAAAAATGTGGAGGGCCGTGGATCCCTGAGGGCCAGGTTGGGAAATGCTGCTCTAGAGACATCTGATCAGACCCGTTCTGCAGCAGATGGCAAGCAGAACATCCTTGCATCCCGGCTGCACTCACCCAGACCATGTGGTGCACGGTGTAGATGTCAGTGTCGCCCATGTAGACGCGGATGGCGCGCAGGGTGAAGCCATACTTCTTGCTAGAGCGGTGGATGATGATGGCAGGCTTGGTGTTGCACACGGCAGGAGAAAGGTCGCGGCTGGGGGAGGAGTCCCTTGATGAGGGGTTGGAGGAGAGTGAGCGCGGCGACATGGGGCTGGCCAATGGGGAGGCGGCATGGTGCTCTGTCGGAGGGGCAAACAGAAACCAGGTCATGTTAAATGTTGTGTATCCAAGGCCAGTTCAGACAAACCACAGCCATACTGCAGTAACTAACATCACTGTTTACAGCTTGTGGAGACCCAGAGTCGTCCCCCCACCACAAGGTAAATACTGCTACGCAGCATGCTGCTGTGTTTGCTACAGAAGCACCACAGCTGATCTTTAATGACAGGGAGGCTCAGGCAGAAACTGTAGGACCAGCTGCTCCAGTTTTGCTCAGGAGCCACTTAAATGCAGTTAAATCTGGGTAAACGCTGGTCACAGGGAGGTCTAAGGGCCACTGGCCGATTTCCCGCCCCCCCCACACACCTGCAGGGATGAGTAGCGAGAGCGTGGTGGCCGAGGCCGACTTGATGACCTTGTTGAGGGGCCGAGAGGCGTGCTTCTCTAGGGACTCGCCCGACAGCAGCCGGTGGCGGGCACGGCGGGCTGCCAGGTCACTGATGGCCCTGGGGGTGGAACTCTCCATTCCATCGGCAGAGGGGCCACGTGAGGAGGACCGGTCCCACACGTCACCTGAGCCGCCCGCTGTGGCAAAGGGGGGTGGCGTCAACAGGTGACTCGTACAGAGCCTAGAGTCATGGTAACACCAGTTACAACCACTCCGCGTTTAGCAACTACCAGTTAGCAACAACTTGCAAATATGACAGTAATAAATTCATTTTCTGACCAATGTTCGCATTCACAGCCACATTTCATAAGCCTTAGAACAACGTGTGCCGCACTGTGAGAGACCTTTGAAGTAGAATGTAAAAAATATTAAAAATGTCGGGAAGGCTGGAGTAAAGGTGTAAGCACTAGGCTACTTTGATTTTCACTTAATGACCGAGTTGCTGGCTAAATGAGGAGAGTGTGTATTGCTGAAGCCCGCAGGCCAAGGCTGGAGCTGTGAGTACCACCTGGGGAGCAGAGCGGCGAAGGCTGTGGAGTTACGGGCCGGTACTCCAAGCCGGGCTCTGCGAGACGACCGAAGCGGGACTCACGGGTGAGGGTGGCCCTGCTGAGCTGGCTACCGGCGGAGCCCGGGGTGGTGGGCGACTCATCCAGCTTCAGCTCCCTCTCCAGGGGTAGCTCTGGGATGGAGAGGGGCAGCTCCTCGCCCCGGGGCCCACGGGCCGGGGTCTGCGGCAGCAGGGAGGGGCTCCTGCGGGCGCCGGCGATTTCGTCCTCGGCGGAGATGGCGAAGCGGGGCATCTCGATGATGGCCGAACAGCAGCGGCGACGCACCGTGAGCGGGGGGCTGGAGTCACTCTCCGTGTGCGAGGACTCCGACACAGAGAGTCGTTTCCGCAGTCTGCGACACACGTGTGTACACACTATCAGTGCACAGTACTCCGGTATGGGCTTAGTCTAGAGTCTATTTTAGTGTCTTTTTAAATATCTATGAAATGAGAACATGCATCAAGGACAGCTTTATTTGTTTATTTATCATAGAGTCTTCCATTATAAAAACTACACACTGACTCACAGTTCACACCAAACAGTCCAGTCACTTAAACCTGTCTGCTCATGCGTAAAATACACCTACTGCTGTTCACAGCAGAATTACAGAAGAGACCATAATCACCATGAGCCACCCCTTGGTCAGTCCACAGCACGAGCTGCAGACCCGAATCTGACAGATGAACACCACATGTGTCTCGCTCACATTTCTGGAGATCCGGCCAGCCAGCTGCGGTCACGTGACTTGAGGCCACTCAGGCTGTCAATTCGGTCCCCACACTCCTCGCTCAGGCTGCGTTTGGTGGGGGGAGGTGTCCTCTTCTCCTCGTGGAGCGACAGGCGCTCCATGCTGCTGTATACCTGAAGGACAGGAGGAGGGGGGTACAGGTTCAGCTCCTGGGACGCGGGGACGCGGGGACGCCACACCCCAAACCAGAACCTGGGCCAGAATGGCACTGGGCTGAGCAGATCGGGCCATGATCTGCACCCAGGTCTCCTGCTGCCTCAAACACAGCACCGTTTCGTAGCTCCTATTTGCTGAGGCTAGTGGAGGGTCGGGTCGGGCCGGGCCAGGGAAGAGTAATACTCACCTTGCTAAAGCGAGGAGAGCAAGAGGAGAACTGGCGGATCTCCAGGTGCTCGTCGTCATTGGTGTCGTCCTCGTCCTCGGAGTCCACGTGGTGATACCTGTCCGATCGGGCTGCCGGAGATGGAGCGGAAAGACTCTTACTCTACTAGCTAAGCAGACGTAAACACCCCCCTTGGGTTACTGGCTCAAGGTCCGTTTACCTTCGTGAATATAGAGTTTTCACCTTTCGCACGTACGTAGCTGCAGGTCATTAACCACACAGTACACCCACGCGGGGGGGGGGGGGGGGGGGGGGGGGGGGGGGGGGGGGGCGGGGGGGGGGGGGG